>CAKKXW010000003.1:16515330-16525535 GCA_920937365.1 Sphaerophoria rueppellii | reverse complement strand
ATGCTCCATATTATGACTTAAAGGGGGTTTAAAATGAGCTAGTTAGAGTCTGCTATAGTGGTAGATACGACTGGATACATGAATATGAATTTTAACAGAATTATTAGAACGAAAGCCTCAATCTAAGCTTCCAAAAAGTTCGATGCATTACGAGTAAGTAAATTAGATAAGCTGGGTCATAAGTTTCTCAAACTGGAGGGAATGAACAGTGGTTCGAAATGAGACTAAAAACCATTTTTAAAGGTTTTCAAAAATCATAGTAAGACAAGAAACTGGTCGAGGCTAGTTTGTATTGCTGAAATAGGATGACGTCATTCCTCATTCTTAAAGGTCAAACTCTTTGAATACTGGGTCGAATAGATTAAATGAATGAGCATTACGTAGCTTGAAAAACCTTCGAATCTAACTCCGAAAGCAAGATTATTAAGACAATTTTAAGTATAAGTACATAGGTCAGCATAGATGGTGATATCGTCTGAGATTGATCGAGTAAAATTTGGGGGAAATTCAGTATTATACCTCGTAGGACAAAATGAGTCGATTAACATTTGAGCTTACGGCTTACACGGGAATGTTAACTGTCAGGGAGAATAGTAGAACTGCGATCTGCGAACGAGCCCCTTAAAGTAAAACCATCTGCCATTCAACTTTTTTCCACTAAAAGTAGTATGAGACTCATTTTACTTTTGTTATGAGACTGAAGTTAGTTCACCTGTCCTTCTAGGGTTGGAATACCAGAAACTTTAATATTGGTCAAGTTATATTAACTTCTTATTTTGTGGTCTTGTTCTGGTGAATTCTGGTGTTCTAGTCCGTCTGAAGCTTAATTCAGTATTGTGATGGATAAGCCGGCTTTGGCGGTCTTCTATACTGCAAGTTTTCGGACGTAAAATGGGTTAAAACGTGTGGATGCAGGAAACCAATGGAACAATTTACGGTTGCGGTATTAGCATTTGTGACAAGACCCCTTTACACTGGGGCAAGTTTGAGTTTGGTTAGCATAAAATCACGGACGAATCCGGTAAATCACGGAAAAATCCGGAAAATCACGGGCAAATCTGGTTGATCACGAATGAATCCGTTCAATCAGCAGAACGAATTGGCGGTTCGGTGATAGAACGTGTGACAAAACCCCTTACCGCTGGCGTGGGGGGAGTCTATACCCCCATTTGTTTGGTCTTATAAAGGGTTTTTCAATAGTTACGCTACAAAAGTAGACCGATAGGGACAGCAAACGACGCCATATTTTTTCCCGTTCTCTTGACATTTCTCTTCAATAAGGTTTGCCATTTTATCATGGAAAAGTATACGATCCAACAACGAGTCGAAATTATTAAAATTTACTACCGAAATTCGGAGTACAATTAATGGTCGTCATAATCGTCCTGCCAGACCAACACTTGAGCGTCTAGTTTAAAAATTTGAATCCACAGGCTCAGTACAAAATGTTCCGGTGCCAGTGAGACAAAGAAGTGCCCATAGTGTCGAGAATATTGCTGCCGCTAGCGCATCAATTGCGGAAGACCCAAATCAGTCTCTCAAACGTCGTTCTCAAGCGTTGGGCATTTCTGTAACGTCGTTGTGGACAATTTCGCGAAAAAATCTTGGTCTACATCCTTGCAAGATCAAATTGACGCAAGAACTGAAGCCGCTTGATCACCAGAAGCGTCGTATGTTCGTGAATCGGGCTGAGCAACAACTTGAAAATGATCCGGATTTTCATCGAAAAATCATCTTCAGCGATGAGGCTAATTTCCGGCTGGATAGCTTCATCAATAAACAAAATATGCGTTATTGGTCAGGCAACAATCCACATGTGCTTCACGAGGCACCATTACATCCCGAAAAAATCACTGTTTGGTGCGGTCTACATGCTGCTGGTGTCATTGGGCCGTACTTCTTCCGTGATGATCAAGACCAGCACGTTACTGTGAATGGGAATCGCTACCGCTCAATGCTAACCGATTATTTTTGGAATGAATTGGATGATATGGACTTGGACGATATGTGGTTTCAACAGGACGGTGCCACATGTCACACAGCGGGCCAAACAATCGAATTATTGAGAACGAAGTTCGATGAGCGCATTATCTCCAGAAATGGACCTGTGAATTGGCCGCCTCGTTCATGCGATTTAACGCCGTTAGACTAATTCCTGTGGGGCTACGTCAAATCTATGGTTT
This sequence comes from Sphaerophoria rueppellii, assembly GCA_920937365.1. Lineage (NCBI taxonomy): Eukaryota > Metazoa > Arthropoda > Insecta > Diptera > Syrphidae > Sphaerophoria > Sphaerophoria rueppellii. Next base: position 16,523,352 of record CAKKXW010000003.1, on the reverse strand, counting down.
ATGCCAACAAGCCAGCGACGATTGATGAGCTTCGTACGAATATCGAACGTGAAATTGCAGCAGTATCGGCCGATTATGCTCGAAAATTGGGTTCAGCGTCTGGACTTCTGCAAGCGTGCCCGTGGTGGCCATGCATGAGTTCCATACATAATGGCATCAAATGTACTTCCACAGGAATAATTTCATTGATATCTTAAACCGTGTTTGTTTTATTTAAGAAAAGTTTTGTATAGCGTCTCTATTGAAAAACCCTTTACTTACCCCTTCTTAGGAAACATCTGCTCACATTAAGTTCCTGGATTCAACTCATTTTACCAGGGCTGGTATCTGGCTATTAGAAGGCTGTCCGCCTGTGATGCTATAGCTGGTCCCGGCCAGCGGTAGGTTGGTAAGTGCGTTTGGTAGCTAGTATTTACTTTTAAAATCTGTACCTGTCGGCCAATAGGCCGAGACTGATGTTAATTCGACTGCGGATGTTCAGCCATTGATAATTCATGTGATTTAGGGGGTTTTATACCCTGAACGAGAGGTACATGATGTGAAAAATAAAAAAAAGAGTAATTACAACATCAACGATTCAGAGTTAGAAGTTATGTTTTGGCTAACACTTGGACTACTAGGAGAAGCTAAGTTTGGGGAAGAATGAAAGATTAGCATATTCCCGTTGACCCAGTTCTTTTGTGAGAACACTACTCCGGATGGGAGGAACAGTGACAATAGAAAATGTTGTTTTGAAGTTCTGTGGCATGATTTTTTTGTTCATTTGTTTTAACAAATTCTTCGAAACCCAAGTTCAATAACTAGGATCCTATTCAGCTCACTGCAATAAAGAAAAACAGAGATGCATTCCACTTTTGTATGATACTGCTAAAGAACAAATCTGTGTTCTTCGAGTAGGATCGAAGTTAGGCTCAAGCGTTAGCTAGTGGATATTCCTAATAGCACGGGTTGGTTTTAGGGGCATAATGCATCTAGCTATTTCGTTTTAGAACCGACGGTAGGAGTTTCGGTTAAAAGAGAGAGAGAGAGACAGAAACCAATACGACGCCCCACGTCAGAATCATTTTTGAAACACTTGTTTGAATAGCTTCCAAAAGGCTTATACAAAAGACTTTAGCACCAGTCCGGAGATGGGAAATATACTCAAGCTTTGAACATAATTGTGGCTTTTATAGAAAATAGCCAAATCAGAAGAAGGAACTCAAACGACTTGCGTCATTTTTGCGAAATCGCGAATGTGATCTTTCCATATAAGATTTGGTAAGTGCTGGATACACCGAGAGTGTAAGCTTTCAGTTGCCGAAGAATTAAACTCTACGCATTCGCATAGTCCTTATTGTCCAATCATGATAAAGTAAGTGTTTCGTCCAATGCAACTTTTATCGAAGGCATCGAAAGAAAGAGAACAAGAGCTATGCCAGCTCATTTCCTATTGAATACTTTATTTGCAGCATTATTGGACGATTCAAACCACTGTATCTCGCATTGGGCTCTTGTGATGGGTTTCGAAATGCAAACATCATCATTCTCTTTTAGTGGTTTGAGTTAGTTTTTACCTTTTTTTTCGTTGGCATGTAACTAACGGATGCCAAATGAAGTGCTGAGCAAATAAAATATATTCATGGATTCATGGATTAAAAGTGCAACATTACATAGGTTCGAGCTTCGAGAGCTTGAAATAGATTCACAAAAAAATTTGTATGTGTTTCTGTCGACCTATGTCATGTTTTGGCGCACATCTGCTTCCTTTGTGGCTTAGAAATGGATTCGAATATGAAATCACACTTGTTAGGTACTTGTTTTTGGTGACAATGTTGCTTCTGCTATTCAAATCAAACGGAAACGGAGGTATTCCTTTTTTTTGCATTTTTATTTTTTCTAGGTTAAAGAGTACCTAACAATTGAACTTATGTACGACTGTTGGTACTCATTTATTTCCGTGTTGTTTTCGATTTCACGTTATGAAAGGTAACGACAAATTATTATAGTTTTCTGTTTGTTGATACAGTATCTCTTTTTTTGCATGTCATTAGCGGTAGCAACCTCAATTTTTCTTGTGGTTAGACATTTGATCGCAGCGATGACGACATAGCGATAGCATCCACCACTGTTGAAGACGAGCTTCGAGACAGAGACACACATAAGCGACTAGATACAGTTTCGCCAAGAAGAAGATCAATTAAAGAAAAAAATTGGCTTTGATATTTTTAATCAGTTTTGTGTTACGCTTCAAATGCCATCAAGGTTAATCGAGTGAATGGACAGAAATCAGTTTTGTAGATCAGTTTGAGTAGGTCATGAGGGTTTTTTTTTTTAAGTCGATCTTTGCATCAAATGACAAAAAAAATACTCTTAGTGATGGTTGCAATAAACCATTGACTTTGATTTGTTCAGGGACGTCTTTTAAAGTTCATTGGGAGAACACGATGACGAAGATTAATGTTAAACTAATTCAAAATCAGGTTAAGAAAAACAATTTTGAAAAAAATGTAGAAACCTAAACTTGGAATTCACAATTAATTAATACCCTAGGGAGCAAGGTGTCCAAATTGATAAATTTAATACCTGGATTTTACGCTTTAAGACTTTGTTAATCGTCAATATTATGTGACTTTAATTTAATTTTGAAAAAAGAAAAACTGTCTTTGAAAAAAAAATATTAGAAAAAAGTTGAAAAGGGTTTCAAGTTCAGCAACTTCTTACAGCGTATATGCTACAACTAAGACGGAAACTAAGCACTTTTAAAAAAATGTTTGTCTTCGATTTTCTCTTATTTAGAAAATTAATGTAAAAAGAAAGAACAACGTAACTTGAGTTCAACTCTCCTTTAATAGACTGTTTTTTTTTTTTCTTTTTTTCTATAGCAGCAAAATACTTACCCCATTGTTGGCCTATATGCTATTTAGTTAAACGACTGGCTAGGCTACTGTCTTGTACAGCAACAGACGCGGTGTCTGCATACGCCTAAAATAAGGTGGATTCGTTATGCACCGGGACTTGCGATCTTGTATTTTACTTACTTACAACCAACAAACCTCTCCAGCCAGCTCAGTCCCTAAATAGCTGTCTCCAGTTTCGCACGCCGAGTTGGTTGAAGTCGTCTTCAACTTTCGCGTCACCTGAGCCACCTGAGAACTCGCATGACAGTGCATCGCTATCATATTCATATATGTTTTCAAACTAAATTTCATAAAAAAAAGTGTCAGCCGGTTAACAGTTCGGTGAAGGTCGGCCTTCAGCGGCTCTCCTACTAAGACTAATAAAAATAAAATAAATTGGGTGGCGCGACAGCTCTTGAAGAGCCAAGGCCTAAGTGGCTTACTCTCATCAACAATTCTCTAGGTGCGTGTGAAGAATTGAGGGCACCTTCAATTTTACGCCGATCCCGAACGGCAAAGTTAAGAAGGACTTTTTCATGACAGATGATACTCTTGGAAGTTTTGTCAGTTCTTCGCAAGAGGCAGTGTCCGTGAAAGATGTAATAAAAAACGTTGGGCCCGAGTAGGATTCGAACGCACGACGTTTTGCTTAGCAGCCAACGCACCTAACCACTAAGCTACGGACACTACAGCTCAGACAAATGAGTTTTGCCAAAAATTGGCATGGCTTTATACAGTTGTTCTCTATAGAATCTATAGGACAGTTGCTGTTATACGCGGCTTAAAAATCGATGAAAAGATGGTAGGTGTCGACTTGGAGTTCTTGAATGTTTTCCTGGATCTGCCATAATGTTATTATTTGATCTATAGTGGCCCAGGTCTAAGGCCACACTGATATGGACCTATCACTTTGTTGACACACGGAAACAGGGATCATGAAAAGCGTGCGATCGAGGAGATAGAGGGATGTCACAACAGGAACCGAAACCTGTAGAGACCATCATGGGAACATGGTAGGAAGAACACAGCGTTATGCCAGTGGAGCGTTCGTGAGTCTTGAGACGGAAGCCAGGAAGATGGGTCTAGTGGTTAATGAGGGCAAAACCAAGTTAATACTGTCAACAAGAAAGGGCAACCAACATCGACGTCTTCGAGCAAACGTCAACATAGACAGATCTAACTTCAAGGTAGTTAAGGACTTCGTCTACCTACGATCCATTATTAGCTCAGACAACAACACCAGCGCTAAAATCAAACGAAGAATCATTCTTGCCAATCGCTGCTTCATTGGACTTAGAAGGCAATCGAGTAGTAAAGTCCTCACAAAAGCAACTAAAGTGACTAAGTCCTAATGTATGGCGCAGAGACATGGACCATGACAACATCGGATGAAAACGCTTTGGGCTGCTTTGAGAGAAAAATTCTTCGAGTGATTTTTAGTCCTGTCTGCATAAATGGAGAAGGGAGACGAAGATTCAACCAAGAACTGTACGAAATATTCAGCCACACTGATCTAGTTAGAAAAGTTAAGGTCCAACCACTTAGAGCGAATGGAAGAAAATTCTCCGACCCGTAGAATCAACCTGAACCAAGTTGGCGTGCGAAACTAAAGACAGCTAGCTAGGGACCGAGCTGTTGAATGAGGCCCTGCGAGATTGTTACATTGCTGGGTACGTTCAGTCGGTAGCTTGCATTCATCATTAAACCAGTAGTTCCGATCTCTGCAACTTGTGACTAAGATGGAGCAGTAGCACTCATGACATTGTTTTAAGGCTTGTCCAAAGTCCAATTTGATTTTAAGCCCGGGACTCTGGTTTCCGGACAAACTCTTTCCTTTTCAAACAGCTCTTCGACGCCAATTCCAAGCGAAAGACTGGAGTTGCTAATGTTCTCAAGACTAAGACTCAAGACAATTGAGTCATGCTTTCGAAGTGGAAGGATTGTGTTTTCTAACAGCCATACGCCCACAGAATATCATGTCAACAAGATAGGGATCAGAGTCGATGTTGGCATTTCCATACGACGTTATTGTTTGGCGATATTGCAACATTGGTATTGTATATCCCTGTTGGATATCTTCACACCAGGTTGAGTATCAGTGACCATCTTCTTCGATGATGCCAATTCTTTGACTCAATGTGATGCAAACTATGGCCGCCAATATTTTGCCTGGCTACTGTTACCAGCCCTCCAACTTTGCAATGGAATTTTCACAAATGATTTCAAATTCATATCTTGGACAGGCTTTGAGGGTGTTTTCTTTTTTGCTTTATGACATAAAAAGGTCAGAGATAGTCCATAAAGCTGATTTTCTTGAAATTGTTTCTCAAGTTAAGGCTACATGGCGTTTCGCTTATGCTGTAAGGCAGATTTTCTTTTTTTATATAGTACGGCTAAAGAACGATTCTCTGAACATGACCGTACGACCGAATTTGGGCTCGATGGTGAACTGATGCGCATTCCTGGAGGCGCGGGTATTACGGTTGAATTTCTTAAGAAGAGGAATGCAACTGGCTCTTTCTCTAAGCATATACCGTTAAAGTGACGATAGAAGAGGGTGAGGCATGGGACATTACGTCGGTGTTCAAGTGACGTAAATTTCTCAATGATGTTACGGTCACCAATCATCTTAAATGCTCTTCTCTGGATGCTGTCCAAAAGACTTAAATATGTTGCTGGAGCACCAGCCCAAACGTGGGAGTTGTACTCAAGCCTTGGACGTATATATGTTTTGTAGATGGTAGCCAGATCAGAAGAGGAAAAAAAATTCTTGCATCTTCTTAGAAAACCTAAACATCTTGCGGCATTTTTGGCGACATCGATCATTCCATAAGAAGTGGTCGGTGATGCACATACCGAGAATATCGAGATGTTCGGTTTTAGAAGTTGCAGACAAGTGATCATTTATGAAAATGAGAAAGAGGGTCGGAGACAAAACGGAGCCCTGGGGCACACCAGCATTTGTATTGTAGGTTTCAGGCTTGAACCTCCAATACAACTTGTATTGAACGGTTCGAAAGAAAATTTCTAATCCAACGAAGGAGGGATTCATCAATACCGAAAGCACGCATTTTCGATAAAAGAGCCTGGTGCCAAACTCTATCAAATGCCTTTGAAATATCAAGTGCAACAATATTACTTTCTCCAAAACGATGTAAAGATTTGTTCCACTGTTCGGTGAGATATGCCATCAAATCACCAGTGGACCTGTTGCTGCGAAAGCCGTACTGCCGGTCATTAAGAAGCTTTCATTCTTCAAGATGTTTCTTGAGCTGATAATTTATCACCGTTTCCATGACCTTAGAAAGAAGGGAAGTTAGTGCAATCAGCCGATAATTGGAGGGAGAGGAGGATTCGCCTTTTTTGGGTATAGGCTGGACAAATGCTGTTTTCTAACTACTCGGAACGAGCCCAGAAGAATAGGATAGATGGAAAAGCTTACGCAAGGGTTTTGCCAGCGTTGAAGAAGACCTCTTCAGAACAATAGCGGGGATGCCATCCGGGCCAGCGGATTTGTGTATGTTTAGATCTTTTAGGACTCTCACCACAGCACGGTTGCAAAAGAAGATTTGTCCCATAGAATCATTGACGCCCTCAAGCACTGGGGGAGTCATGACACTCTCTGGCAGTGTAGAGTTGGAGGCGAACTGCCTAGCAAAATGGTTAGCTTTCGCGAGAGAGCTAACGAGTGGAGTATCATCATCAACGAGCGTAGGGACCGAGGAAGAAGAAGAATTCTTCATGTTTTTCACAAAAGATCAAAAATTTTTACTGCCTTTGGGACATTGCAGTATTTTTTGCCTTAGTTTTTGGTCGTATAGAAATTTGGTTCGTCGAATATGGACATTGCAGGCCTTCCTGGCTTAATTAAACTTATTCCGGTTTTCCTCAGTAGGGTTGGCTTTGTAACAACGGAAACTTACCTCTTTAACCCTGATAACCTCTTTACAGCTCATATCGAACCATGCATTCTCTTTAGGTCTGATGCTTTTAACCCTGTTCGGAATAAAAGTTCTCATTCCCAGAAGAATTAAACTTGTGAGCATATCTGCTTTGGAATCTACGTCACTATCGAGGAAGCATAGTGACCCGTTAAAGATCCTAAAATAGTTATTGAGACCATCCCAGTCGGCTTTCTCGTACTGCCAAACGGTTCTCCGAGGGGCTCTTTCTTTAACTAGGCTTTTTTGACAAGAGAAATTCGCGGATATGACACAATGGTCTGATCGGCCTAGAGGCGATAATACACTTATCGTATATTTATCAGGGTCAGAGGTAAGGAACAAGTCAAGCGTGTTTTCTGTTTGGCCGTCAATGTCCGGTATTCGAGTGGGCTCGTTGACCAGATGATGGTAATTTGAAGAACACGTCATGCCTTCAAAGACCATTGCGGTATAGTTATGCCTTATTTTTTGTCATCTTTCTTGTACCTCAGTATCATTTGCTGATAGCGTTTTTTATCTCGATTTGATTTCTTCGGTTATTACTGGAATTTATTTCGTTATCAAGCGCCAATATGAGTCATGTTCCCTTTTTTTCGCTACGAACTAAACACACTGAAAAGGTTGAATGTGTCTAAACTCAAGAATCTTCTCGTCCTTCAAGCTTGCAGTTATGCACTTTATGGATTATAGCTATCCTTATTTCATTTCTTCAGCTCCAACGTTAAAATTAATGATATACGCATTGCACCATGCTTCCCAAATCCCTACTCCTAATCTTTTTAAGAAATTAAAATTCTATGTACAAAAGAAACAAACAATCCCACTTCTTCTCAAGGAAAAATATCAAAATTTATTTCGAGCTTGTCACAAACACACAACAACCATCAAAAACTCACGACCCAGAAATTAAGAAAAATTATGTCATTCCTTCTCCCAAAAAAGCATTCGCAAAATGAGTTTCTTCAAAAACTAAAAAATAAGCAAGAAAAAGAAAACCAACCAGCTACAATGAAAAGGAATCCTCATTCAAAGGCTCCCTTAAAATGCAATAAACAACATTTCTGCACCACTACATTTCTTCCACTGCAGTTGTATGCACTAAACTGTAAAATTTGAATCTGTAAATCTTAACAAATAGAGGGGGTTTTCTGCAGAACTCAGAGCTCCGAATACAGCATCACATAAAAGCGTAATTCTTC
>CAKKXW010000003.1:16494963-16510729 GCA_920937365.1 Sphaerophoria rueppellii | reverse complement strand
TTTGTATGTGTGTATCTATGTATGTTTATTTTTGTGACGCCCGTGACGTGGTTTTTATGTGCGTTGGTTATTAAGCAGAACGTGGGGTTCGAATCTTACTCGTGCTTATGAAATATCAATAAATTCTTGATATTTCATAAGCACGAGCTTCCCAACTCAGCCGTTCGGAATTGGCCTTAAATTGTAGGTCCCTTCAATCCTTCACACGCACTCAGAGAATTGTTGATGATGAGTGGCTAGCACTTCAGCTTTGCCATTCTTTTACCTGTCGCCTCTATTATGGCAATTTACTAACCATAGACAATCCTTCACAAAGACACAAACGCTTCTGACCGTCAGGATTTTTCGGTGGAATCGTATGCGCTCGTTGATTATTGGCAATATTCCAATATCCGAATTTATTGCCTTGTAAGGCGTCACTATTAACATTAACAAAGACACCTTCAAAACTCACCAATTCTCCACCCGGCACGCTGGTGCTGTGCGGCTATTGTATCTTCACATAAATATGCATAATAAATTCATTTCAATTTTTACGGTTGTTGTGGATGTTATAGATCTTTTGTTGAAGTTGAAGCACTGCTAAGAACGTAAGCTTTGTTAGTTGCATTATTAGATACATAATATATTCTGGACGAAAGAGACGAAAAAATCGTAACGTCCATTGTAGTTATTAATTGTGGCCGTTCTTCCAGGAAAACGTTCGCAACGTGGGTACTAAAAGTCATTGTCCACTTTAATTTATTTTTACTTATTGTATGTATGTGTGTATGCTCTTGTTTATTTTCCAAAAATTATGATAAATTCAATTCAATTCACTCGTTGAAAAAACGAAATTGTAATTAAACCAAGTTCTAAGTCACTAGACCCCCGAATTCGAGGGTCTAATTTTATCGAAGTTCTAACTATAACAAAGTTCTAAATCAAAGTTCTAACGCGTTAGAACTTGGTGAAGAAATGACTTAGAACTCAAATGAGTTCTAAAATTTCACTAAACCGAGTTTTAAGGGCTAGAACTTTGTCAAGAAATTGGGCGTTAAAAACTTGAATAAAAACAACTGAGAAAATGCGAGCGAGTAGGTAGTGTCCGTACCGTAGCTCAGTGGTTAGGTGCGTTGGCTGCTAAGCAGAACGTCGGGGATTCGAGTCCTACTCGTGCCCATAGTTTTTATTTCATCTTTCACGGGCACTGAATCTTGCAAAGAAGTGACAAAACTTCCAAGAGTATCAATCTGTCATGAAAAAGTGCTTCTCAACTTTGCCGTTCGGAATCGGCGTTAAATTGCAATGGGTCCGATTTTGTGAATCTCCAATTTTCGCATTTCTCGATGCTTTGAGTTTGAGGTCACTAAAATCCGAATCAACCTTTTTTATGATGATGTCTGTGTGTGTATGTGTGCGTAACGTTTTTTCAGCTCAATTATCTCGCGAACAATACATCGTATTGTCAAAAACTTAGTCTCGTTGGACGCGGCATTGTGTTGTTAAGAGCTGATTAGGTTTTGAGTGAAATCGGCTTCCCTTATATTATAAAGAAAATTATGATAATTTCTGCAATATTTTCAACAATAATGCAAAAATCTTGTAGTTAGTATGAAAAAAACCATGTTCAGGAGTATCATACGCTATATTTGATTACTAGCTGACCTACCAAACGCTGCTTTGCCGTATAAATATTGATTTTCGGAAATACTAATCCGATTTGAAAAAATGCTTCAACAATAGAAAACTACAATATTCAGGAGCAATATAGGCTGTATTTTACTATGCAAAGTAGTTGTGAATGAGTCCACGAAAGGTACGATCAACTTTTGGCAGATGTCGACACTATTTTTCACTAAACTTAATGTTTTTCATAAAATCATCAGTTTTATGGAATTTGACTTTGAACCAACGTGCATGTACAACTACAACGGGATGCATCGGATGAATATTTTGCAAAACAACTAATGTTTTTACGTATTTTTCTACGCTGGGAAGTTAGTCGTGTGGACTCCATGGGTCGCACTCATATTTTGTATTCAGTAATAAAGACTATTCAAGAATAGTAGTTAGGAATCTTCATTTATATTAAACTATATTATTCATTTTGTTATTTGCTTTTATGTTTTTTTATTTAATTTTTGTTTTGTATATTTGTTAATTGTTTTGTTTGATTTTTTTGATAATATTGTTGCTTTATTTGTTAATTGAAAACACATTGTTCACATGCAATTAAAAAAACTGTTTATAGCTGTAAATGGAGAATGCGGTCAATGAAGCTGAAAAAAGGGCGTTTTCAGAGAGTCCTCTGAAACAGCTCGAATTTGGATGATGTTTTTTTCAACTTTTTCGTTCTAAAATCAGAAACATTTCATTTGGGGGAAAATAATTATTATTAATAGATATTGCTTAAACAATTTTTATATCTGTATCGGTAATCTCTGGAACTACTGGTTTGAATGGTACAATTCTTTTCGTGTTAGATAAGCCATTAATCGAGGAAGACTTAAGGCCACTTATCATTAAGCTGTGAAGGAGCGAAGAATCAGTGGAATTGTGGAAAAAACAGCAAAGGGTGTTAATTTTTCAATTGATCAATTCTTTTAATGTTGAATGGTCCATTTATCATAGAACGCTTGAAGCTATATTTTATTACGCTGCAACTAATAGAAGCGAAGCGTCAGTGAAAAATGAGGAAAAAATGGCAAAAAATATTAATTTTTGAAAGCTTCTGTTGTTTGCTTGAACGTGTTGATCTCAGAAACTACTGAATCAAATCGAACAATTCTTATGTGTTGGATAGTTCACTAATTATGAAAGGAATAAGACTATATAACAATAGGAATCAGTGGAAAATTAAAAAAAAAAACAAAAAAAAGGGCTAACGGGCAACAAATTTTTAGAGAATTTAGATTTAGAGAGAGTCCTATGTTTTAAAATAACTTCGCAACAAAATTCCCATGCGAGCATTATGCACAAGTCGAGAACGCACCTCTGGCCACTGGATGGAGTAAGATTGGATTAAGACAAGAAAAAAATCATATGGAGAGGAGGTCTATTGTCCCCCGTATAGTGGCGATGACGAGCAAAATTCCGCCAGCTATACAGAACTATTCATTAAGGTGAAGCAGATCACCAATTCCACCCACCCGACATTGACGAAGTTAAGATAGCGATATCCCTGTGTGCTTATTATAAAAAAAAATAAAAATAGATAACATACCATATTCCAGTGAGTCGTCAATAGCTACCTGAACTGATGGCTCTAACATTGACAGTGGTGTAGGGGCAGGCTTCTATTCTGAATTTCTTAAGTTAACCGCCTCACTTGGGCTTCCAGACTACAGTAGCGTCTTTCAAGCAGGGTTTTTTTTTTAACCTTATTATGTCATAGACACAGTGAGAGCTTTATGAAGGAAGGAAGGGGTTAGAGAGGTTGTGCCGGTGTACATTGGTCTTTAAGAGTATTCCGGACCAAAACTGCGATTTTTCAAATCTTATTGTGAAGCGATTAAATCTCGTATTGAAATGATTAAGGTATCATTGTGTAGACAAAAACTGTTTCTAAAAAACTATTGGAGCACAATTTCAATTAAGTACTTCGTTACTCAGTAGTAAAGGCACAAAAACTCCAAAAAGGGCAAACATCGTACTTTTTCAAAGAGAATTCCATCAAAATAAAAACATTTTTCACTAATATTTCTTAATGAGCATAAATTCGGCATTTAAACTATATAACTATTGGAGGAAAAATTAACTTTTTAAACAAAAAAGAATTAAAAAACTATGAATAAAATTTGTGTTTTTGATAAGCAATTTTTCTTATGATGCGATATTTATTTTACTTTTAAATCTTTTCATTTATTTAGCACGTACTTGTTCTCAACACAGCAATCAAAACATTTTGCAAAAACTTTGATCAACTTAGAACAACCTTTAATTTGAAACCAAACTCATTGGTGTACACTCCGGGCCGGATGTCCCTTATAAAATGAGCAATTTGAAAATTCAAATCAGTAACGGCTGGCGGAAGTCACGATTCTCATAGGAAGGCGATTCTCTCTCTTAGTAAGATGCATTTAGTTCAAAATTTGTCGTCTGCAGTTGGTTGGCGCTTTAAGCAGTAAGAATTTTCAGTTTCAGTCCGGAACACTCTTAGTTCCTGAACATTGCAATGATGTGGAAGAAAGTTCCACATTCGCGTAGTACGGCTAAAGAACGCTTCTCTATACTTGAGCGTACGACCGAAGTTGGGCTCGAGTGTAAACTGATGGGCATTCCTGGAAGCGCGGGTATTACGGTTGGATTATTTAAGGGGTGGAATGCAACTGGCTATTTCTCTAGAGCACTTACCGTAGAAGTAACGATAAAACAGAGAGAGACACGAAACGTGACGACCGACACGGTGGTGGTCTAAAGGAGTGAACGAATCACGGCTTCTAATACAACGAAGAAGCGATTCATCTATTCCGAAGGCACGCATTTTCGATAAAAGGGCAAGATGCCAAACTTTATCAAATGCCTTTGAAATATCAAGTTCGGGGAGATAAACCATCAAATCACCAGTGGACCTCGTGCTGCGAAAGCCGTACTGCCGGTCATTAAGAAGCTTTCGGTCTTCGAGATATTTCTTGAGCTGATAGTTTATCAGCGTTTCCATGACCTTAGAAAGAAGGGACGTAAGTGTAATCGGACGATAATTGGGGGGAGAGGAGGATTCGCCTTTTTTGGAATAGGCTGTACAAATGCTGTTTTCCAACTGCTCGGAACGAGCCCAGAAGTATAGGATTGATGGAAAAGCTTGCGCAAGGGTTTTGCCAGCGTGGAAGAACACCTCTTCAGAACAATAGCGGGGATACCATCCGGACCAGCAGATTTATTTATGTTGAGATCCTTTAGGACTCTCGCCACAGCACGCAATTCTCGCCACTCGCCATTCCGTCCTGCTTGGAAAGGCAGCCTGGAATGGTTTATGAAAATCAAGTTCGGGTATTTTATAGTCTGCTGTAGTACTATGACCCATAACTTTATGAAGGATCTGGGCGTGTCCTATGGAACTGTTTAAATCTTTGTGTAAGAACTTATTGATTATTATATTTGATATTATTTGATGCCTACTTAGCTGTCGTTTAAATTCCAAACGGAAAGCAAATGTCGATCTGAAAAAATGATATTGTCTAGAGTCTAGCTCTAGACGATAGTGATTTTCAGAGTAACGTTAAGCAAGTCGATCGTCGAATAGAATTACACTCCTGACTTTCAAATTTGCACTAAAAAATGAACAATATATAGACAAAACAAGCCCTTAATCAAAAAACCTAATCAAAGCCCTCGGTTAAGCCTTCGACGACTTCCATTAAATTACATCACTTTGTAGCCGCTCTCATTTCTTGCAATCATTATTATAATTATTTAACAAAATTTTAATACCCCCAAAAATGATCCAAAAAAAATCAAAGCAACACTAAAGAAAAACTAACTTTCATCAAATCAAAACAGAAACCAAATAAAAAAAAAAAAAACAAAACAACGATTTATGTAAAACCAGAGACAAAAAATGTTACAAATGCACCGCCGACTTGTCAATCGAAGCCCATTTTTTATTACACAATAAATTGTTGGGGCCCAAATATGATGGCAAAATTAGCATACAATTAATTGCTGTCTTTGGCTCTTTCGCGTTGAAGTCTCCAATTAATTTATGCTAATCCAATTCCACTCGAACCACGAACGACAGACATCAAAACAGTATTTTTTTTGAGTTACGTAAAAAATAAAATTAATAAAAACTTAAAACAAAATTTATTTTCAACAATGAAAAAAGGTACACTCTTACAGCTAATGAATAAGCAAACAATTCTTGAGATGTCAAATTTCGATAAATGTGAACTAAAAAGCTCAAAATCGCGCCATTCTCATTACCATCAAAACTCAACTGTCCGTTAAAAATGTTGCTTCACTTTTTTTTTGAGGACGAAGAAGAAGATTGGCGCAAAATGAACTTGACTAGAACTACCGCCGCCGCTGCACACCAATCGATGCTTACATCTGTTTTGCTATTTTTATTTCCTAAAATGTTTCTAAAGCTCTCGAATCTAACACAAGTCCTATTGCTGCTCATTTGCAACGTCCTTAGCCTCACGCTTTCTGGCTCCATTGTATGAGTATCCATTGCCGCCGCTGCCACTTGCTTCTAAATTATTGCTCACTTGCTGATGTTCAATGGATTTTTGAATGTGCTCCAATGAAATGCCATTTCCAGTGGCAGTGTCCAGCGAAGCATTATTGCCAGAACCCCCGTCGGACTTCTTGTCATTAGCCTTGTAGGTAATGAAATAAACTTCCGGTTTGTGTAGTTTAACGGATTGCTGCTGGATTTGTTGCAATTCGGCAAGGCTAGGAGTATCCGGTTTCTTAACCAAAACATACACTAAAGTTTGCTCCTCGATTTCGGGCAGAATTGGCGCTGGCTGAGGTGGTGGTGAAGGGCTTCGAACTAAAATGATTTTGTAATGCTTCCTTGGAGGATAGCGGTATTGGGGTGATTGTTGTGGATAGTATTGCTGCTGTGGAGGTAGCTGGACGTAGATTTTCTTCTCTTCGACGCCATCGTTGGGAATTGGGATTTGCAGTTGAATTGGCTGCTGAGTTAGTTGTGGCGACGACAACGATGATGATGACTGTTGATTTGAAGGCTGTGCCAAAAATGGTAGTTGCTGGCCCGTCACCGATGATGACGATGACTGCACTGGAGCTGCTGGTGGAATGTAGAATGTTTGAGAATTAGTGTTGCTGCTCTGAGATTGCTGTTGGAGCGCAGGTTGAGGTTGTGGCGGCAGATAGGCTTGCTGTTGCTGTGGTCTGCATTCCGTTGCTGTAGCGAAAATCACAAAAAGCACAAAACTCGTCGTAATCAATGAACGATCACTGATCGATGACATTTCTGCAGATTGTCGTGTATCTCTGATTGGTTTGATTGATTTGATTTAAGAGACGTTTCCGTTACGTGTTACGATTAAAAGAAAACACTAATGAAATTCAATAGTCGACTGACTGCACGTGTGGGGAGTTTTCCGTATTTATACCGCGAACACCACGCGACTGCTAAAACAAACCTCGTCGTCGAATGACTGAAATGAAAAATACTTTGTCTAAGCGTGTTTGTCTGTCCGAAGCGAGGTTCGAAACTGAAGTAATAACGAGTGTTGCTCTTTTCGATGAATGATGGTGGGCCTGTGGCCATGGATTGCATGATGATGGCGATGAAGATGTAAGTGATGGTGATGTTGTTGGGAATGAACAGTGGTTCGAAATGAGACTAAAAACCATTTTTAAAGGTTTTCAAAAATCATAGTAAGACAAGAAACTGGTCGAGGCTAGTTTGTATTGCTGAAATAGGATGACGTCATTCCTCGTTCTTAAAGGTCAAACTCTTTGAATACTGGGTCGAATAGATTAAAATTAAATAAATGAGCATTACGTAGCTTGAAAAACCTTCGAATCTAACTCCGCAAGCTGGGGGTTCAATGCAAAATTATTGAGACAAGTTTAAGTATAAGTAGTAGTGTCCGTAGCTTAGTGGTTAGGTGCGTTGGCTGCTAAGCAGAACGTCGTGGGTTCGAATCCTACTCGGGCCCAAAGTTTTTATTTCATCTTTCACAGACACTGCCTCTTGCGAAGAACTGACAAAACTTCCAAGAGTATCATCTGCAGGCCCGTAGCCAGAGTTGAATTTAAAGTAGGGCAACGGTTATATTAGGTAGGACATTGGTAAATTTTGTATTTCGGTCATTGCATTATAACTTTGAGGACATTTTGACGCATGTTATCCAGTTTATCCGCTTAAGAAGCAATCTTTTTTCTTGAAACTTGGTGAGTCGTAACTCGTAAGGGCTCATGATAAAGTTGATGTTCTAGAAGTTTTACAAAAAACTAATTAAAATAGCTAAATTATGCATAAAGACGGTAATTATCTGGGTATAATTTGGCTTTATGATAAGCCCTTTCATCAAGTTTCGCGAAAATAGATCGATTCTTATAAGAGATAAACAACCGCCAAAATGCCTTCTCCGTTACCTTGGTATGGCTGATTTGATCTGATGTAAGAAAGATTCAAAATAATAAAGTGCAAAGCAATAAGGTATTCAAGTTTAAATACTTTACTGACTTTTGTTTGTTTGTCGGTTGTATGTTTGTAGTCAATAAACCGATAAACAAACAAAAGTATTACTATATAAATGTTGCCGAATGCTTCGCCTATGCACTGAATGTGCAATAGGAGGTTCTGAAAATAAAAAATAATTATAAATAGCAAAAAATATTGATTTTAATTTACTTAATGGAAAATTTTGTTTTTGAAATTAGGAAATTGACAGTTGCCATCAATTTTTTTGAAATGTCTCTCTATTTCTTATTTCATTTCCTATTCATTCTTCTATATTATATTTAAGGCTGAACTTCTACTTAAGCTTTTGGACCAAGACAATGTTTACACGCGAACTCTTGGACAAGATTTACTGCGCTTGAAAATTCCGCTTTATGAATATTGTTATGTAAGTTTCGGAACACCCTAATCTGTTAATGTAAGCTTATCACGCTTACTCTTTGCCAATGCAAAGACCAAGCGTTGATTAGAAATGTAAGAGTTCTTTTTCTCAAGCATTATCTCTTGTAGACAATGCTACAGAGAAAGCTCAATTTATCATACAATTGCCTAGCAACTAAGCGACGCTTCATTATTATTTATTATTCCCTTTTTTGTAGTCAGTCGCTGTTCTGGCATCAAGCTAAGCGCTAATCAGTTCTTTCTTGTCAAGACTTATCTAATGTAATATTTGTTAAGAATAAAAAAACTTATACTTAAATTAAAATAAAACATAATTTTTTATTTCCTTAAAAGTTACGTTAAGTATCTTTATTATATTGAATCTCGGTCAAAATTAAACCTTTGTCATACGCGATATGTAATGGTAGGTGCCTTGGTTTTTAAATGAAAAACTGGAAAATTTCAAAATGGGGTTTCGAATGGAATATTGAAAGTTCTTGATGAAAATCTCGGAAAACTCATTGATTTTCAAAGTGAAAATTGCATGAAATTGTAAGTGAACTGATTTGCAAATGGATTTATGGAGCATTTTTTATTTGGAACTCCGAAAACTATGCGAGAGCACTAAGAATTTCATGACCTAAAATCAAGTTTTTTCATACAATTTTAGGTGCATTTTAACAATATCTGTGTAAATTATAATTATCCTGGATTTGCTCTGAAGGATAGCAGGGTCGGCTAGTAAATTATATTTACAAAGTACAAAAATAGTAAGATATAAAATATATTATTCTTTAAAATAACTGAATTTTTCGATTGCTAATTTTATTAAATACACGAAGGACTTCAATGAGGTCTTCTGATTTAGTTCTTCTTCCATTGACATCCTCTGGGGCATATTGATGGTAGTTAAAGTTGAAAAAGTGGATTCACATACTGCTGTGTTACATCCTATAGTCGCTACCGACGCAAAAAGTTCGTACGTATCTTTAAAGGCCTCTCGCTACCTGTACAAAATCTGCATGAGGTTTCCGATTTTTTCTTCGAGCCTACTTAAATAATTTTTGACAACAGTAACCTCTTCTTTTGTTTGAATTGTTATACCTGTAAAATCAATTGAAATAACTGAAATGTATTTGCTGAATCTTAACTTCAAGAATAATGTGTCAAAGATTACAGTTTATGCAGACAAAAAAATTGATATATGGCTTGGAGTGAAAAACAGCTAACTCCACTTTTACACTCCTTACACAAATGGGACCAAACTGCAGGCACCAGCTTTCAAATACAAAAAATTGGTTCACCCAGTTCAAAGACATGAGGTAGCAAACATAAAAAAAAACAGACCAGTTGATGACATCCTCCTTTTTGGAAGTCGGTTGAAAAAGAAAATATTTCTGAATGTGTTAATAAATCCAAGACTGTTGTATGGATTTTTTAGAATCCATACTATTAAATAAAAAAGAATTTGATAAGATTTCAAAGATTTTTGTAATTTCAATCAATTATGTAAATCATTTTTATGTGGAGTTAGGAGGTGGCAGTTAACAGGTTTGCACTCTTAGCCGACGATATTATTCATTTATCAAAAATTTGGAAACAAAAGGTAGGGCATTTTTGAAGGTTGGGCATTTTTAAGGTAGGGCATTTCAGATTTAAGGTAGGGCATTGCCCCTCAATGCCCCCCCCCCCTGGCTACGGGCCCGATCATCTGTCATGAAAAAGTGCTTCTCAACTTTGCCGTTCGGAATCGCCGTAAAATTGTAGGTCCCCTCAATTCTTCACACGCACCTAGAGAATTGTTGATGAGAGTAAGGCACTTAGGCCTTGGCTCTTCAAGAGCTGTCGCGCCACTCTATTTATTTATTTATTTATTTATTTATTTAAGTATAAGTAGGTCAGCATAGATGGTGATATCGTCTGAGATTGATCGAGTAAATTTTGGGAGAAAGTCAGTATTATACCATGTAGGACAAAATGAGTCGATTAACATTTGAGCTTACGGCTTACAAAGATTAATAGAGTGGTGGTTTTGTTGAATTGAACGGTATGGGATAAACTATTTTTTTTTTTTTGATACTTTAGATGGGGATCCGGACGATCCCTGGTTCATGACCCCCCATGACACACAGTCCATAGCACGAACGATATTTTAAGTACTAAGTTGTGTAATCGCATTACCCGCCATCTAGGCAATGTCCAGCTATCCCGCTCGGACCTGCGACTTGTCCCTTTCTCCTTTTTTCCAATAATCCAGCCCTGAAGACCAAAACTATCCTAACATTCTGTGCGGTAAATATAGAAAATCTTAACAAATTTTGATAGATTAGATTGACCGAAAGCTCTCGTAGCCAGCCAAGGTAGCATGGTTTTTTGTGTTCCAACCTGAATGGAAACAAAATTTGGAACTTTTTCCGTACAGGGATCTGGTTTTATCCTTCTACGGGAATGTTAACTGTCAGGGGGAATAGTAGAACTGCGATCTGCGAACGAGCCCCTTAAAGTAAAACCATCTGCCATTCAACTTTTTTCCACTAAAAGTAGTATGAGACTCATTTTACTTTTGTTATGAGACTAACCACCTGTCCTTCTAGGGTTGGAATACCAGAAACTTTAATATTGGTCAAGTTATATTAACTTCTTATTTTGTGGTCTTGTTCTGGTGAATTCAGTATTGTGATGGATAAGCCGGCTTTGGCGGTCTTCTATACTGCAAGTTTTCGGACGTAAAATGGGTTAAAACGTGTGGATGCAGGTAACCAATGGAACAATTTACGGTTGCGGTATTAGCATTTGTGACGACAAGACCCCTTTAGACTGGGGCAAGTTTGAGTCTGGTTAGCATAAAATCACGGACGAATTCCGGATAATCACGGACGAATCCGGTAAATCACGGACGAATCCGGAAAATCACGGACAAATCCGGTCGATCACGAATGAATCCGTTCAATCAGCACAACGGGGAGTCTACACCCCCATTTGTTTAGTCTTATACTTACCCCTTCTTAGGAAACATCTGCTCACATTGAGTTCCTGGATTCAACTGCTTTTACCAGGGCTGGTATCTGGCTATTAGAAGGCGCCTGTGTTGCTAGCTGGTCCCGACCAGCGGTAGGTTTAGGTTTAGGTTTAGGTTTAGCGGGCTGATAGTTGATGTTGTCACCATAACACTTAGATCAATGTAGATCCATTGTGATACCCTGAAGTGTTGTAACTTCCTGAAAAGTAAATAACCTATGAATCATGTGGTTCGATTAACCATTTAGAGGTCTTGGCAAAGCTTAGTAAGCTTTTGCCTGGCAGTTCTGATTATTCCTCTAGTTCATTGAAGAAGAAGTTGCCTAGAGTTTTCTTTCTGGTAAGACAGAGTGAAGGACAGCGGCAGAGAAAATGAGCAGTGTCTTCATGCTCATTCTCATCACCACAGCCTCTACAAAGGTCATCCGTACTGAGCCCCATCTTCTTCTTATGGTAGCCGAGTAGGTTGTGTCCTGTAATAATGCCGATAAGGGATCTTAAGGAGGGTTTGTTCAGAGTTAGAATCCAATCGGATCTTTTCTTATCGTATCTAGGCCATAGCTTCCTGGTGTTAACACAGGTTTCTAGGAGATTCTATCTGTTGTTGGATTTTTGAATGATGATTTTTCTGACGTTATTTTTCAGTTCACATAACGGGATTCCTATATGATGGTCTATGAGAGAGGGTTTCAGTGTAGAGCCTTCTCTTGCAAGTTCATCTGCCTTTTCGTTGCCTGGTACATCACTATGGCCAGGAACCCAGCAGAGACTTACGTTATGCTGTGTGCCAAGAACCTTTAGCTCTTCGCGACAGCAAGAAACAAGCTTCGACTTGATTTGAGTGGCAGAGAGAGCTTTTATTGCTGCTTGGCTATCTATGAAAAAAGTGATGTCCGCGTGTGATATCGCCATCATGGATATATGTTTAGCAGCGTTTTTCACTGCCAAGATTTCAGCTTGGAAGACGCTGCTATGGTCGGGGAGCCTGAATGATTTCGCAAGGTCGAGGCTTTCGGAGTAGAAGCCTGCACCTATTCCACTATCCATTTTAGAGCCATCGGTGTAGATGGTAATTGTTGAATCGTTAGTGTAGGGCACACTATTTTCCCAATCAAGTCTATTGGGGAACCTAGTACTGAAAGATTTGTTGAAATCTAAGTAGAGGGTCATATAATCTGTGCAGATATTGGTATCTACGTATTTCGTAAGAATAGCTGCGTGCCCGCTCTGGCTAGTTTTCCAGATGTTAGTTTGGCTGAGCCTAAGGGCGCCGTTTGCTGCTGATTCTTGGACGAATAGGTCTAATGGGGGTGGATTGAGGATCATTTCTAAACCCGGCCGGCGGTAAGTTGGCAAGTGCGTTTGGTAGCTAGTTTTTACTTTTAAAATCTGTACCTGTCGGCCAATAGGCCGAGACTGATGTTAATTCGACTGCGGATGTTCAGCCACTGATGAGTTTTGTGATTTAAGGGGTCTTATACCCTGAACGAGAGGTACATGATGTGAAAAATAAAAAAAAGAGTCATCAAAACATCAACGATTCAGAGTTAGAAGTTATGTTTTGGCTAACACTGGACTACTTAGAGAAGCTAAGTTTGGGAAGAATGAAAGATTAGCATATTCCCGTTGACCCAGTTCTTTTGTGAGAACACTACTCCGGATGGGAGGAACAGTGATAATAGAAAATGTTGTTTTGAAGTTCTGCGGCATGATTTTTTTGTTCATCCATGTGGTATAGGCGTATAGGTGTTAATACGGATATTTTTAGTGTGACCGATTTATAAAAATTCTTCGAAACCCAAGTTCAATAACTAGCATACTGTTCAGCTCAGAAAAAGCATCAAAATAACACCTTCACACTGTGTAGGATAAACAGGGATGCATTCCACTCTTGTATGGTAACGCTAAAGAACGAGTCTCTGTTCTTCGAGTACGATCGAAGTTAGGCTCAAGGGTTAGCTCGTGGGCATTCCTTATAGCACGGGTTGGTTGTTTTTTAATGGCAGAATGCATGTGGCTATTCCGTTTGAGTATCGACATTCGACGGTAGGAGTATCGGTAAAAAGAGAAAAAGAGATACGGGAAACATTATGACGACGACGCACTTCACCAATCATTGTTGAAATACAAGCTTGAATAACGTCCAAGGGGCTCAAACAAAAGACTGTAGCAGCAGCCCGGAAATGGGAAATAAACTCAAGCATTGGACATACATATTTGTGCGTTTCATAGATAATAGCCAAATCAGAAGAAGGAAGGGTCTCAAGAATTTTTGTGACGCCGTGAATGTGATCTTTCCACAAAATTTGGTATGTGCCTGATACACCAAGAATGTCAGCTTTGAGTTTCCGAAAAATTAAACTCTACGCATTCGCATAGTCCTTATTGTCCAATCATGTTAAACTCAGTGTTTTGTCCAATGCAACTTTTATCGAAGGCATCGAAAGAAAGAGAACAAGAGCTGTGCCAGCTCATTTCCTACTGGATATTTTATTTGCAGCATTATTGGATGAGTCAAACCACTGTATCTCGCATTGAGCTCTTGTGATGGGTTTCGAAATGCAAACATCATCATTCTCTTTTGGTGGTTTGAGTTAGTTTTTACCTTTTTTTCGTTGGCATGTAACTAACGGATGCCAAATGAAGTGCTGAGCAAATAAAATATATTCATGGATTCATGGATTAAAAGTGCAACATTACATAGGTTCGAACTTCGAGAGCTTGAGATAGATTCACAAAAAATGTTGTGTGTGTTTTTGTCGACCTATGTCATGTTTTGGCGCACGGCTGCTTCCCTTTGTGGCTTAGAAATGGATTCGAATATGAAATCACACTAGTTACTTGTTTTTGGTGACAATGTTGCTTCTGCTATTCAAATCAAACGGAAACGGAGGTATTCCTTTTTTTGTATTTTTATTTTTTTGTAGGTTAAATTGTACCTAACAATTGAACTTATGTACGACTGTTGGTACTCATTTATTTCCGTGTTGTTTTCGAATTCATGTTATGAAAGGTAACGACAAATTATTATAGTTTTCTGTTTGTTGATACAGTATCTCTTTTTTGCATGTCATTAGCGGTAGCAACCTCAATTTTTCTTGTGGTTAGACATTTGATCGCAGCGATGACGACATAGCGATAGCATCCACTACTGTTGAAGACGAGCTTCGAGACACACATAAGCGACTAGATACAGTTTCGCCAAGAAGAAGATCAATTAAAGAAAAAAATTGGCTTTGATGTTTTTAATCAGTTTTGTGTTACGCTTCAAATGCCATCAAGGTTAATCGAGTGAATGGACAGAAATCAGTTTTGTAGATCAGTTTGAGTAGGTCATGAGGGTTTTGTTTTTTTTTTTTTTTAAGTCGATCTTTGCATCAAATGACAAAAAAAATACTCTTAGTGATGGTTGCAATAAACCATTGACTTTGATGTGTTCAGGGACGTCTTTTAAAGTTCATTGGGAGAACACGATGACGAAGATTAATGTTAAACTAATTCAAAATCAGGTTAAGAAAAACAATTTTGAAAAAAAATGTAGAAACCTAAACTTGGAATTCACAATTAATTAATACCCTAGGGAGTAAGGTGTCCAAATTGATAAATTTAATACCTGGATTTTACGCTTTAAGACTTTGTTAATCGTCAATATTATGTGACTTTAATTTAATTTTGAAAAAAGAAAAACTGTCTTTGAAAAAAAAAATATTAGAAAAAAGTTGAAAAGGGTTTCAAGTTCAGCAACTTCTTACAGCGTATATGCTACAACTAAGACGGAAACTAAGCACTTTTAAAAAAATGTTTGTCTTCGATTTTCTCTTATTTAGAAAATTAAACTAAAAAGAAAGAACAACGTAACTTGAGTTTAAGTCTCATTTAATAGACTGTTTTTTTTTTCTTTTTTTCCATAACAGCAAAATTCTAACCCCATTGTTGGCCTATATGCTATTCAGCTAAACGACTAGCTAGGCTACTGTCTTGTACAGCAACAGACGCGGTGTCTGCATACGCCTAAAATAAGGTGGATTCGTTATGCACCGGGACTTGCGATCTTGTATTTTACTTACTTACAACCAACAAACCTCTCCAGCCAGCTCAGTCCCTAAATAGCTGTCTCCAGTTTCGCACGCCGAGTTGGTTGAAGTCGTCTTCAACTTTCGCGTCACCTGAGCCACCTGAGAACTCGCATGACAGTGCATCACGTTGTCTAAGGCCTTTTTT
>CAKKXW010000003.1:16427005-16437598 GCA_920937365.1 Sphaerophoria rueppellii | reverse complement strand
GTGCTCTTCCGATCTAGGTGGAATACCATCTGGACCACTCGAAAAATCATCTTTCAGAACAGAAAGAATGTTTATAATGTCATCAGTCTCTACTGAGATGTTGTTAAACAATACTTGTGGACAGCCACGTAAATACTGAAAAAAATCTTTATCCACAATGGCGGGGGAATAATATCAATAAATGATTTGCTGAAATTATTTGCAAATTCTTCACAAATTTCAGAAGTTAAGTTGAGGGCTACATTATTGCTTGTAAAGTTCATTGGATAAACATCACATTTCTTCTTCGAATTAATGTATTTCCAAAAACTTTTCGGGTCAGACGTCAGAGAGCATCCTACAGTAAGTAAATACTCACTATAAAGTTCATAAGACAGTTTCTTAAATTCTTCAAAAAATGAAATATAAACTACTTGGTTTTCTAAGGTCATGGATTTGAGGTATTTTTTCCAGGCCTTGTTATGATGCATGACGCTTAACAATACGCAGTACAGTGTGCAAATGGGTAACAGCTCATCCGAGTTGTTTCAAATATGCGCAGAGCTTAAACAAGGAGATGTGCTGTCATGTGATTTCTTACAAATAGTCCTGGAGCAAATTATAGTGCGCAAGGTAGGTGTGAGCACGAAAAACACTATCCTCAACAAATCCACCCAGCTCTTAGGCTATGCGGACGTCATAGACATCACCGCTCAATCCAAGAGAGCAGTGCTCTAGGCCTTAACAGCGATTGATGAACAGGTGAAACTCGTTGGTCTTGAAGTGAATGAGGACAAAACAAAGTACATTCTATCAACAAACAAAAGAACATCTGTCCACCGCCTAGGGCAAAACTTCATTGTTGGTAACAGCAATTTCGAGACAGTCAGAAGTTCACCTCCCTTGGAATCAACTTCAACCCCACAAACCACACCTTAGTGGATATCCGAAGAAGAATTACCCTAGCGAACCGCTGCTGCTTCGGTTTGACAAAACAACTGGGTTCAAAAATCCTTACTTGAAAGACAAAGTGTCTGCTATACAAAACTTTGATTTTACCAGTCCTACTCTACGGCGGCGCCGATAGCTGGAAGATAGGTAAAAAAAAGGGGAATTGATACCTACAGGGCACTTCCGAAAGAAAAATTCTTCGACGAATTTTTGGTCCCGTATGCGACAATGGCGATTGGAGATGTACAAGATGTAACAAGATTTGGATGTAGTCCAGAAATCCAAGAAAAGACGACTGCATTGGCTGCGCCAGATCGAGCGAATGGAAGTTAACGCTCCACCCAAAAAAGTCTTCCTATCGCAGCTCCCAGGTTCGAGACGACCAGGAAGACCGAACAAGTGACTGAGAATGCCAGAGCGCTTGGTTTTGGTAACTGGTGTCTCAGGCAGATATCTTTCCTGGATTGGGAGCCGTTTATGTAAGTAAATAAAATCATTTTGCATTTTGTAAAAATCTGTGTTTTATTTTTGAGTTGATCTGAAAGCAGCATTGATGTGAAGAAAGCATTATTATTTACATTTTTTATGTAGGGCTTGCTGTTTATGCGATAATGAGTGAAATAACTAGAGGAAAAAAAAACAAAACTCTCAGGCAATTTTTGCAAAGCCATTTCCAACAAAATTCAGGGTCGGAGTGAAAAACATTGAGATTTTAATGCGGTTAATATAATTCAATTGCAGAGCAGTATTTCTGTGATTAATTTTGATTTTCTCTGTAGTACAAATAATCCTAGTCTTCAAGTCGATTTTTTAAATACTCAACTTAAAGAGTTATATATGATTTTTATGTGCCTTTGAAGATTTTTAAACCTGGTAGAAAAATTAACCCTTTAACTTCTCCTTGTGTTGCTAGTGCTACACGTTTAAGGGAACTCTCGTTTAGAGCTTATCGTATCAGTCCTTCTGAAAGTTCTTGGAAAACATATTGTAAATACAGAAATAAAGTTAAAAGTGAAATTAAGAAACCTAAAATGGAATATGGCATGAAAAAATTTGAGGTCCATCGTTCTAATAAAGAACTTTGGAAAAAAATTGATTCAATTGGCCTTCGTGATACAAAAAATGAATATGGAAATCTTGATCCTGTACTAATGAATAATTATTTCTCTCAATCTCTAAATGACGCAATAAGAAGCGAAGATGATGTTATTTTACCGGATAGTGAACCTTCCTTTTCGTTTCGTTGCGTATCTTATGATGAGGTATATAATGCTTTGTACTCCATAAAGTCAAATGCAGTAGGTTTTGATGATATTTCTATTAAATTTATAAAAATGATTTTTCCTTTCATTTCTCAACATTTGATTCATGTTATTAACACTACTCTCACTACTTCTATTTATCCACAAGCGTGGAAAAGTCTAATCCTCAAGAACCTTCTGATTTCAGGCCTATCAGTCTGCTACCTGCTGCATCAAAGATTTGTGAGATTTTGATGAAAGGACAAATAAATGATTTTCTAAGTCATTCCAATTTACTCTTTTCTAACCAATCTGGTTTTCGTAAGAACGATAGCACAACTACTACTCTTATTGATCTTACTGATACAATCAAAATGAATATGGATAGAAGATATATTTCCGTGTTATTACTTTTAGATTTCAGCAAAGCTTTTGATAGTGTTAACCATTTCCGTTTATGTTTCAAACTCAAACGATACTTTTCTTTTTCTAGTAGTGCATGTAATCTGGTGTTTTCCTATTTATTTCAGCGCTTTTAATATGTTTCTATTGGTGAAAACTGTTCCGACTTTGTTGAATTGACGTCAGGTGTACCTCAGGGTTCCCTTTTAGGTCCTATTTTGTTTTCAATGTTTATAAATGATCTTCAATATGCAAGTTCTTCAGCGCTCGTTCACCTTTTTGCTGATGATGTCCAGTTACTCTTTTCAAGTCCGCTTGATGAAGTTTCTAACTTGGTTGCCTCTATTAACGCTGACCTCCTTTCTATTCACGCATGGGCTGTAGAAAATTGTTTAAAATTAAATCCAGAAAAGTCTCAGGCAATAGCGTTTTATTTTAGACCTGTAAGTAGTTTGCTTGATCCTTTAGTGTTAGACAATGTTGTTATTCCTTACAAGACCAAAGTCAAGAGTTTGGGTTTTTTTGCTAGATGAGACTCTATCTTGTGAAGCTCATGTAAATAGCGTAGTCAGTCGAACAAATTTAATGTTACAAAAATTTTATAACGTTAGTGACTTATCTTCCACTTCATATAAAAGCTAAGCTTGTAAGGACCCTTTTGATTCCTCAGTTTCTGTATGGAGCTGAAAAGCCAGGTTAAGGGTATGTTTTAATGATGTTATAAGGTATTTTTTTCTGTTAAAAGAAGGGACCATATTTCAGGGTTTCTTAATAACTTCTTGGGAATGTCTTTTTGTGATTTTTTAAAGTTAAGAGTTCTCTCCACATTGCATAAGATAATATTTAAGTTAACCCCAGCTTATCTTTTTAATACAATTGTTTTTCTTAGTAATACATCTTCTAATAAGATTTGTATACCCAGACAAAGAAGTAGTCGAGCTTCTTCTTCGTTTCTTATTCGTGGAATCAAGCTTTGGAATAATCTTCCTAGAGAAGTCCGATTCACTTTCAACTTAAATAAATTCAAGAGATTGATTTCTGCTCATTTTGCTGAACTAACTTCTGATTCTTTAGTATGTACGCCCTAATTGTAAAATCCATAGTTATGAAAATTAGTTTTTTGCTTAACATTTCAAACTCAATTTACTTTGAAATTTGTATAACTACTTCACAACATTCAGTTATTCGCTTTTTTAGGTATCTTTAAAATTTAAAATTTTACTACACATCTATTATTTTTATACTAAGCATATAAACATGGGACAATGTCCTACCATATGTAGCATATTAAACAAATAAATAAATAAATAAAAAAATAATTTTAACGGTGACGTGGAAGATATGGTCCTGAACTATCTAGAAGTGACGTTTTTTTTAAGCAACGATGATGTCCCTTTATTGTCCCACTGACATCACTGACATCACGCTTCATTCTTTCATATCAATATTTGCGGAACAACAGAGTAATTTCATAAGTTTCTAAAAGATTCAGGATCTCTTATATTGACGTGTATTGACGTGTGAGTGACCACAATTTTGGCAGAGTATAGGCCTATCTTAATCCTTTCTTGACATCATATTCATCTTATCCAACGTACTGTGTGAGTGCCTAAAACCTTTCTGGAACACTATAATCGGGATAGGCACGTCACAGTGTGTCTTTAGGCCAGACAGAACAACGATAGATCCAATATTCACACTGGAGGCAAATCTTGGAAAACATCAACGAATTTTAAGTGAAACCCCTAATAATTTCATCGACTTTCAAGCTTATAATGATAGCATCCACCGCCAAGAGCTTATGGTGGCGATGTCTGAATTTAAGATCCAGAACGAACTGATCCAGCTATGCCGCATGACGGTAAACAATACGCAATGCAGTATGCAAATGGGAACAGGTCATGTGAGATGTTTCAAACATGCGCAGGCAAGGAGATGTGCTGTCGTGTGATTTCTTCAACACAGTCCTGGAGCAGATAGTGCAGAAGGCAGGTGTGCGCACGGAAAACACTATCTTGAAATGATGAAATCCACCCAGTTCCTAGGCTATGCACACGACATAGACATCATTGGTCGATCCAAGAGAGCTGTAATTGAGGCCTTTACAGCGATTGAAGAGAGGGCAAAACTCGTTTGTCTTGAAGTGAATGAGGATAAGACAAAGTAAAGGGTTTTTCAATAGGGGCGCTACAAAATTAGATCGATAGTGACAGCAAACGACGTCCGCTCTCTTGACATTTCTCTTCAGTAAAGTTTGCCATTTCATCATGGAAAGGTATACGATCCAACAACGAGTCAAAATTATTAAAATTTACTATCGAAATTCGGAGTCAGTGGTCAACACTTTAGGAGCGCTACGTACAATTTATGGTCGTCATAATCGTCCTGCCAGATCAACAATTGAGCGTGTAGTGGAAAAATTTGAATCCACAGGCTCAGTACAAAATGTTCCCGTGCCAGTGAGACAAAGAAGTGCCCGTAGTGTCGAGAATATTGCTGCCGCTAGCGCATCAATTGCGGAAGACCCAAATCAGGCTCTCGTCAATTATCGTTCTCAAGCCTTGGGCATTTCTTTGACGTCGTTGTGGCGAATTTCGCGAAAAAATCTTGGCCTACATCCTTACAAGATCAAATTGACGCAAGAACTGAAGCCGCTTGATCACCAGAAGCGTCGTATGTTCGTGAATTGGGCTGAGCAACAACTTGAAAATGATCCGGATTTTCATCGAAAAATCATCTTCAGCGATGAGGTTCATTTCTGGCTGGATGGCTTCGTCAATAAGCAATGACCAATAACGCGGTCAGGCAGCAATCCACATGTGCTTCACGAGCCTTCCCGAAAAAATCACTGTTTGGTGCGGTTTACATGCTGGTGGTGTCATTGGGCCGTACTTCTTCCGTGATGATCAAGACCGGCAGAAATGGACCTGTGAATTGGCCGCCTCGTTCATGCGATTTAACGCCGTTAGACTATTTCCTGTGGGGTTACGTCAAATCTATGGTTTATGCCAATAAGCCAGCGACGATTGATGGACTTCGTACGAATATTGAACGTGAAATTGCAGCAGTATCGGCCGATTTATGCTTGAAAACTGTCGAAAATTGGGTTCAGCGTCTGGACTTCTGCAAGCGTGCCCGTGGTGGCCATGCCAGAGAAATCGAGTTCCATACATAATGGCAAAATGTACTTCCACAGGAATAAAGAATTTCATTGATATCCAAAACCGTTTTTGTTTAATTTAAGAAAACTTTTGTAGCGTCCCTAGTGAAAAACCTTTTACATGTTATCGACAAAGAAAGCAACATCTGTCCAAGTTGATTGAGGTCCTGTTGCACTTGTGTGCGCCACCTGAGTCACGCTTTCTCACCTTCTACGTCCCTTAGGAATAGTATCGAAGGCTTTCCGGGCCGGAGCATTGGGTCTATTCGCTGTATATGACCAAGCAATCTGAGTCTCTGGACCTTGACACTTCTGGCTAGGTCCACGTGTCGTTGCACAACAATAAAGTTCGCTGTTGCATGTTCTTCTCCATTCTCTATCAATGCAGACGAAGCCAAAGAACTTTCCTCTCGAAACAGCCTTAGGCACATTTATCCGATTTTGTCAAGGTCGAGGCTTGTGCACTCTACAGCAGGACTGGGATGATGAGGGTATTATGCAATTTTAACTTAGTTGCTCTAGAGCGGGCTTTTCCATTCAATTGCTTTTCCAGCAAGAGTTATTCTTCGTCTGATCTTGGCGCTGTTGTTATTGTCCGTGCTAATATCTGAACCTAGGTAGGTGTCCTTCCTTCGAAGACAGCATATAAGTAATTTTTCCCTCATTTACCTCTCAACCCATTTTGCCGTTTCCGTCTCAGTTCTCACAAAGGCGTCATTGACATCACGATGTGTTCTTCCCATTATATCAATATCATCGGCTTACGCGAGAAGTTGAACAGATTTTTGGAAGATAGTGCCTCTGGTGTTGACGTTGGAGTTCTGCACTATCTTCTCAAGATCGATGTTAAAAAATCGCCCGACAGTGCATCGCCTTGTCTGAATCCTTTTTTAACATCAAAAGATTCCGCTAGCTCGTTGCCAAAGTTGATGGAGCAGCGTGAGTTCTCCATCGTTATTTTGCACAAGCGAACAATCTTGGTAGGGATGCCAAAACTAGACATAGCTTCATAAAATTCGTCTCTATAGATGCTGTCATACGCAGCTTTAAAATCGGTAAAAAGGTGTTGGGTATCGATTTGGAGTTCATAGTTTTTTTCCAGGATCTACCGCAAAGTGAAAATTTGCCTATGGTTGACTTTCCTGGTCTGAAGCCACATTGATAAGGACCAATCTGATTGTTGACGAAAGGCTTCAGACGTTCACATATTACGGCAGAGAGGATCTTGAAGGCGATGTTAAGTAGACTGATTCTTCTGTTGTTGGCGCAGTTTCGAGGATCTCTCTTTTTCAGAATTGGGCAAACATTGCTAAGGTTCCATTCATCGGGCATGCATTCTTCCGACCATATCTTACAGATTTGGTGCATGCTCCTATCTAGATCGTCGCCTGCCGCTTTGAACAGATCGGCAGCTAGACCATCCAGCGGCTACGATATTGCCGTTTTCACTTCTTCTAGTTTGGGTTCACGGAATTTTTGGTTATCATCGTGTCCAAATGGTAGTATCCGTAGCTTAGTGGTTAGGTGCGTCGGCTGCTAAGCAGAACGTCGTGGGTTCGAGTCGTACCTGGGCCCATAGTTTTTATTTCATCTCTCACGGACACTGCCTCTTGCGAAGAACTGACAAAACTTCCAAGAGTATCATCTGTCATGAAAAAGTGCTTCTCAACTTTGCCGTTCGGAATCGGTGTTAAATTGTAGGTCCCCTCAATTCTTCACACGCACCTAGAGCTGTCGCGTCACTCTATTTATTTTAGTTAATCGTGTCCAATGACAAGCTCCTTCCTTCGTCGTCGCCGTTTTATAGGCTACTGAAGTAGTCTTTGCAAATCCCCAGCACTGACTGCGATTCTACTATGATGTTCTCTTCTCCCCCTGTTGGCATCGGTTCTTGCTCGATGACCTTGAACCAGCTCTTTTACCTTCCGATGAAACCACCGAACTTCGTTCCTTATTGTTGGCTTTCTCAACGTCCTCGATCTGATGTGTCTTTTTTTCTTCTGAGAAGCCGGAATTCCTCTCTCCTATTTTACTCGTAGAGCTCACGAGCAGCTCTTGTCCTTCTATGCAGTGCAGCTCTGTATGCCTCCTGCTTGGCTGCATGGGCCTGACTGCGTCAAACCAGCGGTTTCGCTTTGGTGGCTGTGTTGCCAATGGTTTTTGATACTTAATGTTAGCGGCATAGGACTTCTTAAGAGGTTACTTGACACTCGATCATAGAAGGATCTGGCGATTTCTTGCGATTGTAGCCGACCGACGTTGAATTTTCTAACAGCATTTATTTGTTTTGGCCGTTGTCGGGATATTCGTAGCTTCATCTTGGCTACAACGAAGTAGTGATCGGAGTTGATGTTGGCATCTCGGAAAGTTCCAACATCTTGAATGCAGGACAAATGCTTTCCGTCGATCGCAATGTGATTAATCTGGTTGACAGTTGATTGATCAGAAGAACTCCATGTTAATGGTAAGGAAGGAAACTCCGAGGATACAGATCCCGCTTGACAGCTCTTTAAAATCAAGGGATGTAAAAATGACTCTCTTGAACTTAAGACGCTACCGTTGACGTAGACACTACCAAGTAAATTCCTACAATATCGTCTTTTATTGAAGCAGGTGCGTCTAAGTGTGAGCATTACTTCCTCTCCGTCTGATTCGGCTGCCACCAAAAACTTCATACTGGATTCCTGCAATTAAATTAAAAATTGAAAAGCATTGATGTTAACAGATTTAATTAATGTGAATGGTTACGCACTAAAAAACTTCAATGAAGAAATGTTCACAAGATTTAGTAAATAAATGCAACCATGCAGTTTTTATCTCCACTGTTTTCCAACAACAAAAAATCTAAAATCCATTCGAAACAAAAACAAAAACAAAACTTTCCAAACATAGAAACCCCCTCAAAGGGAATAAAAAACTACTTCCGGTCTGGACTGTAGCAGTTGGCCTGATTTCTCTCCAAACACAAACATCACACAAACTGAATGCGGCTTCATATATGTACTTATTTTTTTGGCAAAATAGGATTTCAGCTTTTGTTTGTCATGCTGTCAATCTGATGTCACTCTTTTACGAATCTAAATAAAAGCATCACAGAAACTTTCATGTGTCTCACGTGTGGTCATCAGGACACTACACTTGCCCGCATTCCCAGAATCCAGACCCTGTGGTTTTGGCATTTTCTCACCCACATCCTATAGCGTTTGTGGTGGAGTCGTATATTTGACTGCAAGCGAGAAAGGGTGTTGGGCGGTAAAGTCAGTCTATTTAAATTCTGAATGCAAATACATGCATGCACGCCACTGTGTCAACCACGAGAAAACCCTCTAAATGTATTCCTCCAGACCGGAACTAGCTTCGTCTGGCGTTAAAACCATTTTGACTCCGCATTTGGATTTGTATATTTATCCAAGTTTGCATTTGTGTATGGAGACCAACACGAAAATGTGGTCTATGTAGATACCCCTGTTAAGTCGAGCATTCGGTAGAGTGTGACGTCCTTTGAGTTTCATTAATGAACAAATATCTTTTGAGTATCGCATATCGACAATAACCCTACGCAGACCGAAGCAACGCGGCTCTTTGTATGGTCCTTGGGATTGGGTCAGGTCATCGTCATAATACCACAGCGGCAGCGAAGCGGGATTTCAGATTAAGGGTGTTAGGTCGATTATCACCTTGGCGGAACTAATACCAGTTCTAAATGTATTGCGGTTTTGGATGGATATTGCCGTTGCGAAGAGAAATTGTATGGCAGTGAGGAAATTGGAACGGATTTCAAAAGGTTTTTGAACAATAGCAGGATTTCTTTTATAAAGAGATGAAATTACTTCGTTATAAACCGAGAACCCAATCAGAAGCGTTTGAATAGCTTCGTTACTGATGTTGATTTGAATTTAAAGCCTAGCGTTATGCAACGAAAATTTAATTGCTGTTAATTAGCTTAAACAGCAACCTAAAAAGATCATCCAGGGCAACAACCAGTTTCGAAATAATGACTTTTTTCGAACTTAACCACGATCCACCATTCACGTTTAAAAATTGAATAATAACGGTTTTGAGTTTTAAGTGCTTGTTGAAAAATTTGGAAACTAGGTTATAATTTAGTTCTAGATGATCGAGTCCTTGTATATTGTGGGTTCCCGTGACAAAATGAAAGTAATCTCCAAGTGTCTTATACGTGAACAACTAGCGTTAAGGATGCAATTTTAGGTACTGATCCGGGGAGCTTGAGATTAAGGTTGGTTGCGTTGACAGCGCACATAACCACTACACCACGGGCACTACAACACATTTTAAAAAATTTTATGGTCTATTTATAGAAAAATGATGGACAAGTGTCCATACCAACGTCTATCTTTATCTATAACAACTCGGACTCCCCACTTGTAAGGGAAGAACATTGACGGCCTTGTACTTCAACTGAAGGTAGGAATAGGACCTCAATCCCAGTGTGATTGGGTTGATCACTGCCACCTAGTTCTTTTGCCACCGAAAAGATAGGGCGAAGAAGTTACTCTTCCACTACGGTATACTTCCTTTCCAATGAAAATACTTCAGATATAGTGAACTTTGGCAAGGCAGGATGAACTAGGTAATCGCCTCTGGTTCTGGAGTTGAACTGAATATATAGCTTAATTTGGGTGTCTTGAAGTGAGATGATTGCCCGGTAACGAAAAAAAAGTACGAGTTCTGTAACGAAGCGTTACAAATTGTTATTCCGACCGGCCGAAACCGACCTTAACCGTCCCCTCCCCAAGCCTGGGACACATAAATACCACTCTATTCAGACCGACCGAAACCGAACCTAATAATTTTTTTTTCATTAACCCTAACCGTTCCCCCCCCCCCCCCCCCCCC
>CAKKXW010000003.1:16407934-16421457 GCA_920937365.1 Sphaerophoria rueppellii | reverse complement strand
CGTCTTATTATTAGGAAGCTTTTAAAGCAAATTTTACATCATAACCTACATAAAAAATTTTTAACTACCATATCACACGTCAAATTTTTTTTAAACAAAAACGTTTGGACCCCGGGATGAGACATTACGCAAAGCTTTCGTTTATAAAAGCCTTTGCTTATAAAACATGAGAGATAAGGATTAAGCCTATTTTTTAGACCATGCATGCCTAACTGTTTAGGCGTCTTCGAATTGCAATCCGTTAGCTCACTTGGTGTAGAAAGAAAATTTCCGTTTTCGAACGCTAATGACTTTCCGAAACGCATTGCCAGGTACGAAAAATCCGAATGCGGATTTGTCAATCCGTACGTACCAGATTTTTTATCCGAATTAGGAATAGAGAGTACAAAATATTCGTTTCCGAAAATATTTGCTTTCGAAACGCATTACAGAGTAGGGCCCCAGGTTTGCAAAAACAAATTTTTTTTAAACTGCACACTATACCATCAATTTTTAAAAAATACATCCAATACTACATTTTAAACGAAATTTTCGAAGGATTATTATTCTGCACTCCAACCGCAACCCCTTTGAGAAACAATTAACAGTAAATAAACCTCAACCAGGTGTCGTGTGGGAATTAACTTTTAAACGCTACCAGAAAGTCATTACTAAATCCCACAGCATTGAAAATTTCAATTACAGTTTTTTTCCCCATAAAGCCACATGCCAATTTAAATTTCAACCACCGCCAGTCAAAAAGTACTTCCCTTGCTTTTTTTTTGTTTGTTTTTTTTTTGTTTTGGTTTTGTTCAGTTCATAAAGTTAATCTCAGGAGCTCAATTTTTCATGTATCGCCTTGATGCTGGTCTGGTGGTGCCTCAGCTTCCGATCATCGCATCGTTGCCAAAACAATTTACAAAATAAAACAAAAAAAAATAAAGCAATTTTGAAGAAACAAAAAAAAACTTCTTTGTTTTCATTTTGCGATTACAAGGCTAAATAAAGTGAAAGAAAAAACATTTTATTCAAGAATTTTCTTATTATCGGTTTTCGACAGTCACATGCGTCCGCAATCCTCAAGCCTTATGTTCAATGTCCAAAGATATCATAAAAAGTGATTCTGTGTATCGTTGTCGGAGCAGAAGACGAAGACGACGCACTTTGACGCGAGACGTAGACGACGACAATGATGACGTGATGACAGATATCAGCGAATATTATGCATGAAGTTTAAGTGAGGCATAAAGCAGCTCAACGATACCAAAAATATACCACAAGATTGTACTTTGCGTTTTTGTTGTTTTGTGGGACTCTTCACTCGGCTTGTTGTTGTGTCAAAGTCAGAGTCACTGTGCACAGAGCACAGTCCCTATGATGCATTATGAGAAATT
This sequence comes from Sphaerophoria rueppellii, assembly GCA_920937365.1. Taxonomy (NCBI): domain Eukaryota; kingdom Metazoa; phylum Arthropoda; class Insecta; order Diptera; family Syrphidae; genus Sphaerophoria; species Sphaerophoria rueppellii. The sequence continues at coordinate 16,420,084 of CAKKXW010000003.1, read as the reverse complement.
GCATATCTCTGAATTTTTTTGTATTTTTATCGTTGATTGTTCGGAGAGGAAAAGTGTGCTTCCTTCAACGGAAGTGCATGCCACAATATATTTATAGTTATGAAGTGAAGTGTTGCAGAGAGTCAACATTTTGCGTGCGGCGAGCATGGAGGGGTAAGGCCAAAGAACAGACCGCGAAATGCTGCATCTCTTGACCATTTTTATCCGATTCGAGGTTCATGCAAACCAGTTTGGTATTGTGCAGGAGCGGACTAGGTTAAATTGACGAAATTGTGAAACAGGGAAAAGAAAACTATTTTCTTCCTTACTTTTTGTTAACTCTTGTACATTTTTTCTTAGTTGAATGTTGTCGTACAGCCACACCGGGCGTGGCTGAGCGAATGCAGGATGCTGCTATCACGGGTTAGCTTTCACCCATCATTTGGCCCAGTCGAAGAGGACTCTTTAAATTGAGGGCTTATAAAATGAGGACTCTTGAAGAGTTTACAGCGTTTGTAATAGTTAAGGACATCATCTCACAACAAATAAAACTCAACAAATGACACCTTAGCGGAAATCCAGAGAAAAATTATACGGGTGGCCGTTTGAATTTGCGGTTGGAAACATAGTCGTTTTTTTGGAACGGTCGATGACGTAAATGTTATCTGCATAGCCAAGGAGACTGGTTGATCTGCTGATGCGACTATTGTGTATTCCATGTGGCTTCAAACTTTGTTAACGAAGTCAAAACAGTGCCGTCTTCCAACTGAAAACCGCGTATTTTGTCATGAAGTACGATAATATTATATCATTTACGGCTCAGAAGTCGATGGAATGATGACGAGTTTCAACTTGAAGTTCGTTGGTGTTTTGCATAAATGTGGATATGTGGTCCTGTTGATTAACTTGGCCTAGACTCAGGACGTGCCTGTAACAGTGTTGAAATGGTGTCCCAATAAGAACGATACAAAAAAAAATTAAATAAAACACAAACGGAGTTAGATATTAAATTGGTTTTTGCTTTATTTTGAAGCTACATTCATGAAGTTATGTATGGAACAGAACATCATTCAAATGTCCGCCTCGGCTTCGTTTGCATTGACACAATCGTTCAGTCCAATTTATGATGACTCGATCCAACATTTGCGGTGTTACTGAGTTGATGGCGACCCGTACTTTGTGTTCAAGTGCATCCAAAGTGGCTGGCTTGTTAGGATAGACCAATGAGATGATGTATCCCCAAAAGAAAAAGTCCAGTGGGGTCAAATCACACGATCGTGGCGGCCAATCGACAAATGCTCTTCGTGTGATAATCCAGTCGCCAAATTTCTCTAGCACAACTTCGAGCGTTGCGTCACTTGTGTGAATCTTATACGGATAAAGGCCCAAGTCTTAACGCAAAATTCGATGTGTGGTCATCCTGGACAAGCCCAATTGAGCTGAACGTCGTCGAACCGACTCATTTGGATCTTCTTCAACACTGGCTGCTACGGCGGCAATATTTTCTTCATTTCGACCAGTTCGCATTCTTGTTCACGTTCAAACTTTTCGACGGTGCGTTGAATTGCCTGTCTACTGTAGCCATGATGTACGCCAAGTTCACGAGTAAAGGGCTAACTATAATGAACGGAATGGAGCGGACGCAGCAGTCCGCAACTGAGCGAATATAAGGAATTCCGATATTGTGCCCGCAATAGCGGATTGCTCCGTTTCGTCAATTTTCGTTCAGTTTTGCTTACGGACGTAAACTGCGCTCCTCTTCGCTTTTTACGGACGAAAATTTGACAGCTGACTGGTTTTGTTGATTTTTCTGAATAGGAATTCGATTTGTTGTTGATTTCAGGTAATTTCTTGAAATTGTTTGTTTGTTGCATGGCAACCGAAATTCACAAATTATTGAAAACAAAATACATACATTTGTTTTTGAATAATACTTCCGTACACATCCGTTCATTATGGGTATAGTGTTTACATGGCAGTTCGGAAGGGAGCGTTTCGTTCGGTTCTGACACTAGCTTCCGTTTGCTTGCGCTCATTATAGTTAGCCCTTAAATTCACGTTGCGTACTTACAACCGAACCGGAATTTCGGTAATACTTTTTAATTATTTCTAAACGTTCGGGAAGCGCAAAAAGTTGAATGGTGAAACAATACAGAATATTTTGACACCTAAATGTCATTGGTAGCCATGACAGTTGCCAAGATATCCCTATCGGAAGATATCATTGCTAATGGGACACCCTTTATAAAGATTTAAGACGATAAAAGAACGCTTTATCGAATTGACCTAGTTCATGTAATTTCTTAGAACACTTCGACTTAAAAAAGTCCGAGTAGATACTAGGTGCGGCGACTAAGTCCTTAAAAACTGGTCTCTCGTTTATTTCTGCCCGTCTAATCACTCTCTAGTTTCTCTGTTTCCGTGATCAGATTTCTATTACATAGGTACTGTTTCGAAGAGCCTAGACTAGACTTAGACTAGTTTGAACAATAAAGCTTCTCCGAAAATTATCTTGTGCCAAATGGTTTTTCTAATATTTTTTTCAATCATGGTTTTTATTCAAAGTTGTTGGATTCCATTTAATTTTCTACTAAGATAAATATGTATTGTCAAATGTATACAGTGTTCCACAAAAGTCCATGTACCATACAGCATACATTTTTAGTCACAAGGCTTAAGCAAAATTTCAACTTAATAAAGCTGATTAACGATAGTTCATTATGTCAACAACAAGAAAAGAAACGTTTTTGCCATAAATTAATTTGAAAGAAAACAAAAATACCATGAATTCTCTTTCAAAAAATTCATGGTACATTTGGCAACTCCTATAGAGGTTTTTTAGTAACTGTGCAAGGGCAAATAGTTTGATTAATTTTCTAATGTCAGTAAGCCTTGCTATTTACACGAAACAATTTTTTGAGCTAGATCCTAGGCCTTTTACATTTTCTGTGTAATTGTTGGTGAAAAAAGTCATGAAAATGCGAGGATTTGATCTTCATCAAAATCAAAACAAAAATTATCCCAAAATGTGATACATTATTTCTAGAATCCATTGCACCATTCAACACGTAATTAAGCGTTTTAAAAACGAACACATGTCGCGTATTGGCCGTCCATCAAAGCTAGCTTCTCGGGATAAAAAAAAGCAAGAACTTGGTAGCCCAGGAAGCATTTATAAGTGCGAGAAAAATAAGTAGGTATAGATCCTGAAAAGTGCAATGATAACATAGTTCATCCTGAAACTGTACGCCATGCCATCGTTGAAGCTGGGTTTTAGTCTCGTTTACCTAGAAGGAAGCTGTTAATCGGTTAATAGGAAAAGGAGGATTACGTTCGCGAAACAGTACGTAAGTGAGACTCCTGATATCTGGCGCAAGGCAATTTATTCAAGCAAATCGAAGTACAACTACAAAGTGTTTGCCTCAGATAGTCGCGTTAAAGTATGACGAAAGTGAGAGGATGCCTTAAATCCGAAAAAATACGATTAAGACAGTAAAACAAGGTATTGGAGGTGTAATGGTATGGGGCTGTTTGGCTACATCTGGTCCATGCTCTGGCAGATTCGTATCAATCAAGCATGTCCAAGCTTTGCTAGTACAACAGAAACATAGTCGTCCCTGTTACTAATCAACACAGAAGGCAGAGTCAATGATAAATATCAGGTTGAAGTTGGTTATGGCCTATTAATAAGAGCGGGCGTTCCTATTAATAATTGGAAAGTCTATAATCATCTTATAGGTATTTCATATAGAAAGGCCACACCAACTTTCCCAGACCTTTTTGCTGTTTTTGGGATATAACTCACTTTATATTGGTCCATCATGTTACCACACACATTATAAGCAATGATCAAACTGCATCTCTAGTTGCATTGACGTGCTGAATTTCCAAGCCCTAGATATCAATTTACTTTCTAACCGAGTTTGATAAGAAAAGTTCCTTAAGAATAAATGAACTTGATGAGTTGCTTATTAAATTAATAAGTTGTTTATTGAACGAATATTGTAACAGAACTGACGAAAACAAAAATTATTTTCATAAGAAACAAAATCCTAGTTAACTAAATTATTAATATTATAAAGTATAAATTGACAAAGTAGACTTTTAATCTCAACAGAGTTGAAAATGTCTCTTTTCCGAAAACTTTTCGGCAAAAGACGATTTTTCGACAAAAATTCTTGTCCAACTTTTTTAAGAACTAATAGAACTTCCATAAGTTGTTATTCTTAGCTTAGTCGTTTGAAGCTTTAAATCAACTTACTTTTACTGTTTCCGTTCTTGAATTTATGTTTCCACCGCAAAAACTGAAGAAAATCGCACAATGTTTACCTACCTAAGCTTGATATCATTCACAAAGCAAACGCACGAAGTTTTCATCCGATCTGGCAATACTCAATTCAGGGCGCCCTCTCATTATTCAAGCCATGCGATCCACTCCACAAAAACGACTATCTACAGAGAAATAATATCCACTGGATACTGGAATGGATCCATTGGCGATCATGTTGGCGGGCGGTCGGTGCGGCGGTGGCAAGCAGTGGCAACCAGCCAAGGCACTATATTGTTGAATCCATGCGCTTGGTTCTCAATCTCCAGCCAGCTAGTCAGTTGATCTTGCAACGTGATCGTGTGTGGACTTTTGATATTTTTCTCCGTGTGTCGTGTTCGTCATTCGTTCCCCATATCATCAACGGTCGAGTGTTTTGTGTTTTGTTTTGGAATTCAGCCGGTTTTCAGTGTTTACTGTTTATGTGTTGTTCAAAGTTAAACAAAACGAAGAAAAAGTCAGAACGGTTTTTGTGGATCGTATCGCTTCGATCAACAACGATCACATTCTTTTACACCGTAGAAAGATACACGCTGATCGTGTTTTGGTAAAAAGAAAGAAAATTGAGAAAAAGTAAATTGCCCCTGAGTTGTGATTGTTGGTCTGAAATTTTACATTCACACTTAATTTTTGGAGTGTGAAATTGTGAAGTGAATTTTGTGATTTATTTTGCAAAACGTTCTTGCTTCTTTTACCTTCGAACGAACAACGGTACGGTTCTTGTGCAGATGAGTGCTTTGTTGTGCAGTTTGTTTGCGTGCAATTGATCTTAACTGCTTTTGAAGATCGTTTTGTTTAGATTTTTGCATTTGTTTGAAAAATGGCGGCCGTTTCCTTCAGCCTTTGGGTGCGAATGTAACCGTCTTCTCTAGGTGCTGTTCACCTCTTGCGATAGTTTTTTGAAAAATAGAAAAAAAGAGAATAGAAATACATTAGCCATTAGCGTGTTGTTTGTGTATTCTGTGCAATCAAGTGTACACCTCTAATCAGTGATCTTATGAGGTTTTCATGTGATCTTAACCTTAATTGAATTTGTGTTAAAAGCTGTACCTATTCGATAGACGCTGTGTAGATAGATACTTGATATAAGATTGGTTTTGCCTTTAATGATCAGCATAATCAATTGAATAAAGTGTTGCTTAAATTATTTCAACTTAAAGCAATAAACGGATTTATTTTGGATTACCGTGAGCAGCGGGAAGTAGAACCAACCTCAACTCTTGCTTGTTGTTTACTTTTTTCCTGTTGGATACATTCGTAAAGTTGAAGCTTGTTTACGAGCTGGTAGGTAAGTTTGTGTTTGATAAAAAATTGTATTGTGAGAAATAAGTGCTCTGAGGTTTTAGATATGGATTTTTGTGTAACTTATACCTAAGTTTTTGTATGCTTTTGAAATCAATTGATATGTGGAGCAGGTATTGGTTTTGTGGGGAAAGTATTGTATTTCTGTCTGAATGTTAAGAAATGTTGAGTGTATATGAAAATGTTCGGTTCCATTTGGTAATGTGACATAAGAAGGAATGTAAATATAACGGAGTTTAGGTTTATTCCTAATCTAAATGGTAACTGATTTACGTAGATACAATATTTGCTTTAGAGAAGTTCAGTGCCAACTTACTTACTTACTTAGGGTGGCGCTACAGTCCGTTGTGGACTTGGGCCTCAATCAACAGTCTCCGCCAGCCCTAACTAGCTGTCTCCAGTTTTGCACTCCAAGTTGATTGAGGTGTTCTTCCACTTGAGTGCGCCACCTGAGTTGCGGTCTTCCTCTCCTCCTACGTCCCCCGGGAATAGTGTCAAAGGCTTTCCGGGACGGAGCATTGGTGTCCATTCGCCCTCAATGACCAAGCCATCTGAATCTCTGGACCTTGATCCTTCTGGCTAGATCCATGTCGTTGTGAATACCCGTAAAGTTCGCTGTTAAACCTTCTTCGCCATTCCCCTTCAATGCACACGAGGCCAAAGATGATCCGAAGAACTTTCCGCTCGAAACAGCCTAAGGCACTTTCATCCGATTTTGTCAAGATCCATGCTTCTGCACCATACAGCAGTACTGGGACGTCTTCTCAGGGTCAGTGAAGTATACCCTCATGTCGGCAGCGATTATCTCCTCATTGGTGCCCGGTGATGGAATTTTTCAAGATTGGAAAAAAAAGTCGCACGGGTCCAAATTTGTAGAATACGGTGAACAGGTAGGCAGCTCCAAGTCCAATTGGACCGTGACGTTGGCCATGGCTAAGGGGGAAGTTTTAAAAATAAATAAATTGAGTGGCGCGACAGCTCTTGAAGAGCCAAAGCCTAAGTTTACTCTCATCAGCAATTCTCTAGGTGCATGTGAAGAATTGAAGGGACCTACAATTTAACGCCGATTCCGAACGGCAAAGTTGAGAAGCACTTTTTCATGACAGATGATACTCTTGGAAGTTTTGTCAGTTCTTCGCAAGAGGCAGTGTCCGTGAAAATTGAAATAAAAACTTTGGGCCCGAGTAGGATTCGAACCCACGACGTTCTGCTTAGCAGCCAACGCACCTAACCACTAAGTTACTCTTTAAGGGGGAAGTTTTGCCGATGGTTTATTACGGTAGAAAAGCACTTTCATCGCCAAGTGGGAACATCTTTTCTTCTTCATTTCATTAACGAACCAGCCCGAAAATTTAGCCCTTCCGGTCGATAGAGCAGGCTTCGCCTTCTTCGGAGCAAGTTCAGCAAGTGAATTCCGTTGTTTCAACCGTTTCTTGGTCTCTTGTTTGTACCAGTAAATCAATATTTCATCGACCATCGACTTAAACAGCTCTAAACACTACGCTGAAGTGGTTTCGAGTTTGTGCTTAATGTCCGGTGTGAGCAAGGGTGGCACACATCGTGCCGACAGCTTTCTCATGCCCAATATTTGGTAAAGCATATGACTTATTGATATTTTGAAATGCCTGCTGTCTCAGCAATCTTACCCATCTTCAATAAATGATCTGCCAAGACTTAATCGTGGACTTTATCATCCGTGGTACCCGTTTCGGGAAACCTTAACCCTATACAGCATCCAAATACTTTACGATTTCACTATGCGATGTCCATTCTAAATACAATAAACGATTTGGCACTATCTTGTTGCACTTAGGAACTTATTCACTTCTAATCAGCATCATTTTTTTCTTTGTAGTTTAGACTTTTCAGCTAACTTAAGATCCTAATGAAGATTTTTCTATACAACATGGATCAAATAAATTTTAATTTGTATGATTTGCCTAATCTAATGGCCCGTACTGTGATTTCCCCTTAAAGCAGCTCTTTTGCTTATATTTTGTTTTGATGTTAAGCAATTATGGGTTTTATTGTTCTGGTTTGAATGATGTCTGGCATGTAAAACAAAATTTTTATGGAGGGGGAACCTCTCATGAGAATGTTGGATTTTTGTATTCTATTCATTAGCAGATTTATTGAATTCACAAATCATTACCGCAGAAGTTTATTCTTCTATTTTGGAAAAATCATGTTTCTCTTCAGAAGCACAGTTTCGTGCTTTACTTTTGTTAACATCAAGTATTTATTATTCCTCAACTTCTGATGATTCGGAGTACAAAGCGAGGTAAGGTGGTAGCAAGTGGCGTTTAAATGATAAACCCGGCATTATTTTCTTCTTCTTCTCTTTTTGAGCATTAGACATAGAACATCTTGTAGTCAGATCAGATGCTAAGAGTTTGAAATACAAAAACTTAATCGGCGGCTGAAGATTAATATAATGTGTTGCACTTACAAACATAGCTTAGGTGGCACTTAAGACGGTCTCTAGCCAGCTCGATCCTTGCCTTCAAGTCGGAAACCCACAATATAAGTGCTGGAGAGCCTTGTTGAAAGTTATGTTCTGGAAAGGCCTTTAAAGGAAAACACAATCTTATTATTAAGAAAGAGGAAATTGGAATGAAAATTTATTTTGAAAAAATTGATAACAAACTCACAAACGTAATCTATAAGTAACTAAATAATTTCAACAAGGTGTTTTACTTGTTACATTCAAATTTCAACAAGCCTCAGGGCTCATCTCCCTCATCTCTGCAAATGATCTCTTGTCTGTAACTTACTTATCCTAACAAAATCCATGAAGGATCTCAGCCTGAAATACTGCAGCATTCCTTTTTTTTTTTGATCTCCAGTGAGGTGTCGTTTGTTGGATCAATGTTTGTTCCAAGGTAGGGAACTCCTTAACTACCTCTAAATTGCTGCTAGCAACACTCAACAGTGCCGTTGTGGATAGCAGCCACTTTATTTTGTATTCATTCACTTAAAGACCAACGAGCTATGCCTGTTCTTTAATCACTGTGAAGGCCTCAAGCATAGCTATTTGGGTGCGACCGGTGATGTCTATGTCGTTGAAGATAGTTATTTCCTTGCTGACACCTGTCTTGCGCACTATCTGCTCCAGGATTTACTTACTTACTTACTTAAGGTGGCGCTACGGTCCGTTGTGGACTTGGGCCTCAATCAACAGTCTCCGCCAGCTAGCTCGGTCCTTAGCTAGTCGTCTCCAGTTTTGCACTCCAAGTTGATTGAGGTCCTCCCCAACTTGAGCGCGCCACCTGAGTCGCGGTCTTCCTCTCCTCCTACGTCCCTCGGGAATAGTGTCGAATGCTTTCCGGGCCGGAGCATTGGTGTCCATTCGCTCTAAATGACCGGGAAATCTGAGTCTCTGGACCTTGACCCTTCTAGCTAGATCCATGTCGTTGTACAACCTGTAAAGTTCGCTGTTGTATCTTCTTCGCCATTCCTCTTCAATGCACACGGGGCCAAAGATGACCCGAAGAACTTTCCTCTCGAAACAGCCTAAGGCACTTTCATCCGATTTTGTCAGGGTCCATGCTTCTGCACCATACAGCAGGACTGGGATGATGAGTGTGTTGTACAGTTTTACCTTAGTTGCTCGAGAGAAGGCTTTTCCACTCAATTGCTTTCTTAGCCCAAAGAAACAGCGATTAGCAAGAGTTATTCTTCGTCTGATCTCGGCGCTGGTGTTATTGCCCGTGTGAGCCTAGGTAGACAAACTGCTCTACTACCTCGAAGTTATATGCATCTATTGTGATGTTCTGCCCGAGCCGTCGGTGTTGGGTGACCTTTCTCGAAGACAGCATATACTTCGTTTTTCCCTCATTTACCGCTAAACCCATTTTTGCCGCTTCTGTCTCAATTCTCACAAAGGCGCCATTGACATCACGCTGTGTTCTTCCCATTATATCAATATCATCGGCGTACGCGAGAAGTTGAACAGATTTTTGGAAGATAGTTCCTCTGGTGTTGACGTTGGAGTTATGCACTATCTTCTCAAGAAAGATGTTAAAGAAATCGCTTGACAGTGCATCGCCTTGTCTGAATACTTTTTTGACGTCGAAAGATTTCGTAAGCTCGTTGCCAACCTTGATGGAGCAGCGTGAGTTCTCCATCGTCATTTTGCACAAGCGAACGAGCTTGGCAGGGATGCCAAAACTAGACATAGCTTTGAACAGTTCGTCTCTGTAGATGCTGTCATACGCGGCGTTAAAATCGATGAAAAGGTGGTGGGTATCGATTTGGAGTTCATAGGTCTTTTCCAGGATCTGCCGCAACGTGAAAATTTGGTCGATGGTTGACTTTCCTGGCATGAAGCCACATTGATAAGGACCAATCAGATTGTTGACGAAAGGCTTCAGACGTTCACATATGACGGCAGGGAGGAGCTTGTAGGCGAAGACTATGTTGAAGAAAACACATGACAGCGAATCTGCTTGTCTAAACCCTGCGCATGTTTGAAACAACTCGGATGAGCTGTTACCCATTTACACACTGCACTGCGTATTGTTAAGCGTTATGCGGCACAGCTGGATCCCGAATTAGACATCATAAGCTCACGGCGGTGGATGCGACATAAGCAGCTTTGAAATGGATGGGTTTCGACTTGAAATTCGTTGGTCTTTTCCAGGATCTGCCTCAGTGTGAATATTTGGTCTATCTGCCTGGCCTAAAGCCCCACTAGTACGTGCCGATTATTGTGTTGCAGAATGGTTTATGACGCTCACACAGGAAGTTGAATAGGATTTTGTATGCAACATTAAGCAGGAATATGCCACGGTAGTTTTTGCATGACATAAGGATCGCCTTTTTTTTGGAGAAGGGGCATATGGAGCACATCGCGCAGTCAGTGGGCATGCATTCTGGTTCTAAAACCAGAAGCTAATTGCTTCGACCTTTTCAAGAAACGCCGGGTGTTGTTCTTGGCTTGATACTCTTCTATATCTTTAAGCTGAGAAACTGCGGATGCAATTTTCTTCAATCGCAGAGTCTTTATCTCATTTGTCCTTTTTGTTCGGTACTCTTCTCTTGCTGCTCTTGTTTTCCGTTGCAGCGTCTGCAAACGTGCATTTCCCGTCTCTCTTTTCAATAACGCGCACTCATCTTCATACCACGGTTTCATTTTGGGGGTGGTTGGTAACATATGGTTGTCTCGGCTCCATTTTTTATTATTTCGCGATATTGGTTTCACAAGGTGTTGGCATCTGTGGTATTTGGGAGAGTCGCTCACTCAGGCGCTCACTGTAGTCTCTGGAATTATCCGGAGTGCCAAGGCAATCGATGTTGAACTTCTTTCTTTGGGCAGCGCGTGTTTTTTTGTCGTCTGATAGTCGAGCTCTTAACTTAGCCACTACCAGAAAGTGGTCAGAGTCGACATTTGCTCCTCGGAAAGTGCCCACGTAAAGTTTAATACTTCAAAAACCCCAAAACTGTCTCGTATCGTTAAAGTGAGATATACCCCCCTTACAACTGGAATTCAATGTTCATCTCTGGGCTGGTGGTGCAGCTACATACTTAAATCCCTTAAGTGGTTTACAAATAAGAGGTCTTAGAATGATTGGTGATATGACATCACTGACTTATTCACTTTGTAAGATCAACGTCACAACGTTTCGTGTCACTCTATTTTCTATCGTTACTTCTACGTTAAGGGCTCTAGTGATAAAAGCCAGTTGCATTCCTCACCTCCTCGCCAGTAATACTTGCGCTTCCAGGAATGCCCATCAGTTTACCGTTGAGCCCAACTTCCGACGTACAAGTATAGAGAATCATTCTTTAGCCGTACTACGTGAATGTGGAACTTTCTTCCACTCTCTGTTTTTCCCAATCATAACAATGTTCATAAACTTAAGACCAATGTAAACTCACACCTTCTTTCCAACCCCTTCCTTCCTTCCTATAGCACTCACTTTGTCTTTGAGCATCAAAAGGTATATTAGGCATAAAAACTCCCTTGAGTGGGTGAAAACAATATAAAAAAAGGAAAAAATCAGCGATTCTAGCGAGTCCCAGTCAGACCAAGTTATCAACTATAACCAAGTTAAATCATAATGCCGATTCCAAGACGTCGCTCGCCATATAACGAAATTTGGTGTTGGTTCTGTAAGGATGAGACTTGCACAAAAACTTTTACAAAAGGAATAAAATCCATTCAAACTCAGCCAGGAGTAAACTCTCAAATGCATTCTATTCAACCTCCATGTAAAACAAAGACTCAAATCAGATTTTCCCAGAGTCAACGACAACATTTCAAAAATTCCATCATCATAAATTCAATGTCTTATCATTATTAGACATCATTAGTTTCACAACTTGAACACATCAAAACCCTCTTCACCTTGCAACACTGCACATACGAAAAGTTTCTTGAACCCAAACTACATAAAATAGCCTTCTTTATAAACCTAACTACAATCAACTAGATAATATCGAACTCGAAACGCACAAAACCAAAACCAGTCGACTCTTAAGTTAGAAACTAAATTAGTTTCCAAACAACTTTTCCTTCCCATGAACAAAAAAAAAAAAAA
>CAKKXW010000003.1:16114351-16401065 GCA_920937365.1 Sphaerophoria rueppellii | reverse complement strand
AATTAAAAATAAAGGTTGTTTTAACTTCTTCTTTTAGCGGAACAAATGTTCGATTTGTTATTTAGACTCCCCTAATTGTATGAACGTTGTTACTCATTGAGAATAGACCTCTTAGCTGGAAAATTCAATTTATTAATGTAAAATTGCGAAATTTCCAAGCAAATTTATTCATAACTTCCCGTGCTACGGCTTCTTTTTTTTTTTCTTTTGTTCACACGCAAGTTGTTTTGTATTTATTGGAACTCTTATGCCTTGCGAGCTTGAGGCATCTTAACAAAATACAGTAGAGCCTAGGGATTATAAGAGATTTGATTTATTCGTAGGCGTTTGTTTGTTGTGGGCGGTCTATGTTAATCCCCTCAGATTTATTGTTTAGCTTGTAAACAAGGCGATTTTCTTCTTCAATTTTGTTGGAAATAAAAATTAATAATACCCGAGACTTTAATGACCAAAAAACTACATCAATTCCTGGTAATAACATTGTTAATAAATTCAGCTCATTTGTTGTGTTTTTGATTTCAAGTTCATTGAAATTCGCGGGGCGCACATACATTTTGTGTTTGTGTGTCTTTTTAATATGTGAAACAAGTCAATGTACGAGATATGATTTCTTAGAAGAAAACTTAACACGGAAAGACACAAGCTCGTTGAATCATTAAAATTGTAAACTGCATGTTGCAAACATTCATAATGCAAGACCAAACCTTAGTTTTGAACAATACCATTTTTATTGATGAGCTTGTCTTGAGTAATTGCACGTATTTGGCGTTTAATATTTTTTGTAGCTGGTTTCAGTGAAGAATGATATTGCATGCGGCTGAGTTTTTTCCCACATTATTTCTGATTAAAACACTTCTGTATGAAACTAGTAACATTTGGTATGTTTTCAGCTTGGTTTTGAATTGTGATTTGTAATGGCTACATTAACGCTTTTTGCACGACCAAGGGAAACTCATAAAAGGTGGTAGTCAAAATGAAGAAAATCCATTTATGTTAATTGAAAGTCTTAAGTTTTGGCTTTTACTTGTGACACTCCCAGTGGATGTCTTGACCAACTGATGAAATTTTAAACGTAGGTATATTCACTAGATCTGAGAATAGGCTTATAACTAACTTTTAAACCCTAAGTGTTGTCGGTGGCTCCTACATAGTAACAATGAATAAAATATATTTTCATACTCTAGAAATATTTCATATGAAATCGAAACAACGTTTGCCAGCCCAGCTAGTATGTTTACCTATTTCCCTTAGTACGCCATCACGCGTTGAAAACTGGACCGATTTTGCATTTTCTTTGTTTTTTTTTATGCTTTGCACCGACTCAATTTTCTTATACCCTTTTTATGTCAGAGACACAGTGAGTACATTGGGAAGAAAGGCAGGGGTAAGAAAGGAGGTGTCGGTTTACATTGGTCTTGAATTCTTGAACAATGTAATGATTGGAAAAGACAGAGTGTGGTAGAGAGTTCCACATTCACGTAGTACGGCTAAAAAATGATTCTCTATACTTGAGAATACGTCCGAAGTTGGGCTCTAGGGTAAACAGATAGGCATTCCTGGAAGCGCGGGTATTACGGTTGAATTATTTAAGGGGAGAAATTCAACTGGTTATTTTTTCTAGAGCACTTGCCGTAAAACAGAGAGAGACACGAAACGTTACGACGACGGTGGTCTAAAGGAGTTTTTTTTTTGTAAATTATGCACACACTCAAGCTGTTTTTATACACTTATTATGCCATAGACACAGTGAGTGCTTTAGGAAAGAGGGTATGAGTTGGAGAGGAGGTGCCGGTGTACATTGGTTTTAAACTCCTGAACACTGCAATGGACGGGAAAGTCAGAAAGTGGAAGAGAGTTCCACATTCGCGTAGTACGGCTAAAGAAATTCTCGATACATGAGCGTACGACCGAAGTTGGGATCGAGGGTAAACTGATGGGCATTCCTTGAAGCGCGAGTATTACGGTTGATTTGTTTAAGGGGAGGAATGCAACTAACTATTTCGCTATTAGAGCAATTACCGTAGAAGTAACGATAAAACAAGGAGAGACACGAAACGTTACGACGGTGTTCCAATGAATTAAATGAGTTTGTGATCTCTCTATCACCAATCATTCTTAGAGCTCTTTTTTGTATTCCATCCAAGAGGCTTAAGTGAGTAGCTGGAACACCAGCCCAGAGATGTGAATTGTACTCAAGCTTTGGACGGATATAGGTTTTATAGATGATAGCCAGATCAGACGGCGAGAAAAATTTCTTGTACCGTCTTAAGAAACCCAAACATCTTGCGGCATTTTTGGCGACATCGCGTATATGCGAGAGGTGGTCAGTGATGCACATACCGAGAATGTTCGGTCTCTTTGATCCAAGTGCCACCCGTGGACAGTGGCATGGGGGGTAAATCTCGCATCAACGATACAAGACAGCATTGAGTTTTCGAAGCATTAAGCTCTACGCGGTTTTTTATTCCCCATTGCTTCAAAATGCTCTTTAAATCAGAGTTTAATGAGCTTATCATATTTTGCCGTTGCAGTTCCACATCCGAAGTGGAGGGAAGTGAATCTGGGAACGAATATGAAAAGCTAAGGGTACTATCGTCAGCGAAACAATGAATTGCATTAGAAGTTACAGACAGGAGATCATTTATGAAAATGAGAAAGAGGGTCGGAGACATAACTGAGCCCTGGGACACACCAGCATTTATAATGTGGGTTTCAGGCTTGAACCCGTCCAGTACAACTTGTGTTGAACGATTCGAAAGAAAGTTTCTAATCCAGCGAAGAAGGGATTCATCGATACCGAAAACACGCATTTTCGATAAAAGAGCAAGATGCCAGACTTTATCAAATGCCTTTAAAATATCAAGTGCAATAGATAATCTTACTTTCTCCAAAACGATGTAAAGATTTGTTCCACTGTTCGGTGAGATAGACCATCAAATCACCAGTGCACCTGTTGCTGTGAAAGCCGTACTGCCGGTCATTAAGAAGCTTTCGGTCTTCGAGATATTTCTTAAGCTGATAGTTTATCAGCGTTTCCACGACCTTAGAAAGAAGGGACGTAAGTGCAATCGGACGATAATTGGAGGGAGAAGAAGATTCGACTTTTTTTGGAATAGGCTGTACAAATACTGTTTTCCAACTGCTCAGAACGAACCCAGAAGAATAGGATAGATGGAAAAGCTTACGGTTACGCAGGGGTTTTGACAGCGTGGAAGAATACCTCTTCAGAACAATAGCGGGGATACCATCCAGAACAGCGGATTTATGTATGTTGAGATCCATTAAGACTCTCGCCATAGCACGAGTGCGGAAGAAGATTTGCCCCATGGAATCATTGAATCTCTGGCAGCGTAGAGTTGGCAGCGAACTGCCTAGCTAAAAGGTTCGCTTTCGCGAGCGAGCTAACAACTGGAGTGTCATTTTCAATTAGTGTAGGGACCAAGGAAGAAGAAGAATTCTTCATATGTTTTACAAATGACCAAACATTCTTACTGCCTTTGGGACATTACAGTATTTTTTGCCTTAATTTTTGGTCGTGTAAAAATTTGGTCCGCCGAATATGGGCATTGCAGGCCTTCCTGGCTTGTTAAAACTCGTTCCGGTTTTCCTCTGTTATGTTGGCTCTAAAACACCGAAACTTTACTTCTTTTCCCCTGATAACTTCTTGAATCTTGGACAGGCACTGTACTATGTCTAGAGGCTCCTGTCTACGATCGAAAGCTTTAATTAAAGAGAAAGCAATGTTATCTCTGTGGCCAGCTTTCGAACCATAAAAAATGGAAAATACCATCCATTAATGAATAATTTTCTTTCCTACAAACTCAAACTTCTTTTATCGTGGGTTAGAAGAAATAAACATTTCTCAGGAACGGGATTCAATTTCTTATATTTATTAATCGCTCTGGATTTAACAAATTGCTGTAATTACCGCTTTTCCATCGCTCAGTTACCTGAATTTCAATTAAATTTCTTTTTTTTCGCGGTCCTCCCAACTGATCCGATCTCGAATCGCTCTGAATGAGACTTCTTGTGTTCTACGATGAAATAAAACTTTCATTGCTCATGACTCCGTTGGTTCATAATATGAACACCATATGGCACGCTGCTGCATGCTTAAAGCACATTACCTGAATCAGGCTAACCATTCACCTCACAACATCGCTGCAACTACGCTGCAACAAAACGAAATGAGCGAGATTCAACAATACGTTGCGATCTGCGATCTTAGAAATTAATGTTCGCTTCCATGCCACGGAGGAGGAATGCATGTGCGATGCACTTAAAGATGGACACGAAGAAAAATAAACATCCACATGGCTCTCGCCTTCGTCTGTTGGCTGTACTTGGAATGTTACGTCTTACGAAGATCTGTGCACAGATCGTTAGTCACGATCAGTCGAGCATTCAGGTTCACCTACTTCTTTGGGTTCTTCGCGCTTTTAGTTTAAGTTTTTGTTTTGTTTCTTTTTGTAAGGCGTTAAGGGAACCTGAAGAGGGAGAGAGGTAAGATTTGTGACTGCGATTCGGTTACGATTCCCATTTGCTTCGTTGTTCGTGGATCGTGAAGACGGACAATGTTTCTTGCAGCAACATTTTTGTATCTTTTTATGGTCAAAACATTACAAAACTGGTCCAACCAGAGACAAAGATGATACTTGTTTTGCCTTTTTACAGAGAAGCAACATAAAAACGAACTACGCAAAAGCCTCGAAATATGTTGGGGTTTGCTTTTTTTTTCAATGTAACGCGTGGTGTGGTTGACCACGAAGTTGGACAAAGTTTGGATGTTGTCGAAGATTCATTACCTTTGTCATTTATGGTCTTATACTTATGTTGAAATATTAATGAATTGGTTTGCTTGAATGTTTTTTCTTGTTGGTGGATGGACCATGGGCCTTACTCCTAACGACAAGCTCATATAAAACATTTAATAACAGAGGTTGGTGAGAGACAAATAGAAGAAATCGCTCTTGGTAGGTATTGCTGGAATTGCAAAATGTTGAGTATAACTTAGACAGATACATACAATTAAATTGTGGGGATCAAAAAGAAATAAATTTGTATGCTTCGATCTTCCTGCTCGTCTTAAACCTGATAAGTAGTCCATCCTCTTGAAGGTTCTTAATAACAAGCGGAAAGATCATTAACATCATCAATATTTCCAACCACGACCAACCTGTCTCTAGTAACCATTGTCTGAATAAGTCTGTTGATCGAACCCCCCATCTTCTCACCAAATTTAAAGCTGCATAATGATAGCACCCATGCCAAGGGCTTACTACGGCGATGTCTCATTCCGGAAAAAGTATCGCAGTGTACAATTTATTGGGAAATAGCTCATTCGAGTTGTTACAAATATGTGTTGGGTTCGGGCAAAGAGAGGCGCTGGCATGATATATCTTCAACATAGATCTGGAGCAGTTGATGTACAAGTCAGGTGTCAGCACTTAAAACACTATCTTCAAAAAATCCACCCAGCTCCTAGGCTCGGCAAACGAGAAAGACATAGACATGATCGTTCGCTAACAAAGAGTTGTGCTAAAGACCTTTTTAGAAATCACAATATATTGAAGTCAAGCGAAACTCGTTTGCCTTAAAGTGAATGAGACAAAAAGTCACTTTTATTAACAACAATATCGAGGTAGTTAAGGAGTTTACCTGTCAAACAACTTAGTTGGAAACTCACTTGAAAGACAAAGTGCCTACCTATTCTACTATACTTTGATTTTACCACTTCTACTCTATGGCGGCATGTTCGCAAGAAAAATTCTTTGACAGATTTTCAATCCTGTATGCGACGGAGTAGGGCCCACAACAAGAAAAAAGAAAGAGTACGAAATAGCCAACTGCTCCTTTAAAAAATAACTTACGACGATCCACCTCTAGAAATAACCGAGTTAACAAAGCAAAAACCGAAAAACGCCAGTGAAGGCTTGCAATGCCCATATTCGGCCGAACAAATTTTTACATGACCAAAAATTAAGGCAAAAAATACTGCAATGTCCCAAAGGCAGTAAGAATTTTTGGTCATTTGTAAAAAATATGAAGAATTCTTCCTCTTCCTCGGTCCCTACGCTCGTTGACAATGACAATCCAGTTGTTAGCTCTCTCGCGAAAGCTAACCTTTTTGCTAGGCAGTTCGCCGCCAACTCTTCGTTGCCAGAGAGTGTCATGACTCCTCCAGTTCTTGAGCGCGTCAATGATTCCATGGGAAAGGATCTCAACATACATAAATCCGCTGGTCCGGATGGTATCCCCGCTATTGTTCTGAAGAGGTGTTCTTCCACTCTGGCAAAACCCTTGCGTAAGCTTTTCCATCTGGACTTGTTTCGAGCAGTTGGAAAACAGCATTTGTCCAGCCAAACCCAAAAAAAGGCGAATCCTCTTCTCCGTTCAATTATCGTCCGATTGCACTTACGTCCCTTTCTAAGGTCATGGAAACGCTGATAAACTATCAGCTCAAGAAATATCTCGAAGACCGAAAGCTTCTTAATGACCGGCAGTACGGCTTTCGCAGCAACAGGTCCACTGGTGATTTGATGGTTTATCTCACCGAACAGTCGAACAAATCTTTACATCGTTTTGGAGAAAGTAAGATTGTTGCACTTGATATTTCAAAGGCATTTGATAAAGTCTGGCATCTTGTTCTTTTATCGAAAATGCGTGCCTTCGGTTTCGATGAATCCCTTCTTCGTTGGATTAGAAACTTTCTTTCGAACCGTTCAATACAAGTTGTCCATGACTGGCACTTGCATCAATGAGACCGAACATCTCGAGATTCTCGGTATTTACATCACTGATCACCTCTTGTGGTCCGAGCACATACGCGATGTCGCCAAACAATGCCGCAAAATGTTTGGATTTCTTAAGACGGTGCAAGAAATTTTTCTCCCCGTCTGATCTGGCTATTATCTATAAAACCTATATCCGTCCAAAGCTTGAGTACAATTCACATCTCTGGGCTGGTGCTCCAGCTACTTACTTAAGCCTCTTGGATGGAATACAAAAAAGAGCTGTAAGAATGATTGGCGATAGAGAGATCACTGACGCATTCACCACTTTAGACCAACGTGCGTCGTCGCTACGTTTTATCCTCCTTGTCTCTCCTTGTTTTATCGCTACTTTTACGGAAATTGCTCTAGTGAAATAGGCAGTTGCATTCCTCCCCCCAAACAATTCGCCCGTAATACTCGCGCTTCTAGGAATGTCCATCAGTTTACCCTCGAGCCCTACTTCGGACGTACTCTCAAGTATAGGGAATCATATTTTACCCGGACTAGGCGAATGTGGAACTCTCTTCCACACTCTGTCTTTCCTAGTCACTACAATGTTCAAGAATTTAAGACCAATGTACACCGACATCTCCTTTCCAACGCCTTCCTTAATGCACTCACTGTGTCTCTGGCATGAAAAGGGTATAAAAAATCCCTTGAGTGGGTGCAAATTATAAAAAAAAAGCAAAAAAAAAAAAAACATCAATAGGATACTCATTTGGGTGTGATACAATTCACACTCAGCTTCGATCGAAAAATCTATAAAAAAGTGTTTTCGCAAACGGAAATCAGTTTCTTCTCCGCATCGGTAAAGGATGCGCCTGAGAGGCTTGCTTTCAAATACTTCAAATTTTTAGGCACTAATCTAAGAGTTTACCTTGGAATATATTACTTCAAAATATATTTCCAACAGGGTGGAGTGATTTCTTCAATCCGGCCGATTATTTCGTGGATTCTCTCTTTGAAAAATATACAAACCGGAATAATTGCTCAATCCTTCATTTTACGGGTTTGACTTTGAATGTGAATAGGAATCTTATTTTTAATAGACTCAGTTTATTCTTTAATCCTTTGAGTGGGCCAAAGATAGGGCAAAAGCCCTTAAACAGTGGTAACCCTGATATTGACAGATATATTATAATCTGAAGATTCATTTACGAGCGGATCCGCGACTGTCCAGAGACCGAACGGAGAACCGGGAAGCTGTGATATAAAAATTTGAATTGTTGTAAAAAAGACTAATATGAACTCTGTAAGATTTAATAAATTATTTAATAAAAAAACGGTGATGAGCCAAAAAAAACCTTGTTGATAGCCGATTGAAAGGTCGTTGACAGCTGTAGTAAACTCCGTTGATAAGCCAAGTGAAACCTTGTTGATACACCGGTTAATCGCCGTTGAAAGTCAAAGGGAACTCCGTTGATAAACCGGTTCAAAGCCGTTGATAAGCCAAGGGAAACCTTGTAGCTAGCCGATTGAAAGATTGTTGATAGCCGAAGAGAACTCCGTTGATACACTTCAAGAAACCTTAGGAGACGCACGTATACGTCGCGCTCATGTTTAACTCATCACAAATCCGAGAAGTACATGAAGTCGTGAAGGAAGAAAGTCATCACCAGCAAGAACTACAGTCAACTTAGTCTGATACCGCACATATATTTTAATAGACTTAAAATAATCTATACTAATATATAAAGTGAGACTTTTGTTTGTTTGTCGGTTGTATGTTTGTAGTCGATAAACTAACAAACAAACAAAAATCTCACTTTATAAATGATGGACAATTGCTCTTCCATGCACTGATTGTGCAGTAGGAGGTTCTGAAAATAAAAGAAATAATTATTAAGAGCAAAAAACATTGATTTCAATTTACTTACTCGGAAATTTTGTTTTTAAATTCAGGCAACTGACAGCCGACATCAGTTTTTTGAAATGTCTCTCCATTCTCATTTCATTTCATTTCATTTCCTATTCATTCTTTTGTTTTATATTTAAGGCTGAACTCCTACTTAAGCTTTTACACCAAGACAATGTTTACACGCGAATTCTTGGGTAAGATTTTCTGTACAAAAGAAAATTTTAACATCGATATTAAAAAAAAGCATAGATTTTAGTTTCCAATCTCTGTGCATGTACATTTCGCATTTTGAATATTAGGTACATACATTTCGGTCTCGGTCAAAATTAGGCCTGTGTCGTTCGGGATTGATTCGTTCATTTTCGGTCTCGGTCAAAACCAAAAGTAGAGTTAAGGACTGTTCACGGACAACTGGAAAATTTCAAAATGGGTTTTCGTATGGAAAATAGAAAGTTCTTGATGAAAAACTCGGAAACTCATTGGTTTTTAACGGGAAAATTGCATGTAATTGCAGGTGCATTGGTTTTCAAATGGAAAACTGGAAAATTTCAAAATCGGTTTTCGAATTGAAAATAGAAAGATCTTTATGAAAAACTCGGAAACCTCATTGGTTTTTAACGGGAAAATTGCATGTAATTGCAGGTGCATTGGTTTTCAAATGGAAAACTGGAAAATTTCAAAATCGGTTTTCGAATTGAAAATAGAAAGATCTTTATGAAAAACTCGGAAACCTCATTGGTTTTTAACGGGAAAATTGCATGTAATTGCAGGTGCATTGGTTTTCAAATGGAAAACTGGAAAATTTCAAAATCGGTTTTCGAATTGAAAATAGAAAGTTCTTGATGAAAATCTCGGAAACCTCATTGCTTTTCATAGAAAAAATTATTAATTTTGTATTGCGAATTCGCAAAATTTGCGAGAGCACGAAGATAATAATTATAATTCTAAGGTTGCTCTGAAAGGTGCGAGACGAGGGTCCATACTTAAATAATTTTTGAATTAAGAAACATTAATCTTTCTTTCTGTTAGGCCACACTAAGGTTTATTGTTAATGCCTTAGTAGAACCTGGATCCCCTGAGCATACTCCAACCTTTAATAACAAGGAACATCACAAGGTTGATTGTGGTATTTTTTTGGGTCTTGCCAAGCTAGACCTGAAAAGGTCAAAGCTGATTTCCTGACAGACAAAATATACTCTAGCAATTGGAGTCTAACATGACGGGAGGAAGAGGAAACAGTTCAACACCTTCTGTGTACATGTCCAGCGCTCTCCAATAGAAGGCATAACTATCTCGGTAATCCCTTCTTCGATAATACCAGTGAACTGGCAACGATCGACACAAAATGTCTCTCTAACTTCATTAAAAGTACAAAATGGTTTGTTTAAGTTCATTACTCTCCCATTAGTAACTCACAATGGACCCTTGAGGTCTAAGTGAGTCAGTAACATCTAGACAGCCACTCCAACCTAACCTAACCTTACCTTGGTTGTTGAACCAAACACCGTGGACGGACTGAGCATACTTCATCAGCCTTAGAAAACAAGCATCACAGTGTCGAATGTTCTTCAATCGCTTCGAGGATAGGTAGGCTTATCTCTACCGTCCTTGAAATGAGAGCTTTGCAAACCGGCAGATTACAGATTTTGTATTTTTCGGCATCTGGAGCTGGTTGCTGGGACTGGGTATTCATTAAATGGTCCGCTTTTTTTAGTGCCCATTTGAAAACTGCTAAAAGTGCTGTTTGACTGCATCTACAATACATTGTACCTTTCCTTAACAATTTCTAAGAGCCTGAGTTTTGTTCGTCAACCTAACACCAATTGTGTGCCCAATTTTATGAACCATTAAGAAAGGAAATCGGCACCTGGAGAATAAATTTCATATCACGAAAGACTGAGAGCACGGCGATGCTCTATCATACAATTTCTTCAGCAATGTGAAAAATTTAAATAATAACCTTAACCAATAACACTACTTTGAAAAGCCCGTCCAACCTTTGTATATGGAACGACCTGTACTTTCAAGATTGGTTCTTTGCTTGTTTTGAGAGAAGATCTGTCAAACCAAGCAGGCAGCTACAATACAAACTAATGTAGAAAAAATGCTTTTGTGAAGGTCTTAAGATGGCGCCACCATCGTTTGCCATGTTGAGACTACTCCCCAAATATACAAAGCGTCCAACTACTATAGGGAATTGGAGGAGTATTGCGTGATATCAACGTGCTTTTTTAGCCTGGTGCTGATATCAAACGAAGGATTACTGAATCGCTACTTCTTTGAATTAAGAAGGTAATTGAGTATTACAGGTACCAAAGTATCGTCTTATAAGCCACTCGTCGTAATTGTAAATAGTGCAAAGGAATTTACCTTGGCAGCAATATGTGACCCAAGAAATGTGTGGGCAAAACTGTGTTCCGGCCCAGGAAGCTTTTGAATTCAAGGAAGCAGCTAACTAGGGATCAAGCTGGCTTGTTGGATGAGTGTAGGCAACATTAATACTCTTGTTCCCAGAAAACAGACATTCTTAGAAAAATTACAGTCACAAGTTTAATGAGTTATACTTGTAGCAATGACCATGAATGTTTTCATAATAGATAGCGCTTCCAATGAAAGCTTCTAAAAAGAAAACAACATTGTTGACTGTTTCTTGACCTATGGTCTCTTAATATTCTCCGAATTCCGATTCAGTGTTGAAAAAGAACGAACTTCCAATTAAAAATGACGCACACACGAACAACATAATTAGTTTTGATATTGCCTGTGCCTCTTGACACTTGAAAATTCTCATTAACGGTTCTTAATCATCAAAAAATAATTAATTATAAAATATTTGCTCATTCAAAAGCGAGTCGCGTTTACCAAAAAAAAAAAAAGAGCAACAACATTTTTTGAAGATCAAAAGGGTTAACGATTTTCCTTCCAAGAAATATGTATTTTAGGCCGTTCGGTAAGAGTTCCCCATGAGTCTTGTTTGTTTGTTCGTTCTGGCTTTATGAGTGTTGTTTGAAAACACCATCATGTTCCTTCAGCACAAACGGGCGAAATAAGTTTCCAAAGTGGTTTTCTTTGTTGAAATTTTTCAAAATAAAAATCGTCTTTTCTCCAAAAAAAAAAAGGAAAAAGTCCATTTTGGATGTGAGCAAGCAGCAGCCGTTAGCGATATGAGTAATGTTCGCAATCCTTTTTCTCGACAGAAATGTTTACTTTTTCCTCGAACAAATTCACAAAAACCAAAACAAAAACAAAGCTATTGTGGTGTGGTGCTTAAGCTCGCATATGTGTGTCGAAATGACGTTGGAGTTTGAAAGTTGAATGTTTCTAGTTGACTGGGTCAACATCAAATCGCACCATGCAGCCCAAAATATAGGGCGTCTGTATGCGAAGCACGACTCCAAGTTCAATCCAAACTATTTATCAAAGTGAAAATTCTACAATGACATGAAATAGTTTTAAATCTTTTTTTTTTTTGGTTTATTTTTGGTGTTTTATTTTGACAAAGTTGATTTAGGTCTTGTGTTTTTTTTTTGGTTTGCTTGAGCGGGTTTGAAAAGAGTGTCATTACACGTGTTTTTGGGTTTTGTTTCAAATGTTGTTGCCCAACCAGAGAGTGTTGTTTTGTTGGGTCTTTTTGGGCAATCGGTGCTTAATTGGCCATAAAAAAAGTTTAGATTTGGAAACTGGAACGACAGCGAAAATTGATGGGATGGTGGAACATAAATTGTTTTTATGTCGTTTCCAACAGAGACTTGTAGGAACATAATTATATAATTAGTTTCAAGATAAATGGTTTAGGTAGAGAGAAACTTGACAGCCAAGGCTTCAGACTGTTTACTTGCTGGTAAGTGATTTTAAAGTGCCCTTACATTGTGTCATATTGAAAATGGGCTCATGCCGCTTTCTACTTCAGACTTATGCTTACTTCATAAATGTGAGAAAGGTTAGTATATTTCTTGCTTGACTTTCTGAATTAAATAAGATACAAGCACCCATGTGATCATGGATATTGATTGAGCTGTAGCACTGTTTAGAGAATCCTAGAGTCACTCCGGACAAGGACCAGGCTTCATCAAGCGTCTGTTGTCAGCTCGATTCAAAGTAAGCTGTCGCCAAAATCTCACGCCAGTTCTTATGCTAAATGTACACTGCTCTTCGTGTTGGATTAAGAGATTTGCCGAGTTAAAACAGTTTTGCCTCAGATATCTTAATTGTTGGACGTCGATTTTTTTTGGTAATCGCATCACTGACCAGCTCGAACAGCTTTCTCTTTAGTCTTCGCCAAAATTTCGGTATATCCGAGTACTGGCAGTCAAATGTGAGTTTAGCTCATATCTACCAAGGATGATGGTAATAAAGGAGTGTCGCCTTGTCAAAGACCTTTGTGACAACAAATACATTCGTGGGTTTTTTCGGGCCATGCTAGAACTGACGATTCTTAAACAAATAGCTGGTCCCTGGAGACGCTTTAATTCGCGGCCTTGAAGACGATGAAAACTTGGTATAGGCAGCGATTTGAAAATCTTGGGTTTTTCTGATCTCTCTTCTCCTTTTTGAGAAGTCAGTGCTCGTCTGTCTTCTTCTGCTAGTAGAGCTCGAGAGTGCCTTGAGTCCTTCTGTGTAGCGCAGCTTCGTATGCCTCTTTTTTCAGCTGCATCTGCTTGCTGGCACTCATCGTTAAACCAGGGGGTTTGTTGTGATGCTCGTGTTAAACTACAATAAGGTAATGGGGAACGTTCCCCCTGTCTTGTTTGTCGTCTGCCAAAGCTTTGTCCAGTTTTTCATTAGAACAATTTTCGAGAACAATTTCAATGCATTGTTTAGGGATCTTTCCGAGGAGCTTATCCAACCTTCCTATAAGATTTTGCATGCAGCACTGCTTGATAGTTTGACAACAACCTAATCGGTCCTTATCAGTGAAGCTTCAGACTCGGAAAGTCCAATATTGATCCAATATTCACTCTACGGCAAATTCGAAAAAGAGCCAGCAGAGACGATGAGAGACTCCTGCAGTTCCATCATCATATCCACATGTGTACATTGGCTACAATAAGGAAGTACTTCAATGGGGAACGTTCCCCCTGTGTTGTGTGTTGTCTGCCAAAGCTTTGTCCTAGTTTTCTATGAGAACAATTTTACGACAACATGTTAAATGTAATGTCTAGAGTATTGCTCAGGGGTCTTGCCGAGGAGCTTGTACAACCTGCCTATAAGATTTTGCCCTGCAGTACTGCGTTATTGTTTGACAACAACCTAACCAGCCCTTATCAGTGAGACCCGGAAAGTCCACCATTGATCAAATATTCACTCTACAGCAAATTCGAAATGAACCCAGCAGTTTCAAATCGAAAGCCTCAACCTTTTCATCGATTTCAAGACACGCGGATATAGAGACTGTGTTAAGGATGACGATGAGAGACTCCCGCAGTTCCATCACGGTTAAAAACAAAAACAAAAAATAGACAAGGTGATGCGCTATGCTTGTACAAGACTCCAACGTCAGCACCAACAACACAATCTTTCAAAAGTCTGTCCAACTACTAAAATATGGAGACAACATTGACGTAATCGGGAGAACAAAGCGTGATGTCAGTGTTACTCAGGCCAGGAAGATTGGTCTAGCGGTTATAAGCTCATAACCAACAAGGATGAAAACTTAACATCGACGTCTTGGAATAAGCCCAGTATTAACAGATTCAACTTCGAGGTAGCCTACCTAAGATCCACAATAAATTCAGACAACGACACCAGCGCCGAAACCTCACTCTTGCCAATCGCTTGCTTCTTTGGACTTAGAAGGCAATTGAGTAGCAAAGTCCTCTCTCAGCAACCAACGCCCTCATGTATTGTTAGACACATAGATCTTGACAACATCAGATCAGATGAAAACGTTTTGGGCTGCTTTGAGAAACGAATTGTTTGTGGGATTTTTGAAATTTCAATCAAGAACTGTAACGGAAAGCCAGAAAAGTTAAGGTAAAACGACATAGATGGTTGGGTCATGTAGAGCGAATGGAAAATAATACTCAGAGTGAAGAACATCGCCGAAGAAGAAGGCAGTGCCCGTGTGAGGCTAATTTGCATTCCTCAAATAAACCAGGTGCTCTAATCCCTGCTATTCGGTATAATTAATCTAAGGACATTTTTTTCGAGTGGTATCTACCTATTTTTGGGCCAATACTGATTTCTAGAAATAAAGGGTTTTTTAATAAGGACGCTACAAAAGTTTTCTTATATAAAACAAAGTACATTTGATGCCATTATGTATGGAACTCGATTTCTTTTGCATGGCCACCACGGGCACGCTAGCAGAAGTCCAGACGCTGAACCCAATTTTCGACGGTTTTCAAGCATAAATCGGCCGATACTGCTGCAATTTCACGTTCGATATTCGTACGAAGTTCATCAATCGTCGCTGGCTTGTTGGCATAAACCATAGATTTGACGTAGCCCCACAGGAAATAGTCTAACGGCGTTAAATCGCATGAACGAGGCGGCCAATTCACAGGTCCATTTCTGGAGATAATGCGCTCATCGAACTTCGTTCTCAATAATTCGATTGTTTGGCCCGCTGTGTGACATGTGGCACCGTCCTGTTGAAACCACATATCGTCCAAGTCCATATCATTCAATTCATTCCAAAAATAATCGGTTAGCATTGAGCGGTAGCGATTCCCATTCACAGCAACGTGCCGGTCTTGATCATCACGGAAGAAGTACGGCCCAATGACACCACCAGCATGTAAACCGCACCAAACAGTGATTTTTTTCGGGATGTAATGGTGCCTCGTGAAGCACATGTGGATTGCTGCCTGACCAATAACGCATATTTTGCTTATTGACGAAGCCATCCAGCCAGAAATGAGCCTCATCGCTGAAGATGATTTTTCGATGAAAATCCGGATCATTTTCAAGTTGTTGCTCAGCCCAATTCACGAACATACGACGCTTCTGGTGATCAAGCGGCTTCAGTTCTTGCGTCAATTTGATCTTGTAAGGATGTAGGCCAAGATCTTTTCGCGAAATTCGCCACAACGACGTCACAGAGATGCCCAACGCTTGAGAACGACGTGTGAGAGACTGATTTGGGTCTTCCGCAATTGATGCGCTAGCGGCAGCAATATTCTCGACACAACGGGCACTTCTTTGTCTCACTGGCACGGAAACATTTTGTACTGAGCCTGTGGATTCAAATTTTTCCACTAGACGCTCAATTGTTGATCTGGCAGGACGATTATGACGACCATAAATTGTACGTAGCGCTCTTAAAGTGTTGACCACTGACTCCGAATTTCGGTAGTAAATTTTAATAATTTCGACTCGTTGTTGGATCGTATACCTTTCCATGATGAAATGGCAAACCTTACTGAAGAGAAATGTCAAGAGCGCGGGAAAAAATATGGCGTCGTTTGCTGTCCTTATCGGTCTACTTTTGTAGCGTCCCTATTGAAAAACCCTTTACTTTTTTTAAATTCCATCATCAAAAAATACCGATACGCGCCCAGGTAGTTTTGTGCACATCTCACGTGGAGGCGTGGTAGCTGGTATTTGCCATGATGCTACCAATTTTTAATCGACAAACTTGCCTAAAAATAGATATCTACGACTTTGCGCTTTGTGTTTCACGCCTTGGTCCAGTTAATTGAGTGTTCCACTTCCATTACACTAATCCACTAACCATCCAATCTGTAAATTGATTTTCAAAAATAATTTTCCACCAAATCAAGGTATCTCTTCGTTGTCTCTCCTAATCAAGATAATTCAATTAGAAATAATAGTGTTTGCAGTTCAACATGAACACAGCCCGCTAGTTGAGAGCTAAAATTAGGAGACCCGAAAATACCTTCACCCTTCCAAATTGACTCTAATCAACGCACACAATTTTAGTCTTCCTAAGTCCTAAATGGACTCAATATATTTTTAGAAATTTTTTCAAGTGTTTCGAAATCGAGCAAACACTAATGTTGTTTACCTCCTTCAAGCGTTTACGAAAAAAAAAAAATGTTTTTTCCTCTCAAACAAATATCCATAAACTACAAAAACACTTCAAACGATTTAAAAAAGGTAAAAGGTGCCAAACAATATACCCTTCTCTGCCCGGATTATTCCATCATTCATCACCAGAACTGTTCCATCTCATAGTTCTTTAATGTCATCGAGTTATTAATAGGTTCCGATATCACCAACTAAACTACTGGTTGTGTGGTTCCTTTAAAAATACAAACACAGTTCCATCCCATCCTATAGTCAACAGCGGGCTGCGGCGGCGTTTTCATAAAATCTCCAAATTGCCCATTCCTCATGATTATGTTTCGTCTTTCATTTCGCTCTGTCCTACATCCTCTTCACTTAACCACACAATTTATATTGTTTGTTTTGTATGTGGCGGCGGGCGGCGAGGTGTGTGGTAGAAACGGAATGCCTATTTACTTAGACGTTTGTCTTCCTGCATTCCATAATGCGTAGGCCATTCGAACTGGACTCTTTCCTTCTAGACAACAGACTATAGAGAGCCGTGCCTTGGCCTGGCCTTATTTGATATTTCTTGATTTGAGACTTGAAATTGGATTTATTACAAAATTCTGTGCACGTCGAAAACATTAAAAATCCACAAAGCACAAGGCCCATGGAATCAAACGAAACGAACTCTTCCGTCTCGTGTAATGATATCCGTGACTCAAAGAATTTTTTCCGTCCTCCCTCATCGTTTCGACGCTCGCTCGTGTGGTTCGTTTGTGTCTCTTCCTTTTTAGCTCTATGTTATGGTTTATGATTATGGATGGACAATGGGCATGGGCCATTGGACGGAGTGGACCAACAGAGAAAAAAATGTGTGTGTGTATTGTTGGCCTAGAGCAAGAGTACGAATTTTCACAGGTCATTGGTTACGTTGCGTATGTATGCGACCTATGCCCGAAGCAAAACCACTCAATGTCGAGTTGTGGAATTGTTTTTGTTTTAACAAGACGTATTGAGGGAACTAATAAATGAGCTTTGCCTTGACTTGCCCTAAAAGCCTTACTTTATCTTTGTTGAATGTTGATGTTTTGAACCAATTAGTTGTAGGAATCATCTACACTACGGGTCAATTGATATAGGTCAGGTAATTTTTTACTTTAAAATTTACATTCACTATTTACCTATTTGACCCCCACTTGTTTACTTACTTATGGTGGCGCTACTGTCCAGGTCGGAACAGGGCCTCATCAACCAACAAACGTCTCCACCCAGCTCGGTCCCTAGCTAGCTGTCTCCAGTTAGGAACCCAAGTTGGTTCAGGTCCTCTACGACCTGTGTGCTCCACCTGAGTCGAGATTTTCTTCTTCTGCGACGACCTTCCGGATTGGATTCGAGGACTCTGAGAGCCGGAGCATTATTATTATTACATGACACAACCGTCTAAGTCGTTGTACTTTCAGTTTTCTGGCTAGGTCACTGTCGCTGAACAGCTCGTATAGTTCTTGATTAAATCTTCGTCTCCATTCTGCATTTATGCAGACAGGTCCAAAACTCACTTGAAGAATTTTTCTCTTCAAGAAGCCCAAAGAGTTTCATCGGATTTGCTCATGGTCCATGTCTCAGCACCATACATTAGGACCGGGATGATGAGGGTTTTGTAGTGTCACTTTAGGTGCTCGGGTGGAACTTTACTGCTCATTGGCCTTCTAAGTCCAAAGAAGCAGCAATTGGCAAGAGTGTTTTTCGTTTGATTTCAGTGCTGGTGTTGTTGCGTGAGTTAAAAGCGGATCCTAGGTAGACGAAGTCCTCAACTACCTCGAAGTTAAATCTGTCTATGTTGACGTTTGCTGAAAGACATCGATGTTGGTTGTCCTTTCTTGTTGACAGAATTATCTTGGTCTTGCCCTCGTTAACCGCTAGACCCATCTTCCTGGCCTCCGTCACAAGACTCACAAATGCTCCACTCACATCATGGTGGTATTCTTCCAATTATGTCAATGTCGTCTGCGTATCCTAGCTGGTGGACGGACTTTTGAAAGTCTGTGCCTCTGTTGGTGCTGTTGTAGTTTTGAACAATCTTTTCAAGAATGGTGAGAAGAAATCGCATGACAGCATATCGTCTTGTCTAATACCTTTATTGACATCAAATGCGTCTGTAAAGATTTTACCGTCCTTGACGGAACAGCGTAAGTTTTCCATTTTCATCTTTCACAGACGGACGAGTTTTCTGGGATGCTGAAACTAAACATTGCTTTATATAATTTGTCTCTATAGACGCTGTCATACTCGGCATTGAAATCGATGAAAAGGTGGTAGGTATCGATTAGAACCTCCTTCTGGGTCTTCGCCAAGATCCGCCGTAGGGTGAATAATTGATCGATTGGGGACTTTCCGGGTCTAAATCCACACTGATAAAGACCTATGAGGTTGTTGACAAAGGGCTTCAAACGTTCACACAGCACGGTAGACAAGACCTTGTAGGCGACTTTAAGGAGACTTATACCTCTGTAGTTGGTGCAATTTATGGGATCTCCTTTCTTGAGGATCAGGCATACGATGCTGAGGTTCCATTTGTCGGATATGCTTTCGTCCGACCTAATTTTGAATATGAGCTGGTGCATGCTCCTAACAAAATCATCTCCAGCTGCTTTGTAGAGTTCAGCGGCTAGCCCGTCTGCTCCAGCGGCTCTGTTCGTTTTAAGTTAAGGTACCGCTTTCTTCACTTCGTCAATGTCGGGTGGGTAGAATTGTTGGCCTGTTTCACCCAAATTGAATGGTTCTGTATTGCTGGTGTAATTTCGCTCGCCATCGCTATTATACAGTTTGGATAAGTGGTCTTTCCATATCCTCAGCACTGACTGTGGTTCCGCTACAATGTTTCCATGATGGTCTCTACAGGCTACGGTTCCTGTTGTGACATCCCCCTATCGCCTCGATCGCTCGCTTCTCATGTTCCCTTTTTTCCTTCTGTTTCTGTTTCTGTTAGTTTCTACTCCTTCCTTTTCTGCTCGTAGAGTTCACGAGCTGCTCGTGTCCTTCTTTGCAGAGCCGTTTTGTGTGCCTCTTATTTAGCTGTTAAACCAGGGGTGTCGTTGTGGTGGCCCTGTAAACCCTAGCACGCCAGAAGTGGCATCTATGATGGCTGCTGAGCAGTTTTGTCACTGCTTCTCTACATTTTGTGGTGGCATCAAATGACTTCTGATTAGATTTTTCGCACTACCAAAAGCTTTTAACACACCTTTATAACAGATTTTATCACCGAAATGAAAGGCGATCTCTTGTTTTTGGGGCGATTCTTCTGCCTCCTAAACAAATATCGTCTAGAAAACAATAGCGAGCACGTTCGTAAAAAGTCCTTAGCAAATTAATTTGCTTTACAGGTAATCAATATGGCTATAAAGGGGACAGTTTAGTTCTATGAGGAGACACAGTGCATTCAAGCGGATACAAGCATTAACAGAAATCTTTAACCATGAACTCTCCATTTCTTCAATTCCCACGGCGAATAATGAGTGCCTACAACCTCAACAAAAATTTAGGTTTCAACCTCAGTGTGAAGTTATTGGTGTCTGCAAAAAAAAGAGCGGAAAGAAATTCTCTGGTATATATACTCGATCCACTAGAGTTGACCTTCCTCTTCTGTGACGTCCTTCCGGATTGGTTTCGAAGACTTTAGGGGCCGGAGCATTGCTTTTCACTCGCTCTACATGACCCAACCATCTAAGTCCTTGGACCTTTACTTTTCTGACTAGGTCTATGTCACTGTACAGCCAGTACAGGTCTTGTTTGAATCTTCGTCTTAATCCTCCATTTATAGAGATAGGACCAAGATCACGCGAAAAATTTGTGTCTCAAAGCAACCCTACGCGCCTTCATCCGATATTGTCAAGATCTACGTCTGTGCACCATACCTGAAGACCGGAAATCATGAGGATTGTATAAAAGTGACACCTCAGTTGCTCGAGGGAGGACTTTACTAATCAATTGACCTCTAAGTCCAAAGAAGCAGCGATTCACGAGAATGAATATTCATTTGATCTTAGCGCTGATGTCATTGTCTGAATTTACAGCGGATCCCAGGTAGACTAATTCTTTAAATACCTCGAATTTGAGTCTGTATAAACTGTTGTTTATTCCAAGACGTCTATTTTGGTTTGCCTTACTTGTTGAAAGTATTGATTTGGGCTTGACCTCATTAAGAAAGAGTATCGGTGATAATATGGAGCCCACGGGCATACCAGCTTTCATTATGTGGGGATCAGTCTGGACCCGTCCCTTAAGACCTGTGCAAATTTCGAATCCAGAAAGATAATCATTGCTTAAGCTTCAATCAGAGAGAGAGAGAAACTCTATCCAATGTCTTTGCAATATCTAACTTTTTCTAAAACGATATATCTAAAGATTTTTTAAACTGTTTCGCGATATAATATATCAAATCACCAATAAGTAGTCCTGTTGCTGCAAAAAACTTAGTTCTGACCTCTTCTTATGAGCGTTTCTATGATCTTGGAATGAGGGGACAGGTTGAGTTCAACGCTTCAAGCTCTCCCATAAATATATTTGAAATTACCTGAACCATAAAGAACTCAATTAAAATCGTAGTTTGATATCATAAGACAAAATCTTGACTTCCTTTCTGACAACCTATAGCTGGTAAGCTGAAAGATAACAAACTTGACTTCCTTTCTTATAGAAAAAAGAAAATTCACGAAGACAGAGAACCGCTTTTTGTTAATTGCAACACCTTTCACCATCATGCGATAATCTCTTTTTCCATATCGCTGCATCGAACGCCCAGCACCAGACCAGGTTTATGCTCCATCAACCTCCATCATCATCAAGCGATTTTTCTTAACCGTCGTCCGGTGGTAGGTGGCCGGACATGAGAGAAGAGTAAGCGAGGAGAGAAAGAGCCAAAGAGTTACTGCACTTTCTCTCTGCGAGACGTCGATCATCGTGTGAGAGGAGCAATCGGCAGCACGCTCTGAGGCGATGGTGTGAGAAAAGTATTAGTGCTGCAGTCGACTCCTACTCGTACGCTGGCTCGAGTGAGATCTCGCGGCTGGGTCATCTTACGACAGAGGACGTCACACACCTTCAGTCACTTGCGCAAGAGCTAGTACTTGTGTAGGCACAAGCAACTTTATATGACCGCGAGAGGCTTTATGAGTTCCACGTTGGGTGTCTTGAACACATCTGTGGCATCTCTGTCCACTAATGCTGACCTTCCGCGATTGTTACACGTAGAAGCCGGGGTACGGTCTCAGACTCGTCTCAATATGAGAGCTACGTGGGAGTCTTAAGGATACTCTTGATATCTCACAACATCCATGTTAGCGACGGAGCTCATAAACACTGCCCACTAACAGATAACGAACTCATTCCTCCTACTATACACTACTATGGCTAGCTCTACAGCGCGTTCCGACTCTGAGCATCGGCAGAGAATGTGATCCATGAGCGTCCTTGCTCGTGCTGTTTTCCACGATGTCCTGTAGGCGCATAGCTGCAAAGCTACTGCTCGCCAGGCTATGTCTAAGTTCGCACACAGTACGGCGATGTGGTGACTTATCCAGTATGGTGTGGGGATTGGGGTGGTTGGAACGACCACGCTCATACTGACGAGCGATGATTTGTCTTAGTGAATGGAGTGGTAGCGAGAGGCGTAGATTACGCTTGCTGTCTCCACGTCTGAGTCTTCTCAGCGTGTCGCGGGCTGTGCGTGAGTGCGATCGTGCAACACAGTAAGTATACATGACAATGGCATGCGATGGACTTAGCATCGAGGGCGCTGTACATAGTGTATGGTGTGGTGTCGAGGGATCAAGTTGTCTTCCTGCCAGCAATATCGTATCGCTAGATGAGGTGATGAGCGAGGAGTACAAAGCAGGCGATGTGTGGGGGAGGATCAGCGGTTGGGGATGTGTGCGAGAGTGATATAGGGAGCGTATTTGACGTAGGGACTGGACCTTCAATTCGGTGGGTGAGAATGATGCTTTACGGGACTATGTAGCATAGCACTGGACTCAGAGCGACTGACGAAGAACCAATAGTGGGTGGAAGTATAATACAGATCACTATTGTGTTTATAGAGGAGTATATTCGACATGTGGAGGGGAGGTTGCAGCCGCTAGCGGGGAGCGGTGGACACATATCTCAGGGTTGTCCGCTGCGTAGTGGTCACAAACATCGATAAAGATAGGAGGGGACTGGGCGAGCAAGATTGGTGACTGTGAGGGTGTTGCAGGGAGTGAATGTTGCTCTAGAACACAGAGACACACACACACACAGCCACTCTTCCGGTGTGTCGAGGAACCATTCTATGAGCACATGGTGTGGTCATGTGGTCTAGCATATGGAAGATTTTATATAGGGTGAGTGATGCACACTTTTTAGGATCGTCATGGTGGGGCGGACACTGAGATGGCGAGGGCCATAGTGGGAGGGGGGGAGGTTGACACTCTCCTGTTAACTCGTGGCAGTTGCAAGCGCTATGCACATGGAGATAGGGTGGGGGTGGAGAGTAGCGAGTGGTGCCGAGGATGATCTCGTTATGGGCGTCTGGACACTATCTACTGTGGCGATGGGGTGGTGAATGGTCACATGGCGTATTATAGATAATATCTATCACTCTCTATAGATCTCGATCTTAGGAGGGAGATTTCTTGGGGTTTATAGGTGAAGCACTGACACACACAGAGAGGGAGTGAGTCGAGCAGTATATGGGAGGGGAGAACAGTAGACATGAGAACTGTGGACTAGATACGGATTTGAAGGGGGGGGACATGGGCTGAAAGTTTGGGGGATGGATGTGAGAGAAGCAGATGATAGACACTGTGTGTAAAACATACCACATAATGTCTTATGGGTAGCTAGTATCTGCACGTAGACAGGCTCTCGAGAGTAAGGTAGTCGGATGGGTTGTACTGTGTGTAGTGATACGACTATAGAGGCCGTGCCAAGACTATAGGTGAAGAGTGAGTCATGTGGGATAAGAAAGGACTTCGTTCGAAGTACGAACAGATGTCTCCGAGACAGACTGACTAGGAAGTAGTGATTAGCAGAGACGAGATGGCCGACTCTCTATGGAGATTTGTGCTAGGAATGGCATTCGCGATCGTGGGGGGGGGGGGGTGTCTAAGGGGAGGGAAGACGCGGTAGCACAGATCTTATAGCTGATGGGTGTGTATCCGGACTTTATCTGTAAGGGTGGTCCTTATGGTGCCAGGGCAACAGGAGAGCAGCGCGATTCGTGATCTATGGTCGCGAAGCTGCATGAGCCGGCTGATTGGGGTCCAAATGGTTGAAGGGTGTTTGTAGTCGACAGTAGGGTACTGATATGAGCGATCATGCGGAGTAGTGGCCAAGAAATGTATGCACGGACTATGATGATACGGGCGCGTGCGCGATGAGGTGTTGGATCATGAATCGGAGCGATAGAGGGAGTAGATGTTGCTGGGTTGCGTGAACATATGGGGGGGGTGGGGGGGGGGGGGGGGGGGGGGGGGGGTTGGCATGACTTTAAAGTCATCGATGTCTAGAGCGCGTTGAATAGACGCGATATGTGGATGGCTGCGGGGTCGGTAAGGTTCTAGAACACAAGAAGAAGAGACATTTTTGCAGGCGGTCGGAGACAGAAAGTCGCTAGAGGCAGGATATGCTATCAGCGAGTACTGGAGACCGAGTCGGTCTGTTGGTGGTGTGGGAAGGTAGCGTAGATGCACCGTAGATGTAAGTGCGTGGGATAGGCACTGGGGTGGGTGTTAGGGTGTCGGGTTAGTTCCAGCCGGGTGTTTGTCAAGAACGGCCGGAATGCATTGGTGGGGAACTAGAGTAGACTGTGAGCTAGTAGCTCCGTAGCGGTGTGGCAAGAGGGTGTATCAGGCAACTCGAAAGGCGTTAGTACTCCGCTCGGCGCGTGTGGTATGTAGGTAGTACACGGGGAAGGGATTTTCTTTCTGAGGGGACGAGAGGGCGAGTTGCGGCGCTGGAGCAGAGAGGGAGTCTCGGGAGAATGATAAGCTCGTATGCGTCACTGCGTGGTCGGTTTAATTAGATAAGCGGAGCGGTAAGAATTAGGCCTTCGGGTGTAGGGATGGTGTTTGCATCTCGTAAGCTGATTACCGTCGCGTACAAGGTGGAGGCTGAGTGACAGTTGCGACTTCGAGTGCAGGCTACTTGCAAAACTCCCCCAAGACGGATTTAGTGACAATACTGTGTGCGAGTCCGCGAGCAAGAGCGACTTGTTAGGCGCGAAAGGTGAGGTAGCGCGGTAAACGAAGGAGTCCGGCCGCCAAGAAAAATAAGGATAAATTTAAAGCAGCGATCGATGGTACGAGCCAGGATGTACTCTTACGGCCAGATGTGCGATCTCGTGATCCAGCGATAAGGAGTCGCACGGTTCCGCACGGCGCGTTCATATGGCTTAGAGTGTAGTGTAGATAGTAGAGAATTAGGCGGTGTTGGAGCAACGAACCAGGGGGGGGACGGTAGGCGAGAGAGAGGTGAAACCGCGAGCCTGCATGATTGCCACACAAGTGGAGGAGAGACGATCCAACAACTGTGTGTGTGTGCGAAAACCAGTGGAGACAGGGACGTGAGGCCCAAGTCCACTACGGACTAACTGCTGGTTCTTAGCGTGATAATCGGGCGTGCTGCAACTATCCATGATCTGTTGAGTCACGAGCCTGAGATACTGCACCTTCCATCCGGGGAGTCGACTGTGGTCGCGCTCGCAGTGCACGCTCCATGCGCCTATGGGAGAGAACGCGCAGCGCTCATGAGGCATTCCTTTGAGCACTAGTCCTTGTATGCCGGGTAGGGGATCGGCTTCCTTTCGTCTCGAACCTGGAGCTTTTTGAAAAGGCTTTCTGGCTGAGCCTTTCAAAAAATGCTGTCCAGCGCGATTATTTTTTTCGGACGACGTGCCTCTCAGTGTACAATGGCCGCGCGGTGTGATCATACCTAGTCAGTCGCGTGTGCACTGTTAGCGAGCGATCAGGGATCAGACGACATGTCTTTCGATGGAGAAGAGTTTTGAACGGTGCCGCGGGTGGGGGAGTTGATTATGGGGGGCCAAGACGCGATGCATACACGCAAATGTTCCTAGGGGTAATGATTTCTTCGGATCGGTGCCCGAGTACATTTGGAGATGGTAGTAGGTATAGGTTGTGAGATTTTCGCAAGTAGGGTGAACTCCGCGAGAATAGACCCGGAAATATGCTGTACAACAGTGACGTTTTGTCCAAGCGGTGGAAAGATGATGGTTTTGTTTGTTGATAGCAGTACTTTGTTTTGTCCTTAATCACTTTCAAGAACAACGTCCGCATAGCCTGGGAGCTGATTGGATTTTGTTAGAACGATAGGTGTTTTCCGTGCTTACACTGCCTTCTTGAGCACTATCTGCTCCAGGATTATGTTGACTGCACTGCGTATTGCTTAGCGTCATGCGGCACAGCTGGATCAGTAGGTTCGGGCTCCCGAATTCAAACATCGCCATCATAAGCTTTTGGCAGTGGATGCTATCATAAGTAGCTTAGAAGTCGATGAAAAGATGGTGGGTTTCGACTTAAAATTCGTTGGTCTTTTCCAGGATCTGCCTCAGTTTAAATATTTGGTCTATCGTTGTTCTGCCCTGCCTAAAGCCACACTGCTAAGTGCCGATTATTGTGTTGTAGAACGGTTATAGACGCTCACACAGTACGTTGGATAGGATTTTGTATGCAACATTAAGCAGAGATATGCTACAGTAGTTTTTGCATGACATAGGATCGCCTTACTTGTTAATGGGGCATATCGAGCTTATCGACCAGTCAGTGGGCATGCATTCTCCTTCCACACTTTGTTGATGACCTAGTTCATGCGGTTCATCAGAACATCTCCTCTATATTTAAAGAGTTCCGCTGGTATGCCATCTGACCTGGCGGACTTGTTATTTTTTAGCGATGGATGGTTCTTTTTACCTCTTCTGTGCTGAGGACTGGGACTGGGTCTTCGTTGACTGGTCTTGCATCTCTTTTGTCATTGGCTCGCTCGACATTTTGCGCATTCAGCAGCTGTTGAAAACATCTAAAGGGTTTTTCAATAGGGACGCTACAAAAGTTTTCTTATATAAAACAAAAACGGTTGTGGGTATCAATGAAATTCTTGATGCAATTATGCATGGAACTCGATTTCTTTTGCATGGCCACCACGGGCACGCTTGCAGAAGTCCAGACGCTGAACCCAATTTTCGACGGTTTTCAAGCATAAATCGGCCGATACTGCTGCAATTTCACGTTCGATATTCGTACGAAGTTCATCAATCGTCGCTGGCTTGTTGGCATAAACCATAGATTTGACGTAGCCCCACAGGAAATAGTCTAACGGCGTTAAATCGCATGAACGAGGCGGCCAATTCACAGGTCCATTTCTGGAGATAATGCGCTCATCGAACTTCGTTCTCAATAATTCGATTGTTTGGCCCGCTGTGTGACATGTGGCACCGTCCTGTTGAAACCACATATCGTCCAATCCATATCATCCAATTCATTCCAAAAATAATCGGTTAGCATTGAGCGGTAGCGATTCCCATTCACAGTAACGTGCCGGTCTTGATCATCACGGAAGAAGTACGGCCCAATGACACCACCAGCATGTAAACCGCACCAAACAGTGATTTTTTCGGGATGTAATGGTGCCTCGTGAAGCACATGTGGATTGCTGCCTGACCAATAACGCATATTTTGCTTATTGACGAAGCCATCCAGCCAGAAATGAGCCTCATCGCTGAAGATGATTTTTCGATGAAAATCCGGATCATTTTCAAGTTGTTGCTCAGCCCAATTCACGAACATACGACGCTTCTGGTGATCAAGCGGCTTCAGTTCTTGCGTCAATTTGATCTTGTAAGGATGTAGGCCAAGATCTTTTCGCGAAATTCGCCACAACGACGTCACAGAGATGCCCAACGCTTGAGAACGACGTGTGAGAGACTGATTTGGGTCTTCCGCAATTGATGCGCTAGCGGCAGCAATATTCTCGACACTACGGGCACTTCTTTGTCTCACTGGCACGGGAACATTTTGTACTGAGCCTGTGGATTCAAATTTTCCACTAGACGCTCAATTGTTGATCTGGCAGGACGATTATGACGACCATAAATTGTACGTAGCGCTCTTAAAGTGTTGACCACTGACTCCGAATTTCAGTAGTAAATTTTAATAATTTCGACTCGTTGTTGGATCGTATACCTTTCCATGATGAAATGGCAAACCTTACTGAAGAGAAATGTCAAATGTCGGTCTATTTTTGTAGCGTCCCTATTGATAAACCCTTTACAATTCCCTGTGCTTCTGTGACTAGGTTTCCTTCACTGTTTCTGAAACCAGTTGCTAATTGCTGCGATCTCTTAAGGAAACGAAGGGGGTTGTTGGCCAGAAACTCTTCTAGATCTTTGAGTTGAGAAACTGTTGATGCTCTTTTCTTCCTTCGCAGGGTCTTTTTCTCATTTCCTTTTTTTTGGTACTATCTCTCTCATAACTTCAAGTTTTTTTTACTGTTAATGAATGTTCCACCTTCGTATTATGTGGGTTAGTAACGAATCTCTGTTCAGTACGACTGAAGTTGGGCCCAGTGCAAATCGATCAGTATTCCTGCAGGCGTGGGTATTACATTTGAATTACTTAATGGAAGGAATGATTTTAACTATTTCAACAATAAAGCATATTTCGAAAGAAATATGAAAGAAGTTCCCGTGGCTGTTACGCAGAACGTTGTGGGTCCTACTCGTGTATCGTGTACAGGTACTGCCTCTTGCGAAGAACGGACAAAACTTCCAGGAATATCAATCTGTCATGAAAAAATTCTTCTCAAATTTGCCAATCAGAAAACTGCAAAGATCTCTGAAAAGTACGGTAATTTTCAGACAAAGTCCTAATAGCGTCTCCTCGAGCACACCATATTATGAAGGACACATTTTCAAAAACACCTTTTCGAAATAATTAACAGGAATGAGCTGACTCGGAAGAGAGTTGCTTACAAATTTTAAGGCTTGAGACTATCTTTATAGAAATATTGAAACAAATACAAATTGTTTACCAAGAGTCGCTATGGCCATTTTTTACAAGAGAGGCTTCATAACAGCAAATATTACCCAAACTTTTTCTTCAGTGTAAACTTTTTCCAGATTGCAACGATAAATAGTGTTTATATACTGAGAGTGCAAAGTTTTGTTATTGTCGTTTCTTCTCATCAACTACCTTCTCCCGTCCCACTCACAATCACAGCTCGTTTTGAAACTCACTTCCAGATTTTCTGTAAGCTATCGTGATCATCCTACTGCATGAAGTGGAGAGACTAAATATAGTGCTTAAAGCAAGAAGTCTGTTCATACTGTCTTCCGTAGAATCCCATTGCTACAAAATACATTAAACGGTCCGTTTCGATTGTACAAAATCTCCACTCTTTTGAGTCCCCCCCAAAGACTAGACTATAAACACAAATGATTAACTTGAAATGCCCACATTTGATGATACCCTCTGCAAGAACTAGGAGTGTCGTCTCCAAGTCCACACATCCTGCCCACTAGTTCTCGAAAATAAAGCCCTATCTGGAAATGTGTGATACGAATCTCCATTGTAAGCCATGTGGAAGCTATAAATTTTGAACTTATCCTCCGCATCGAATTGCAGTTGCACTTTTCTATTGTCGAATCGAACTAGAACTAGAAAACACAATCATCAAAATGGGGAAGAGTGAAAAGGAGAGAAAGAAGTCCCTTCAAAGTGGCAGCTAGAGCGTAGTGATTGAAAGTTGTTTACTTAATCGATGGATAAACAATATCGTCAATCTGATTGAAAGCGGGAGGGCTGAGGGCGAGCTAGGGATAGCTTCCGCTAGTTGAGAAGGCTATTCCACTGTTTATGGTGTAGGTAGGTATTTTTTTGTTATCTTATCTCTCTTTTGTAACATGGATAAGTTGTTCAAATGATGGCAAGTGCATCTGTGCACTGTTTTGTGTTTATTTATCTTTTTCCACTTTTCGTTGTGTATTCATCTTACACGAAAATGCATTGATGGCTGGGTTTGTATTTGGATCACTTTTATGATCATTTAAGGCAGAGTAAGTGAAGAAAAATACATACGACCCATTTGAAGTCGCGCATTTACATATTAATAGACTCCTCTTCTGTTAAAAAAAACTTCAAGGAACATCATACAAATTATTTTTACAGATACTAGACATCAAAACCAAGTGCCTGTTGAATAAGGAAGATTATTAAGTTCCCCTTCATTTCACTGCTTCTCAGAATTGCTTTCACTTCTTTTCCCGTAAATTAAGAACAACTCAAGAAAAACAAAAATTCCCTAGCGACATGAGCTATGTTCTCCATCAAAAAGAAGTGACGTAAATCTAAATATCTCAAGTACTGTGAGTCCGTCCAGCTTTATGCCAACACACACAAATTGAACTCTTGACGTTTTTGACATCTTGAAAGACAAGCAACAAATAACATTCCCATATCGATCTGTTTTCATCTTTATTATTATTTTCATTTTGCCAAACAACAAAAGTAAATTGAATTGGTCGCCCTTAAGCTCATTTTCGGCCAATCAAATGACCCAGGCTGGCAACGAACGTTTCAACAACATCATTTTCTAAATTAATTTTGTGTCGAAAATTTTGTGGTCGTTCCCTTTTCATACAAAATATTATGATGACGACGATGACGATGAAGATGATGTGAGAGGGACAATGTGCAATTTATAATATTTAATAGTCTTCTTGACCCTTAATATTTGTGTATTGTTGTCTGGAACTGGTTATGAGCTAATGCTATTTATACATTGGGAATTGGGATTCGGATTTGAAGTACTTAACCAGAAGCTAGCCAAAAGCCTTTCATTTTGTCGTAGATGGTGTTTGAGAGATATGGATATCCAGGGTGGAGCTGGAGGTTCTCCTATTATTATAAAAGGAATTTACGAGTATTTGTCAGGGCGTTGATGACTAAGACGATGATGATGATGTTTCTTATTAGAATTTAGTGAAATAAATGAGAGATGTTTATGGGTTATTGTTTTATGGGCTTGCAAACTGTTATTGAAGTCGATTAAAATTAAAATTAATAGAACATGAAATTTGTGATTATTCTAAGTAGTTTAAGCATGAAGTGAGGTGGAATGCTATAGTCTTGTATCAATGATTGATGTTAGAGATTTCGTATATCATATAAAGCATCTATTCATTTTGCCTGTTGTTCCCTTTTTACTACCAAAGTGTTTGTCATCATAAGCGTTGAAGAATTAATTGTTGAACAAGAATGTAGTTCATTCCAGTCCTGCTGTAT
The DNA here is from genome assembly GCA_920937365.1 of Sphaerophoria rueppellii. NCBI lineage: Eukaryota > Metazoa > Arthropoda > Insecta > Diptera > Syrphidae > Sphaerophoria > Sphaerophoria rueppellii. Next base: position 16,370,148 of record CAKKXW010000003.1, on the reverse strand, counting down.
GGTACAGAAGCATGGACCTTGACAAAATCGGATGAAAGTGCCTTAGGTTGTTTCGAGAGGAAAGCTCTTCGGGTCATCTTTGGCCCCGTGTGCATTGAAGGGGAATGGTGAAGAAGATATAGCAGCGAACTTTACGGGTTGTACAATGACATGGACCTAGCCGGAAGGGTCAAGATCCAGGGACTCAGCTGGTTCGGTCATTTAGAGCAGATGGACACCAATGCTCCGGCCCGGAAAGCCTTCAACACTATTCCCAAGGGACGTAGGAGGAGAGGAAGACCGCGACTCAGGTGGTGCACTAAAGTGGAAGAGGACCTCAATCAAGTTGGATTGCAAAACTGGAGACAGCTAGCTAGGGACCGAGCTGGCTGGCGGAGACTCTTTTTTGAGGCGCAAGTCCTACCAGACAGACTGTAGCGCCACCTTAAATAGCATGACCATTCACACCGGTATCTATTTATGAGTGCTGATAATCACCCCTAATTACATTGTTTGAAATTCATTGATATCAAACATGATGCGTTTACTACTCCCAAGACGCATTATTTAATATAATTTGTTTCATATATGTTTTTACGTTCCCTTTTATTTATTTCATGTATAAACCATATGGCCCGGTGCACACACGCGATTTTTGTCGCGGCGATATCGCAACTTTTCAGTGCACACTTGCGACATTTACCGCAGGTTTCAATCTTTTTAGTTTGAGTTTTTCTTTCAACCATGGAGGTATACAGGAAGAAAAGAATTATTTTCGCGTACCTCGTGCATAAAAATTATGTTCGTAATAAAAGAAACGCCGTTACTGGGTGCATCCGTTTAATGACCATCGGTTAACAAAAGGAATGTTTCATACATCGTTTCAAAAAATATGAGGCTATATCTACAGTGAAAATTTACCGGACATACAAACATACCAATGCACCTTAAATTCTATGCAATAACTTTTACGTCTGGAAGTTCTTTGTGCTCTCGCAGAGTTTTCCGAGTTCCCCATCACACATTTTCCATATGAAAATCAGTGCACTTACAATAACATGCTATTTTCCCTTCGAAAACCAATGAGTTTTCCGAGTTTGACCTTTGTCCACCATGAGATTTTTTAATTTTTTTTTTTCTCAAAAAATATCATTAACAAAATATCGGTTGGGCCATTTTGGAGGTCATATAGGACATACAAACAAATAAACAAACAAACAGACAAGACATGAGATGTGTGATTAAAAAATCTTGAATAAAAAAAACAGTTACTTACATATTTCATTTTTTTCTTTGTCCTCTTTTTCCTCGAAGTTTTGGCAAAATGTTCGGCATATAGATATCCACGCACTTCGTTTTTTTGACGATCATGGTATTCTTCTACCGTTACATTCCATATTTGTGGAAATTTTTTAATTTCGTCAATGAAAAGCTCAATATCAAAATCACCATCATCCATATTTTCACTTTCAATTCTATCAAAACTCGCGGTAAAAATCGCATGTGTGCACTGCACAATAGAAAACAATGTAAAACAAGACACAAATGCGATTTTTGTCGCCGCGATGTCGCTGCGATATCGCAGAAACTTTTGCGACATTTTACCGCAGAATGTCAGAATGTCGCAGAAGTGTCGCTGCGATATCGCATGTGTGTGTGCACCACTCCATTTGATTGTGAGTACTTTATGTCGTAAAAGCGGTATCGCAGCGATATCGCCGCGGTAAAAATCGCGTGTTTTCACCGGGCCTAAGGGTAAATGTTTTTCTATCTATGTAACTGGGATTGGAAACGCCTTCCCAGTTACCGAGAACGAATCTCTCGACAACCACAGCCACTCTGAAACTCCCACAAGGGGGCCTACCGCGACTGTAGTTGCCATCCATAGGCCTATGTTGCCATTCATAGGTCCTTATGAATGGGGCTCGCAACTACCCCAGAGTACCAGTTTATTCAGTAGACCTGGTAGTCTTTCTATTGATTATATGTACTCCTGTGAATAAATCCACGTACACTTTTTCAATAGGAAATTTCCCAGCTTTCATTCTTAACATGGATTAACAAGGATTCACTGGCGTCCTTGTCATGCAGCCTCTTGCCAGTTGTCAGGGCGGTTGAACAAGCTGGAAGGCTGCATGACATAGCGTAAACCATTCCCCTAGACCGAAGTCTAGATTCCACCCTGCACCATCGAGGAAGTTGGTTATTCCGCACTTGAGTTTTGAAGAAATATGTACTCAATATTGCAAGCAACACTTTCTAAATAACCCAACACTCTTCGCAGGGCAGCGCCACCTTAAGTAAGTAAGTAAGTAAAGTAAGAATGTAGTTCATAAATCATTACCTTGCTTGAAAATAAATGAAATTCATGAAAATTCATGTAGTGCCAAAATATAAGTTTTGAGTCTCAGTTGCCGAATGGAATCCTACCGTAACTGTTTTTATTTTTTTAGTTTTAAAAGGTTAGATAAATGGATCTGGAATTGATGTAGTTATGGTGGCGGGCATCACAAGGAATCAACACTGATTTAAAAGTGTGGCACTTATATTAGTGTTGATTCCTTGTGATACCCGTCATTTGAAGGGCCTTCTTGTTCCTCAATATTGTCGAAGAAATGTTTATCAGAATTTATATCTATTGTTGCAGTCAGGGGCACAAGTATTGGGCAGTCATTCTCCATGCTCTTCCCCATCGCTGCAACCTCCGCATTTCTTTCGTCGATTTTGAGCCGCAATATCTGTCTATAGTAATCCCATAGGCTGTGATTTATTGATATGTTCATACGAAAGCGTAAGGATTTTTGTTTAGGTGCAAAATTTCACAACTTTTTGGTCGTGCAGCATGTTCCAAGGGCCAAGGCTTTTCTTTTTTCTATTTTTCATTGATTTTTTGGAGTATTCTATCCCTTCTAATATAATTAATGTAAATATAAGTTTGTTTGTTACTTAGTAACGCAACAACTACTAATCCGATTGTCATGAAACTTCGTTAAAAACCTTACCGTCGGACGTCGTCTGTCGGAGTGATCCTCATTCGTCGCGAATGAATAACCAAAACACAAAGCAAGAATGACTTTTGTAAGCATTTTCTTATAGTTATAGCAGAACCGTTGTTTCCTACCTCCAACAAATCCAGTTAACATTTATGACCCTAGATCTACAGGAACTCTAGGGCCGCTCCAGGCAGCAAGAAGAAGAGTGTGTCGAGGCTATGGCTGCTATGGAAGGTATGCTAGCTTACGTCAAAGGCTTTGCTCTGCTGCAAGAACCAGCAGCTGCAGCACCGGACTTTGTTAAGTTTCGTCATGCTGTAAAGATTATTATCTATAAAGGATTCACATTTCTTGAAATCCGAAGATGAGTTGAGGAGAAGGTGCGACAGATTCTACATAAGGCTTGGCTGTCCCTCTGTGATCGGTATAAGTTACTTCTCTTATTCCGCTGTTTTGAAAGTCTGTGAAGACTCTATTCATCAAAAATCCGGAGAAATGGTCACAGAGCACCTCCTTCTTCGTCGTCCGAGCTTTAGCCTAAAATATCTCATTATACCTTCTTTACCTAAAAAAAGGCTTAGAAAAGGTTAAAACACTGTTAGTATGGTATGTGACGTAATTATGTTCTGAGGCTTATGTAAGCTCGTCATTACAGGTCCATCTGGTTGATTGTTGTTTTCTAGTACTTCTGAAGCTCCCTTCGATCTTCTGCTAGAATGTTAGAAAAGCCGGCTTTGGTGGTTAAGGTCATTAAATGGTTGGAAACTTGTGACTGCACAGAACCAATAGAACAATTTAAGGTTACGTGATAATTATGTGTGACAAAACCCCTTAACACTGGAGAGGGGAAGTCTATTTCTGGTTAGCAGAAAAAAACGAAGAAATCCAGTCAATCATGGGCAAACCCGTGAATCGGAACGAATCTGGTAAATCAACAGAACGAATTCCGGCTAAGCAGTTAGTATGTGTCACTAGACCACTTCCACTGGTGAGCGAAAGTCTATGTCCACTTAGTCTGGTTTCATATTTGCCACTCCGGAGCATGTGTCTGCTGACCTTGAGCTCCTTTATTCGACCGAATTTTCCAGGGCTGGTAGCTGGTGATGCTAACTGATCGGAACGGCAGCGGTAGGATGGCAACTGCTTGATGTTTGTTGGAGTCTGATAAGCAACCGTTTGCTTCTGTTTCGATTCGGCTAGCGGCTGTGTTGTCTCTGGTTCGGTGCTGCTGATAGCTGACTAGTCCATTACTCGGCGGTGACTGATGTTTATTCGGCTGCGGACGGTCGTCCACTTATATTAACTGGTCGATGATCGGTCGACAATTGACAATAATTGCAATTTAGGGGGTCAATTCGTACCACTAACGGAAGGCAGATCGTTTGACTTATATTTTATGAAGTGTAAAAACAGACTAATGGCGAAAACTTTAAATTAGTTATTACAAGTATTACTGTACATAATATACACTGCAGAAGCAGTTACAGCTAAATTGAAACTATTGCATTGTTGTAAGGCTAGTTGAAAGATGGCGATAGTTGAAGTGATTGCTTTGCTTGGTTTGCAGTAGCTAAGTCTATAACTTTAAGCTTTCGAAACCTTCTTGATGGTTAAGCAGCTCATGAATTTTCAGAACCCTGGCTGATGCTACCAACTACCACACGGTGTGGATGTATTAGCTTTTCGACGGGATTTCCGAGTCCTATAATTGCCCAATTCTACCTGCCTTGGCTCACACTGCGAAGCGTGAATAAAGTGGATGTTGGTACGCCTTCAATTGCTGAATCATTTTGACCTTGCAACCAAATATACCAAAATCTATGGGCTTGTGAAAGGTAAAATTGCTTAGATTGATAGTTACGCCGCCGTTATGGCAGGGCAATGAATGGCTTTATTTGGGGCGCAAGTCACAACCTTTTTACTTCAAAAAACACACAAAAATTCATGGCGGCTACACACAACGCACATTATTAATCAGTTTTCAGTATTTTTCAACGTTGTGCAAGCTTAAGGTGGCTTATTTCGTTCATAGGGGAATGATATTGACTTGTTGTTTAAAATTTCAAGAGAGAAATACCTGTCTGTTTTTCACCTTTTAATATGACAGGATTGTTGTGTCCGTAGCCTTGTGGTTAGGTGTGTTGGCTGCTAAGCAGAACGTCGTGGGTTCGAGTCCTACTCGTGCTCATAGACCCACCTAAGTGGGTCAAAAGTCCTTTACGGACTCATGACTTACGGACTTATGACACGCCCCTAGAGAATTGTTGATGAGAGTAAGCAACTTAGGCCTTGGCTCCTCAAGAGCTGTCTCGCTACTCTATTATTAATATCACAGGATTATTACCGCTTGCTCGACGTGGATTTGTAAAGCCTGTTGTCGCCTTTTACTTGTTCGACGAAAACTGAATGTCACAGTTTAGGCATTGTTTATTTGACTTGTCGAGTAACTCTTACACAAAGTGTTGCTTAGTTGTTAGGTAATTAAGCCTTAATGTAGATTACCATTCAAGTAGTTGAAACTGTATGAAACATTTTTGCCTGCACATCCCCTGAAATTAAAAATTTCCCAACTATCGCGATAAATTTTCTGAAATAACCGCTGATGCTCCAAATCACCTGCCACAGTCCAGTTTTCTTTAAACGTTTCCATTCCTTCTAATTACTGCAGAAACAATTCCAGTTCTCTTCAACATCTGAAATAAGTTGCACGCTGAATGGCCGGCAATTATTTTAATGAAATACCCCCATAATGATACTTAATTTCCCTCTCACAAAAAACAGCAAACACTCACAATCGTCCAATTACATTCCTATTATTCAGAAAGACGTACCTATCTACCCGTCCGTCCGCCAGCCGTTCGCATTCACTCATCGTCATCATCATTTTGCTCCATTGTCGTTATCATTATGGTACCGCTAGAAATAGCGAGTAATTTACTTTAGGAAATCGATTGGCCATCGAAGTTGATTAGCCTCGTTTTTATTTTTTTGTGTTATTCCTTTGGATTTCTTCTTCTTCTGTTTCTTATTCCCTTTGAAAGGCAAAACTCATCTCCGGTTTCAATGGCCATTTCCTCAAACGTCAATGTAGAACAGTTTCGTCCCTCCCGCAGCCACCGACACTGCCAATGTCATCGAACATCTCGACAATCGATATCCTTCTCGACATAACCTGATGAATGTCTTCTATGCAAAAACCGTTTGCTATTCGTATCGGTCTTTTGCTAGCCATTTATCTAGCCGCTCCAGCTGTCTTTGCCCGATTTTAAAGCTAATTAACTATTAATAGAGCCACAAACAACATCAAAGATAACACGGTCACCGACTGCACCGCATCGCAAGCGTTCGTCCGTTCGACTGTACGTCCATTGAGGGATGGAAGCATCGCATCGGGGGATGGCAGGAGTCAGCTGTGACTGTTCTCGCAATCGCAATTCATCTCAAGAGGATGGATGGATGCACTTATTGCACTTACATCGAATGTCCGTTGTTCTTGTTGTACGAGTAGACAGTGCGCTAATTTTACAGCATAATTGTCTTTCGCCATACAACGGCAACCTACACATCATTCTGTTTCTGGCGTGGTACACTCGTTCCTAAATGTTGTTGCTTTGTATGGCATTCGTCGAGCATATCACATTGAGAGAGCTACGGTAATTTTCGTGCCCCAAGTGGGCACTAGGACTTAATTACCGGAAAAAACATCACTGAAGACGTTTTGCCACCGACCGCAATGTTCAATGTGGTTTACAGCTGGAGCTGGCTGATGTTTGATGCTTGGGTAGATGTTGAACTGAATCGGGTGGTCGATGACGCGATGGTGGAGGTGGACGTGGGCGATGCTGTGCGATGGATTGCACTGATGGTGTTGATGTAAATGTTGAACGTCTATGCTGTGTCATTTGCTAATTGCATCGGATGATGACACAAGTGCAGGGATGTGCAATGAAACGAATTTCTGAGTCATTTTTGATGTATTTTTAGAATTATTATAGAACCTCTATATTATATCTGTCATTTAAATGTTTAATATTAAGGTAAATGTTTGCTGGAGCTTGAATTTTCGAAAGGCATCGGTTTTAACAGCTTTTGGGTTCAGGACTGATTAAGTGACAGATATCCTATGCGTGAGAGTACAGAAAAAAAAAATGTTTGGACAGCGAAACGACTTCGTCTCAAATTAAACTTGTAAGCTTCTTAATTGGGGACTGTCGAAGAAGGACACCCAATACCAACCGATGGCTAGGACAGAACGTCACAATAGACGCACATAACTTCGAGGTGGTACAGGAGTTTGTCTACGTAGATCATCAATAACTCTCGCTAATAGTTGCTTCCTTGGGAAACTGAGTATTAAGTCCTCTCTAGATCAACTAAGGTAAGACCATACAATATCCTCATCATCCCAGTCCCGCTGTATGTTCTACACTGACAAAATCGGATGAAAGGGTTTTAGGCTGTTTCGCGAGGAAAGTTCTTCGGGTCATTTATGGCCCCGTGTGCATTGCCCGGGAATGGAGAAGAAGTTTCAACAGCGAACGAGTTGTATCATGAAGGGTCAGAGACTCAGATGGATATAGATCGGTGATTTAGAGCGGATGGGCACCAATGCTCCGGCCTGAGAGGCCTACAACATTATCCCCGAGGGACGAAGAAGTAGCGGAAAACTGCAACTCAGGTGACTTACCCAAGATCAAGAGGACCTCTAAATCAACTTGGAGTACAAAACTGGAGTTGTCTGGCACTGAGCTGCAGCTGGTTGGCGGAGACTATTGATTTAGGTCCAAGTTGACAACGGACTGTAGCACCATTATAAGTAAGTAAGTACGGATGTGGAACCCTCTTCTACACACACTCTGTATATGGTTCTATCCCCGAAAATGCAGAATCGTTCTTACTTACAGTCCAGGTCGGACCAGGGCCTCACTCAACAAACTTCTCCAGTCAGCTCGGTCTATAGCCAGTTGTCTCCAGTTTTGCACGCCAAGTTGGTTCTGGTCCTCGACCACCTTTGAGGTCCACCTGAGTTGCGGTCTTCCTCTTCTGCGACGTCCTTCCGGGTTGTACTCGAAGACTTTACAAGCCGGCGCATTATTTTTCATTTTCTCTACATGACCCAACCATCTAAGTCGTTGGACCTTAACTTTTATGGCTAGGTCAGTGTCGCTGAACAGCAGGTATAGTTCTTGATTAAATCTTCGTCTCCATTCTCCATTTATGCAGACAGGACTAAAAATCACTTGAAGAATTTTTAACTTCAAGCAGCCCAAAGAGTTTCATCGGATGTTGTCATGGTCTCCTGCACCATACATTAGGACCGGGTGATGAGGGTTTTGTAGTGTCACTTTAGGAGCCTGGGTGGAACTTTACTGCTCAATTGCCTTGTAAGTCCAAAGAAGCAGCAATTGACAAGAGTGATTCTTCGTTTGATTTCAGTGCTGGTGTTGTTGTGTGAGTTAAAAACGGATCCTAGGTAGACTAAGTCCTTATAACTACCTCGAAGTTAAGTCGATGTTGGTAGTCCTTTTTTGTTGACAGCATTAACTTGGTTTTGGCCTCCTTAACCGCTAGACCCATCGTCCTGGCCTCCGTCTCAAGATCCACAAACGCTCTACTGCCATCACTATGTGTTCTTCCAATTATGTCAATGTTTGAAAGTTTGTGCCTTTGGTGTTGTCGTTGGAGTTTTGCACAATTTTTTCAAGAATGACGTTGAAGAAATCGCATGACAGCGCATCGCCTTGTCTAAAACCTTTTTTGACATCAAATTCAACCGTTAGGTTTTTTTCCGACCATGATGGAACAGCGGGCGTTTTCCATTGTCATCTTACACAGACGGACGAGTTTTTCTGGGATGCCGAAACTAGACATTGTGGCCTTGAAATCGATGAAAAGGTGGAAGGTATCGATTTGAAGTTCCTGGGTCTTTTCCAAGATCTGCCGTAGGGTGAATATTTGATCGATGGTGGACTTTCAGGGTCTAAATCCACACTGAGAAGGACCTATCAGTTTGTTGACGAAGGTCTTAAAATGTTCACACAACACGGCAGACAAGACCTTGTAGGCGACTTATACCTCTGTAGTTGATGCGGTTCAGGGGATCTCCTTTTTGGGGATCGGTCATACAATGCTGGAGTTCCATTTGTCGGATATGCTTTCGTCCGACCTAATTTTGAATATGAGCTGGTGCATGCTCCTAACAAAATCATCTCCAGCTGCTTTGTAGAGTTCAGCGGCTAGCCCGTCTGCTCCAGCGGCTCTGTTCGTTTTAAGTTAAGGTACCGCTTTCTTCACTTCGTCAATGTCGGGTGGGTAGAATTGTTGGCTTGTTTCACCCAAATTGCATGTTTCTGTATTGCTGCCGGAATTTTGCTCGTCAACGCCACTTTACAGTTTGGAAAAGTGAACTTTCCATATCCGCAGCACTGACTGTGGTTCCACTATAATGTTTCAATGATGTTGTCTACAGGCTTCGGTTCGGGATGTTTAAGTCCTGGTGGTTTGTTTTACCTTTTTGTGTACCTTTCGAACCTCGATCCTGTCGTGACATCCCTCTATCTTCTTGATCGCCTGCTTCTCATGCTCTCTTATTTTCTTTCTGAGAAGTTTGTGCTCCTCTGTCCTCTTCTGCTCGTAAAGCTCGCTAGCTGCTCGTGTCCTTCTTTGAAGCGCCGATTTATACGCCTCTTGCTTAGCTTCATGTGCCCTCCGGCACTGATCGTCAAACCAGGGTTTCGTTGTGGTGGCCCTGTAAACAGAATCGTTTTGTAAGGCAAAAGAATTAGCGTATTTTCTGACCATTTTTCAAATTAAAATTTTTATAATTTGAATTTTTCTTTTAAGCTTTTATATTAACTGAATTTTTCAAAATAAGTATATAACAGTTGTTAATGGATTCGACAGTATCTTACAATGAATTTAATAAAATATCTCAGATAGATACTATTCACTTACTTTTCTATATTTAAAGGTTAACTTCCAACAGTATTGTACATAATAAATTTCACCTCTATAATTTTTCAATTTTTCATCAATTTAAATCAAGACGAAACAACAAAAATGCTAACATTTAACCTTTCTTCTCTTTTCAGGTACCTTTTCACTCTATCAATACCCATTCAACTCGGTCCGTCTTGAAGAATCACTTAAATATTTCATTGAACCGAAGCAAAACGATCCCTTTTCAGAGAAAGGTATTCTATGACTTTTATACCTTCTTCACTCATTTAATAAGATTGCAAATAAATAAATGACTAATTAGGTTCCTGCTGCTTAGAGATAACTTTTCTTCAGAAAACATCAAAAGATTCTTTCATCACTCTTCATTTCTCTTCTTCGTCATTCCTTACAAAAGCCAAATTCCCCTCCATCAGTTTCATTCAATTCAAGGAAATTACAAACAAAAAAACGGAGGAAAATCAAAACAACAAATACAAAAATTACAACAAAATTAATAAACACAACCTTTTTATAACTTGCGATAAAATATTACAAACAAAAAGGGAGTCCTACAGATACAGACACAAATATATTTTAGGAATTTATCGAAGCCCTAAGACAAACAACACAAAAGCCCATTATCATCAATCGTCATCCGGCAAAAGATAACCCGATTCTAAATTATTATTATTATTCTTTGGAAGGTTTTACACGAAAGGGATTCGTATTCATTGATTTCGTCGTTCAAACAGTGGGAGTAAGGTCAAATTAGACTTGGACGAAAAATTCAGGATGAATTTTAAGTTTTACCTTTTCAGAATTAGTAACTTAAAATCTTCATAAAAAGTTTCTTCCCCAACAATTTCAACAACTGCCCCACTGTTCGCTCCTCATCAACCAAAGCCTTCAACTAATATCTCTCCAAATGATAAACCTCCGTAAATGTCATGATCTCACTTTAATGACTCTTCCACCATTGTCAGGCTGTACCCGACTTTCCGCATGCCATTTGCCTCTAGCTTCAAACTCGGTTTGAAATGATAATAAAGAATCAAGCTTTTTGTCTGAATGAAAAGCAACGCTCCAGAATGGAGATGGTACAATGAAAAACCCAATATTTAATCTACACACCAACCGCCACAACCGAAAAAGGAGGACAATGATATCCTTCAAAAAAGGGTCGTTTTCGGTTCATCGTCCATTTCCTCCAACAGCCCTATTCACGGGACGAGACTCAAATCCGACCAAAGGATTGTCCCAACTCAAACAAATCAAACCCAATTCAAAATCAATTAAAAGTCCTCTCAATCTTGATTCATTTTGCTGTCCCTGACTCCCCTTGACTGGACGAATAAAGCCCTCGGCCGATATTACAGAATCTGGGATTTAAATTAATAATTATCAAGGTAGGTGTTACGCTTTTGTTCCCGAATTTCATAATGGTCTTTGTATCATGTCCCAAAAGAAAAAAAATATTAATCTTTTGTCGCTCGAATAATGTCACACAAAAGATAAATTTTTCAAGAGACTCTGGTGTTTAGGTACCTCCGAAGCGAGGTAGCTTTTTGACAGAGAAGTTCATAGAAAGACGGAACCGCGAGTGCATTTATCATACAGTCAATTTATTACAAATCAACTTGTCAAGGTTTTTAATTAAAAGAATTTGTGACTGCGACTTGCTGCAACATGGATGCGGGCAACAAATAATGATGATGATGATGATGAGGTACAAACGTTGCGAGTATGTTACTGGACGATTATTTTATGTGCAGCAACTGCCAGCAGATCGTCCTACGCCTTCCGACCCGTCCACGAGATTATATATAAGTGTCATGAGTGTTTTTAGTTTTGGTGCTGGTGAACTATCATAGGAGCTGCATCTCTCTTGAGTGGATTGTGAATGTTGCAAGATGCAAACCCACTATCGTTTTGGTGACATGCCAGCCACTTAATTCCTATAATCTTTCGAGAAGCAAAAAGAAATCTATGATTGTGCTGGGAGCCATGTCGCTGCACATTTCTGTGAGAGGGTTGGTTGATCTCGATGGTATCACTGTCTCTCTCCCTGTTGCCACCTACCAGTAGATACTCCATGTGAGGAACTCGCAGTTAAATCTGTTTCTATCAGTTCGTTGAATTTAGAGTGACCTAGGTCTAGGTTCGGGAACTAAGTTAAGATTGACAGAAAAATTATTGCTCGAATAGATTAGACTTGCTGCTCTCTATTAAAACAAATGGAGAATAATGGAGGAATCTTCAAGTTGTCATGTCTTGTTATTCGGATGTTTGTAATGATTGGTGAAGCGACGCGACGTCTTCATCGCTGTCGTGATAGGAATCGGTTGAGGGCGAGTATGTCGTGTTAAGCGTTTTTCAATTTAGCCTGAGTGTTTTGCTTGATTATAAGTTCAGGGTTTCGGTTGCCATGGGCCACTTTGACTCGTGGTAATTATTCATTGTCTATCTCACCAAATAAGAGCTAGACCTAGGTGAGGTTATGGTTGCGACTTCCGAATATAATATAGCTCGTGTTACATTTTATGAATAAGATGTTTAAATCGGAATGTCGGACTAATGGTTCTGGTTAAATTAAAGATCTTCCAGTGGTTTAAACCACATTTTGAACCATTCTTTATTAATATGTCGTTTTATAGCATTTTTTATGTATTACCTCAAGATTGCTGGTGTTTTATGGCTCGTGCTTTGTGCCTAGTTGCACTTTCTAGTTGAAACAACATGTTCATCAAGGCCCGCTTTCCATTTGTATCATAGCACTGGCTATAGGGATTATCAACCTTGCATACTTACAAGCTACAAAGACTATTTTCCTCTAATGTGCCAGAAAATTAACCACTCCCAGGAAGCTGTTTAAGTCTAGTTCTGCTCGGGAATTTACAAGGGACCAATTTTAATTACTACAATCAAGTTGTCGATTGTTGCCGAACTGACAATGAAAATGACTTTTTTTGTGTTATTGTTTTGACCGGTATAGGGGTTTTAGAATCATGAAAGTTCGCTTATAGGATTTCTGAGATAAGATAAGAAATTTGTCGACGTTTGATAAAATCAGTCTTTTGCACAGTGATGCATACTTGGGTCTTTGCAGTGGCGGATTAAATGTTGAGAGCGCCGTAGGCATGCATCTCATCGGCGCACCTAAATTAGAAATAACTCGTACTATAGTATTACCGATACTGCTGTATCGCGTGGTTTTAAGAGTTGGCGAACCGAGTTGTCAAGTCGAATAAGCGAACTGAGTTTGCAAACCGAATTGAATCTGTAAGAGGAATTGCTCAGAACCTATTTTTATTTCAACATAAGTGGCAAGTGCGGTGCGCGGTCATAAGATTTCTTTTTTAACAACCACGTATGAACTAGCATTATGTGCCACTTCATCAAATCACTGCGCCCTTAGGCACATGCCTACTTTGCCTTAAGGATAATACGCCACTGTGTCTTTGATGTCAAGAGTTTTGAACACATTTCGCAGGGTTTTTTTTTAACTTGGATGAGTTATTCCTGGATAAAGAGCTAAAATTAGCTCGGAAATCGATGAAATGATGATATGTATGTATGTTTCGCCTACAATGACTGATGCCGATAGTATTGTTTCAGTATGGGATTTAGGTTGGATTATGTTAAAGTGGTTGCGGGTACAGGATTCACATTGTGATGACATGAATCTTACTAGATGAACCAATTTGCGCTTTTTACAAAGCGAAGGTGAAGTTTGGGTTTTAGAAAGAGAAAAAGGTATGTACAGAGAAAGTGTGAAACTGTTACCTCCTTTTCTTCGGTGGTTCATGCTACCGAAGAAGTCACTAAGTTGTTTTGCTATTTCTGCCTTTAAGGAAATAATATGAGATCATTTGTTTTGGTCTTCCAGGTATTTTTTGTCTCCCCAATAAGCTCTAGAGAGAATGTAGACCTGGAAGTTTTTACCAAATTGGAGTTCTGGAATGGTGTAGTCTATGTTATTTGGAATACCTATACCTAAAAAATTCCAGAATAATGGAATGACCCACATTAAAGCATACAATTTTGATCCTCACAAGGTTTTGGCAGGCGGGGTACATGGAGCTTAACCAATACTCCTGTACTTCGTTGTGAATTTGATCCTTTTTCCTCTTCCCCCGACTGGAATTTATTTGTTAGAAATTTTGGACTAAAAGAACCTTTAAAGTTTAAAACCCAAAGAAGGTTCTGATGAATTCGAGTATTTGCCTGTGTATTTCTTCTTCTTTATTATTACCGGCTACTTTAACTAACACAAGAAAATGCAACCATCGCACGTTTTCGAACTCGTGCTTCTTTTCACACAACAGCAAGATCCCACCCTCGAGCCCAACTTTGGTCGTACTATCAAGTAAAGAGATTCGTTTTTTAGCCGTACTTCACGCATGTGCAAGTCTTTACCTCCTTCTGTCTTTCGAGATCTTTGTAATAATCAGGGACTCAAGACAAATGTTATCCGTCACGTACTGTTCAAATCTATCTATCCTTCTCATCTTTCATAATGCTCGCACTGTACTTTGGCAATATAAAAGGGAATCATAAGCCACTTAAGTGCATACCCATCATAAAAGACGGTCCCAACATGTACTTGGTTATTCCTTCATTTAGTTTTTCTTGTAGATGTTCCAGAGTCAGGGATATCTCTTTCAAAATTCAAATATCTGATCAGCAGTCAATTTGCCTGGCTTAAAAACCACATTAACGATTAACCACTATGCTTTCCGAGTACGGAGCTGTCCGTTGTTGAAGAAAAAACTAAACAATTCTATAGGCCTATAATTGCTGCACAGTTTAATATCTCCTGTCTTAAGAAGGTATATATGCTTTCTGGAAATGGTATGACTCAACCTAATTTACCTTAAGTTACCTTATTCATTTAACCTAGTCTCTTCTTTTCAAGGTCATTCATAGATTATCCATCTTATTCTTTAATCGAAAATGCTTAAATCGACGAATGCCTCCTTCGTTGGATGACAAACTTCCTTTTGGACCGTTCAATACCAAATGTTTTGGATGCAAGTCTGGAAAGTCATGGTTTGATTCAAGCTGTAAAGAGGTTATCAGGGAAAAAGAAGTAAAGTTCCGGTGTTAGAGAACCAACGGAAAACGGCAAAAGTTTAAACAAGCTAGGAAGGCCTGCAATGCCCATATTCGGCTGACCAAATTTTTACACGATCAATAATTAAGGCAAAAAGTACTGCAATGTCCCAAAGGCAGTAAGAATTTTTGGTCATTTGTAAAAAACATGAAGAATTCTTCTTCTTCCTCTGTCCCTACGCTCGTCGACAATGACACTCCAGTTGTTAGCTCGCTTGCGAAAGCTAACGTTTTTGCTAGGCAGTTCGCCGCAAACTCTTCGCTGCCAGAGAGTGTCATGACTCCTCCAGTTCTTGAGCGCGTCAATGATTCCATGGGACAAATCTTCTTCCGCACTCGTGTTGTGGCGAGAGTCTTAGAGGATCTCAACATACATAAATCCGCTGGTCCGGATGGTATCCCCGCTATTATTCTAAAGAGGTGTTCTTCCACGCTGGCAAAACCCTTGCGTAAGCTTTTCCATCTATCCTTTTCTTCTGAGCTCGTTCCGAGCAGTTGGAAAACAGCATTTGTCCAGCCTATTCCAAAAAAAGCGAATCTTCTTCTCCCTCCAATTATCGCCCGATTGCACTTACGTCCCTTCTTTCTAAGGTCATGGAAACGCTGATAAACTATCAGCTTAAGAAATATCTCGAAGACCGAAAGCTTCTTAATGACCGGCAGTACGGCTTTCGCAGCAACAGGTCCACTGGTGATTTGATGGTTTATCTCACTGAACAGTGGAACAGATCTTTGCATCGTTTTGGAGAAAGTAAGATTGTTGCACTTGATATTTCAAAGGCATTTGATAGAGTCTGGCATCTTGCTCTTTTATCGAAAACTAGCTGACCCTGCGAACTACGTCTCGCCAGCCAAAGATATTGCTAAAATGCTATGTGATTGGCTCCATTTTCCAAGTGTTCTGAAAGTGGTTTTCAAATTGAAAATTGTAACATTTAAAATTGGATTTTCGAAAGGAACTCGGAAAACTCATTGGTTTTGAAAAGGAAAATGGAAAATTTGTGATGGAGAAAAATTAAAAATAAATTGGAAAATCCATTTTACCATTTCCCATCACGTATTTTCTATTTTCTCATTGTTTAATTAAATTTTCCAGTTTTCCACTTCAAAACCAATGAGTTTTCCGAGTTCCTTTCAAAAACCTATTTTTAAATGTTTCAAAAACCTATTTTTAAATGTTCCAATTTTCCAATGAAAACCACTGCACCTATAATTACATGCAATTTTGAAACATTACATTATAACTTTGAAAACCAATGAGTTGCGAGTTTCATTCAAAAACCCATTTTGAAATTTTCCAGTTTTCCATTTGAAAACCAATGCATCCACAATTTCATGCAATTTTCTATTTGAAAACCAATGAGTTTCCCGAGTTTTTCATCAAGAACTTTCTATTTTTCCATTCGAAAACCCATTTTGAAACAAAAAAATTCCAAGCAAAAAAATCGATATTCCGACATTTGTTTGGTTTTTCCAGTTTTCCCACTCTTCCATGAAGTTTTTCCATTTTTTTTTTTTCACAGAAATCATCCCAGAATACAACAGTATGAACCATACAAATTTCACAAATATCTGTTGGGCCATTTCGGAGTCTATAAGAGACATACAAACAAACACACATCCATTTTTATATATATAGAGATTCGTGCCTTCGGAATCGATGAATCCTTACTTCGTTGGATTAGAAACTTTCTTTCAAACCGTTCAATACAAGTTGTATTGGACGGATTCAAGTCTGAAACCAATAATATAAATGCTGGTGTGCCCCAGGGCTCCGTTTTGTCTCCGACCCTCTTTCTCATTTTTATTAATGATCTCTTGTCTGTTACTTCTAATCCAATAAGTTGTTTCGCTGACGATAGTACCCTAAGCTTCACATATTCGTTTCCAGATTCACATCCCTCCTCTTCGGATGTGGAACTGCAACTGCAAAATATGATAAGCTCATTAAACTCTGACTTAAACAGCATTGTCCAATGGGGAATTAAGAACCGTGTAGAGTTTAATGCTTCGAAAACTCAATGCTGTCTGGTATCGTTGAAGCGAGATATACCCCCCCTGCCACTGTCCATGAGTGGCACTTGCATCAGTGAGACCGAACATCTCGAGATTCTCGGTATGTGCATCACTGACCACCTCTTGTGGTCCGAGCACATACGCGATGTCACCAAAAATGCCGCAAGATGTTTGGGTTTCTTAAGACGGTGCAAGAAATTTTCTCCCCGTCTGATCTGGCTATTATCTATAAAACCTATATCCGTCCAAAGCTTGAGTACAATTCACATCTCTGGGCTGGTGCTCCAGTTACTTACTTAAGCCTCTTGGATGGAATTCAAAAAAGAGCTGTAAGAATGATTGGTGATAGAGAGATCACTGATGCATTCACCACTTTAGACCACCGTTGTAACGTTTCGTGTCTCTCTCTGTTTTATCGTTACTTCTACGGTAAGTGCTCTAGAGAAATAGCCAGTTGCATTCCTCCCCTTAAACAATTCAACCGTAATACCCGCGCTTCCAGGAATGCCCATCAGTTTACACTCGAGCCCAACTTCGGTCGTACGCTCAAGTATAGAGAATCGTTCTTTAGCCGTACTACGCGAATGTGGAACTCTCTTCCACACTCTGTTTTTCCCGATCATTGCAATGTTCAGGAATTTAAAACCAATGTACACCGGCACCTCCTCTCTAACCCCTTCCTTCTTTCTTAAAGTACTCACTGTGTCTATGTCATAAAATGGGTATAAAAACCCCTTGAGTGTGTGCTCATTATAAAAAAAAAAAAAATCCACAACATAAATGCTGGTGTGCCCCAGGGCTCCGTTAAGTGTCCAATCTTGTTTCTCATTTTTATAAATGATCTCTTGTTTGCAATTACTAATCCAATAAAATGTTTCGCTGACGATGGTAACCTTGGATTTTAGTATTCGTTCCCTGATTCGCAGCCCTCCTTTTTGGGATGTGGAATTGCAACAGCAAAATATGATAAGCTCATTTAGCACCGTACAAAAAAGAATAAAGAACCACGTAGAGCTTAATGCTTGAGTCCAACTTTGGCTATACTCTTAAGGAAATAGAGATTCAGTTTTTAGCCGTATTACTTGAGTCTTAAACTCTATTCCATTGTCATTGTAGTGTTCAGAATTGCAAAACTATTGTACACCGACATGTTCTATCAACCCTCTCCTAATACTTCCTGAGCCCTTTGTTGATTGTTTTCTTGCTCATGAGTCTGCTGCAGAGATCACTTAGCTTAATGAGCTTAATGTTGGATTTGAATTTATAATAAAAGGCATCTCCATCAATGAGATCTGACGTAGATCATAAAGAACCATTATGTTCTTTTTTACTGGTTTCAATGTTTAAGCCATTAGAAAGACTCAATTGCAAATGAATTTGTCCTTTAAAGTCTTCCCGTAGAATTATAACTAAAATCGTTTCTTTTCCTAATAAAACGATAACTTTATGAAAACTTTAGAACAACAAGTACCTTGAATTTCTGACTCACCTTGTCCCAATCCCACAACATACACCACTAATCATAATCTTCTTCTGTAAAGCCATTCAAAATCATAACCATTATGCTCAAGAACTAAACAGGTGGCCATTAACCTAAGCCCTCTTCGTTTATAATGGTAGTTCGTTACACTATTACACTGGCCATTTACGCTATGGCCATCTGTTCCAATGTTAACGATAATTCATTTTAATAAGCTCCACGTTCTACGAAACTGGTCTTTCCGCAAAAGGTAAAACTTCAGTTAAGTTACATCATAAAAACCTTCCATAATAGTCTCGTAACCTTTTAATAAAATTAAATTTTTAAATTAATTGTTTCAAATTGACCGTTAGTGAGTTGCCGCCGCCGCCGCCGCTTATCGCTGCTGTCTCATTTATTGTTTGAAGTTTTAATAAAACGTAATTGGGAATTGAATAGAGGCAGTCGTCGATCGTCGAGACATCATAGGCATATAATGGGATTCACTGACTCTAAATCATTTTTAATGACACTCTACTGATTCAACGATGACGACGACACGCCGCGATTGATGATGAGATTGGGACATGGCATAAGCTAAGCTGTGCTGCACGCACAATTTTATTCCAATCACATTATCGAAAACTTTTTTTTGTTCATATATATGCAGTAGCAGTTGATGAAGGTTTGGTCATTGCTTCCATAACCCATGCCAAAAGACAGAAGCACGGTTCACGAACTTGTCACTCTTATCGTTTACAAGTCATTTAGGCTACTGGTTCTTTCATAGTTAACCTCAACGACCAATTGGAAAATAATTTTTCAGACTATTAAAATTTGCAATAAAATGTTTTCCCATAAAATTCTGTTGTTATCGCTGCCATGAACCCACATAACAATTTTTATTGACAAAATTGAAACCAACTCCCAAGCCCCAACTCCTTGAAAGCAATATTTCTTCTAAATTTGTAGGAGCTTCTGCTGATTTTCCATAATTGTTTACCTTTTCCGAATAAATTTTGTTCATTTTTTATTACCTTCTTGCGAAATCAATTTGTTAAGAGAAAGACGAAGTAGCTAGTAAACAAAAATTAACGACTTCGTATTCCAAAAAAAGAGACAAAAATACAAGGCGGCATCCTTTTCTTGGATTCTATTTTAAATTTTGTTTATGAGCTTTGCA
Organism: Sphaerophoria rueppellii; assembly: GCA_920937365.1. NCBI lineage: Eukaryota > Metazoa > Arthropoda > Insecta > Diptera > Syrphidae > Sphaerophoria > Sphaerophoria rueppellii. The sequence continues at coordinate 16,350,467 of CAKKXW010000003.1, read as the reverse complement.
GCCTTGCAAGAAAATTAAGAGGAATTGTGTATTTTTCTTTATGTTTACCTTAAGGGAAATTTTAAGATTCATGAAAACATATTTGAGAGATCGGAAATCCAAAGAAAAATTAAAGTAAATAGAGAAGTTGTGTTTCCAAAAAAACCTCAGATCAATCATTCAACTGTCGAAATTTGTTGAGAAGCTTGGGAAAATTAAGTTTTTCTCTGCAGTCTAGGCTATGATTCGATTCGTTAACAACAGAATTTCGGTATTGCGGTATTTTGGCAAATGAGAATGAACGAGTGATTGTTGAGACATCGATGCATAAAAAGTACCTGTTTGTTGCTGTTGGCAGCATTGGGCCATACTTCTTCGAAAATAGGGTCGATATTATCATTAGGTTAGGTTAGGTTTGGTTAAGAAACCTATAATTTCAGTTAATCAAACCATTTGAAGGCATTGATGAAGTTCAACATGTTAGTTACTGGAGTACAAAAGAGTTCTTCTAAGTCCCCGAAGAAATAAATGCCGAGCAAGTTATTCCTTTGTCAGCAAAATGCAGGGCAGTGACAGGGAGAGTGTGAAGTGCTTTAATGCCTAGATTATCCGAACTGAGTCTCATCTTCTTCTTATTATATCCTAATAGATTATGTCCATTAATTTTATTGTTAATAATTTGCACCCACTCAAGGGTTTGTAATTCCCTTTTTATGCCAGAGACACAGTGAGTGCTTTAAGAAGGACGGAAAGGATTGGAAAGGAGGTGTCGGTGTACAATAGTCTTAAATTTCTGCATATTACAATGACCAGGAAAGACAGAGTGTTTAAGGGAGTTCCAAATTCACGTAGTACGACTTAAGAAGTACGTCCGAAGTTGAGGGGCTTAAGGGTTATCTGATGGGCATTCCTGAAAGCGTGGGTACTACGGTTAGATTGTTTCTGGCTATTTCACTAGAGCACTTACCGTAGAAGTAACGATAGAACAGGGAGAGACACGTAACGTAACGACGGTGGTCTAATGGGGTGAATGAGTACTGACTCATGTCTCTATCACCAAACATTCTTACAGCTCGTTTCTGTATTCCATCCAAGAGGCTTAAGTAAGTAGCTTTAGCACCAGCCCAGAGATGGAAATTTTCCTCAAGCCTTGGACGGATATAAGTCTTATCAAAGCCAGATCAGACATAGAGAAACATTTCTTGAACCATTTCAAGAAACTACAAACATTTTGCGGCATTTTTAGCGACATCGTATGTGTGATCGTTCCACAGAAGGTGGTCTGTGATGCACACACCGAGAATCTCGAGATGTTCGGTCTCGTTGATGCAAGTGGCACTCATGGATAGTGACAAGGGGGGTTTATTTCGCTTCAACGATACAAGTCAGCATTGTGTTTTCGAAGTATGAAACTCGGGTTCCAATTCCTCATTTTACAATGCTGTTTAAGTCTGAGTTAAATGAGCATATAATATTTTGCACATCCTATGAAAAGTGATGTGAGTCTGGAAACGAATAAGAAAAGCTAAGGGTCCTATCGCCAGCGAAACATTTATTGGATTAGAAGTAACAGACAAGAGATCATTAATGAAAATGCAGAAGAGGGTCGGAGGCGAAACGGAGCCCAGGAGCACACTAGCATTTATATTCTGAGTTTCAGACTTGAATCCGTTCAATACAACTTGTATTAAACGGTTCGAAAGAAAGTTTCTTATCTAACGAAGAAAGAATTCATCGATAATTGCCAGACTTTATCAAATATCTTTGAAATATCCAGTGCAGCAATCTTACTTTCTCCAAAACGATGTAGAGATTTGTTCCACTGTTCGGTGAGACAGACCATCAGATCACCATTGGACCTGTTGCTGCGAAAGCCGTAATACCGGTCATTAAGAAGCTTTCGTTCTTGGAGATATTTCTTGAGCTGATAGTTTATCAGCGTTCCTTTGACCTTAGAAAGAAGGGACGTAAGTGCAATCGGACGAAAATTGGACAAATGCTGTTTTCCAACTGCTCAGAACGATCTCAGAAGAAAAGGATATATGGAAAAGCTTACGCAAAGGTTTTACCAGCGTGGAAAAACACCTCTTCAGAACAATAGCAGGGATACCCTCCAGACCAGTGGATTTATGTATGTTGAGATCCCTTAGGACTCTCGCCACAGCACGAATGCTTGAGAAGATTTGTCCCATGGGATCATTGAAGCTTTCAAGAACAGGCGGAGTAATGACACTCTGTGGTAGGGAAGAGTTGGCGGTGCCTGGAAAAAAGGTTGGCATTCGCGAGCGAGCTAACAACTGTAGTGTCACTGTCAACGAGCGTAGGGACCGAGGAAGAAGCGGATTTCTTCATATTTTTTCCAAATGACCAAAAATTCTTAGTGCCTTTGGGACATTGCAGTATTTTTTGCCTTAATTTTTGGTCATGTAAAAATTTTGTCCGACGAATATGGGCATTACAAACCTTCCAGGCTTATTAAAACTTGTTCCGGTTTTCCTCAGTTGGGTTGGCTCTAAAACACTGGAACTTTGCTCCTTTTTCCCTGATAACCTCTTTACGGCTTAAATCAAATCATGACTTTTCCTTGGGTTTGATGCTTTTAACCCTGTTCGGGATAAAAGTTTTCATTCCCAAAGTAATCACATTAGTAATCATATCTGCGCTGAAGTCTATGTAACTATCTAGGAAGCATAGTGACCAGTTAAAGATCCGAAAAAACCGTCCCAGTTATGTTCAGAATTGATCAGACTTATCTCTTGTGTGAAGATAAAGTAATACCATCTTAATAGAAATACTTTTTGAAATTTCCTATTTTAAATAACAGGTTGGGATGCTGACTAGCTGAGCGTAGCCTACGTCAAGCGTTGAACCTCCTTTTGCTATTGAATCTGCTTTCTCGTTTGCCTGATTTACCGCTGTGGCCTGTGCCCCAGCAGAGTCGTGCGAAGAACTTTTAGCTCTTCGCGACAATAAGAAACAAAATCTTTGATTTTTCTACAGTTGCTGTAATTGTTTTTATTGCCGATTGGCAATGTAAAAGGTTATATCAGCCCGTGGTATCGCTATCATTAATACCTGTTTAGCAGCTGTAGTCACTACCAGGAGAACCTCCGCTTGGAAGCTTCCTTCTGGAAGTCTAAACGGGTTTCAAATAGAAGCCTGGACTTACACCAGTATCCATCTTAGAGCCATGACCACGAGTATAAATAGATAGCTATTGATGACTCACTGGAGTATGGAATATTATTTTTCCATTCCTCCTGGCTCGCTGCTTGAAATTGCAACCTGGAATGGTCAGTGAAAATCAAATGCAAAATTCGCCATGTTGTGGTCTGCGAAAGGCCAAGTTCTTGTGAGAAATGCGGAACTGACTGCCTCAGATTCTCATGCATACTTTCACGAAAAGCGGCATTGCTTTCGGCAGATCTTGCATTTCGATGATTGTTCACTGAATCGGTGGACTTGAATTTGGCCCTCAAACTTTGAACACTCGACTTGAAAGGACGACCATGTACCTCATAAAAAGGGCGCAACACGCGCATCGATGCTTCTAGAGAAAGCTCATTTTGATAATTACGTTTTCAAATTTGTAAGCGTTCTTTGACGCTGTAACTTGCCATGATGATTCAGAACGATTTTTTGACAAAAAGTAAAACAAACAATTTGCAGCCACGAGCTGTCAAAAATCAAAATCAACCCATCTCCGTTGAAAATTCCTTTACCTTAGGGTTGTCAGATATGTTTTGATGAAACTAGTACTTGAGATTCAAAATCCCGGACTTTCCCGGACAAATGGGGACTGAAAAAAGAGTACACAATGAGGACAGAATAAACACACAAAAATTGCACATAAATATTTGAGTTCCTGAACCGTTTTCTTTTTTTTAATTTGTAAGGACCTATTATCAAATCGAGGGTAAACTTTGAACCTCGGACTAACAAAAAAACAAATTTACTCTGCAAGAAACGTAGATTTTTTCCCTTCGTAATAAAATATGTGATTGGGGTAAGACGTAAGATAAGTTCGCCTTACAATTAGGTCTATTCCTATAGAAGTACCTAAAGAAATTCCTTTTAAGTTTAAACTAAAGAGTTCTTTCGTTGAGCCGTGGATTTGAATTGACCCACGATTTTACAGCTGTGCAATGCATAAGGAATGCAAACATTTTTAGGTCTGTGCTTTTACTTCCTAAAACTCCCAAAAACTCAATAAATTTCCCAAATTCTCACACTTTTCTGTACTTTTACTAAAGTTTTTTGTAAGTTCTGTCACAAAAATTTCCTCCGATCTCACACTCAAATCTTTCTTGCGGGAGATTTTATGAGTTCTGTCAAATCATTAGAATAACGATGTGAGATTTTATATTTTAGGAGAATTGCAAAATTTCATCCCCATTCCTCGAAATCTAGCAGTTTTTACAAAACTCCTGAAAAACTGAAAGAACATCATAAGGTCCGATGAATCTTTAAGTTTCGAACTTTTATTAAAACTACATTTAACTTCTGTTTATCAATTGCTATAATGGGGGAATCACAAACAAGCTTATTCCCATTTATTCATACACGAAGTAACATAAAAATGTAATTTGCGGTATCCGGAGAATAAAACGTACGTCAGTTTCGGATCTCCTTTTATCTCTGATTCTTATGTCGTTTTCCATTGACGAATCTCAGAATGAGATTTGTGAATCTGACAGCTGAAAGAGGGGGTGAACAGGGGAAATAGCGGAAAAATCTCAGATTTCATGTTCTATTTGCGTCTTAAGATTCAAGAAAATGACAAAAAAATGAATCTGAGAATCAGAAATTTGAATCTGGATTTTTAACAAGATTCACACCTATTTGCACACAGACTTTCACACACACTTTCAAAAAGTGATATGTGCGAAACGACAAACGTGATTTTGTTTTTTTTTGTTTTTTGAACTTACGCATTTCAACAATATTAAATAAAAAAATCTAATCGTTTTAAATGTCAGAAAATGATATTTTGTTTACGTCTACTAACACTGCTTTTATCGATTAAATTTGACATTTCACGCACACAATTACAAAAAAAGATTCTAGATTTCATATTCTATGTTCTATTTGCAGTGGAGAAGGTGGAGAATCTGAGATTTTTACACACAAATCTCAAAAGTCAATAGAAAACGACATAAATGACAGCACAAAAGTTGTGTTCGATTACTAATTTCGTATCTTAAGTTCACTTTATTTAGTACGGTTCGTTTTTTGAATAACTTTAACTTTTAGTAGTATAAAAGTATATGGTTACTCAATGGATAAAAAGAGTACAAACCCGGACAATTAACAAAAACTATCCCGGACGTCCCCCGCAGAGTGAAAAAAGAGTACATGTCCGGGAAAACCCGGACGGATGGAAACCCTACTTTACCTATATATAGCCAGTAGGTAAAATTTGGGAAAACCCTAATTTTGAACCTATTTCCTTTCTGCAAGTTAAAAGTGCTTCAGTGCTTTTCACACAAAAAAAGCCATGATTGGTTGTGTTGTGTGGCCTGTTGCTCGGTTTAGTGCTTCCAGGTTACAATCTTCAAACGAAATCAATTTTTAGAATAAAAAAAAAAAAAAAAAATGGAAAAATTAGCATACAGGCATCTACCAATCTGGACCTCCTGTTTGATTCTCATTTAAGTCACTGATATTGCTGTTCGTCAACAAGTCACGTAGAAAGTCAACATCGCTTTACCAAAACCTTCCATTAATAGCCTCTAAGGTCGCCCTTTTTCCCTCGTCCAGAAACTGAGAGTTAATTACACCAGCCAAAACGTGCGACCCAAAGTCAACAAAACATTTGCTCAGTAATCGAGACCGAAGTGCTTACTTTTTCTTATCGTTTGTTTGTGTCCCATCGTATCGTCTTCTCTTCGACATTGTTCAATAACAATTATAAGCCTTAATGATCTAATTTAAACGTTTCATGATGATGTCTCTCCGATAGGCCATTAAGACAAGACCTGGTCCTTTGTACTCTTGATTTTTTTCAACCTCCCCTTCCATGACGGAGGTCCTAGATAAAAGAATCCTTATAGATTTGTACACACAGACGAGAGACAAATAAACGAAGTAGACTCATTCCGAAAAATGACCTTTTTTCAGAGAGCTGACTTGAGAATCTTTGTCGTGCGAGCACATCGTCTTGTCGTCGTCCTTTAGGAGCATTCACTTGTACCATGTCTGTCTTTTGTTTTGACTTAATTTGCTGCTTAAGCTTCATTTATAGCTTTTATATCATTCTGAATATTGTGCTGCTCTAGAAAGTGCGGACAAGATATAAATAAAAACACAGAGTGCCATTTGGTCCTACTCGTCCTTGAAAGGACATTTCAAATCGCAGCAATTTGTTTAATTGATTAATTATTCCATGGTCCATGAATGAAAGGATGAGATCTTGAATGTGAGGCTTAAAAATATGAAATTGACACAGCGTTAAATGTACCAAAACCTGGTCACCTTCTCCTCCTCTTTAGGTTTAAGATTGGCTTCGTTTGGAAAACATCTAATCAGAAATTCTGAACGGATGTGGTGCTTTTCGAAATATCGTAAATTTTCACAACTATTGAAAAATTCAGATCTGTATTCCTTAATTCGGTTGCAGAGTGAGATAACCTTGTATAGGATTTCGCTTGGCGTCAAAATTTTGTATGTGACAGATAAAGCGAATCGGGAGCATTAAGCCCTCGTCAACGGATGTTATTTTTTCCAGCTAGACAAACACTCGCACGGAGGAACGTGTTTGTTTGCATTTTCAAGTACACGGCAAAAAATATGCGTCTACATGGGATCGGTAAAGGTATAAAACATGAGACCTTTTGAATTTTGAAATCGATGAAAAGATGGTAGGTATCGTTTTGAAATTCCATAGTCTTCTTCAAGATCTGCCGCAGACTGAACAATGAACATGTGGTGGACATTCCTGGTCTGAAGCCAGTGGCGAGGCGTCATATTGTTCAAGTCGTGCATGAACGACTAGCATTTCCACCTTCCACGCACCGTACTCACATCTCACACATTGTTTTGTTTTGTTTTCTTATTCAAATACGATATACATACATACAATACATATCTAATGTGCCTGCGTCCTACATATAATATATCCACTTCCAGTTCCAACTCGTGCATACCCTTAATAAACCATATAAATAAAACAAAACGAACTGGCTACCTGCTACTGTTTTTTTTTTTACTCAACTGATGTGTATCTATATCTACTAAAGTCGTTTGAACGATCTGGCAACGACTTGAACCCATAGAGAGCATGTCAGAAAAAAAAAAAACAAATCGCTCGTAGAAGGGATCTTGTCGTGCAGTGCAGTTGCCGACGAGTAGAGCTTTTTTTTTAATGAATACACAGAATTTTGGAAATGAGAAAAGAGGGTAGTTTTTGAATATGATAAATGAAACAGACGGACGATCATGTTCATGATTGTGTTCATATCAGTTTGGAAAGAGGAAAGCTTTTTTTCCTCTTTGAATAATGGAATGAAGGAAATGAGACTAGCCCAGCATTGTTTTTTTTTTTTCAAATGAAATTGAAAAGGAAATAAAACAATGCAGTTTTATTTCTGTTTTTAATGGACGAAACAACTGACAACAGTAAGAAGTCGCAACTCTCTACAATGGTTCGGTTTGTTTTGAAAAACGGAATAATTGAAAGGAGATTTTTGGGCTTTTCCGATGTAAGTAACAACAAGAGTGCAGAAAGTCTGTCTGAAGATATGATAAGTCAAATTAATTATTTGAATTGTGCCCAAAAGTTAATTTGTCAAACTTATGATAGAGCAGCAGTAATGTCGGGGCATTTTGGGTTTGAACGCCTACATTTTATAGGCACGCGTCGCCGCTGTCTGAAGCCACACTGCACGGCGTAAGAGATCTTGTAGGTGATGCTTAGGAGACTTATACCTCTGTAGCTGGTGCACTTCAGTGGATCTCCTTTCTTGAAGATCGGGTATACGATGCTGAACTTCCATTCGTCGGGCATGCCTTCCTCCTACCAAATATTGCAGATGAGCTCCAGTAGTTCGGCGGCTAAGCCGTCTGCTCCAGCGGTATCGGGTGGTCTGCTTAACCTAAATCGAATGTTTCTGCAAACCTGGCGTAATTTTGCTGGTCATCGCAGTTACACAGCTTACAAAAGTAGTATTTACAGCACAGATTGTGGTTGCACTACGTCAATACGATGTATTATCAACCTCTGTTGACATATTTAACCTTTTTGTAAGACTTTCAAACCTCGTTCCTGTTTTGACATAACTCGATCTGCTTGATTGCACGTTTTTCTTCTTTACTTTTTTTTCCTGAGGATTTTGAGCTCCTCTCTCCTATTCTGCTCGTAGAGCTCGCTATCGTCTCGTGTCCTGCAGTGCAGCGCTGCTTTGTATGGCTCTCATCAAACCATGGATTTCGTTGTGGTGGCCATGCAAACCTTTAGCACTTCAGAGGTGGCATCTTTGATGGCTGCCTGGTAGTGCAGCCACTGGTTTTCTAGCAATCTCTTGCGATTGTAGGGTTTAGACGTCGAATTTTCTCTAAGCATTTTCATGTGTTGACGTTGGTCTCGATTGGCAATCCACATTCGTACCTCTGCATTTGATCCGAGTCAATGTTGGCTCATCGAAATGTGCTGACATCTTGCACGCTAGAGAAGTGTCGTGCGTCGATGGAAATTTGATCAATCTGGTCGACGGTTGATTGATCAGGAAATTTTCATGTCCCCTTGTGGATATCGAGATGTGGGAATCGCGTACTTGCTACCATAACGTCTCGCCCCGCAGTGAAGTCGATTAGACTAAATCCGTTATCGGAGGTGGTGCCGTGTAGGCTATGTCGTCCGATTATTCCACCAAACAAAGTTTTAATGTTGTAGCAAGGGCATTGCTCATAGGTCTTGTCGAGGTTCTACGAACCTGTCTTTGATGTCTTAATCCTTTTCCTAAGTGTGTGGCGCAGTGTGCGCGCAGATGAGGCTTATATTGGTGAATTTAACTTTGATGCGGATTGTCGAGATGCACTCATTCACTGAATTGAAACTCAAGACCTTCCTCCTGAGTTGATTTCCATCTACGAATCAACATCCAAAATCCAAATAGACGCTGATTTTGTTCCCGGTAGCAGTTCCCATCACAGTTGTTCATTTTTCGTAGGCCCGGACCATCCCACCACATTTCTTCGATGGCGGTTATATTTGATTTATAGCAGTTAAGGGCTTCCGCTAATTGTTCGGCTGCACGTGGTCTGTTAAGGGACCTAACGCTCCAAGTGCAAAACCGAAAGTCGTTGCCTTAAATCGTTTACGGGGGTTGTCATCAATAATTCCGTCCGTATGCGAGGCTTGTTGATGGTTCGGAATTTTTTTTTCCTTATGTGGTCACTCCGACACTCGACCCCCAACTTGGAGGGCCAGAGCTTTAGTTTAACTCCAAAGACATTAAACCGGCCGAACCGCTCGTTATAGGCCTGGACTGCAAATATGTCGTTGGGGTCCTATAAGGTTTTCACTAAGTAGTTCATACTGACTGGAACTGTAGACTCCACCGTTGATTCCATCTTGGGAGTTCTTCCGCTGCCGCATGTTGAGGAAAGAACGCTTACCTTAGTAGAGGCATACCGCAAAGGAAATCGACAGTCATCTTGAATTTAAACCAAGGTTGGGATCTCTTGTGAACGTTAAGTTTTTTCCTTAAGTGTATTCTTGACTTATAGGAAAACAGGAACCCATAGTTCATATCTATAACTGCCGATGGAAGGTACATCTTGGACGAAATAAGAGTTTTATCGGTTAGTCCCTTAGCCCTTTCCCTGGTGTTGGAATTATATCAACAATGATGATGATGACGATGAGTCACAACAAAACCTAGCGAACCCAACCAACAAGCACGTTCGTGTTTTCCTATAGTCCACATAGTCGTCGTTGGTCTCTGTAGTCGTTGGCAAGGTCGTCATATCACATCGTTGGCCGTTGCTCATTCTGGAAGGAGAAAAGAAAACAGAAGCAAACATTTTATGAACAATCTTGTTACCCAACGCCATATATCCTTCCTCGAATTGGTTTTGAAGACTGCAAGGGTTTACACAAGCTCATATAACATATTGAAAAGCACATTCTCTCTCGTCTGCAGAAATGTTAAGTCCTTAATCGTGCAACATTGTTAGAAGGAATGACACGAGCATGAACTATGAGGAGAGCCATAAATTCATCGGTTAAATTAGCACGAACAACCAACATGGCAGGAGCAGCATCAGACACGAAAAAACATCAGGTAAAGTGAGCACCGTTAATTTTACCTCCGTAACACCAAGAACTTTTATCCTCGTCTCATACCGGATGTCAAGGACTTTTTTTCTAATTTCGCCGTGCAAGCCCGCCAGCAGGGAAAAAATACACGTTCATGACTTTTAAAATAGTTTTAAATTTTTAATAGAATTTTTTTCCAAGTCAACTCGTACCCCCTGTACAGTACACCCCATTCCGAAGGGATTTTTTACCCATCAACAGATAAAAAAAAAAAAACCCTTTAAAAGGAAACAAAGAAAAGTTGACAAGGATTGTGACTGCACAGGAAGAAAAATTATCTCACGTAGTTAATGGTTATCTCGTACCTGCCGCATTGGGGAACAGAAACGACTTGACTCTCTAAATCCACTAAAGGGTTCATAATCCGCTTAATTTCGAATTCACACTGCTAATGCAATTTATTAACAATTCAAAGTGTTGCTAAGGTGAGCTTATGAATTTTGAGACAGATACCTACCAAGAGAAAGGTATAGAGAGAGAATCAGACAAATCAGAATTATTATAATACCCTTGAGGGTCTGGGGGTACAGGGCGGTTAGGGTCCAGGTTTTCAACTGGCTCCAATTACGAAAATCAAACAGTTGAAGTGAAATGGTGGGAAAAAGTTTTGCAGAAACCATCGGAAATGATGGAATAAAAGTTTTTCGTTTAACCGAAGTGGATTCATTCAAAAGTGAGTTAGTGAAGATTATGATTTGGGAAGTTGAGATTGGTTGCAATTCGATTGTTTTAATGCTGTTTTTTCTTATTTTTGTGATAGGGAAATGCGAGCTACCATCAGAAGAGCTATCGAGAAGTCCAGGAAGAACAACACTTCTCAGAGCCTTAATGTTCAAATCTGCACATATCTGTTTCTAACAAGGGCTTCCATCTTTCTTAACTGGTCACTCTTCTATGAAGATATCTTCCTCTCAACTTTCATTAATCCCTTGCGTAAGCTACTCCATGTCATAACCTATTCTTCCAGCCTCGTTCCTAGTGGTTTTAAGGTTTGAAAACAGCATTTGTCCATCCCATTCCAAAAGGCGTCCGATTGCACTTACGTACGTTCTTTCTAAGGTTATGGAAACGGTGATAAAATATATTTTCAGCCAATGAAATATCTCAAAGAACGAAAGCTTCTTAATGACCTGCAGGACGGCTTTCCCAGCAACAGGTCCACTAGTGATCTGATGGCTTATCTCACCGAACAGTAGTGGAACAAGTCCTTACATCATTTTGGAGAAATTAAGATTGTTGCACTTGATATTTTAAAGGCATTTGATAAAGTCTGGCATCTTGCTCTTCTATCGAAAATGCGTGCTTTTGTAGTCGATGAATCGCTCCTTCGTTGAGTTAGCCACTTTCTTTCGAACCGTTCAATAAAAGTTGAACGGATTCGAGTCTGGAAACCCAAAACATAAATGCTGGTGTGCCACAGGGCTCCGTTTTGTCTCCGATCCTCTTTCTGAATTTTTATAAATGACTAGCAAAACTCCTGCTCGCTTTGCAGGGCTTCGGCCCAGGTATAGGCATAAGTATGCTTTTAACCCTCTTCAGGATTGCACAATGTTATACATTTTCTTAAAACTAACAATTATTGGGATATTATAAAGTGCTGCAATAAAAATATTGAGAAAAAAAACCTAAATTCGATGTTCTAAGCTGTTTTAGATTTTCCAAAGTATTATAAAATGTATGGGTTTTTGTTTATCAATGAGATTTTATTTGCTAGTTTTTTTGTTCATTAGGTAAAAATAAGAAAACTTTATGTTCTTTACGCATTATTTGAAAAAAAAAAAAAATATCTTAAGGTCAACACTTTGCTCGGGCAAGAAAAATTGAACACCACAAATACAAAGTTAGCCTTTTTTTTAATCGTCAAAAAGTGATGAAAAAGTAACTTTGTCTTAGAAGGATTATTTTCTAAGAATATGACCAAGAATTACATCCCTAAGTGTATGACAGACAAATTACAGGATATCCTGTATAGTTGACCATGAGGAAATTTCTAAATCAAAACCACATATTTTCAAAGATTGACCTTGCGTCTTATTTATTTTTCAGGGAATTCAAGTCGAACAGGAAACTAAAGACGTATGCCATTGACTTCTTCACGGCTAGTCTTGTAGTACTGTAAAGTTTAAGTTGATTGATGTCCCGAAACATTGTAATGCTCATACCATCAGAGTTAAAAAATGTGGAGGCAGTCCTGGTACATAAATGCATAAATGCAAAAAATTCAAAAACTCCGTCTCGTTGTAAAATTTACATATTTTCATTTGTAATTGTGTCAAACCAATCAAAAGACTTTTGAGCAAAAAATTATGCATTTATTTGTCTAGTTCAAAATAAATTGTTGCATAGATTTTAGAAAGACTTTATTCTGTACCAGCCATTATTGCACTTCAACTCAATGCTTCAATGCTTGGAAAGACATCTTGAATCAACTCATTCCGTGGATTTGCATTACAATAAAAATTGTGAAATTCGGCCTTCAGAATCAAGTGAAATTATTCCATTTCCAATGTCCAATAGTGTCCGTGGGTTAGTGGTTAGGTGCGTTGGCTGCTAAGCAGAACGTCGCGGGTTCGAGATCTACTCGTGCCCAAAGTTTTTTATTTCATCTTTCTCGGGCATTGCCTTTTGCGAAGAACTGACAAAACTTCCAAGAGTATCAAGAGTATGAAAAAGTGCTTCTCAACTTTGCCGTTCGGAATCGGCGTTAAATTTTAGGTACCCTAAATTCTTCACACGCACCCAGAGAATTTTTGATGGGAGTAGGCTACGTAGGCCTTGGCTCTTCAAGATCTGTCGCCCTAGTCTCTCTTTAATGTCCAATAATTGGCCAATGTAAGTTTCCTGAAATAGAAGTTTTTAAACGACTACATTCGTCTGAAGCAGTTGACCGTGGTATAATCGACAAAGTTTGTCCTCAGAAACAAAAAGATTCAGAGCTCCAAATTCTTTGAGTTGCGGTTAAAGGCTTCAAGTAAATTTTTGTGCGCCATTGTGCTCTTATCCCACACAAATATTCGGCCATTTCCAACTTTTTTGAAATATTTCAATGCCAGTTTTATGTCTAATAATGTGCTCACAACTCCAGAAAAAACAAAACGGTTTTTTTCCTAAGCAACTGGCACATTTCAATTTGAAAGCATTCAATTCCCCATCAGATTGGCATTTGCAATGACTATTGTCTCAAAGCTAAATAATGTCTGTTTGTGGATTAAATTTGAGCACTCCATGTTTTTTAATCAGTCAATAATTTTACGTGGAATACGTTCGTTAGTGTTAATTAAATTTTATTAATGACACATTACATCAACATCCAAAACGTTATAAATAACAAATAAAAATATAATTAAAAAATACGTACCCACTAAAAATAAATAAGATATACATACATATTTTCATACTCTAGAAATTTCGTATATCAAAACAACGTTTGCCGGGTCAGCTAGTTCAAATATAATTTCCTAGGTTCACTGACTTTTTTTTGTCGAAGAAAAATTATATTTGTCAAATATTTGTATTCTTCACTGACATTGTTTTATTTTTTTTGATTTTTTTATTGAAAAAATAAATTAATTGACAAAATTTTCAAATTAAATTGAGTGCTCGTATATTGATCAGTTTTTTTTTTGTAGTGCGAAGTATAAAATTTTTAAATTTTTTTAACAATTGAACCATTTGTGATTTGAAATGTATACATTTTATTTTTGCTAAACCTTCTACCCTAGACCCTCTTGCATTTTGAGAAAAAATTAGGAAAATCGGTTAGCAAACGAACACAAAAATTAGGCTGTCCTTATACAGGGTGATTCACGAGCGTTGTGCCAAAAAGCTAGAGCGTGTAGGTTGAGTTGAGACAAGAAAAAAATCGTATGGGAGGGGGGGGTTTATTCCCTCCCGTTTAGCCGGGAGGAGAAATTTTCTGAAAAATTGACTTATTTTATTAAAAAAAATATTAAAAATCAACGGCTTCAGTTACAACACTGTGTTTTACCTTTTTGAAAAGCCAGAAATATCTTCTTTCATTTGGTTTTTAAATTAAATTGTCTTAGCGAATAGTTTAAAAAATATTAATTTTCAAACTCAAAATTTTCAAAAAAAAAACAAAAAAATCATTTTTGAACCAAGTTTTTTCAAAATTGTATGTATTTAAGTACTAATTTTGTTTTCAAAATTCAATGTCATTGTTAATTTTTAGTCGAAAACAGAAAACCGGGTGCAAAAATGTCTTTTCGTTTTTGAGAAATTAAAAAAAGACCAGGACCACTTTTCTCTAAGAAAATCTTTGTTTTTATTATTACCTATCTCGACTTTTAGTTTTATTAATTTGTTATGACACATTAACCTTTCTTTTAATATTTGTTCTGTAATTGGAATTTTATGATGCCTCAATAAAGCAAAAAAGTATTGGATTTTCCCTGGATTAATCATTTTGTGCATTGATAACCACTGAAAACTGACCTGAAATTTGTCTTATTATGCCTGGGGGCCGTGGGCACCTGTCGGTGAAGGGTTCTACCTGTTAGGAGCCTAAGATGATTAAACCGCAATCTTTCTTGAATGAAAAAACAATAAACCGTAGCAGAAGTGCATGTCCGCTAACTCTTCTCGAGATTATGAGTTTGACATTGTTATGTGTTGATGAGTCAATATTTCAATTGGAAATGGTTGTTTACTAAATATGCGATGCCTTTTATTCACCTTTAGGTCTTTTCGTTCGAGAAAAATTGCGGTTTAATCATCTTAGGCTCCTAACAGGTAGAACCCTTCACCGACAGGTGCCCACGGCCCCCAGGCATAATAAGACAAATTTCAGGTCAGTTTTCAGTGGTTATCAATGCACAAAATGATTAATCCAGGGAAAATTCAATACTTTTTTACTTTATTGAGGCCTCATAAGGTTCCAATTACAGAACAAATATTAAAAGAAAGGTTAATGTGTCATAATAAATTAATAAAACTAAAAGTCGATGTAGGTAATAATAAAAACAAAGATTTTCTTAGAGAAAAGTGGTCCTGGTCTTTTTTTTATTTCTCAAAAACGAAAAGACATTTTTGCATCCGGGTTTCTGTTTTCGACTAAAAATTAACAAAGGCATTGAATTTTGAAAACAAAAATAGTACTTAATTACATAAAATTTTGAAAAAACTTGGTTTAAAAATGATTTTTTTGTTATTTTTTTGAAAATTTTGAGTTTGAAAATTAATATTTTTTAAATTGTTCGTTAAAACAATTTAATTTAAAAACCAAATGAAAGAAGATATTTTTAACTTTTCAAAAACGTATAACACGGCGTTGTAACTGAAGCCGTTGATTTTTAATATTTTTTTTTTTAAAATAAGTCAATTTTTCAGAAAATTGCCCCTCCCGGCTAAACGGGGGGGAATAAACCCCCCCCCCTCCAATACGATTTTTTTCTTGTCTCAACCCATCCTACACGCTCTAGCTTTTTGACACAACGCTCGTGAATCACCCTGTATATATACAGATGTTTTGTATGCAACTTCTAATTTAATAAACTGTTTCGCTCGCATCCCTCCTCTTCAGATGTGGAACTCCAACAGCAATTCTCCAATAGCTAGCTAAACTCTGACTATGTTATCTTTGAGTTTGATGCTTTGAACATTCAATGCTACTTCAATGTCGTTGAAGCGAGATGAACCCACTTTCTAGGCGTAACACTGTTCATCAATAACCACTTCATTTGGAACGAGCTCATATGCGACGTAGCAAAATATTTGGTGTTTGGATATCTTAAGAAGGTACAAAAAAGGTTCCTTCCCTTCTCATCTGGCTACCATTTAAAAGACTTAATTCGTCCACAGCTTAGGTACAGTTCCCAACTCTGCGCTGGTGCTCCAGTCACATACTTGGCGATGGCATACAAAAAAGAGTTCTAACAATAAATAGGTGATGGAGACACCGTAACTCGTAACTTTTCGTGTCTCTCTCTCTCTATTTATCGGGCAGTTCTGCACTACCGCCCATCAGTTAACACTCAAGCCCGTCTTCAGACATTTTCTCAAGTATGATAATCGTTGCCTTAGCCGTACTACATGAATGTGTAAATTACTTCCATACTCTATCTTTTTCAATCATTGCAATGTTCAGGAGTTACACCGTCCACCGTCATTTCTTTTGGTTACCCTTTCGTCATCTCAAATGTGCTCGCTGGGTTCTTATAACTGCTATCAGCTTTCTGAGTTTTGACTTAAAAAGAAAAAAAAATTAAATTCAACAAGAAACGTTTTCACTCATGAAAGTATTCTATAATTTTCTAAAGTGCGTTTTTTATCTCATATTCTTTTCTATCCCTATTTCAACCAATAATCATGTCTTGAGCCCAAGATCCCCAACACAAACCTCCATTCTCCTCCCGCATCAAACTCTGATTTACAGTCTTCAAAAAACTGCTTCTCTAAACTCATTTATCAAAGCAATCGATTAACTTAATAGAATCACGTTGTATCGTTTCGGTTCAGAGTAATTCACCATATTCTGCGGTAAGCCCGCAGAATAAAATGTTGGTAACCCAACACCCCATCCATCTGTAATTGCTTTTGAACCTTTTTCTGGTGTTTTGATATTCCTTTGAATTTTTTATTGTTTTTATCTCACATGGGCTGTCAAAAGGCAGAAAAAAATGAACCACATATAGAATCTGTAATGCAAAACAAACGCATGTTCCTCATTTAAAAGATTTATGATTTATGAGGAATTTTCGTTTGATAAAAAATGGGTTCACCATCTATTTTCCCACAGGAAAGTCGATATTGAAAATCTGTCGAAAGCAAAAGAAAGAAAATGTAGACTAGGTGAAAAGAAATTTTTGTTGCCGTTGCCTTCTCTTTCAATTACGACATAAAAATGTCTACAACAGAGTTGAGTGAGGAAGCATTAGAAAAAACCTTTGAGACTCCTGCGTGTTCGATTGTTGTTGAACTTTTAATTCTTGCAATGCATATCTGGCCTCATAATAACCTAGAACCACAAAACCAAAACACACAACACTCAACCAATAATTAAGCGATAAACCTAAATAGTATAGTGTCTGATTGCCTCTTCTCGCATTATTGGTCAACCATCACTCGCCTTCGCAAGTTCCATTTTTGCATAGAGAAATACCAATTTAATGCTAAATATGTGCGATGTTTCAGCAATGTTTTGTTTTTATCCATAATTTAAAAACAATGCGTATACCTAATGATTATTTAATCTAATAAAATGCGGTGTGCATTTAGCTGAGCAACACTAAACAGCCGCTAAGCGTTTCCCATGTCAACCGCAATTACCATAATTATGTGGAGAGTTATGTGAAGAGGTGATCGGAGTTTTAGAGGAAATAATTACGGTCAAGTATTTGTCACTTTTGCTAACAATAAACCAATAATTAATAGTCCCAAAAAATTATGCTATGGTTGGTGATAGAAATGCTGAGTTTATAACCAAATAATGATTTTGCGGTTGGATCGATGAATTGTTTGAATGATTTGAAGGATCAGTGAGAATAATATACATGAGGGTGGTATGAGAAGTACCAAGCCTCATCGCATGATGTCGAGAGCATCTCAAGAGCAATTGACTATCTTTTGAAGTACCTACATTCCTGTCATTTTGTTTTGACCGTAATCGGTGATTCGATTTTTGTTTTTGGAAGGAAAATCGTACAGCCAAATCATAAACCGCTTGGATGCCGTAAATGATGACTGGTTAAATGAGTTTCATCGTGGTTGCTTGTCCAGGTGACCCGAAAACGACAAACAGAGATCTGTAACAAAGTGTAACATGCTTTTTTTACAAATTTCAAATTTCTAATTCTATATATCTACAAAATAAATGGGTCAGTTTTTGCATTTCGCCATAATACAATTCACGCTCGCTTTAAAATGCACATATTCAGGCAAAACTAATTTCAGCCTGTATTGACATACATTTCGATTGGCCTTAAGTCCATACCAGACAATGCATAAGCTGCATAGAATACAGGACATAAGCAAGTTTAATCGAATCACAGGAAAATTTAAAATTTGCATTCCTATTATTCACACTCAATTTTAGTAGTAAAAGTCATATGAGGGTCAGTATTTCCGTAGTAAAATCACTGCTACCACTACCTTCTGTTACTATTTATGTTTTCATTTCAACTTTTGGGTTCGAATCGAGTGTTTTTGGTCATTTCCGCCACCGACCGCCATTTCTTTACTAAGGCTTCGCCCCACCAGTGGTAAGGGGTTTTAAAATCGATGGAAATTGTCCTGAGTTCCGACACTGCAGTCATCGCCATTTCTTTATTAAATCTTCTGCTGATCCACCGGAACTATTGCCTGCCTTGTAGTTCCACCAGGGGCCTTAAATAAACCTGCTGATCCACCGGAACTATTGCCTGCCTTGTAGTGTCACCAGGGGCCTTAAATAAACCTGCTGATCCAACAGAGCTATTGCCTGCCATGTTGCCACCAGGGGCCTTAAATAAATCTGATGATCCACTTGCACTATTGCCTACTGTGTAGCGCCACCAGGGACTTTAGATAAACTTGCTGATCCAACAGAGCTATTGCCTGACGTGTAAAGCCACCAGGGGCCTTAAACAAACCTGCTGATCCCCCGGAAATAAACCGCCCGAGTAAAGAATTACAATCAGACAAACGGCAACAGTCACTGAAGCCCAGTAGCGGAAGCCCTGCTACCGATAGAAGCAGCAAGTAACCGGACATCCGACAAGCGGAAACGAGAGCAACTCCTGAGCACCGTTAATAAAACCAGTGAATATTCGTTTTGCAAAGTTTGAGAGAAATAAAGCAAAAACTAAATTATTTTCTATATCGTATAATTGTAGTTATAAGTGTTTCCAATGAAGAATTTGTTATAAGGTTCAGAAAAACCTATCATTGAAGTTTCGTGTTTCCTTCGATAGACCTTGGCTAGACCGACGAGCGAAACCTCGGCTGGGAAACAAAAAGCACATTACAGATCCACTATCTCGTATTGGCAGACCCCAGATTAAAGGTGCAAGTGTGCTTGAGAAAAAAGATCATGTAGACCATTTCCTGTTTACACTTATATTATGGAAATTATAGGTCCCTTCAATTCTTCTTACGCACTCAGAGAATTTTTGGTCACTTAGGCCTTGACTCTTGAAGAGCTGTCGCGCCAGTCTATTATTTACTAATGTTCGTGACCTCCAAAGAACTTGCTGCTCCATCCGCCGATAAAGTTTTGACCATCGTTTTCGATTATTTGCACCACATTAACTAGGAGGGGGGGGGGGGGCAAAACGGGAATTATGCTGTACTCTGCCGAATTATAATAGGGCGATTTAATGCGGAGTTGAAGATATAACCGCCTACTTGAAAAAGTGCTATGCCACCATGACAACGCACATGCTAACACTTGCACCATCGCCATAGATTTAGTACCACGTAAACTGGCACCTAAAGTTGCTTGAAGCTGAGCCCTAGTGTTCCTGTTGCATCACACACTGGAGAGATGAACACAATCTTGTCTACCGAGTTGTGCACATGTTTGAGAAGACAGAATCGAAATTTTCCACCCATGGCCTAAGAACGTACACTAGGTAGCAACAGCTTCTCAGAAAGCTTCAATTTTGTCAGGTCTTTCAAGCTCCCTGATCATAGCAGTGCCTTCCATACCGAGATTGTTGCAATAAAGAACGATGAAAAAGGAATCCATGACGTGTTGTCAAACGCTGATATCAATGTGACAGCCTTTTCTGAAGAAGACATAAATCTTAGTTATATTCTTGTAGGTCGATTTTGCTCTCGGGCCTAGTTATGTCTTGTGAAATTTCTTTTGATTCAAAGTATTTATTCAAGTTTTCACCTCAGCCAAATTGCCACAAAATCCATAGAGTCTGAATCTGAATCTTAAGCAGTCGATCATCTCTTAAACAGGCATCACAACAGTTAAATACATATTCAACTTTGTTAGCTGAAACGTCTTTACTTGGCTTCCTGGACTACATCCACATCTTGGTACAGCTCTTGCAGCTCAAGGTTGAACCTTATTTTTCATTCGCCATCGTCGTATTCAGGACCGAAAATCTGTCGAAATTTTTTCGAAAGTGTCCAGTATCATTTCCCCTTTTTTACTTACTGTCCAACATTTGGCCACACCGAAGGAGTTGCGGCTAGCAAGGGTATTTCTTCGTTGGATCTCCTCAAAGGTGTTGTTTGTGGGACTATCAATAATGAACAATTTGTCTTAGGTTTGTTTGTTGATAGCTTGCACTTTGTTTTGTCCTCATTCAGTTCCAGACCAACGCCCTTCGCCTGTTCTTCATTCGCTGTGAAGGCCTCACGCACAGCTCTTAATGAGCGACCAATGATGTCTCGGTCGTCCGCATAGCCTAAGAACTGGGTATATTTGTTGAATATAGTGTTGTGTAGCGGCATCTAGCTGTGAAAATTATTATTTGGTCTAGTTCGTAAGATAAGACATAGATGGAAGAGATGCGGTAGAAATACTACATCAGGACTTCAGATTAAATTTTTCGAAGTAAATGCAGAAAAAAACTGAAGTAGATCCAAAATTTTCGAAGCAGATTTAGGAAACAAAAAAAAAACAAATTTTCGAAATAAAAACTATTAACAGAAGTTTATTTGGTATAGCAATAACAGTATTAATATATAACATCAATAAATAAAGATTTCTTAAAAAATAAATATATTAACATAACATATTATCAGACTTCAAAACTCTTTTACAAAAATAGTAAAGATCTAAGTGGCCATACTTCGAGAGATAACACGGTCCGGAAACTTTTCAAGTACAAGATCGATGGTTTCATTGCTTGTGTGGCACGTAGCGCCGCCTTGTTGAAAGTAAACGTTGTCCAGATCAATACCATCCAATTCGGGCCATTCATTAATCATCTCTCGATAGCGCAATCCATTGACCGTAACTGTTTCTCCAGCCTCATTTTCGAAAAAGTAAGGTCCAATGACCCCGCCGGACCATAAACCGCCTCAGATGCGACAGTTTTGCTCGTTGACGTAGCCTCCGAGGTGGAAATGGGCCTCATCAGTCAAGATGATTTTTCGATGAAATTCCGGATCATTTTAATGCATTTCAAGGACCCAATCAGCAAAGACACGACATTGTTGATGATCAGACGGTTTGAGTTCTTGTGTTAACTGAACTTTATAACCCTTAAGACCCAAGTCTTTATGCAAAATACGGTGTAATGACGTTTGTGGAATGCCTAATTCTAAAGAACGACGAGGAATGGACAAACCTGGGTTTTCTTCAACACTTTGGGCTACAACAGCAATATTCTCAGTGTTCTTGAACGACGTGCACGGGTTTTATTCTTCACATCACTAACTTATCCCAACATCTCGAATTTGTCCACCAATTTCTGTATTGTTGTCCGACAAGGTGCTTCACGACGACCCAAGAATGTTTTAGTTTTACGAACCGTCTCTGCCAAATTTTCACCATTTTTATAATGAATTTTAATAATTTCAATGCGTTGTTGAAGTGTGTATCGTTCCATTTTTATTAATGGCGTAGTTTTTACTTGTCAAATGCCAAAAAAATGAGAATAGAAGTGTGAAATGAGAAGTGTTGGATGACAGCTTCAAAAGTGACAACTACCGAAATAGCGGGCTATTCAAAATAACACTCTTATTGGAAAACCCTTTAGAATACCAAAATCTAGGCAAATCGTTTTGCTCTATTTGACTATCTATTTGAAATCTCAAAACACAAGCACACATAATGGAAGAAGGTAGAAGCAAATAAGATCAAATGCGTTCAAAGAGTAATGCGTAATAAAGAGTGATCAGCGCTGTCTTTTAATATGTTGGTTAAGAATTTCTTTCAAAGTGAAGTAGATCCTAAAAAAGAGAAGTAGGGAAGTAGATTAATTTTTATTTTTAAAATCGAAGTAGATCTACTTCGATCGAAGTAAAGTCCGAACGCTGGACTACATCTTTAAGCATTCTATTTTTTTCCGGTTTCATTTGTTCGGACTCAGTTTCATTCTTGTTCAACCTTTCGTGATATGTGGATGTGTTCCGTTCAAAAAGAATAAATAACGCGACAATTGTTAGACCAACATTTTTAACTTTATTACTTAAATTGAACTAAATAAAAAACCAAGTTTGTTTGTAAAATAAAAATTAAAAATCGTTGCCCTTTAATTATTAAAAAAAAAGAGACCAACGATAGTTTTCCGTACTCAAACCTGCCTTGTACACTATCTGCTACAACACTTCCACGTAGGTTTTTTTCCTTTTCGATGTTAGAGATCCTTATATCTCTGTAGTTGGTTCAGTTCGTTACAGTTTTCCATTGGGTTTGGATAAATATTGCTGATGACCTGTCCGTCAGACAAGCAATGTTTTAAGATAAAGTGGTTGATACTTAGAACGATTACAACGTCTGCCGCTTTGAACATTATTATACATTATGTGCATCGTTAGGGAACTAACATCCATTGATTTATTCCAATATTTTCACTTCCTGAAGGTAATCGTTCTATCTACGAATGCCCCCGCGACAGCACAGTATAGGGTAACACAAAATAATTACCATATTTCTCCACATCGAGTTTACACAAAGTTTTGCATATAATCCCAAGTAGAATAGGACCCCGATAATACCTTCCTCATTTCGGGCGAAAACTGTTCCAACTTTTATTTCCTGCGTTCAACAAAATTTACTGAATTTATGTTTATTAAGCCAGCCAATTCCCTTAAGCTTTTTAACTGCTTTAAATACCCCAAAACTGGCGCTCTTGGGCAATTACTCCAGTTCTGCATTAAAAATTTAAGTAAACGAACAAAAAAAAACAAAACTCAACGGAAAAAAACATAAAATCTTAAATTCACCAGCATCAGACAGCAGAAACAAGTGAAAGGGTAAACCCAAACAACCTCAACAATTTTCCACTTGAATGGGTAGGTTTTCCACCTCTCAAAAAAAAAAAAAAAAAACAGAGAAAAAATCCTTCCACTTCCACTCACACAATCATAAAATCGATGCATAAGCTTGTGTGTTTTTGGTTCTGGTTGGTTTTACTTTAAGCCTGTCCCAGTTTTCGGTTGATTAAATTAAGGTTTGCTTCGAGTTGGGTTGGAAAAGTGGGAACTGGAGACGGGACGATTCTTGTTTTTGGTATAAAGAAGCTTTACTCGTTTTACCTTCTTTTTTTTTATTTTTTTCTTGCACAATGTGTAACTTGCGTGTAATGTCGAAATTATGCCTTCACTTCGGATATATGCCAAAAAGGAGTTCCTGTTTCTTGCTGAAGGTTTCTTGTCTTCTTTGTTCTTGTATGTTGGTATTTTTGGTTGGGAAAGCAGCTTACGAACGGAAGCACGAAATTCATAAACTCACAATTTGTTGGTTATTTTATTGAAAGTGATGTTGTGGCGGCGAGGACGTGAAAATGTTGTTTTCTTCTTTTTTTTCTTATCGAATATCATATCGATAATTCCGTCGATGTCATTTTTACTACCGATATCGGAAGGTGTTAATGGAAGATAAAGGGAACTTTTCTCTTTCATTTTTCACTTTTTTGTTTGGATAAATATTGATACCGATGGTAGTACTGGTGGAGCATAAGTAATTTTAATTGCGGATTCAGAGATTCTGTAGTAAGCGGAGAACTTATTACTACAGGAGTAATGTTTTTTTCATGACATTCAAATATTTAATAGTTGAAACGTTCTTGAGGAATTATCATCTTTGACTTTTTCCTTATTTGTCAACTTCTAATCAGAGTTTACATTTTGCTACTTAGGTCATTGAGTTGCTGTAGTTGCAAGTCTTGCAAGTTTCAAACGGAAAAAGTAGGTTCTTTTATTGTATTTTTCCGTCCGTTCTGTTATCGGATGCTATAAGTTAACAGAATAAAGTTGAAACTTGTTCACCTCTACCCCTCTGTTATATTTTCTGCAAATGAAGCCTCTAATTCAGGGCTTTACCGCATAGACGACGATAACATCGCACTTTCATGGACAGTGAACCTGCGTTACGTCAACAAAGGAATGTTTGTTAATTGGTTGCTGAACTATTGGAATTATCCATCCCAATACTAATAGTTCTATCCGTAGGGTGATCATGGCCGCAGGTTCGAGTTTCGCAATCTGCCTTGGCCACATATTTTTTGTATAACTTCAGGGTTATGGTTTCAAAACCATATCTAGCCTTTGGTTTGCTCAAGGGGAGCCTGGGATTGCTTATTGATTAATACAATGGCGCTTCTATAAGAACCCTTTTCTTCCTCCACCTTGCAGTTCGCAAAGCTCCTCTTGTGGAATAGTATGTCTTCCATACAGGAAGGTTCAGCTGGAATCCATGAGTGGTCTTTAGGTTTACTATGAATGTCTTCCTTAGCTACAACTTCGAGCTTCGCACATGGCCAGATTTAACCTTACCTGCCGAGATACTTACTTAAGCTGGCGGACTCTAGTTCCATGTGAACTTGGGCCTCAATCAACAGTCTCCGCCAGCCAGCTCGGTCCCTAGCTAGCTGTCTCCAGTTTTGTTGATTGGGGTCCTTTTCTACTTGCGTGCGCCACCTGAGTCGCGGTCTTCCTCTCCTTCTACGTCCCTCGGGAAAAGTGTCGAAGGCTTTCCGGGCCGGAGCATTTGTGTCCATCCGCTATAAATTATCGAGACATCTGAGTCTCTGGACCTTGACCCTTCTGGCTAGGTCCATGTCGTTGTACAACCCGTAAGGTTCGCTGTTGCATTTTCTTCGCCATTGCCCATCAATGCACATGGGGCCAAAGATGACCCGATCTACTTTCCTTTCGAAACAGCTTAAGGCACAATAATCCGATTTTGTAAAGCTCCATGCTTCTGCACAATACAGCAGGACTGTGATGATGAGAGTCAGAGGGTGATGTACAATTTTACCTTAGTTAATCGAGAGAGTGCTTTTCCTCTCAATTGCTTTCTTAGCCCAAAGAAACAGCGATTAGCAAGAATTATTCTCCTTCTGATCTCGACAATGGCACTGGTGTTTTTGCCCGTGTTGATAGCGGAGGCTAGGTAGACAAACTCCTCTACTATCTCGAAATTGCATGCGTCTATTGTACCGTTCTATCAGAACCGTCCGTTGGTCGGCAGTGTTGGGTGTCCTTCCTTAAAGACAGCATATACTTCGTTTTGCCCTAATTAACGCTAAACCTATTTTTGCCGCTTCTGTCTCAATCCTCACCAAGGTGCTATTGACATCACACTGTTCATCGGCGTACGCGAGAAGTTGAACAGATTTTTGAAAGATATTGCTTTCGGTGTTGACGGTGGATTTTTGCACGATGTTGAAAAAATCGCCCGACAGTGTATCCCCTTGTCTGAATGCTTTTTTGACATCGAAAGATTCCGTAAGCTCGTTGCCAACTTTGATGGAGCAACGTGAGTTCTCCATATATTTTGCACAAGTGAACGATCTTGGCAGGGATGCCAAAACTAGACAAAGCTTCATACAGTTCGTCTCTGTACCAGCTGTCATACGCGGCATTAAAATCGATGAAGAGGTGGTGTGTATCGATTTGGAGTTCAACGTGCTGCTGCAACGTGAAAATTTGGTCGATGGTTGACTTTCTTGGTCTTGAGCCACATTGATAAGGACCAATCAGATTGTTAACAAAAGGCTTCAGGCATTTACATATTACGGCAGAGAGGATCTTTAAGCGATGTCAAGTAGGCTGACTCCTCTGTAGTTGGCGCAGTTAAGAGCTGAGGTTCATCGGGCATGCATTCTTCCGACCATATCTTACAGATGATTTGGTGCATGCTCCTAGATCGTTGCCTGCTGCTTTGAACAGCTCAGCAGCTTGACCATCTGCGGCTTAGTTGGATTTTAACCGTGATATTACCGTTTTCACGTCTTCTTTTTCGGGTTCACGAAATTGTTGGCTATCATCGTGTCCGATGAAAAGCTCCTACCTGACGGCGGGATTTTGTACGTTGTCTCCGTTATGCAGTCTACTAACCTGCTGATAGCAAGCTTTTATTGATCCCAAGACCTTTGATTGTCACAAACGATGACATGCCCTTTTTGTCAACCTCTGCGCTTATTGTAGCGGGTGAACCTGGAAATTCTCTCATAAGCTTAATAAGCCCGCTGAGAGCTATAGCTTCACCATCTGCCAACGGTCAAATGAAATCGTGCCGTCGATATCGCTACTGTCGATTACCGTATCAACTATCTTACATTTTGCAATGTCGGTACTAGGAGTTCGATACGTGGGATTTAGGGGAGTACTAGTGTCATGTACACAAGGCCTTAAGCCTTACTTCGTTTCTTCTTAAAACCCTGAAGAGAATCGTAGAATGCCACATAAGGAGTATTCTGAGTAGTTGTCCCCTATCTAACTCGCAACATGCCTACATGAGGGGCAGATCTACAGAGACTGCTCTTCATGAGGTAGTGAGAACGATAGAAAACACGATTCATTTCAAGGAATATACCCTAGCTACCTTCTTAGACGTAGAAGGAGCTTTCAACAATGTCCTAACTGAATCCATCGCAGAATCACTTGCAGACTTCGGTGTAGAGAACTACATTAGAAGGTGGATAATATCCATGCTAAGTAATAGGAGGATTCAATCAAAGTTAGGATATTCAACGTGCACCAAATATGCCAGCAGAGGAACACCCCAAGGAGGTGTACTGTCTCCTCTTTTATGGCTTCTGGTCATGAACAGCATTCTTGTGAAATTCGAGAGTAGTGGAGTGAAAGCGGTTGCGTACGCCGATGATTTGGTCATTCTAGTTTCAGGAAAATTTCCAAGCGTGATCAGTGAAATCACTAATATGGCTTTGAAGAAAGTAAGCACCTGGGCTGCGAGCTGCGGACTAGGTGTTAACAGTAACAAAACCGAGTTGATGCTTTTCACCACCAAAACCAAGGTACCACCCTTCACTCTACCTCGGTTAAACGGACAAACACTATCATTGTCTTCCAGTGCTAAATATCTGGGCGTAATACTAGACACCAAATTGAACTGGAAGCTTAACATTGAAGAACGGGTGAGGAAGGCGTGTGTCGCCTTCTACGCCTGTAACAAAACATTCGGCAAAAAGTGGGGCCTCCAGTCAAAAATGATAAAATGGACATACACGGCGGTTGTAAGACCGATACTTGTTTATGGTTCCATTGTGTGGTGGCCCGCTCTCAGCAAAGCTTACATAGTAAAAAACCTTACAAAGGTGCAGAGAAATGCTTGCGTAGGTATATCAGGGGCAATCAGGTCCTGCCCAACAGATGCACTTAACGTCATCCTGGACCTTCTTCCGATTGACCTCTTTATTAAATATCAGGTGTCCTGCAGTATCTTGAGACTCAAAGAAATAGGCTGCTGGAAATCTAGATCCTACGGGCACTGCAACCAAACAAGCCTTATACCATCAGACATCCTATCCACAACCACCGATTACTGCATCCCTACCCTAGACACCTCAAAGAAGTTTAGAGTCTTGCTCCCGTCAAGAATCGACTGGGAGGAAGGTGATGTGACGAAAGACTTCGACACAACTATCTTCACGGATGGTTCAAAGATGGAATGCGGTGTTGGTGCAGGTGTCTTCTGTGAATCTCTTGAGATTTCAAAATCCTATAGACTTCCCGATTTTGCCAGCGTATTCCAGGCAGAATTGCTAGCGATAAGGGAAGCTTGTAAAGCCCTTAAAAACATACGACAGAACCAAAATGTAGCTATACTAACAGACAGTCAGGCAGCTATTAAAGCCATAGATTCTGCTTTATCATCCTCTAAACTGGTCAAGCAATGCAAAGAGGCTCTCAAGGAACTTGATATGAGCGTCACTCTAATCTGGATACCGGGCCATAGGGGCTATGAGGGAAATGAGAAAGCAGATGAGCTAGCCAGGCAAGGATCAGCCCTTCACAACTCATTGGCAGTGAGAGTATATGCTCCTCTTGGAGTTGTGAAGGGCAATATCCTGATCAAATACACATCAGAAGCAAATCATAGGTGGAGTAGTTTAACGAGCTGCGTTATATCTAGGAAAATCTGGCCCGCCTATAACAAGCCAAAATCAATCAATTTAATTTCCAAACCAAGGCATGACATAGCCAGGATTGTCGCTACCTGCACAGGGCATTGGCCTGTAGGGGAGCATGCGGCAAAATTGGGTATACCACATAACTCTTTCTGCCGTAGCTGTGAGAACCAGGAAGAAAAAGAAACGGTCCCACACTTTCTATGCCATTGTCCAGCCCTGGCTAGGAAAAGAGCACTCCATTTAGGTAAAGAATTCTTCAACGGCATTGAGGAACTCGCAGATTTCAAGATCAAAGATTTGATCTCTTACCTCAATAATACAAAGTGGCTTTAGCGCCTCCCGCCCCTCTTTATTTCTCCCTCATTAAATGGCACTATGAGATAATAGGCCGTAGGGTAGGAGAATAATACCAATTCATATATAGGACTGTGTGTGCGGAACATACATAATCCAGAACCCACTTTCAAATCCATTTAGAATCTCACGAGGTATGGTACCAAAACGGCGCACTCAGCGCTAATTGTGTCCTGCGCGAAGTAGGACAGCCATTTCTACCTACCTACCTACACAAGGCCTTTTTGGTGTCGAATTGGACCCCGTTGGGCCGTTATTCCCAACCTCAACACTGCTGGACTTAGGTATCGCTATTTTATGCACTCTCTGCATCTTGTAAGAGGAGAGGAATTATGAGTAGCCACAACCACCTCTTTTGTGCAAACTACTTTGGGAGTCTGTTTTCTTCATCTTTATTCCTACGAGTTGCGAAGAATGGGAGGTGCGTCTGTACTGAGATTCGCATGTATTTAGGTGTCCGAATACTGTGTTCGAGACTTAGCTATTTTTGAATTGGGCCCTTAGTCAGGTCGATCATCGGAACGGTACTTTTAACACCTTTATCATTAGAGAAGAAGTGGATTTTTGTGCTATTTCTAATCCACCCTCTGTACATTTTATCATTCACGTCGATAATGCCCATCAACGTTAGTGGCTCCAATCTATCAGCACGTCTACCATTTGGTTGAGTTTGTAATTGATTCTCATATTTAAAATACACAGTTTTTCATTACTTGACAGCTTAGAAGCTCTTTCTTTAAATAGCAATTTCTCGTAATATGAAGTCGAGTAATTGCTTTATTTGCATTTAAAGCTGACAACTCTATTCCACTCTGATGCACTTGTCTCTCAACTTCAGCAGTCCATAATTCTTTCCCAACTCCTCAAGTAAAAATTGATGGACCGTAGTGCAAGAGAAAAAGAAGAAAATATACTTAACTAAAAGAATACACAGAAAAATATTTCCAGGAACCAAGGACTATCGCACACATTTAACATCATTCTATTGCCCGAGGATGTTGTGGAAATTTGCCGTTTGTTACCCGGACAAAGTGGTTCATATCCGGTGTATATTATCATCTCTTGTCCTGTCCATAGTTCTTATTCATACAACAAAGACGAGCACACAGTTCTCTCTTCAACCTCATCCCACGCACAAGACACAGAAGCTTCTCATGTATTTTTGTTCAATCTTCCGAACAATTGTCCTCTCTCACTTTTCTTTCTTTTGAAGGCCAAAAGTTATTTATTTATCAAAAGGCTTGTTGGTCTCGGGTATACTTTATCATAGATTCGATGCCAAATGGGTCGGATAGGTCATCATCAACATCATCATCATGTGAACCCGAAACGTCGTATCCAAGCCTCAATGGTTGGTATATCTGGTTATCCATTTTTTCATATATATATCTCGATTTGATTTCCAAAGAGATTGGAACGAAGACCAAATAACTATGTTTGCGAGGGATACGAGAGAAAAAAAGTCATGGAAAGCTTAACCCTAAATCGGATGGCTTCACCATCATCATCATCATCATGCCAAAGGATATGGTGTGCTCATTGCTCAACTCAACTTAACTCAGTTCAGACAACTTCTCTCTTGTGGAAATCCGCTATGAAGAATGGCTGAGATTTCGTCCCTCGTTCTCTGGAAATTGTCTTGATTCCAATTTTCATTCTTTTCCTTTGCTTTATTTTTTGTGTGTTTCTTTCTTTTTTTTCTTTATTGCCAATTGACATCTTTGCCCCAAGGTCTGACAAATGGGTGGCATTGGATTTCACACACGCTCCTCGCGACAAGCTAGGATTCCATACCTAACCTCCTAAATAATAATCAGATGAAATTCGATTCGAGGACATGTGGAAAGGGATATTATGTTCTTTGTCCTGTATCACATAGGTATTGTTGGATGTTGAGCTGTTTTTGACAGCTTAGGAGGACTGACGACTCAGTGTTACATGAACGGATTTCGGGTGATGTGGTATATGAGCTTTATTGAAATAATATGCGCAATGATTGTGTTTGACGATGAAGATGACGAAGACGATGTCGAAAGGACGAAAAGACAAAAGAGTCAATACAATTTACGGAGGGCGTTCAAATAACATTGAATTATGGTTGATTGCTGATTAAATTGGAATTGGATTTTCTGCTGTGTTGCCTTCTGTATAACCGATGAGAAATTATTTGTTAAAAAGAGAAAATTTGATTTGAGGGTTTTGGTCAATTTTTCGGTATATTGACTCATAAAGCTGTAAGTACCTGGGAGTTGACTAGGTAAAGAAGTCATTCGGCGTTTAAGGACGTTAACTAGCATGCATCCTCTGGTCATTGAAATCAAGCGCTCTGGCGTCTGATGTTGCTTGATCTTTGAATCAATTTGATCCCAGTCAACCACTGGCTAAGAACCCTGGGATCGAAAAGTTAATCCACCGGACAACGAACTCGTGCACGTAAATACTAGAGAAAATTTAAGACATCCAAAGTTCCCAAGTAACAGGTGGCTACCAATTATGATAGTATTCCGCGCAGACTGTCGGAGGATCAATTGAATCTTCTGCAGCTTAGAACTCAATGGTGAGCGGGTGAGCCTATAAGAGGCCGGAGAAGTTATGGTGGTTCTTGTCTATGGCCTGATAGTTGAGAATGTCAAACTGAGTCAACTTGACATTGCTGTTAAGTAGTGTTGGCACGGCATCTTCCCCTTGATGCTGCAAAAAAGCAGCAGTATCATAACACCACATCTAATGAACATCTTTCAAAACTGCCTAAAGTTAGGATATGTTCCGAAGAAGTGGCGTGAAGTCAAAGTCGTCCTTATACCAAAAGCTGACAAGCCCAGTGATACAGAACCAAAAGATTTCAGACCAATCAGTCTAACCTCTTTTGCACTCAAAACACTTGAGAGATTAATCGATATGCATATCCGTAGCAACTTAAAGCCGGAATCCATATCACCATTTCAGCACGCCTATACAAAAGGCAAAGGTAGAACGCCTACATGGCAGTACAATAGAGAAGTCGCTTGAGGTAAAAGAATATACCCTGGCTTCTTTTCTTGATATCGAAGGAGCATTCAACAATGTCCACAACAGTGCCATAGAAACTCACTGACCTTAAAATAGAACCCCACCTATAAGATGGATTACGTGTATGTTGAAAAACAGACAAATCCATTCTGATATAAAAATGTACACATTTAGAGGAACCCCTCAGAGTGGAATACTCTCACCTCTTCTCTGGACTTTGGTGATGAATGAAATTGTCATCAAACTCAAGAACAGTGGTGTTAGAGTTGTAGCATATGCCGATGATTTAGCGCTTCTGGCGACAGGAAAATACCTAACCACCGTAAGCGAACAATTAGAAAACGCATTAACTACGGTCAATAACTGGACCAAGAAATGCGGTCTTAAAGTAAACCCCCAGAAAACAGAACTGGTACTTTTCACCAATAGAAGGAAAATCCCTTCTTTCGAACTGCCAAAAATTGAAAACACCCCACTTAAACTCTCAGAAAAAGCGAGATATCTTGGAGTTATCTTGGATAAGAAACTCAACTGGGGTCCTAACATACAAGAAAGATACAAGAAGGCCATGATTGCACTCTACTCGTGTAATAGGATTCTTGGAAGAAATTGGGGACCAAATCCTAAGATAATCATGTGGATGTACACAGCCATAGTTAGACCCATTCTAACTTATGGTAGTCTGGTTTGGTGGCAAGCTCTGGAGAAATCCACGAACTTTAAAACCCTTACCAAAGTACAAAGAATGGCACTACGGGGGTAATGAGGACCACCCCAACAGCGGGTCTCGAAACGATCCTAAATCTCACCCCCATAGACTTATTTGCACAGGAATCAGCAGCAAACAGCGCTCTTAGACTTAGTCAGACCAATATTTGGAGATCTAGTCAATATGGCCATACCACGATCCTTACAAAATACGTTGGCAATAACGTTCGTACTGATTACATGACCCCTTATCTAGACTTCAATAAAAACTTTACTACCAGCTTCCCTAATAGAGAAGATTGGGAGAACAGTGTACCCTACACTAACGAATCGAACTTTACCATCTTTACCGATGGTTCGAAAATGACTACTGGGGTAGGGGCAGGTTTCTACTCCAGAAAATCTTAGCCTTGCCAGTTCATTCAGACTTCCTGACCATAGCAGCGTCTTCCAAGCTGAGATCTTGGCAGTGAAAAACGCTGCTAATCAAATATCCATGATGGCGATACCACACGCTGATATCACCTTTTTCATTGATAGCCAAGCAGCAATAAAAGCGATCTCTGCCACGCTTGTTTCTTGCTGTCGCGAAGAGCTAAGGGTTCTTGGTATGCAGCACAACGTAAGACTCTGCTGGGTTCCCGGTCACAGTGGTGTGCCAGGAAATGAAAAAGCGGATGAGCTCGCAAGAGAAGGCTCGGTACTTGATCCCTCTCTCATAGACCATAACATCAGAATCCCTCAATGCGAACTAAAAAGAAACATTAGTAATAATATCATTCAAAAAGCAAATGATAGATGGAACCTACTAGAAACCTGCGGTAACACCAGGAAACTCTGGCCTCATTATGACAAGATAAAATCAAATAAGATTTTACTTCTCAATAAACCGTCCCTAAGATGCCTCATAGGTGTGATAACGGGACTTAGCTACCACAAAAAGAAGATGGGGCTTAGTACGGACGACATATGCAGAGGCTGCGGCGATGAGGAAGAGCACGAAAATACGGCTCACTTCCTATGCCACTGTCCAGCACTCTGCCGTACTAGATCAAAATTCTAAGGCAACTATTTCTTCAATGAACTAGAAGACCTATCTGAACTCCCAGGCAATCGCCTATTGAACTTTATCAAGTCCACCAAATGGCTCGATTAACCATAGAATTCATAGGTTAAACCACTTTTTCAGAAGTTACAACACTTCAGGGTATCACAAGAGATCTACATTGATCTAAATGTGACGGTAAAAATATCAACTGTCAGCCCATATAACCTAACCTAACCTAGTTTGTTTGGCACTTTATGTGAAATAAGATGACGTCATCGCCACTGCTCGAGCCTGATCGCATCGCCTGATCATCAACTTGGATCAGTGACTTGTTGCTTATGTTCCAAGTATCTGAATAACAGAATCTTATCCCCCTGACAACAAAAGTAGACTGAGAGTCTATTTGTAAAATTGGTCGGGCCAGGTCCTCATCCTAAAAGGGTCTCCAGGCAGCTTAGTCCCTCCAGTATAGCTGTCTCCAGTTTCACACGCTAAGTGTTTGAGGTCCTCTACCTACTGTGTTCTTCAAAATTATCGCGGCATGCGTTTTTTGCAACGATCTACCCGGTTGGATATGAAGACTCTATTTCCATTCGCTCTTTGTCCAAACCCTCTGGATAGATCTGTCGCCGACTGCATCTGGGTCTCCAGTCACCATGACTGCAGACGTAGCCAAAAAATCCACAATGATTTTTCTGGAAGCAGCCCGATGTTGGCTCTTAGATGTTATACTCTGTCGTTACTGACGTTGGAGTGTCCTTCCAAGTGTTGAACCTTAACAGTATTAACTTGTTTTTACCCTCGTTAACCGCTTACCCATCTTCTTGGGCTCCGTCTCAAGGCTTACTAATGCTCCACTGACATCACCGTGGCACTGTGTATCCTTGTCATTGTTCTGGTCTTGATTTTTATTTAATGGACAACGTTTTTTTCCCAGGCTACTTTCTTACTGTCTTGTAGCTTCTTCTCTTCGTTCTTGAGCCTTTTATATTCCTCCGGTTGGCGTTCCCGCGTTCCTGCAGGTCTTATAAATATAGTTCAATCTAGTACAACAGAGTCCACTACTTTTTACAATATGACCAAGCAGATGCCAATTGATTATTACAGTCTGAAAGCAGACGCGACTGGTTATTACAGTATGAAAGCAGACGCCACTGGTTAGTACAGTCTGATAACAGATACCACTGGTTATTACAGTCTGAAAGCAGACGCCACTGATAATTATAGTCTGAAAGCAGACGCCACTGTTAAGACCCAGTGAAAGTTGCACAGTCTGTTAAAACTTATGAAAGGACCTTCCTTAGTACAACTAACCTCGTATTAACCCGCTGGGATAATGTTCTCTGCTTTTGCCTTGAAATGTCACTTCTATTAGTCAATTTTGTGACAAAACATGAATGTGAATTGTATTTGGCAAACAAACTGACTTCACACATTTTGTATCTCTCTGATACACAGCGTGTTTGTCTGTTGGCTAATTGTACGAAACGACTTGCTTTTCGTTGTGTGTGTGCAGCTGTAGTTTGTCGACTGTGTGCTACTGCTTGTTGTCGTCAGTCGTCTATGGTGGAGAGTGGAGTGGAGAATTAGTATT
The DNA here is from genome assembly GCA_920937365.1 of Sphaerophoria rueppellii. NCBI lineage: Eukaryota > Metazoa > Arthropoda > Insecta > Diptera > Syrphidae > Sphaerophoria > Sphaerophoria rueppellii. Next base: position 16,315,455 of record CAKKXW010000003.1, on the reverse strand, counting down.
TGTAATGAACGATTCACTACAAGATGTCAAAATAACCTTTGAAGTGAAAAGAAATCTACCCTGTAATTACGTTATTGTAACTTCACTCCAGGTGAAATGACTACGGCCAAATGAAAACACTTTTCTGCTGAATTTTTGAATGTCGCGGCAAATGTGACGACGGGCGTTTTTGAAGCTTTAAGAGCCTTTTTTCGTTAATTTAAGAAAATAAACGTACACACCCCAACATTCAAATTTTACATACTACTCTGTTTCCCCATCCCATTCGATGGAGCAACTTCCATGTTCGTCAGCTTGATGCAACTTTTTAAATAACTCCACATCATTCGATTGAGGTCATCCTGAAAACTCAACAAATTCCCAAGCGATTAACCCGCTCCCAACCACAATTCTCGCTTCAAAACTCTACTCTCCAATGTCTAAACAAAACTTGTAACTCTATGTGTTCCTATGGACTCGCTATATCAACCCGGCTCGGCTCTTGCATAACGCAACGCAACTAGAAATTTATAAACTCGTCCCTGGTCCAGCTCGGTTGTGGCAATAAACTTTACAACTCGGTTGTTGATGTTTCTCCATTCTCGTTCGTTTCCTCTTTTTCTTTTTATAATTCGTCGTTTTTTGAGTTATTATCCTGTGGGTGGACCTTCGTTAGACGTGACCACGGGATACAAAAACGACCAGAGACATTTATATAGTCAAAACAAAATGAAATATTTCTATTTGAAATTTTTTTCTCATTTTTTTCGAATTTCTAGAATCGCGTTGTAGTAAAAAAAAAAATTAAATTAAATTACAACTTTTGTGAATATGGCTGCTGGAGATGGAGTGGAGACTGATGTACTGATATACTGAGTGGAATATAGCATTCCTGTCCTGCACCACAGTGTCGGTGTGGTTTCACTGTTTTGTCATTGTCAGGACACCGAGGGATTTCTGCTGTTCGCTCAACCTCCTTCTCATGCCCATATTGGAATCCTCGCTGTGTGTTGTGTCGTTCTTCAACGCAACCGAATGCAAATACTTTTAGAGCTCCGCACTACTCTGGGGTAATATCTTGTATTTATTTTACGTTTGTTTCAAACCGGGATCTATTTCTGCTGTCGACTGAGTGGGGTGGCATTGGCGAATGGCACTTACAAACTGCATACACATGCAATTGCTGTACAAGTTTAAATGAATTCATAAAGAACAGTGGGGACACAACCAACGATTGCCAGTAGAGAGGGGCCTAACAATCGAGCAAGGACGAAGTAGAGAATGAGAAAAAAAGTAGAAATGGATTTTTTAAAAGGGGTTTTTCCACTTTAGAGTGACATTGATATTATATTAAATCCAGCAACATGGAGACGAATATTATTCCAAAAAAACAAACAAAACGGATAGATTTTCTGAATATGACGGCTGTTGTTTCTGAAATTATTCTTTTTGACAGTGTAAAAATTTGTTTATTTCTAGAAAAAACTGGTGTGGGAAAAATAAATAAAATATTTGACACGGATTATTACAGTGATGTGCCAAAAATTATTTGTAAACTCATTGCAAGCCATTGGCATTGCATCCGAACAAATATTGTTTTTTGGAATGCAGGTAAGCCTAGCATCCTGGATACTAAGAGTGTAAGTTCTCAAAATTCCCGATTCATTTAGTGAAGAAGAGGATGTTCATTTAAGAATAAAGCGATAAAGCTATGTCTGTTGGTCGTCAGTGGCCAGTTTACATGACCTCCAGGTGAGATGACCATATTATCAAACATAGCTCTTAGAGAATGTCTAACGTTTCATGAGCTGTGTGGCATATTGATTCGTGCCATAACATTAAGCCAAAAGAAACCTCATGCTGAGGGGGCCATAGCGTTCTCAAAAAAATATTGACAGATGACAACGCCAGCCCGAAATACACATAAAACAGGGGCTTTATCGGAATATATTGAAGAAACTAGGATCTTACTTAGATTGGTGTCGTCCGAAATTTAAATATGTTGCTAGTTAACGTATACATTAATCCCGATATGGGCCTTGTCATTTAAGATAATTTTTCATAGAAATTAAGAACAGTTGCCAACCGCTCCAGCGCTCATTTAGCAAATAGATACTTACTTACTTACAGTGCTACATAGTCGGTTCTGGACTTGGGCCTCAATCAACAGTCTCCGCAAGATAACTCGGTCCCAAACTAGCTGTCTCCAATTTTGCACTCCAAGTTAATTGAGATCGTCTTCCACTTGGGTGCAGCTACCTGAGTCGGGGTCTTCCTCTACTTCTACGTAGCTAAAAAATAGTGTCGAGGGCTTTCCAGGCCGGAGCATTGGTGTCTGATCCGCTCTAAATGACTGAGCCATCTGAGCCTCTGGACCTTGACCCTTTTGACGTTGTTACAACCCGTATAGCTCGGTGTTGAATCTTCTTCCCCATTCCCCATCAATGCACACGGGGCAGAAGATGACGCGAAGAACTTTCCTCTCAAAACAGCCTAATTTATCCGACTTTGTCAAGGTCCACGTTTCTGCATCATACACCAGGACTGAGATGATGAGGGTGTTATATAGTTTTACCTAAGTTGCTCTAGAGAAGGCTTTTCCACTCAATTAGCTAGAGTTATTCTTCGTCTGCCTGTGTTTATAGCGGAGCCTAGATAGACAAACTCATCTTCTGCTTCGAAGTAGTATGCATCTATTGTTACGTTCTGTACGCGCCTCGCCATCGGTGTTGAGTGTCCTTCAATCCTCCTAAAGGCGCCATTTACATCACGCTGTCGTTTTCCCATTATATCAATATCATTGGCGTACGCGAGAGGTTGAACAGTCTTTCGGAAAAAAGTGCCTCTGGTGCGGACGGTGGAATTTTGCACTATCTTCTCAAGAATGATGTTAAGGAAATCACATGACAGTGCATCGCCTTGCCTGCATCCTTTTTTGACATCGAAAGGTTCCGTAAGCTCGTTGCCATCTTTGATGGCGCAGCGTGAGTTCTCCATCGTCATTTTGTACAAGCAAACAAGCTGTCATATGCGGCCTTAAAATCAATGAAAAGTAGGTGGGTATCGATTTGGAGTTCAAAGGCTTTTTTGCCAGTTTTCTAGGATCTCAAGTAAAGTGAAAATTTGTTCGATGGTTGACTTTCCTGGTCTGAAGCCACATTGATAACAGCCAATCAAATTGTTGACGAAAGTCTTCAGAGGTTCCATTCATCGGGCATGCATTCTTCCGACCATATCTTACAGATGATTTGGTGCATGCTCCTACCTAGATCGTCGCCTGCTGCTTTAAACAGCTCGGCAGCTAGACCGTCTGCCCCAGCGGCTTTTCAGCCGTGATATTCTGTTTTCACTTTTTCTAAGTCGCGTTCCAGGAATTGTTGGCTCTCATACTTTCCAAACAGATACGTTGTTTATTAACATTCGCCTTCAAATTTGTCAAGTTGCGATCTGCGGAGCTTCGATTGCCAATTAAACAAGCAGAACGCTTTTTGTTGATCAAAAAGACTCAAATGTTATCCACCTAACTGTAATTCAATTATGGCTCCCGTGCAATAGGAAGCGAAGCGTTACAAATACTCCTCCTCCACTAGCCGAAATTATCAGACCATCCGACCGACCGGTAAGAAATTCATTCATTTATATTTTACTAGCAAATTCCCTGCCCGCTTCGCAGGGCTTCGGCAACAACGCAACGGTCGTGAAATTAGGGATTGACTGGATGAAGAATACGGTATTCGATGGATTTGCAGAAATGGAACATTATTCCTAGAAATATCTTGTCTGTACTTGCTAATCTGATGAATTCTATTGGTTTTTCAATTCTTTTATATATATTTTTTAGTTCATGTACCCATTAAACATACCCCAAATTTAACTATCTGGTAATAGTTTAGTTAGTTAGGGTTTTGACAGCAAGCCAGTAAGGCATAAGTATACTTTTAACCCTCTTCAGGATTGCACAGTGTTATAAATTTTCTTAAAACTATCAATTCTTGGAAATTTTGAAGTGCTACAATAAAAATATTGAAAAAAAACCTAATTCGGTTTCTTCTTTTTAGATTTTCTCAAGTATAATAAAATGTATGGGTTTTATATACTCTTATCAATTAGATTTTATTTGTAATAATTTTGTTTGCTTCATTTGATACAAATTTATTTAAATCAATTTTGTCCGGACAAAGAAAATTGAATACCATTAAAAATTGTACCTTAACATGAGTCAGGGTAGGGTACACCAAAGTTAGCCTCTTTTTTAATTCGTCAAAAAGTAATGAAAAAGTAAGAAATCAGACTTTATTTAAAACGATACTTATAGAATATGACCAAGAATCACATTCCAAAGGATGGCAGACAAATTATAGGATATCCTGTATAGTTGACCATGAAAAAACAGGAATTTCTTAATCAATACCACATATTTTTAACAATTGACCTTGCGTCTTATTTATTTTGACAGGGAATGCAAGTCGAACAGGAAACTGACGACGTTTAGAATCAAATGACATGTCTGGTAGCCCATTTGCCATTGACTTCTTCACGGCTTGTCTTGTACTACTGCAAAGTTTAAGTTGATTGATGTTCCGAAACATAGAAATTGACGCTTATACTTTCAGAGTTAAAAAATGTGGTGGTAGTCCTAATATGAATCCAAATTTTCAAAACTCCGTCTCGTCAAACTGTTTGTGTGCCAAAAAATTGTGCATTTATTGATCTCATTCAAAATAAATTGTTGCATCGATTTTAGAAAGACTTTTATTTGCACCAGCTACTATTGCACTTCAACTCAACTAAAACGTGATTTTTGTAATTTTGCTTACACTTGGAAAGACTCTTGAATCAACTCATTCTTTGGATTTGCATTACAATAAAAATTGTTTGGAAGTGAAATTCGGCCTTTAGAATCAAGTGAAATTATTCCATTTCCAATGTCCAATAATTGCTTAGGAAATTCTGCTGCAGATACATCGTTAAGTAACTGCACACGAACATTTGTGGCCAATGTAAGTTTCCTGAAATACCGCCATAAAATAGAAGGTTTTAAACAACTCAATTCGTCTGCAGCAGTTGACCGTGGTATAAGCGACAAAGTTTGTCCTCAGCAGCCAAAAGATATAGGGCTCCAAATTCTTCAAGTTATGGGAATAAAGGCTTAAAGTACATTTTTGTGCGCCATTGTGCACTCATCCAACACAACAATTCGGCCATTGCCGACTTTTTTTTAATATTTGTCATGTCGGTTTAAGACTAATAACGCGCTCGCAATTCAAGAAGGTGCAGGAGCCAATGCTTTTTTGTTTTAGTTTCAGATCGTATTGATGCTAAAAAAATGATTTCCTCATTCCACCGGGTTCATCTCAAAAATATTTACCAACACTTTGATTGACCACACCTTGCATTATGGTGTAATACACAACACGTATGTACTTTTGTTGATCATGTAACTTCGCCTCAATAGTTTGCACAAATATTCTTAATCCAATGCAATTTGATTAGTGTCTTTCACGAAGTATTGCTTGATCAAGAACATCTTACGCTGCACGACATCGAGCATCCAATTCAATTGTGGCAATGCTTTATTCGCACAACGTTTTTGTACACAGATGTGCCAGTTCAATTTGAAAGCATTCAGTTCTCCATCAAATTGGCATTTGCAATGACAATGACTATTGACTCAAGGCCAATTTCTGTTTGTGGGTTAGATTTAAGCACACCATGTTATCAAACTTTATTAATGACATATTCCATCAACGTTCACATCATTATAAATAAGCCTCTACCTCTCACATACTCATATACCAGAAACGCACTCACTAAAAACAATAAGATATACATATGTATTTTCATACTCTAAGAATTTCATACATCAAAACAACGTTTGCCGGGTCAGCTAGTTCAAATATAATTTCCTAGGTTCACTGACATTTTTTTTTGTCGAAGAAAAATTATATTTGTCAAATATTTTTTTCTTCACTGACATTTTTTTTTTATATTTTTATTGAAAAAAAATTATTTGACGAAATTTTCAAATTAAATTGAGTGTTCGTATATTGATCAGTTTTTTTTTGTAGTGCGAAATACAAAATTTTTAACATTTTTTAACAATTGAACCATTTGTGATTTGAAAAGTACACATTTTATTTTTGCTAAACCTTCTACCCTAAAACCTGTTGCATTACGAGAAAAAATTAGGAAAATCGGTCAACCAGTGTGCCGGTTAGCGAACGAACACAAAAATTAGGCTGTTCTTTTATATATATAGATTCGCTTCCTTACAATCAAGTACTAATCGAGTGTACTAGAAATAAGAAATGCGGGGACTCAAGGAGCTGTACGGTGTTTGGCCAAAAGCTTCTTGACCGGAATATTTTGGGGAAACCTTTATGTTGTCTTATTATATGTCCAAAATCCATTTTTTCCAAGTGTTTCTTCGACAAAACAAGGCTCTTCCGATTCCGAAAGATATGACATAATTGGATTTTGTGCCATATGTTTGGGTGTTTGGGTTATATTAAATGTATTGTTGTTGTAAGCTAGTCAACCGGGTTTTCCGTAGAGACTGAAAGTAGACCATTGCAATTATACTTGTTTCTTCAATCTACTTTTTCGAATTGAGTCGGGATCCGCCACCGTTCATTCTCAATTGCTCTGACTGTCCGTGGAAATTTGTCAAAAAAGACTGAATAAATGACAGCCAATTGGAAAAATGCAGCTTCAACAAGATTGCTGCTATCAGTGTTCAAAGGCCCTTTATTACAGTTGACAATGGGAGAATATTCATCGTGCAACGAGCGGAAATTGGAGAACAAGTTAGATACATTCTTGCTGCTGTTGAAATCTTGTTCTGAAAGAATCCAAACTTGGTGCCGAACAATTCTGGATCGGTCACATCAACATCTTACTAATTGTATTTTTGAATGAATCTGAATTTTATTTGCTTATACGTGCCAAGAGGCTTCCTATATACTATAGCACCATAACCTCGAGTCAAAACGTTCGTTTAGGTGTCTTCGTAACATCATAATCAGCTGCACGTTCGAATGTAAAATGAAGACATGTTTATCTGTGCCAGGAAGCTATTGAGTCTGTAATATGAAGTCTAAGATGGAAAAAAATTGGATCAAGGCTTATACAAGGCTTGAAAGACTTTCGAATAAGAGGGAACTGAAATAGAGCTTTGGTTATATGTATAAGAAAAATAAAATGATTTTGTCGCACAGCACTGTAAAATTTAATTTCAGAAATTCTGTTGCATAGATTCAGGCTCAATGTATGGGAAAATTGAAACGAAAATATTTTGACATGAGTGCGATTTTAAAGCTGAACATTGGTTCAGAAGGGTGTATATACATTTTGCGTAGATTTAGACGCACCAGACAAACTAGGAAGTATTTAATAATTTTGCAGGCTATTATACTTAATCTGTAGGTCTAGGTAGTTGTTGCAAATTGAAAGCACCAGAGGTGTGTAGTGAATGCAACGAAATGTAATTTAAATTTGTTAACCACCCTGTATCGTGGTATAATAATTGGTCCTGTAATCTGAGTATTTTAGCGAGAATTGCATTATGTCTAACTCTAATTAGCAACTACCACAACATGTTTTGAGCAAATATCGATAAAGATGTCTGCTATTGCAATTAACGCATCGGAAATAGAAATTTGTTTAATTATTCGGTGGCTCGCTAAAATTTTGGAAAAAAGTCAATCAATTTAGTTTTCATTTGTAAAAAGTTTTAGGTTTTTATAATTTGCATCAGCTTTATTATGTAGGATGTGGATTGTGAGGAATCATTAGCACGCTGCTATAAAGAACAGGGGCAATTGAAAAACGACTACGGCCCGGGGACTAGGGTTTGTTTAATCAAAGTTCCTCAGAACACGCATTTTTCTCAAGCCAAGACATAGTTACTGAGGTTACTTTGGGTATTTTTACGACAAGGAGAATATGCTCAGGAGGTTTGTTCTACAAATTTCAATACAATACTCCGAGCCAACTTCTTTTTAAAGACTACGAAAATCTTCACAGGCGGTGAATAATTTAATGTAGCATTTGCATAGTCCAAAAAGGAAAATGTTTTTGATAGAATGCTGGTGTCCCTCAGGGCTCCGTTCTGACTCCAACTCTTGTTCTCATTTTTATTAATGAATTATTGTCTAAAACTTAAAATCCAGTAAATTGTTTCGTCATCGATAGCTTTTCACTCGTTTGCAGACTGACATTACTCATTAAACTCCTTCTTTCATCCCTAATCCGTTGACAGTATCTCTGGCATAATAAGTTTATGTGTTTTAACATTATACTCGTACGTGCATAGTATCTGGTATGTGTCTGTCCGGATTCAGGTGACAGTGACTCTGCCCTTTTTGGATGAAAACCCAAACGATTAACAACTGAACATTAATATTCATAAATATTATCAAAATATTATAAATCCAAGAGCTTACACAACAATTAAACAAGATGTACCCCCATGTAAGGCTTCATAATTCAATTTGCATTCTGCACTGAAAGGGTAATCCACATCAGCAAATATGCCAGCCATTATACAGGTTACGTGTAATTCAATTTCCAGTTAACGAATTGTGTACCCACAAATACAGACGCATTCTCTTTTCTCCGAATACCCCAGAACGAACATCCGCCGAAGGCCAATACCTATATAAGGGCTATGGGTGCACAACACATCCCGAAAACGAAACACACAATCCAGCCTGTCACTCTAATTAAATTTCCTCATATTCAAAACCACACACACGTTTGTCAAATATTATGAATACAACACACAATATTTGTCATTGCAGCAGGCTTTTCTGGGTATGAAGCGTCTGGATCCTTGGATTCTATATTATCAGGGCACTCAATATAATCCGCCCTGTACGAGTTGTCGTGTTGTTGTTTTAGTTTGTTCACCAACGAACTTGTATAATTCAGATGACAAATTTCGAATGGATGGGAGCATGGCATCACGTCATAATTATGATACTCTGATTAACTGAGGCTGAGATACAGAGACACAATGGAACTGCAGGAAGGATCTGGGAATATTTGGATCCTTGGCTAACTCATACGTGTCCTTTGAATTATTGTTGTGACAGATTAATTACAGTGAAGCTTTGTTTTGTGGGTATTCTATGCCTCGAGAATAGATAATAGGGAAACTGAAACTTTATCCATCCGCGGGTTTTTGAATAAGAGACATTCAATCATCAGAAACCTTAGATAAGTTTGAGATCCCAAAAAGATGTGTACATACATTTTGACGGTTAGAAACACTATTGTGAAGCAGTCTTGCATTTCTATTCTAAAACGAATCAGCTATACCTATGTACATCGATGAAATTTGGTTCTAACAAGGTTGCAAAACTTGCGATACAGCGCGCTTAACCACCAGTCCGACTTAATGCCTCTCGATTTGTCTGGAAGTACTTTCGTAGAGCACCAGCCCAAACGATGTACTCAGCTTTGTATCCCCAATATCTTGAGTCACTTATGGCAATATTGCCTATTTGTCATTAGCACAAAAGGTGGTTGGTGATACGTACATAGAAAATTTCGATATGGTGGGTCGGAGAGACTTAAAATTGTGACTCTTACTCACAGTTGGAGGACGGAAGAGTATTTTCTTGCGACATATAGAATATATGGCAAGTATTGAATTCGTAAAAAAAAAAAATTTGAGATGAGGATGAGATATGACATTACGATGGTAGAGAAGTCGAAAAAAGTGGGTCCGGCGATTCCGTCTGTCTGTCTGTCGGAAAGTTTACAGGCATCTACAGCCTTAACTACTGGTCCGATTGACTTCAAATTTGAAAATTAGAGGTTTGAGCAAAAAGTCATATCCCAATTTTTTTATTTTTGTTTTAAGATCAAAATTTAGGGTAGCCACCATACGATTTTTTTGGCCAAAAACCAAAACTATTTTTTTTCTCCAAAACGGCCCGATCGATTTTTTTTAAACTTTCTCGAGTTTAATTTTTTTAAACATTCATGTATTTTATGTGAAAAAAAAATTTTTGTATTGCTCCAAAACGGTACCTCCCATAGAACCGTTTTTTTGTTATTAGATTTTCTCGAAAACTGAAAGTCCGATCAGCGTAAGTTTTTTTTTGAAAGTACGTATATATTGTTCAAATAATATTTTGTTTTCAAAAAAATTTAAATTTTTTTTTTGGATTTTTAAAAAATATTTTTAACTTTTTTTTTCAAAATTCTGTATCTCAAAAACGGATCAATTTTAAAAATCCAAATTGGAGTATAATATGTATATTTAAATAGTCTTAAAAACTGCATACCCAAATTAATTTTAAAACATTTTTGAAAAATTTTATATATAAAAAATTAATTTAAAAAAAAACGGCTCCGACGATTTTCAAAAAAAAAATTCAATAAATCAAGAATAAGGTTTGAATTTGTTTGGAATTTAAATTTTTGGAATGAAATGTTTTTACGAGGTTCATTTTCAAATTTTAATTTTCTTAATGAATTCTAATTATTTTTATATATTGAGTTTTTTTTTTTGAGTTAAGTGTAAGCTGTAAGTAAGAGTGTAATCAGAATTGCTTAAAGTATATCTCTTATTTTAACACTACTTTTTGCAATTAAAGTAATCATAAATATTTAGTTTTAGCATGCAGGAGCAAGTTCGTGTTCTCATTGTTGAGTGTATTAAAAAAAAATATATAATCTTATGGCACCAAACAAATCGAATTCACCCACATCAGTAACATGGGTCGATGACCGGAAACATCTGACAGACTTTTCAATATCGCCAAGCACATCAGATTATTTTGATAAACAACGCTCATGTAGAAATGTGTAATTGAGTTTTTTACAGCATTTTCAAGCTCAGAAAATACCTTGGTCTCCGGGTTTATGGGGTATTGGGTTCAAAAATTCCATACCTCCGGTTTTAAAGAAACAACACGCTGAAAGGGTGCTATTTCAGTTTTCCTTACTTACTTAAGGTGGCGCTACAGTCCATCGTGGACCTGGGCCTCAACCAACAAACCTCTCCAGTCAGCTCAGTCCCTAGCTAGCTGCCTCCAGTTTCGAGCGCTGAGTTGGTTGAGGTAATCTTCAACTTGCGCACGCCACCTGAGCCTTGGTCTTTCTCTAATGCGCCGTCCCTCTTCGGTGGATTCGACGACTTTTCAGGCCGGATTATTGGTGTCCATTCTCTCCACGTGACCAAACCGTCTGAGTCTTTGGACCTTCACTCTTTTAGCTAGGTCAGTGTCGCTGTACAGCCCGCACAGTTTGTGCTTAAATCTTCGCCTCCAATCACCGTTTATGCATACAGGACCATAGATTCCGTTGAACTTTTCTTTCGAACATGCCCAGTATGTTTTCATCCTTTTTGACAGGGTCCATACTTCTGCATCATATAACAGGACGGAGGTGATGAGGGTCTTATAGAGCGTCACCTTAATTGCTCGAAAGAGGGCTTTACTACTGCTTTACTATTGCTTTCTTAGGCCAAAGAAACAGCTATTAGCAAAGCCTATTCTCCTTCTGATCTCGACGCTAATGTCATTGTCCGTGTTGATAGCAGAGCCTAGGTATACAAAGTCCCTAACTACCTCGAAATTATATGCGTCTATCGTCACATTTTGTCCAAGACGTCGGTTTAGGCATAGGGTGTCTTTTCTTGATGACAGCATATATGTACTTTGTTTTGCCCTTTTTGACCGCTAAACCCATTTTTCACCAACTGCCCGTATACTCCCAAAAGCACTGTTTACATCACGCTGCGTTATTCCAATGATATCAATGCCATCAGTGTACGAGCTTAGTTGCACAGACTTCTAGAAGATAGTGCCTCAAGTGTGGACGTGAGGGTCCTGCACCATTAGTTATATATAGTATGATATTAAAGAAGTCGCATGACAGTGCATCAATTTGTCTAAAGCCATTTCTTACTTTCAAGGCGTCGGTCGGTTAGGTCGTTACCGACTTTAATGGAGTAGTGTGAGTTCTCGAATGTCATCTTGCTCCGACGAATGAGTTTTTTAGGAATGCCAAAATTGGACATGGCTTTATACAGTTCTTTCCCATAAATCCTGTCCTACGCGGCCTTAAAATCGATGAGAAGATGGTAGGTGTCGATTTGGAGTTCTTGAGTTTTATCCAGGATCTGCTCGTAATTTGAATATTTGATCGATGGTGGACTTTCCTGGTCTTAAGCCACACTGATATGGACCTATCAGTTTGTTGACGAAAGGCTTCAGACGTTCTCATATTATGGTAGAGAGCATCTTGTAGGCGATGTTCAGTAAGCTGTTCCTCTATAGTTGGTGCAGTTTGGAGGATCTCCCTTCTTCAGAATCGGGCAAACAATGCTGAGGTTCCATTCATCGGGCATGTTCTCTTTCGACCATATTCTGCAAATGAGTTGGTGCACGCTCCTAACCAATTCATCGCCGACTGCTTTGAAGAGTTCGGCAGTGATGCCTTCAGCTCCCGCGGCTTTGTTGTTTTTAAGCTTAGGTGTTGCTATCTTCACTCTTCTTCAAGTTCGGGTAGACGGAAATCTTGGCTTGCGTCGTTTTCATTGAATGGTTCATTCTGCCTGACAACGGAATTTGATTCGTCATCATCATCACCATGTAACAGTCCGCAGAAGCGGTCCTTCCATATCCTCAGCATTGACTGTGACTCTACTATGATATTTCCCTGTTGGTCTTTACAGTCTTCAGTTCGTGCTAGGTAACCCTGAGTCATTGGTTTTACTTCTTAGTAAAACTTACGAACCTAGTTCCTGTTTTTTATTCTCTCAGAATCCTTGATTAATTGCTTTTCATGCTCTCTCTCTTTCTTTCTAAAAAGCTTGTGTTCTTCTCTCCTTTTCTACTGGTAGAGCTCCTGAGTTGTTCTCGTCCTCCTATTCAGTTCTGCTTTATATGCTTCTTGCTTGGCTGCATGTAACTGTCCGAATTCTTCATGAAACCAGGGGTTTCGTTTTGGTGGCCGCGTGAAACCCAGCACATCAGAGTCAGCATACCTAATGGTTGGCTGTAGCGGACTTCTAACGAGATTACTATACACTCGATCAGAAAAGGATCTGGATCTGGATCAGTTTTGGAAAACATAAAACTTTTGAAAAACTTAGTGAGTCAATCATCGATTAATTATACTTTTGCAAAGACTTCTTCGTATTGCCCAACGGTTCATCTTCATCATCGTTCACCTATAAAGTATCTGCCCTTATTTCCGCCACAGCCATCAAGTTTTCGAATTCAAAAGCATCCTGGTCTATGGTAATCTTCTAGCGCAAGTTTGGTAGACGTACTGTCTACCACCATGAATTGTCCAGCAAAAGACTTTCCAGGCCGTTTCCTCTTAGCTCATCCGAGCTAAGAGCCCACCAGAGTCTACCATTGTGGTTATCTCATCTACTTCGCGTAAGATTTGATAAAGTTATTGATGGTACCACCTCCGGAATAGCCTTTCCTCATAAACTGGCCAATTATTCTTCCCATATGACTTTTGTCTCGAATGCGGCCAAAAGTTCAGGGAGCTTCGTATCTCCACACCTTAACAAACCTACAATCCTACCAGTACCAACTAAGGGATCCGTGACTTGGGCTAGGGTGTGCCTTGTATGTTGGATCCAATTTTCTAGCACCGTAACATATCTTTGTTAATAATCGCTTCCGCTTGTGAATAAAAAATGGCGTATTGACTCTATTCGCTATGTTATTGAATGAGTCCCATCTGGTAAGGTTATTTTTTTCTTAGTTTCGCATTATACTTGTCCACATTTTATGCGCCTCGCTAACTTGGTTAAAGGTTTTGGTTCAAAAGCACGTCATCCCCAGCATGTTGGTGGCGTTTATCGTGAGTCACGGGCGTCGTCGGTCGTCTGTTTGTTCTAAAAAAAAAACGATCAAAACTTGTAGTAGCAAAACTCGATAAAGGAAACAACTCCCAAAATCCAATAACTAGTTGAAATTCTACACCAACCATATCACATGACACTAGCCCCTAGTTTAGTCGCTCCCACTTGCCTATAATGCCGCCGACGACGACGTTGTCGTTCGCTTAAACTCACACTAATGCATGATTCAAATTCGAATTCGTTTAAACGTATTTGAGCGTGAAAACTGAATTATCCTTTTGCCATAACTCAATTGACTGCTGATGCTGGATGTGGATCCTGAGTGGAGTGTCGATGTCGGTCGGTCGTTGGGATATTGGTCGAATTGGACTACTGCTGCTACTGTGACGGTATGCGGTTTGTTGTCCCTGCAGTACCGAACAAAACCTTACGCTATTGCTGCCGTCGTCGCGACCGTCGTATTCGCCGCCGACGACGTAGCCACATAGCAAAAGAATCACATCGAAATCGAAACGATGCGATGCAATGGTGGTGATTGTAGTTTAGCCGTGTGCACGAATGCACAATTGAGCACACATCCTCTTTTTCAGGATATGACGCTGAAGGATATATCAGACAAAATGGGCACGCGGTATTTATTCGTTTAAATAGTGAACATCCGAATGGAATGCACCCACCAACTATACCTACCATTTTTTCGTCCATAAAAAGACCAACAATTTCGTAGATCGTATTTGTTGTGCACGCAACGTTCTCGATGGTTGGAGGATATTATAACACCGTCCGTGGAAAGTGGTTAAATTACCCGGATTGTCCATGAATGCATTAATAAACTACGGATTTCGGAATCGAGGAAACCTTTGACGGTATTTCAGCAGCAGAGCAATGGCAGTATGAGTTCAAGTCAGTGAAATTGGATTTAAACTGAGCGAAAGAATAAGGGTTCGAGTTTCAGAGTAGATTAGGGCTAAATGGAGTTCGAAAAATGTAAAATGGTCAATTTGAGGCCTTTAATCCTGTTAGTTGTTTTGCGATATAAATTCAAGTTTTCTTAGGACAGAAACAGGCTACAGGACAGTGCTTCTGGTTACGTTGGGCACTGTTGCAGTGAGTCAACATTCTGAAGTGTAAAGAACTACATTTTAATGATCTGCGGTCAGCTTACCGATTAAATTAGTGATCCACCTTTTCAATATGACAATATCTCATTGAAGAAGCTAAAAATGCTATTAACTGGCAAAAATAATGTGCAGAATACGATCAACTATTAAGGTGCACGAAGTAGGCGGTAGTAGCTGCCGATACCAATATGGCAAAACAATACGCGGGTGGCTGCTCAGAGCCAACAAAATGAATTTTAGTCCTTCAAGGCTCTTCACAAAAGAAAATCTTACCATTGCGTCAAAACTGCTGATGTTTAAGACAAAAGCCTTGCCTGTCTCACTTACGGGTCCGAAACTGAGGTGCTTAGTCAAAGGCACTCTGAACTCTGTAGAAAAGTTGGCTGCGTTAGTGCGAGGAGTTATATAAAATGAACTGTGAAGCAAAAATAGGCACTGGCAAAAGTTAAGCTCAGGAGGCTCCGGAGAATGGTGTAGACCAGGACGCCCAAGGCCTTTGAGTGTAAAATTGTGTGCTTCGGTTGTAATGAAGCTGCATAATATACCAACACTCAGTGCAAGCTGTATGATGATGTCAGGATGAATGACGATATGAAGCTGAATGACATACGCTGAGTATTCGCTGAAGGGTGTAATTGGGGCGCAAAAACTAACGAGCACAACATTTAAAAGCCGATAATTTTATTTCACATCCACTGAAAACACTAAACAGATGGTCAGATCTATTTGTATTATAGAACTTATCGTTCGAAGGATAGACTTCACGCTTAGTGTTCCAGCAAGGTATTATAGGAAGACCTACACTAACCACAGAAGTGAGTCGTATAAATTCAGTTGCATCGAGTCAGTCGAGGAAGAAACATCTAGGATGCAACATCAGGCACAAGATCGCGATAAGAAAGGAAGAAATTACCAGAATGACCAAGAGTCAACCGACAGTGGTCGAGGAGTTCACAACGGAAAACCAGACAGAGTATACTACGTAAGACCAACTGAAGTAATCCGTAATGCAAGCCGGTGAAAGCCGTTAGAACTAGCTGGTGAAAGTCGTAAGACAAGCTGTCGAAAGCCTGTAAACCAGCCGGTGACAGCCGTACAAACCAGCCGCCATAATCCGTAAAATCAGCCGGCGAAAGCCTTTAGACCAGCCGAAGTAATCCATAAGACCACCCGGAGTAATCCGTAACAGCCGTAAGACCAGCCGGAGTAATCCGTGATACCAGCTGGCGAAAGCCGTAAACACGAGCTGGCGAAAGCTGTAAGATCAACCGCAGTAATCCGTAAAACCAGCTTGAGTAACCCGTAACACCAGGAACAAGACGGTGAAAGCCGTAAGACCAGCCGGTGAGGCGGACAGCCGTAAGAAGCAGCTGCCGAAAGCCGCAAGACTAGCCGGCGACAGCCGCAAGACCATCCAGCGACAGCCGTAAGGAGCAGCCGGCGAAAACCGCAAGACCGTAACACCAGCCGCAGTAATCCGTAAGACCAGCCGAATTAATCCGTGATACCAGCCAGGCAAAAGCCGTAAGAACCAGCTGGCGAACGCCGGCCGTAACACCAGCCAGTAAAATCCTTAAGACCAGCCGCAGTAGTCCGTAAGACCAGCTGGAGTAGCCCGTAACACCAGGAACAAGACGGTGAAAGCCGTAAGACCAGCCGGAGACAGCCGTAAGAAGCAGCCGGCAGAAGCCGCAAGACCAGCCGGTGTCAGCCGTAAGAAGCAGCTGGCGAAAACCGCAAGACCAGCCGGTGAAAGCCGTAAGACCTGCCGGAGTAATCCTTAAGAACAGCTGGAGAAATCCGTAAGACCAGTCAGTGAATGCCCTAAGACCAGCAGATTAGAAGCAACTGCAGCAAAGAACAGGAAAGAACATAACCCAGACCAGCCGAGTTTGAAACTGTCCAGGAAAGGTGACCAACTAATGACTGCAAGGATTCTTAAAGAATCATACCAAACTAATTTTTTGTAATAGTAACGAAAAAAACGTAATAAAAATTATTATATTGGTAGGTACCCAACTAAAGGTAAAAGTACTTCTTTATTCAAACCCTGGATCCGGCCGGCCTGGATCCAGCCTTTGGTAAAAGTACAATCATACCGTCAACAGTTCGAATAAGTGGCTGAAGGAGGCCCTAATGGAATCCCCGTTGACGCTCAAATGAAGGCATGAATATGATGATTTTGTTCAAATGTTGTTTGATGGAAGACCCTCTGATTCAAAGTATTGTACAAGTATGGCAGCTTGGCGAACAATTTTGATCAAACTTTAATTTCATCAATCAACTGGATTGCATGCATTACTTTTATCTCCCATTTTGTTAAAAAAAAAAACCATCAACAAAAAATTAAAAAATAAATATTTCCCTATTAGCATTGCCAATAACAATAAACACTATTTTCAAAATCAATACCACTTAGTGGAAGCTGCAGATCCAATTGTCCGCATTCACTATAAATATAAAATCATAATCCTGCATTTTATTCAACATCCAAAAAAAAAGAACAGGACTCTCATTTAAAAATTTCGCATATCTAGTGACCAGTCTCGAATATATGCGAATTTTTTGTATCGTGAAACTGTCGATATTCCTTGTTCAATTTATGTTCGAGTGATTTTTTTTTTGCAATTTGAAAAATTCAATTTTCCATCGGGTTTTCTGAATGGCATTCAATTCCATTAAAGCCCTCCCATCAACTTTGTCATCATTTTTTTGTTTTGTTGATAGAAAAAATACTAGTTTGCTCTCTGAACAAACTCAAGCGTACACATCCAACTTTAAATGGCATGCTACAAAATGCAGTTAATTACCAATTTGTTCGTGCCATATCCTTTATATCCTTTTTTTCCGCATACAGAACGAGCAAGGGTTTTTGATTGTTGCCGTTGCTAATGGCATTTTAAAACCCCTTTTGAATAACGGTATCTATGCCATTTGAATTGCACACACTCGCTTTCTCTCATTTATTGTTAACTGCTAAGAGGATTACCGACTGCATTCAAAGCTGTTTATCAGCGTCAGAGGGTAGCTGGGTCGTCTCGCAAAGCAAGAGTTTCCCATTCACATGCAATTCAAGTGACTTCGAGTTCTGAAAAAAAAAATCTCCCAAAGGATGTCATGACGACTGCCGATGCATGCAAATTGAGTTGAGCATTGAGCGATATCGAAAAGGATCAAAAGCGAGTCCAAACAACCTTGAACATCGAAATCATCACTTTTCAGCTTTTTTCTGTCTCCTTATCTCGTTTTCTCAACCCCCTTCCCCACCCCTCTCAAACAACTATAAAAATTTGCCAAATTCTTGAGTAGGTACTTAAAGATTGTATTTCTTTTCCATTCCAGAAATAAACCGAAGCTACTCCCGTTCATGCTTATAGAGTGGCACTTTGACACTGCCAGGACGCAAGAAGACGACGAGGACACGACGTCATTGTCGTGAAACACAAAACTGCTAAAAAATGACATCAAAATGTCACAATTGCGAAAATCAGCTTCATTCCGTTCCAGGATTCCAGTAAGAAGAAGTCGTTTGCCACAGCGTCGTTGTAGCAGTCCACCCGCCGGTGGTGTTGTGAGGTTAAGGGGCTCCTCGAGTGGATGCGGCAGAAGAACAACTGACAACACACCAACTCGCGCTGACGGCAGTGTCGGTCGCCAAGAAGAGCTTCTTCGCTTGGGTTTAGAATTGCAGTCAAATAGAAGTTTTGCATTCGAGAGATGCGATATTGTCAGAAGCAGTAGCAGCAACAATCATCATCAGAGGAAGAAGATCCGCAGCAATAGTAGCAAACAGCATCAGAAACAACACAAGCGGTATTCGTCGTCTTCGTCGTTTTCCAGCAGCGACGAGAGTTATGAATCTGAAGAAGCACCACGCCAGGTGGGTCTTTTGTGTGTCTCTTGAGACTGATATATGAGTTTTCGAGATACTAATTTCCTGAGAACAAATTTCCCAGATGCATGCACAGCACAGGCACACATATGAGCTTGCCCTGTCTTCCCATTTTCCGCAGTTGGCTTTTATCTCTGTTTGTTTTATTTTGTGTATTTATTTGACTTTTTTTGGATCAATGTGGAGCGTTTGGGTGATGGGAGAGGGAGAAGTCCCAAGGGATCAACAAAGGGTGCAACCTATTGTGTTGACATTTTTATATTCTCAGCATCGCGCTGTGACAGGAGCATAAATATAAAAAGATTAAATGTAACTTTATTTTCACTGTCACATTATTGGAATTATTGTGTGTGCGTTGTGTGAGGGGAATGTGAGAGTGAGCACGTCATCATGCATCGGGACGTTTGCTGTTCGTGAGTTTTGAGGATTTACTTTGGCAGTTTGAATTATTTCGATTTGGATGTTATTGGAAGAGCGCAGCGAGTGAATTGTTTTGTGGGTGGGAATTTATTGAGAGGAATGCAAATGTATTGTTGTTTTGCTACGAAATATTAAGGTCTTATTTGGCGGCTAAGCTTTCAGAATGTCTTCTATAAGTATTAAGGTATCAGATTCGTTAGTGAGCCATTCAAGTTTTCATCTCCCGTACTGTTACCGGTGCCTACTACTAGTTACTTACTTAACCGGCTCACAATGAAGGATCTCAGCCTGAGATACTGCAGCTTTCCATCGGGAACGGTAACTTAACACACTCCAGTCGCTGAAGGTTCGGTTTTCCTTTTTGTCACGAACCTAGGGACTGCGATAAGAAGACCTCCTTGCCTCGAGCGTTGTCGTCCATTCGATCGATGTGGCCGAGCCAATTTAGTCGTCTTTTCTTGGCTTTCTGGGCTACACCCACACCTTGGTACAACTCGTTTAGTTTGCGGTTGAACCTTCTTCTTCATTCGCCATCGTTGCATACGGGACCGAAAATACGTCCAAGAATTTTTCTTTTGCGAGTGCCAAGTATCAAATCCCCTTTTTTAACTCACCGTCCAACACTCAGCGCCGTCTTTCTTATCAGAAAAAAGGGAGCATGAGAAGCTCGCTCGAGGAGATAGAGGTTCGAAAGTTTTACAAAAAGGTAAAACAAACCACCAGGGGTCTTACACCCTGAACAGAGGATTGTAGAGACCAGCATGGGAAAATCGTAGTCGAGCCACGGTCAGTACTGAGGATACGGAAAACCCACTTATTCAAGTTGTATATGGCAAGCTATATATGGCATTGACGAGTGAATTTCCGCTAGCTATACAGAACCATTCAATTGTGGTGAAGCAGGCTTACAATTCCACTCACCTGACATTGGCGAACTGAAGATAGCGATATCTAAACTTAAGTCAAACAAAGCCGCTGGTGCAGACGGCCTCACCGCCGAACTGTACAAAACAGTATGATTTGGTTAGGAGCATGCACCAGTTCATCTGCAAAATTTTGTCGGAGTAAAAGATGCCCGACGAATGGAACCTTTGCATCATATGCCCTCTCCTCAAGAAAGGAGACCCCCTGAACTGCACCAACTACAGAGATATAAGTCTCCTTAACATCGCCTACAAGATCTTGTCTGCAGTGCTCTGTGAACGTTTGACGCATTTCGTCAACAACCTGATAGGTACTTATCAGTGTGGCCTCAGACCCGCAAAGTCCACCATCGATCAAATATTCACCCTACGGCAGATTTTTGAGAAAATCCAGGATACCTATCACTTTTCATCGATTTCAAGGCCGCGTATGATAGGCCAATTATATAGAGCAATGTCTAGTTTTGGCATCCCAGAAAAACTCGTCCATCTGTGTAAGATGGCAATGGAAAACTCATGCTGTACCATCATGGTCGGAAGAAACCTTACGGACGCATTTGATGTCAAAAAAGGTTCTACACAAGGCGATGCGCTGTCATGCGATTTTTTGATAAGATTTGGCAAAGCTCCAACGTGAACACCAGATGCACAATCTTTCAAACGTCCGTCCAGCTACTAGGATACGCAGACGATATTGACATAATTGGAAGAACACTGCGTGATGTCAGTGGAGCGTTCGTGAGTCTTGAGACGGAGGCCAGGAAGATTGGTCTAGCGGTTAAAAGGGGAGGATAAAGGACTGTCACCAAGAAAGGACGACCAACATCGGCAGGAATTCTTGGAGCAAACGTCAGCATAGACAGATTTAACTTCGATGTTGGTAAGATGGGTTTAGCGGTAAATGAGGGAAAAACGAAGTATATGCTGTCTTCGAGGAAGAACACCCAACACCGATGGCTCGGGCAGAATGTCACAATAGACGCATATAACTTCGAGATAGTAGAGGAGTTTGTCTGCCTAGGCGCCGCTATTAACCCGAGAAACAACAACAGCGCCGAGATCAGACGAAAATAACTCTGCAATCGCTGTTTCTTTTTGCTAAGAAAGCAAATTCCGTGGAAAAGCCCTCTCTCGAGCAACTATGGTACAACACACTCATCATCCCAGTCCTGCTGTATGGTGCGGAAGCATGGACCTTGACAAAATCGGATGAAAGTGCCTTAGGCTGTTTCGAGAGGAAAGTTCTTCGGATGATCTTTGGCCCGTGTGCATTGAAGGGGAATGGCGAAGAAGATATCAAAGCGAACTTTACGGGTTGTACAACGACATGGACCTAGCCAGAAGGGTCAAGGTCCAGAGACTCAGATGGTTCGGTCATTTAGAGCGAATGGACACCAATGCTCCGGCGCGGAAAGCCTTCGACACTATTCCCGAGGGACGTAGGAGGAGAGGAAGACCGCGACTCAGGTGGCGCACTCAAGTGGAAAAGGACCTCAATCAACTTGGAGTGCAATACTGGAGACAGCTAGCTAGGGACCGAGTTGGCTGGCGGAGACTGTTGATTGAGGCCCAAGTCCACAACGGACTGTAGCGCCACCTTAAGTAAGTAAGTAAGTTGGTAAGAACTTCGTCTACCTAGAATCCGCTATAAACTCAGACAACAACACCGGCGCTGAAATCAAACGAATTATCACTTTTGCCAATCGCTGCTTTTTTGCACTTAGAAGGCAATGGAGTACTAAAGTCCTAATGTATGGTGCAGACGTCGCAGAAGAGGAATACCGCGACTGAGGTGGGGCACACAGGTTGAAGAGGACTTGGCTTTTGAAACTGGAGACAGCTTGAGACCGAGCTGGCTGGAGACGAAAAACTATTGTTTTTGTCCTGTAGAAATCTTTGATGGCCGAGCAGTAGTATAGTTTTTCTCGTACTTCTAGCGATAGTTGATAAAGCTGATTTTCTTGACTGTTTTATATTCCCTTTTTTGTAAAGACTGCTTAGTTGCTTAATATACTAAGCTCTTATGGTTGATCGATTGCTTGCATTCATCATCAAACCCGTGACTCTCTTCTTCCTTAGATGGAGTTGGCGGTAGGTACTTATGTCTCTTTAAAGCCCGGCACCCTTGTTTAAGGACACACTTGGCAGTTCGGCAGATCAATTTAAACTGTTCACAAAAACAAAATTATCATCAGTGTGCTTCAGGGCCCGAGTTCTGTTTTCATTTTTATCAATGTTCTTTGATCTCTTGCCTCAAACCTACGTGTTCATTTATAGACTCGCATCTATTCAACTTCATGTACTTAACAACTTATAACTGAACACAAAGGTACCTTTTGGTTTAGCATGTCGTTGGTCAACCTTCTTAGTTCAAATCTGCTAGGAAGGGTCGGACTAAATCAGTTCGTTGAAGTTCACTCCGCCAGCAGTTCCTAGCTCGAGTGTTGAATTCATTTGACCAATTTGGAATTAGGTTAGTGAAGACTAGTCTACACTACAGAAACACACTAATATTTCGAATTGCTAGTGAAGGCCAGATTGAATGGCACGCAAAAATCAGTTCTCCCAATCGGGTAGCACAGGTTGGTGGGTCCAAGTTTTGAACCCTGTGCCACTCCAGTCATGTGTCTTACTTTTTACTTGCGATTCTCGGTAGCTATGAAGAATTTCCTATATAAAGAAGAGAAAATAATATTTTAATAATTTCTTGTGGCTTTACCGACATCAGAAAGTATCCTGTAGTAGTACGGTGGGTATTTTGGTCCGAGGAAACGTCTGACTGGAGCTTCAGCAAGGGATGTTATATGGAGTATTCTTTCGAGAACAAACTCATCGGTTATGTTTTTTGTTCTCGTTGCAGAATCGTTTTAGTCTCTTAAGGATGACTTTCCACAGTATCTTGCGGGTGCTGTTAACAACAGTGCTGAGGTCCCGGTAGTTGAAGACAAGGTTCATTACACCTTTATTCGGGATAGCCTGGCTGTTTTCAATCCGGAAAGTAGCAGTTATTGATGAGAATTACTACAACCTAAGATGTAGTTTGAAAAACCACACAATCCAATCAACTTCTTCGGTGTTCTCGTGGAATCTTCTACTGTCAAATTGTACTGCATCCGTAGTTGGCTTAGGAAACAACTAGATTAAACTGTCCCAAAGTCGAAAGTCTGTGTTCATGGAAAAGATGTGTTTGATGACGTAATTCTGTTCTCAAATATTACTTCAACTTGCAATAACAGAATGTGAATTGTATGATTAACGGATAATGTTCCATATAATTTTTCTTGGCTTTGACCCTTGTTCTTGAAGTTAAAACGTCCTTTCAGTGCAAAAAGTGTTCTATGTTTATATGCATTTGCAAGTGAGTCAGCCAAGAGCCATGTTATCACATGAAAGGATTTTGTCCTTGATTTCAACACTCTAATCTAAACTAAAACAACATGATGGCAAGATTAGTTTTTCTTTTTTTTCTAATTCAACCAACTGGACTTCCTGAATATTTCAAACCTCCGAAATGAGGTCATAGGATTCCATAAAAAAAAATGTTCATCCTCAGCGATTCGTAAACACCATCTTTGGCCTACTTACATAATGCACTAGCAATCGCGGCCATAGTGCTCTCGGTCTCATATTTCACGCAGAAGTCATCAACTGTCAGAAACACTAGTTCTCTTCCCGGTTGTATTTCGTCTTTGAATGGCATTTCCCCCTCTCTTTCCCTATAAATACACAAAAACCAACACTCACTCGTCGGTCGTCGGTCGTAATAATAATATTTATGAAAATTATAACCGAGGAAAAATATTTATCTTCCATGATTTATGCATGAATATAAATTAATTTTGACCCAAAAATGCAACAGCTCGATGATAGGAGCTGGATATGCATAGATATCTCTATCGGAGGAAGCGCTACCAAACCACTACGCAAAAAAGTATTTTTGAATATTATGATTTTCACAAACCTCAAAATTCGGAGAAGAGATTTGAAACACAAAACTCGTTGAACTACATAAATCATCAATTTTAGGGTTTTTTGTATTTTTGTTTGTGGTTTATGCATAAATCAATATTCAAGACTTCATTAGAAGAATATTTAAACAAAATAATTATAAAAAAAGTCATGTAAATGCCCTGATTTCGTTGACATAGAATGAAATCAATGACTTCAACTAGAACAAAACAATATTGCCTTTATATTAATTTTTGTGTTTTGTCAGAGAATTACAATTTGCAAAGCTCCAACATCAACATAATTATTTCCACATTGCACATTGCTGTTTTGTGTCAATTTGAAACGTCAAGTCTGATAGCCTCGATAAATAACAAACATGAACAACAATATAATCCATGTCCAGCCGCCCGCGTCGTCGGTCGTTGAGGCCACGCCACACAATGCAACTTTATTTACACAAAACATGTTAATTTTCTAACCACAACACGAAATAATTGCCAACGAATCAACAAAATTATATTTTCATTATTATTCAACCAGAAAGATAAAAATGCAGAAAACAAACAAACAGAACGTTTCATTTAATGCAGACTGCATTGTGTATCTTTGGACCTGGATTAATAATAATTTGGTTAAGTGAAATAGTGCATTGAAAATATTGTGATGACCATAGGAGCATTTATTTTATATTTTCGAGGACTAGTGACCGTTTTTTCAAGAGTTGGTAATTCTGACCTTTAGTGTTTATTTAAGAATGAGTCTTGTGTCCTTTAAAACCCGCGACAGTTAACCCTTAAAGCGATTTTACTTTCCTAACGATGTGTTACAGTATTTCTTCGTTTGACAGCAGTTGGCCTAGGGAAGAAACCAAAACCTGGAGAACTAGTCAAAGCGGGCATACTGCGATTTTTACAAAACACGTTGGCAACAACGTCTGTATAGATTACACGACACCTTACTTAGAGTTCTATGAGAGAGATAGGCAGAGCCTCGGATAATGACCCCACACTAATGGCAACCAGACCCAGGACGACAATGGACTACGCATTGATAGTTTGTACCTGCAATGTAAGAGCACTCTACAACCCAGGTGCAATTCAAAAACTTGAATATGGCAGACATTACCTACTGCGATTCAAGATATACGATGGATAGAATCAGTGACAATACAAAAAAAAAATTGTGACATTTATTACAGCTGTCATCAGCGAATGCACATATTTGGAATTTTGGATGCGGATTCGTCGTGGTAAATCGGCTTGGATCGAAAGTCATGGAGAAGCAAGACTATTCAATATAGACCCAGTCCCAGCCCCTAGCACAGAAGAGGTAGAAAGAGCCATCTAAAAGCTACAAAAAAAAAACAAATCCGTCGGATCGGATGGCATATCTGCGGAGCTTTTTAAATATGAAGAAGGTCATCAACAAAGTGTGGGAGTAAGAATGCATACCCACTGACTGGACGATAAGCTCCATATCCCCCATCTACAAAAAAGGCAATCATAATCCTAAGTAATGGAGGAGATGCGCTGTCGTGTGATTTCTTCAACATAGTCCTGGAGCAGATAGTGCGTAGGGCAGATATGGGCATTGAAAACAATATCCTCAACAAGCTCACCCAGCTCCTAGGCTATGCGGACAACCAAAGGGCGTTGTTTAGAGCGACTGAAGAACAGTCGAACCATGTTGGTCTTGAAGTGAATAGCAACATCTGTCCACCGCCTAAGACAAAACGTCACTGTTGGCAGCAGCAATTTCGAGGTAGTTAAGGAGTTCACCTGCATTGGAACAAACATCAATCCCACAAACGACACCTAAGTGGATATCCGAAGAAGAATTACCCTAGCGAAACACTGTTACTTCGGTTTGGAAAGGCTACAGTATCCCAGGCTAAGATCATTCACGGGTTGTGAGCTGGTTAAGTAAGTAGTATAGTCAATCAGCAATAAAAGCGATCTCTGCCACTCTAATCAAGTCAAAGCTTGTTCAAAAAACAAACGTTATTCAAAAAACAAACGAAAGATGAAACGCATAGAAACTTGTGGTAACACCAGGTAACTATGGTTGAGTTACGATATGAAAAGATCCGATAAGATCTTACTTCATAATAAACCCTCCTTAAAATCCCTTCGGGGTTAGTACCAACGTAGAGGCTGCGGCAACGAAGATGAACCCACATTGCCCACTTCCAATGAATCAGAAGAAACGTTATCAACTCGTCCAAATGGCTCGACCAAATAAAGATTCATGGATATAATTTGCCCAGGAAGTTACTTTGCTTTGAGGTATCACAACGGATCTAAGTTTGACGGTAACAAAATCAACTGTCAGCCCACATAACCTAACCTTACCTAGCCTAAAGAAATTGAAAAACAAAATTTTTTGGAAGAGTGACACTTTATTTTTCAATATTCTTAGCTCTGTACACTTGATCCAGCGCCAGCGATGCTCAACTTCTTTAATCAGTCTGGAAAATTCGTAATTCGCATAATGACCAATTTGTTCGTATCGATGGCTGAGAGCCTCTGCGTAATAATTTTTTCTTCGCCAGGAGGTGTTGACGGCCCAATATTTCGGTATAGTGCAACTCTGTGACAGATTTGCCCTTCCCCAGAAGTTGATATGGATCACATCTTGAGAATCCTAGAAAACGAAGTCCATCACCTTTTCGGTCGATGGAACAGTCCTCTTCGACTTCTTCGGAGCACAATCACCGCCTGGAGCTCACTGTTTTGACAGTTCATTGTTCTTTCCTGGGATTGCTCTTAAACAGCATCAAACTCTTTTCTGAAGTGTATCACGCGGTCCGCATAGCAAGATTTGTCATAATTTCATGCAGGATATGACCCACGTGATCTTTAGAAATCCTGCTGCCCACCAATCTCGCAAACCCTCAGTCTTCTGTCTGCTAATACGAAATCATAGTTTTAATTTCTGTTTGTCCGTGGAAACCGTCTTCGGAACTCGGAACGAGTTTGATCCAGTTGGAAACTACGGCTCAAAGTCTTTAAACAAAAACTTATTTTTTTTTTGTCAGAAATAAAGTTGGTCACACCAATTACATGTTCACAAATCAAGGCACATTTTGTTCACAACGTTTTTCACGCAAGGCCTTTAACTTAAATTTTATAATATAAATTACACCGGCGCTATTTTATTTTTTTTTTTCCAAACAAAAGCTCTTTTTTTATAATTCATTCATCTGATTTGGAGACAGTGCCAGCGCCACATGTAGACAGTGGAAGTGTCACACAATGCATACATCCAAACTGACGTTCAATCATCGGAGCAACTCAGAACACAACATCAAAAACAGACATTCTCTGTTGATTTTGCGTGCCAAAAATGGAACCCACATAAAGCCTTAGTTCTATTCAATGGAGATGGCGCTATACCAATCACCAATCAATGGAAAACAATTTTTCAAATAGCACTCTATCAGTGCGAGTTAATGAAATAACTGTCGGTTGGAGCGCGGAGATACTTTATCATCAGCAATTGTATGTTGGCTCGGTTATTGATTCGCACTGAAAATCAACAAAAAATATGATTTGTCACTTTTTGTCCATGATTCGAACGATGCGATGGTTAGAGTCCGAATGAAGGTTTTAATTTGAGCGAATTCTGAGTATTCTTTTGGCTGATTTCTGGAACGCTCCTCTCACTGGTTCTGAGGACGAATTTGTCGAAATTTCCCATTCGATTTAATTACGCTGGCAAATTGCTGTTTAAAGTTAGACCGAAAACGGATAGCATGGGACAAAAATCCATGATCTGTGACAGACCAACATCAATTGAAGCTATGAAAGATGTCTTATATACCAGGCATTTCAAAAGATCGCATTACTGATATTGTGTAGGAAATTTGTTTACATAAGAAAGAGGTCTCGGCGATGGGTGTCGTTTTCGCTCACTCCGAAAGCGCAATCGTAAGACCATATCAGAGCATTGTTAGACGCTATTTAGACGCCATTGTACCCTTTCGTGCCATCTAACTGACATGGATCTACTGGTGAACACCAAATCCCGAGGATCATTCGAAGCAGTTGACTTTAGTCGGTAAACAAGCTGTAAAGAAGGCAACAATGTTTTCTGGGATTCAGAATATGTGATCTACAACGACTACTTACTTACTTACTTACAACAGTCTCCGCTAGCTGTTTACTGTTTTGCACTCCAAGTTAATTCAGGTCCTCTTTCACTTTGATGCGCCACCTGAGTTATGGTCTTCCTCTACTTCTTCGTCGTTCGGAGGTTTGGTGTTCATCCGATCTATCTACTAGGTTCAAGTCACGGCGGCGTTAGGCCCGCTGTTGAAATTTCTTCCCCATTCTCCACCAATGCGCACGGGCCTTAGATAACGCGAAGAACTCTCCTCTCGAAACAGCCGAAAGCACATTCATCCGATTTTGGACTTGGATGAAGAGGGTGTTGTATAGTTTTGCTTTAGTTCTGTCCGAAACCGTACGTCGCGTCGGTCCAATACCAAGACAGCTTATACTTCGTTTTGCTCTCGTTTACCTTAACTGCCTCAATTCCGTAAGCTTGTTTCCAACCTTGTTGGAGCAGCGTGACTTCTCCATCGTCATTTTGCATAAGCAAATGAGCCAAAATTAGACATATGTAGTTTTATACAGTTCGTCTCTGTAGATACTGCCATATGCGGCCTTAAAATCGATAAAAATGTGTAGGTGCCGATTTGGAGTTCTAAGATATTTTCCTTCAAAGATTGACTTTCTTGGTCTGAAGCCACATTGATAAGAATCGATCAAATTGTTGTAGAAAGGCTTGACTTTTACATATTACGGCAGAGAGGATCTTGTAAGCGATGTTAAGTAGGCTGATACCTCTGTAGTTGGGGCAGTTTAGAGGATGTTCCTTATTCAGGATCGGACAAAACATGCTGACATTCCATTCATCGAGCATGTGTTCGCCTTTCTAGATCATAGTCTGCTACTTTCAACAGCTCGGCAGCTAAACCGTCTGCTCCAGCGGCTTTGTTTCCTTGCCGTTTTTATTACGTCTACATATGTCGGGGTTTACTAATTGATGGCCGGATTCTTTTCGCCGTCGCCAGTACAGACGCAGTCTCTCCAAATCCCCAGCATCGACTCTGATTCTACTATGATATTTACTTGCTCATCTCTACAGGAATCAGTTCTTGCTCGAAGACCTTCATCCAACTGTTTTACTTTCCAATAAAGCCTCCGAACTTCATTCTTGCTATTGGCTCTCTCTACATCCTCGTACACTCTCCCTTTTTGACTCACGAGCAGCTCTTGTCAAACCTAGCACATTAGAGGCGGTATCTCTAACTGCTTTCTGGCAATGTTTCCACTGGTCCTCGTTAGTTGATGTTGACGGCATAGGACTCCTTAAGAGGTTACTTGAGACTTGATCAGAAAAGTATATGGCTTATGGCGATCTCTTGCGACTGTACCCGTCCGACGTCGAATTTCTTTGCAGCATTTTTCCTTGTTTTGATGGTTATCGGAATGTTCGTACCACTACCTTGGCTCCGACGAGAAGCGAAAAATGTCACCGGCTGTGACATTTTGGGCGATTCGACATAACTTGGCAAAGAAAAAATTATCTCCCACCATGATAATACACTAGCTCCTTTGCCATCGCCAAGAACAAATTGTTCTTTGGTGTCTCATCCACCGTATTCTTCAGATAATAGCCCTTCGCTATCCGCACTTACAGATTTGACTTCTTCAATGCGTGGTGATACAAGCATTTCTTCGACAAGGCAGTGTTCTGTGAGATTTATCACTGGATCAAAATTTATCTTTGTGTTGAAATTTCCAAGCCGAGGTACTTTGATTTGTGTTTTTCTAGTATTGATTCTACGATTTAAGATTTTTATCAAATGATTGGATGGAGGTCAAAATGTGTTGTTTGGATTATTGATGAAAGTGAATACAGTAGGGCTAGGTACCATCCTAGTAAAGCTACCGTCACTTCATGTTAAATGCTCAAAATTGTTTCATTAAACGGCAGCATGTCCTTTTAGATTCAAAACATCGTATATCACTTCATCGATGTTAACATATCCTAAAATAGTTTGCTTCCTGCCTTCACTCTTCACATGCCATAAAAAAAAAAGAACTATCAGTCAAGATATCCAGAACGGAAGTAAAACATTCTCAGACATCCTCAAACCTCCATCAGTGTCACCATCATCGCTCACCATCAACATGCCCTAATTTTCTGAATTTTTTTCTTGAGGTCTTGAAGAATTTCTTCTTACCGAAAATTTTCGAGAAAAAAGAATTTTACAAAATTTAAGACAAAATTAACACAGTCTAAATATTTTCGGATATCAACGACCATCAGGCAACAACACTATGAAGAAAGTTTTCCAATAGTTGGAGTCTGGCTACGACTCAAGTGTGTGTTTGTGCAGACATTGTCTTGATGGTTGAAATTCATACTTCTTTAACTTTTCTATTCTACACTGGCTGGTGGTAATATTCCTTGTCCTGTCATTTTGGGGGGATATTTTGGTGAAGTGAGAGCGGTGAGAAAATTTCCACATGAATTGTTAAAAATGTGGGGGAAAATTAATTATTGCCATGGAGAAGTGCCAACTAGTCAAGTTGTCGTTTTTGGCTTCCTTGAAGAGTGTTGTTGGTTGTTGTCGTCATTATTGTCTTGAACTGAACGTATTTGTCGGTCGTCTTGTTCTCTTTTTGGGGATAACAGGACAGATAACAGGCGTGAAATATTGTTGCCAATATTGTACACAACTGAATATACAGTTGCTGAACGTTTAAATTATATAAACTTGGTGATTTTTCAACTTGTCAGCAGGTTTGTATAGACAGGGTTCTTAAGGAAATCATATGAGAAGTCATCATACATCCATCGGATGCTCACCATTATTCCTCTTGCTGGTCTAAACGGCTCTGACGACTTCTAATCTCTCTACACTGGTGGCTTATTGGCTTAAAGGACTAGACACACCTTAAGACATTTGACTTAGAACGTTTTCTTAGCATACATAATTTTTAACACAGTTGGCAATAGTGTTACTCCAAGCCTAGCCTAGGCACTTTACTATCTACAGATTGGTATTTCTGGCCTTCTGGGGGATGCTTTATTTTCTGTACTAAATTCATGGAACCTGGTGTTATTTAATCATGAGGTTTCCATTAAATTCGGAAAATGGGAAATGCCAATGTTATTTTATCTCACAACTCGATGTGCTCTCAACTTTTTTGTTGACTCTTTGTTTTTATTTTTATTTTGCATAAATAAATTCTAAATTCATTTTTATTTCTCTTTTGTGCCATAACTCGCTGTTTCCGGTCCGCTGTGCGTATTGTATTTGACAGAAATTCATCAAGCCGAGTCATAAAATTTTAGATGACAATTCTATGTACATTTCAACTGATGGAATAAGCCTAGACGAACTTTTGGATTCAGTTAGTAGTGAAAGTTTTTCCAGTCCTCCATCACCGGTGCAGTATCAGAGTAAGTATTAAAATGAAAAAATTCTATGCCGGTCCTTGATTTGTTGTTTTAGTGATGCGATGTTTGCATTTAAAATTGTGTTTGCATTTGTCAATGGTTTTTGTTCTGTTTTTGTTCTATTTTATGAAAAGAACTTAATAAAGTCGATATGGAAGTGCAGATAACGCAAATTGGATAAATATTAAAATTTTAAATGGAAAAGCGGAGTAAAAAGAGCATAGATTAAAAATGCAACCAGAACTTAGAAGAGTGAAAATAAAAATAATAAATCAATCGATGCATTTTGAAATTTACATTTTTTTGTAATTATAAATCTAGTTGTTTTTTATTACTCTTATTCTAGAAAAAAAGAAATAGTAAATAAAATGACCAACAAGACCAAAAAGTCCAAGCCTAAGTTGGTTTATCGCTAACAATGGATTTTTAATTTTAAGTCATTCTTACGCCACTGAATATGCGATATAATTCAGATTCTGGACTCTTAGCCTCCTAGTTTCTTTGAATTCATTAGTTGCCTAAGTTGCAACAAAAATGAAAGTGTTAAGAAGAGATTATTTCGTAACTTTCCGATCCACTTTGCAACTTCTGACTCGCTCCTCTATTCGATGAACTTGCCCCAGCGATTCTCCAACTTCTTTAACCCGACTGTAAAAAAATGCCTTGAGGTCTGCAGAGTAGTCTTCAGTTTGGCGTTAACTCCTGTTTGGAAACAAAACGAAGTCGTTCGGTGCGGGGTCAAATCTGGAGAATGCGGTGGACGAGGCAACAGATCTTAGCTCAGTTCGAACAATCCGTTACTGGCAATGACAGAGGTGTGCCGGTGCCTTATAATCGTCAGAAAACCCTTATCTCTTAGTCATATTTTTCTTCAATTCAACGTCGAATCAACCCAATCAATAAGATCATTAAAATCCTGTGATAGTTTTGACTCTCCAAGTAGTCGTGGGACCACACCCTGTGAATTCCAAAAAATAGTGGCCATCACCTTTCCGCACGATTTGGGAAAGTCTTCAATTTCCTTCGATCATGTTCGCCGACTAAATATACGTTTTTGACTGTTCCGTCTGGGTCTACCACGAAATGTCGAATGCAAATATCGCAATAACAAAAAATCTTGGATGTAAGAATCTCGAAAAAAAAAATCTCGAACGAAAAAAATCTCGAAAACAAATTTAAAAAAAAATCCCGAATGCCAAAATCTAGAACACTAAATAATTTCCAGATATTGGTTCAATTCGAGATTAGTTAATTTGCTAAGCTAAAAACAAACAAAAAGATGACCTCTGCTCTTAAAACACTACTCTAGTCTGGAAGCCTAAGCGTTAACTTGAAAGATTCAGAAAAGAAAAGCAGCACCCATCTTCGAGCTTGACGACTCACTGGAGTATGGTATGTTTTCTATCCATTATTCCCTGCTTGGAATGGGAGCCTGGAATGGTTTGTGAAAATCAAGGTCTTATTGTGTGTTGTAGAACTATGACCCATAACTTTATAGAGGCTATGTGCATGTTCCATAGAACAGTTTTTCTCAGAATTTAGTCTGACTAAGCCAACGCAATTAAAGCTGCATATTCTTGAACAAACAGATCTAGGGGTTTTTAGTAAGTATAACTTACAGTTTCGCAGTTCCGCAGGGTCAAGCTCATTGTATTGTTATACCCATGCAACAAGTTTAAACAAGCCAGGAAGTCCTGTAATGCCCGTATTCGTCGGACCAAATTTTAACATGACCGAAAATTGGCAAAAAATACTGCAATGTTTCAAGGGCAGAGAATTTTTTTCTTCTTCGGTCCCATCGCTCGTTGACAATGACACTCCAGTTGTTAGCTCTCTCGCGGAAGCTAATTTTTTTGCTAGGCAGTTCACCGCCAACTCTTCGCTGCCAGGGAGTGTCCTGACTCCACCTGTCCTTGAACGTGCCAATGATTTCATGGGACAAATCTTATTTCGTACTCGTGCTTTGATGAGAGTCCTAAAGGATCTCAACATACATAAATCCGCTGGTCTGGATGGTATCCCCGCTATTATTCTGAGGAGGTATTTTTCGATGTTGGCAAGACCCTTGCGTAAGCTTTTCCATATATCCTATTCTTTGGGCTCGTTCCGATCAGTTGGAAAACAGCATTTGTCCAGCCAATCCAAAATATCGTCCAATTGCATTTACGTACCTACTTTCTAAGGTCATAGAATCGCTGATCAACTATCAGCTCAAGAAATATCTCCGAGACCGAAAGCTTCTTAATGACCGGCAGTACGGCTTTCGCAGCAACATGTCCTTTGGTGATCTGATGGCTTATCCCAACGAACAGTGGAACAAATCTCTACATCGTTTTGAAGAAAGTAAGATTGTTGCACTTGATATTTCAAAGGCAATTGATAAAGTCTGACATCTTGCTCTTTTGTCGAAAATGCATGCTTTCGGTATCGATGAATCCCTTCTTCGTTGGATTAGAAACTTTATTTCGAACTGTTCAATATACAAGTTGAATTCAAGTCTGAAACCCACAGTATAAATGATGGTGTCCTCCAGGGCACATTCGGTCTCTTCATTGATTATGGATAAGAACTTGTATGTCGTTCTAAATGCAGGATCATCTTCATCGCCGTAGGTTATCATTTTCACTCACTTGATTTCAGTTCAGAGAGGATGCTGTTCATGACAAGAACCCAGAGCAGTGGCGGCGCCTCTGGATACGGAAATTCTCACCCTTTCCTCTGTTAGCTATAAGTTGATTTGTCTCTTTCCACTCTACGGTAAAATTCGTTCGAATTTTTATTTTCACACCCCCAATTGATTCTCTGGGACAAACAAATTTGACCGCTCGCGCGAAATTTTCTATTTTCACATCTCTTGGACAAACTTTATTTTTCTGCTCACATCATTTTGCGCTAATGACGATTATTATTTTTCTTTTAATTTTAATTTCGTGCCACGTAAAAAATTGAGATTTATTTTTAAAAAAATTGAAAGGAGAACCGGCAAAAATGTATGGAAGCTGGCCTAGGAACCAATAACGACATGATATATATCAATTGAAAGGTTTTTTTGTCTACTTTAACATTTCTATGGCAGTAAGTCCCAAATCGCTGTGTGGAAAAAGTTATTGCACAATAAAGTGATTCACAAGCAATAAGTGTTTTCTTGTTTTCATCTTGACCTTGGAACCAATAACGACATGATGTATATCAATTGAAAGGTTTTTTTTGTGTACTTTAACTGTTCTTTTGGCCAAAAGTCCCAAATTACTGTGGGGAAAAAGTTATCGCACTTAGATTTAAAAGAAGTTTTGTTCTGCTTTCTTTGTAAAGCTTTTCTATTACGATGAAAACAAGAAAACTCTTATTTTTTTGTGAATGATTTAATTGTCCAATAACTTTTTCCCCACAGTGATTTGGGACTTCTCGTCAAAACGAAAGATAAAGTACACAAAAAAACCTTTCAATTGATATACATCATGTCGTTATTGGTTCCAAGGTCAAGATGAAAACAAGAAAACACTTATTGCATGTGAATCACTTTATTGTGCAATAACTTTTTCCACACAGCGATTTGGGACTTACTGCCATAGCAAATGTTAAAGTAGACAAAAAAACCTTTCCATCGATATTTATCATGTCGTTATTGGTTCCTAGGCCAATATGCCGGTTCTCCTTTATCCTTGCAAATTCATAAGGTTTGCTGTAGTGAACATATGGCAAGAAAGTCACAAGTAAATATGGCCAAATAACGCTTTCGAAAACTGACAACAACAACAATATTGTCAAATGGCCTTATTTCGAAATATGGGCTTATGACACAGGGCCATCATAAGACACGGCACCGTTCTGATCGCTGATTGCTTGTATATTTTCCAGTCAATTTCTCTTTTAGTTTTTTTTTGGTGACATTGAAAAGTCTTCTAGCTTCTTGTCATAGATCGCCTGTGGTCACCCCCCAAAAAAAAAGAAACTTATGAAAGTCGTCGACTAAGTATTATTGGTTTCCTGGTTTACAACTTTAGCTATGCGAGTAGTTCCTGTAGGCCGTAGGATTTTCTGTGTAGATTTTTTATTGCTAAATGCACTATATTACCTTAAGTCCCAACCCACAACATCGTTATACCTTCAAACTTGAAATACTAAGAATTTTATTCTGCTTTAAAGCAGAAAATAAGTAGGCAAATTATTTTACCACAAAGTTTGCAGGAGGTAACAGATGGTGTTAAGTACTTTGGCCTTGCTGAACACTTGTTCAAGTTTTAAGGATACCTGTGGCGTAGGTAGTGGTTAAATGCGTTGGCTATTTCGCTGTCAAATATATTTCATACATTTCATGGGTACTGTCTTACGAGGAAAAGGCAAAATTATCAAAATGTATTTTAAAGGATATTTTTATTGTTCTGTTCTATCGTTTCGAATGTTCTAAGACATTTTTTCTTATTTAAAATTCAATACAAAACTAAAAAAGTCCTCAGTCACCTTCAATACAAATAAACAAGGAAACAGATCTCAAAGCTCATTAAAGAGTCATCAACATCATCAGCTACATCAAAGTACACAACATTTTCATTTTGCTACACCACTCAATTTGTTTGAATTTCAAAGACTCAATAACTTTCCATCACTCTCAAATCAAAACTTATACTCTGCTCGTTGATTGATGGGCTTTTAACTTGTCTCAGCTGTCAACACTCCAAAAAACAAAACAAAAAAAGTTTTCAACAAAAATATTTAAAAAATTCCCAATTCTGTCGAAGTTGGTGGTTGTATCCTGTAAAAAAAAATAAAGATAAAAACAAAACAAACACATCAAAGCTACAGCGAATCAATAAAACAACATTTCATTTTGTTAAAAGTCCACTAGAAGACTTGAGAAAAAACTCAGCCAAATAATTTTTTGTTAAATTTTCACCCAACAGATACCAAAATGCCTCTTCCCCATAGTTCCAGCTATGAGTCATTAGACAAATACAAAGCGGCACTGGAAACTTTGAAACTATCCGACAACAGTGGTGGCTTAGGTGGCGCCCAACGAATCCCATATCCACCAGCTCCAACCCAAGGACCAACAACGGCACCAGCAGCTTCAAACTCCTGTAAGTATCTATAGTCCTCGTGTCTAGCGACTTTCGGAAAGGGAATTTCGGGTGTTTTCTGTTTTCCGGCTGGAGAATTTATAAAATAAACCCGTCGTCAATTTTTCTCTATTTATTTGTTTTTCCCACAGACAACCTTGACAGCAAGCGTAATAATAATTCGACAACGAAAATCGACACGATTAGGGAGGACATTAAAAAATCCTATTACAACGAAAAACAAAAGCAACTTAGCGATTGGTATTACATAAAAAAAGCGCCAAAGGAAAAGGACGACGACGATGTCGATGACGACGCTGGAATTCAACATCAGCAACTGCTGCCTTCAAAAGGGCCGACAAGAAAAAACGAAGCAAAAAAAGAACATAATGGCTCGATTGGCATTGAGCATAATAATGATGCATTGGCTCCTAAAATGTCTAGTCGAAGTGAAGCATCATCCTCATCGAAAAATTCCCAAAGGCCGCCGTCGGAGCTCCCTCCACCATCATCCACTAAGGCATCGTCAAAAGCAATGAACTGGAATAATTTCGATTGTCAGCCGTCCCCTGAAGCTGATGTTGGCGAAATTATCGGAACGGCTGATAATGGCGGCGCTAATGATGGCAGAACTCATCCCAAAGAAACTGCCATCGATGAT
The DNA here is from genome assembly GCA_920937365.1 of Sphaerophoria rueppellii. Taxonomy (NCBI): domain Eukaryota; kingdom Metazoa; phylum Arthropoda; class Insecta; order Diptera; family Syrphidae; genus Sphaerophoria; species Sphaerophoria rueppellii. Next base: position 16,278,135 of record CAKKXW010000003.1, on the reverse strand, counting down.
GACAGCAGCATCATCGTCGAGAATGATTGGCAGCAGGCTTGGCGGAAATTCCACGTAAGCAATCTGAATTCCGATTTCGATGTGAAAGAAGGCAATGATGACGACGGAATTCATCGGTACGATAATGTTCCTATCGGTGGCGGAAGTGGCGGTAGCGGTGGTCACTTCGCCTCACCCACCCAGCCGCAGTCATATCTGAGCAATTACAACCAGCAATTGATGCACCAACAAAAATGCATCGAACCCGGGTGCAATTGTTCATCGCAGGACGATTTCTCAAGGACGAAATTCAATTCGACATCGAATATCGGCGCTGTCAGTGTGAACCTATTGAAACAGCGCTATCAGAAGCCGGATAGAGCAAATTGCGGTTTTAATTCCACATCGCAATCGGGCCATTTGGAAGGTAATGAATACGTGAACGCTTCAAGCTTTCGCCGAAGACCCGCAGCTATTTCGAGCGGAGCTGCTGGCAATTATCAAAGAACCTGTAACGATTCGGTTGTGGGTTTGGATGCGTCGAAGAACAACATCGTCCGGAGTGGTAGTAAAAACAATATCGAGATGCAGCTGGAGCACTGGGAAAATATGAGCAACATCAACAAGAGTTGTGATTCGAGGGCGAGGCGTAGTGCTGTTCGTGGTGGCGGTGACAAGGACGTTCCAATGAGCAATAATAACAGACCGAGTCATGGTGGTAATGGTTGTTGCAGCAGCTGTGGTAGTGGCTGTACGAATAGCAATAACAGAAAGAGAACCAGCAATAATGTTGGCAGCTATCGAGGTCATAGCCATCATAATCATCATCATCATCACCAACAGCAACAACAGCAGCAGGAGCAGCAACATCAACACAACCATCATCACAATCTGAATGCAGAGCTATCTGAAAACCATCAAGAACTACAACAACTGCAGCAGCAACAAACAGTTTTGGTTGAAAAACAACGACAAGCTTTGTTAGTCGATGGTCAAGCATCGATGTCATCTCAATCCCATGGCCTGACCCATCATCATCACCAGAAGGAACACCCTCTCCCAGTGACAGCCAGTTCGAATACAAGTCGTACGAGAGGAGCCGGCGATGGTGTTACGAACAATAGTACCATCACATCAGATGTGCTCCTGACTCCGGTGCTCTCGGCACGTTTGACTGTTCTCTCAACGCCGAGAGCAGCATTGAGATCGAGAATCATACAAAAGCGACCCGATGAAACAAGCTGCAGCAGTAGTTTCGAGCAATTAAATGTCATTGGAATACCAACAGCTCCTCATCCAGCAGAAACAACAACAACAACAGTCGATGACTACAAACAAGTGCAATACCAATACCAGACGTCATTGTCGTCGTCTTCGTCCGTGCAGTACCAGCAGCCCTATAATGCCCAACAGCAGCAGCTGGATATTGGTCAGGTCCATCATGTGCCTCATTCTTACCGTCATAATTTTCAACATCAACACCAGCAGCAGCAGAAGCTTGAGCTGGCACCGAGTTCTGAGATTTGTGAAGACGAAAAAACAACAAGCACTGGCTTCATGATAACGAGGCCGACAGGGGTAACATCCCGACCAGAGGACAATGGTGATGGTGGTAATGGCGCTGACATCCTTGAGACAAAACGTAGGCCATTGCCGGAGATTCCACACGAAGAAGTTGGCCAGCAGCAGATTCATGAGCTTCTGGATGCTAAGGTAAGAGGTGGAAATCTAGAACTACATTATCTTTTTGTTTTATTTGTTTTTATTCTCCTCCAATGTATTTTAAAGGATGGATTGTAGATATGGCTATTAGTTAGGTTGCGAACTGTGTAAATTGGGCAATTTAAATTTGTAGATGTTGCAAATTTATGTTTCGTTTCAGAGTGTTTATGGCGAAACAAAATCAATCAAACACTCGATAATCGATAATTCTATAAATTTTTTCGGACGGAAGTAACGCATTCAATCGGAAATGATTTTCATAAAAATGTTAATTAAAGGGAAATCAGCTCGATCGATGACCGATTTGAAACGAGGCTTGGCTCGGTAACTACTTTGCTGTTTTGTGATGTTTTTTTACTTTCCAGACGAAGTTGCATTGAGACTGTACAGGGTCGTTCGAAGAATCCTATAATAACGCAGAGTGAAAGTTGGCCTACAATATGGTAGTACATACAAATTTCATACAGCTAATTGGGATAGAGTCCCCGGAAGTATCAATCTTTCGGCACAATTAGGTTGGCGAAAGTCGAAGGTTAGGTTAGGTTTTTAGCCTTTGCTTAAGAGATCACAAAAGCAACGGCAAAATGGTTGGGTAAGCATAGAATAGCTGCTGAGAAGACAATCACCACTGTTCGATCCTAGACCTTACTTGTTAAGTTGGTACAGGTGTCGCTTGAATCGAGCGACTGTCTAGAAAATATAATAGGTCGCAGAAAGCAAAGCGGTCTGAGACAAAATGTACAACTTTCGCTGATGGTGCAGTAGCTGTGAAAACTCCCTATTTGCTACACTTTGTTGGTCAACTTTGGTGCTTCAGAATGAATGGAAGCCATCACAATACTGCAGAATAAGTCCAACTTGATGCTGTCTAGTAAAAAGCCATTGATTTCCGTCGTAACTTAGATATTCCGAACGTGAAAGAAGCCTTGCGAGCTCTTCTAAGAATGCCCATCAGTTCACCATGCCAACGTCAGGCGTAAAGTTTAGTGATTCGTTAAAGGCTCTACGAATGTTAAATGTTTATCTATCTCACTCTGCTTTTCAGGCATTGCAATGTTCAGAATTCTCGCACTTTGATTTGGCATATAATACAGAATTATAAAGCCCCACTAAGGACGCTTTTTAGAAAAATAAAGTATCGTTCAGCAAGATTCCATGAACCAGTGATTTTTTTTATCAACTGAGTTGACGTTGATCCCACCAACTTTGTTGAGGAAAAACGATCAGCGGCTATTTGTGAAAAAAGGTTGAGTGTCTCTAGCAAGCTCAGTCCCTAACCAGCTGTCTCCAGTTTTGCTCCACCATAGTCGAAGCCTTCCTCTTCTGCGATGTCCTTCCAGGATGGATTCGAAGACTTTTCTCACTCACATGACCCTCCCATCTTAGTCGTTGGGCCTTAACTTTTCTGGCTAGGTCTGTTGACAGACCCACCTGAGTCTCTGAACCCGTCTGACTAGGTCCACGTCGTTGTACACCCCGTAAAGTTCGCAAAGTTCGCTGTTGTATCCTCTTCTCCATTCCCCATCAATGCACACGGGGCCAAAGACGACCCGAAGAACTTTCCTCCGATTTTGTCAAGGTCCACTCAATTGCTTTCTTAGCTCTAAGAAACAGCGATTAGCAAGAGTTATTCTTCTTCTGATCTTGGCGCTGGTATTATTGCCCGTGTAAATAGCGGAGCCTAGGTAAACAAACTCCTCTACTCTACTACCCATCTTTGCCGCTTCTGTCTCAATTCTCACAAAGGCGCCATTGGCATCACGCAGTGTTCTTCCCATTATATCAATATCATCGGCGTACGCGAGAAATTGAACAGATTTTTGGAAGATAGTGCCTCTGGTGTTGACGTTGGAGTTTTGCACTATTTTCTCAAGAACGATGTTAATGAAATCGCACGACAGTGCATCGCCTTTTGTCTGAATCCTTTTTTAGCATCGAAAGATTCCATAAGCTCGTTGCCAACCTTGGTGCAGCAGCGTGAGTTCTCCATCTCATTTTGCACAAGCAAACGAGCTTGGCAGGGATGCCAAAACAAGACATAGGTTTATACAGTTCGTCTCTGTAGATGCTGTCTTACGCGGCCTTAAAATCGATGAAAAGGTGGTGTGTATCGATTTGGAGTTCATAGGTTTTTCCCAGGATCTGCCGAAATGTGAAAATTTGGTCTATGGTTGACTTTCCCTGACCGGAAGCCTTATTGATAAGGACCAATCAGATTGTTAACGAAAGGCTTCAGACGTTCACATATTACGGCACAGAGCTTGTTGGCGATGTGTAGTAGACTGATTCCTCTGTAGTTGGCGCAGTTAAGAGGATCTCCTTTTTTCAGGATCGGGCAAATAATGTTGAGGTTCCATTCATCAGGCATGCATTCCTCTGACCATATGATACAGATGATTTGGTCCATGCTCCTATCTAGCTCGTCGCCTGCTGTTTTGAACAGCTCGGAAGCTATACCATCTGCTACAGCGGCTTTGTTGGATTTCAGCCGTGATTGCGGTTTTTACTTCTTCTAGGTCGGATTCACGGATGAAAGGGTCCTGTCTGCCCGCCGTTTTGTTCGTCCTCGCCGCTATACAGTCTACAGAAGTCGAAGTGTCTTTCCAAATCACCAGAATTGACTCTGATTCTGGTATAATGTTCCTTTGTTTACCTCTGCAGGCATCGGTTCTTGCTCAATGACCTTGAGCCTACCTTCGATAAATCCTCCAAACAACATTCCTGCTGTTGCTTTCTCAACATCCTCGATCTGACGCCTTTTATGCTCTCCAGTTTTTTCCTGAAAGGCCGCCGTTCCTCTCTCCTTTTTTGCTCGTAGAGCTCACGAGCAGTTCTTGTCTTTCTATACAGCGCCGCTTTGTATGCCTCCTGCTTGGGTGCATGGGCCTGCCTGCATTCTTCATCAAACCAGGGGTTTCGTTTTGGTGGCTGTGTGAAACCCAGCATATTAGAGGCAATATCTCTAACTGCTTTCTGGATATTTTGCCACTGGTCTTCCATAGTTGATGTTGGCGGCATAGGACTTCTTACTTGACACTTGATCATAGAAGGATCTGGCGATCTCCTGCGATTGTAGCCATCCGACGTCGAATCTTGCAGCATTTCCTTGATTTGGCCGTTGTCGGGATATTCGTAGCACTACCTTGGCTACGACGAGGTAGTGGTCCGAGTCGATGTTAGCTCCTCGGAAAGTTCGAACATCTAAAATGCTGGATAAGTGCCTTCCGTCAATCGCAATGTGATCACTCTTGTTGTCGGTTGATTGATCAGGAGATCTTCATGTACCTTTATGGATGTTGAGATGAGGAAACCAGGGGCTTGCTACCACAACATTTCGACCCGCAGCAAAATCGATCAGCCTGAATCCGTTATCGGAAGTGGTGTCGTGCAGGCTGTGCTTTCCGACTGTTCCACCAAAGAAGTCCTCTTTTCCAAGCTTTTCGTGAAATTCGCCAAGGACAATTTTAATGTCATAGCTAGGACATTGCTCGTACGTTTTGTCGAGGAGCTCGTAGAACTCGTCTTTGATGTCGTCCTTTTTCTCTTCTGTGGCGCATGCGCACATATTTGAATAATGTTGCCGAATTAAGCCTTGATTCGGATAGTCGTGATGCGTCGCTTACACATTTTAAGCTCAAGGCTTTTTGCTTGGGTCTGCTTCCCATGAAGAATGCTCATCCGAAGAGTCGCTATTGTTGCCTCCGGTAGCAAATCGTATACATGTATATCCGAAATTCGTTGTGCTTTAAACATTTGCTTGGTTCTTCATCAGTATATCCGACTGCTTCGCAACTGAATAGAGAACAATTGAAATCCGTATAACAGAATTCCGATGATCAACGCCTTACAATCCCTGACTAGATGTAAATAAAAAAAAGCGGATCCTAGGCAGAAAAAGTCCTTAACTCCCTTGAAGTTAAATCTGTCATTTTCTCTTTAGAATCACTGATAATGAGATATCAATTGATTGTTGAAATACGGCTTACATATGTAATTTATATCATTTTTAGATAAAGTACGATTCTCTAGCAAAAATGTGCAAAATAGTATCTTCATGGTTATCGAGAAAAACTAAATGTCTCATAAAATTAATGTTCTCTCTGGGATATTAGATTTAAAATTAAATGAGATTTATTATTCACGCCCAATAAAACAAAACCACCAAGCTCCATTTAAGACTGTTCAAAAATGCACCTATACAATCACATTAAGATGGGTGGATTAAAATTGTCAACGATTCTCGTCGACAATGAATCCACTTAAAAAAAAAAATCAATATTTCATCATAAGAGTCTATTAGTGCGTTGCTTACATAAATTGCATGTGTATTTTTTCACGAGTAAATCAATTAAATTTTACACTCACCCAACCAAATTACCAGCCAACCATGTTAAAGTACTTACAAACTTGTTTACTATGAAATCCTATTAACTAGCAACTTACGAGCATTTTAAAATCATTAACAATTTTTTTTATATTTTTATAATGCATAAAGCTATTAAGGTCGATAATATGCCCGGTTAAAAAAAGCATCCCAACTTTAAATTAATTAACATTATAATTTTAACATTTCAACCTTTAAAAATATTCCTGCAAAAATAAAAAAAAACCAGAAAATTAATGTTCTCTTAACCCTTCGCTGAAAAACCCCCACTCTCCAACACCCAATAGTGTACATAATGTAGATTAAAATAATTTTCTCTATAAGGCCCAAAGCTCTCAACCAAAATTATCTTTCCAACTTAGTCTATGTATACTGCGTCTGGCTGTCAGTATCCTCACATATCTACATATATGTGTGCGTTCTCATTGCATTTTTTTGTCCTCACATGCAAGCATAATAGTCACCCATCACTCCCATCTTGTAACCATTGGCAACCATGGTTTCCATATTTTTCCCACGTTCCAAATACCTAACTCCATTGTAAAACAAAACATCTGCCATAACTAGACCTGCTCTGACTGAACTGCTGAATTAAAAGAACAGAAAAAAAATCTTTGAAAAGTAAAAAAAAAAAAAAACGAAATGAAAAAAATCAGAATCGAATAACCATAACAACGAGGTCATCCTCTCATTGCACAGTATCCACACACACTCAGACAGACAAGACACACACAAAATATTACGTTACTGCACAGGATACTCACTGATTCCATCTGGAATTGCTAGCTCTCTCAGCAACTGCACGAAATTTCAAAAAAAAAAAAAAATAACATCCACCACCCACCACGCCCATCCGCCCACTGCATTATTCTCTGTTTTGATTGTGTCACACAACCAGCACATCCTCGAATCATCCATCATTCTTATGACTACTATTTTCGTAGTCTCTGTTGTCTGGGAGAGATATTGAAGTCGGGTCGGGCCAGGCCAGGACCAGCACCTAAAGGCCCTCATATCGCAATGGCAATCGCTTTGTCATGCCATTGCCAGCGGCATCCAAATTGCAATATACTACTATATTGCCTTCGTCAGTCTGATTATTGTCCTTGCCGGTATATGAAAAAGTAACGGGGCACACGAGTCACAGACAGCTAAATACGCTAACTTAACGAACGAAACCCCAACATCACTCTCTCTGCTTTGCTGCATGCCGAACAGCAGCATCTCAGGACATCACGAACGAAAAGAATTCACATCAAATGGAGAAGGAAAGAAAATAAAATGCAAAAGAAAACCAAATAACATGGAAGAACGGTTGGCATGTGGAACGTGTGTAACATTTGCTCTGTGCTGGCGCTAGGTAAGTTGTTCTCGTCCTGCCAAATGCTGTGCCCTATTGACTCGTGTGCTCTACCATGGTATTTGCCTCTATTTTTGGTCGTTCATTACTTTTGTATAATCATAACGTACGCCAAGAACTTTCAACAGGCGATTAAAAGTTGTTGCCGCAAATTAGGCGCATTTAAATGGGGGCCACTTGCATTGACAATCTTTTCATGTTGATGTTCTACGTTCTTTCGGTTCTACCCCAATCCAATCGCTATTCATCCTTCGTTTGTGTCTTTTTCGGGTTGAGAGAAAGAGAACTGCGAAACTTAACGAAAGAAATTTACAATTTTTTGGCTGAGGAGAGATTTGGATGGGCGCATGGTCGGTGCGCAGAGAGAAATCGAATGCGAAGATAATTTTGCTGAATTTAACAGCAACAAATTAAACGTTCTCATGTTTTCTTATCAATAATTCTCAGAATGTTGTTTATGGTAGGAAAAAGCCGGTTTTCGGTGCATTTTCAGGGTTGCCACTTTCAATTGTATTGAGAACAACGTTTGAATTATGCTTATTGTCAATGGCACCCAATGGTCTCAATAGTTTACATTTCGATTGATTTCCCCATAACGTTCGATAGGAGTCTATCCTAAGTAATTTACAAAGGATAAGTAAAAATAATACTGTTAATTCCCTTAAGTTTCAGCCAGTTTTCAGATTTTTTAGTTTGATACTCAGTTAGTTTTAATTTCCAATTCACAAAAAGCGATCCAACTTGTTATCAAACGTAGATTCATACCTAAGCAAAAGTTCAAGAACTCATTTAAGTTCGAACATCAGCTCTTTTGTTTAGTTTATTTATTTAGTTTAGTTTTTGTATGGAAGATTGTCATCAATTATGAAATACAAAGTCGTTCATGGCAGCCTAGCTTAGAGTGAAATGGTCTGAAACCAAATTGAAAGGAGAGTAAATAGCGCTCGTAACAATCCAGCACCAAATACAAGGGTTTGTTTGTAGGTTAATAATAAAGAGCTGTGACCTGTGAGATACATTTGTGCTGAGGCTGAGGTAAGCTCGCCGATTTTTGGTGGTCTCCTTTACTACAAGTTTAGGTTAGAAAAATGAGATGATACGTGGGTTACCTGCATTTAGGTAACCCATGGAAAAATTTAAGGGTAAGGGCTTAGTATATGTGACAAGACTCCTTACAACTTCTGGGGGAAGCCTTTATAGCATAAAATCATGGACAAATCCTGTCAATCACGGACAAATTTGGGCAATCAACGGAAAGAACTCGAGGAAATCACGGATGAATTCGGTAAATCGCGGACGAATCCGGTAAATCAACAGACCGAATTCTGACTACGGGGTTAGTATGGGTGATCCGAACAATGGTATAAGGAGTGTACGTCGGTTAGTCTGGCTTTATCTTACCACTCCGAGGCACACCTCTGCTCACTTTGAATTCCTGGATCCAACTGATTTTACCAGGGCTTGAAACTGGCTATTTTTAGTCTGTCCACTGGTGATGGTAACTGGTCGGCGGTAGGTTGACAACTACTTGCTATTTGCTGGAGTCTGGTTTGTTTCGATTTCGGAGCGGAAGTTATTTCGTGACAGAGGAAATAATAGGTGTATCGCGTACGGTAAGATTGAAAAAATGGTAAGAACGAGGATCATCCTTGGAGGATGTGAAGACAAACGCTTACGGGAGGAAAATATTTACTGACATCTAGTTCAAGGAAGTTATTTTTACACAATTGATAGAAATTATTTTAGTTCTGTTGTAGAAGAGAAGAGTCCCGAAGAGAAGATAAATGACTTTTATTACCTTATTGCCGTCTGCATGAATGACAAGATCAGAAAAGGAAATTATTCTTTCTTTTAATGACAGGTACAAATAGAAGTGGTCCAAGATGACTTCCCTGTGGAACGCCAGAAGTCTGAATCTAGGTTCAGACAGCGCATGTGGTAACGTTGAAGGTGCAGTTGAAAGCTTTATTTCATTGAAGTCTTATGCTGCTGATTTTGATCCCATCTTTCCATCCAAATTTTCTAAAAGCCATGCTCCAATAATTTTGCCACATCTCACGTACGTCTATAATAACGTTCTTATTAAAGTCACTCCAAATTTAAAAACTCTAAAATTATACTATTCCCTTAAAATACTGTTCACATGGAGTTAAGGGCCATTGCCGTCCATCATTTGATGTCCAAAGTCTTGGGAAAAATAATGCATAAGCAAATGTCTGGCTGTCTCATCCAAAACGGCCTTCTTACGACAAAACAATCAAGCTTTCGCCCTGGCTACAGGAGTACAACAGCACTCTTTGAGGTTACCGAACGAGTGCAAAGTGTTAGATGCCAACAAACTTTCATTTCTGCTTGTCATAGATTATTCTAAGGCGTTGAAACTATTATCCATCACATCCTATGTCAAAAACTTTTAAGATCTACAATTATTCTACGGACGCAGTGATACTTATTTCTTCTTATCTCGGCCAGAGACGTCAAGCAGTTCGTTTGTGAAGTAAAATTCCCAATTTCATGCCAATAACTAGCGGAGTTCCACAGGGTTCCATTTTGAGTCCTTCACTTTTATCAATTGATGTAAATGAAGTACTAAACCTCTCACGACGTTGTGATGAACACCTTTTTGCTACTGACTTTCAATGTTTGAAAAGTTGAATTGTTGGAAATTGGTCAGTAAAAGGAGGCCTTACTTTAAATCCTCTCAAAAGCAGGTGCCTCGTTATTTCCAAAAGGCCCTTTGACTGGTCCGCCTTTATCCTCTTTTTGGAGGCTCTCTAGAATTGAGTTCGTGGATACCGCTTAAAATCTGGAAATTAGCTTTAAGGGAACCTTTAGCTGGAACGACCTATAAATAGCTTTAAATTATTAGTACAACATTATGTGCATCCGCTTCCAATAAAATCACGTCTAGTGCCTCAAATTGATTACCGACGATTTAAAAGTGACGGTTGTACTGTGGCGTAACAAAAATTTGACATCGTAAGTTATAGAATTTATTTTCTCTACCATTTCCTTATTGCCATTTTTTTCTTTATTTGATCTAAAACATCATTTGCTGTTTCCGGACAAATATCTTACTCCCGATCCCGACTCAGTCAGTACTTTCAACTCCTATTCTCAATAAAGTGGCAACCTTGCATTGGATACATTTAATATTCAGCAAATTTTCCGTCATTTCCATGCGATGCTCTACTCTACTCTCGAGTAAGATTCAATTTTTCAGGGTGGTGTTCGCATTCTGTTAAAATCACTCAGAGATTCTGGTACTTTTCTGGACCCGAATCCTTCCCAATCGAATCAGTTATCCTTTGAAACTCCGTCGCAGATGTTCGGTTCGCGGATTGTCTGAGATATTCGGTATCAAAAAATTAGAAAAAAAACCTAACCCAACACAAACCGAGGTATATACATTACCTACCCCAAAGGATTACTATTTTCCACCACCCACACAACCCATTCTCGATTTTTTTTTTCTTTGTGCTGAACTTTTTGATATTAAAACATAATTTCGCCGAAACCGAAATCGTTTTTCAGATTGAATTTCTTTTTTTTTCGTATTTTGTGCAAATATTTAACTTTGTTCCGAAAAAATGAAGAAAAACATGAAAATAGAAAAATCCCAAAAGTTGTATACCCCATAGTGCGGAACATAGTCTTGGAGAAATTATGTGTCAATATTGTTCGGCGAGTCGTCCTTAGTCCTGCAAAATGTTACCGATGCCATAAATGAAAAATTATACACAAAAAAAAGGAAAAGAGGTTTCCTCCACGTGATGTGCGATAATTTGTGAAGATCAAAGAGGAAAGGAAATACAACTCGGTGCAAAGAGAAGAAAATTCGTCCTTCTCCATATCGGTGTTCAAACAAAAAGGAAGAAAAAAAGTCAAACATATGTGAGGAGTTTTTATTTTTATGTCTAAACCACATTCGGTTGGGAAAAATAAATACATAAAAAAGAAAAGTGAAAATAAAATAGGTGAAGGCAGAGAGGATAAAAGTCAACAAATAAGTGACATGATAATCGGATTATTCTAATGCAGAAAGGATATTCTGTGGATTTATACGAATTTCTTATCGGCTTATCGTTTTGAGTATTTTTATTTTCCATCTTCGTTGTAATATTTTGGTGTTAAAAATACCGTAACATATGGATGTTTTGTGGGAGTGTAGCAGACTCGATTGGATCCTTTGTTTTTTTTATTAAACCAAAAAAGTGTTAAGCATCCTTTTGCGGGATGATATTTTGTGTGAGTCCTTTTTTTATAGTTTGAGTAATTTTATTTTTGATTCTCTCTCTTGCTCGCTCGGTCGCTCTTCGACTGCACAAATAAAATTAAATACCAATTACGTGTTCTGTTTTTATAATCCTGGCAGCCTTAAAGCGATTTCGTTTTTGAAATACCAATGCGCTGTTGAGGGGTTTTGTAATAGCGATATTGTGGTGGTTTTTATATTTAGCTCTGGATTTGGGCTCAAATTTGAGTATTTCTTTTTTTGAATGAACCATATGGTAATTGTGGTTTGATGGGCGTACAGGATTAAAGTTTATTCTAAGTTATTCGACAATAAACAGGGTAAATGGTAAATAATTGTATTGTTATTCGATTTTTATGTTAAGTGAAATATTTACATTTTTAAATAAATTCACTCTGAGCCTATGGTGTGTTTATGGTGTTTTCGGAGCCTTAACGCTCTGTTTGTGTGCAGTAGGGCGTATGAAGAAAATTAAATTTGTATGGAATCCAATTTAGTTTGGGGATAAAATTAAAGATGCGTATCATTGTAATCTCGTTATGCTTAAGTGCGATGAGGCATTACACTTTGGAGTAATTAACTTTTGAAACACGAACACAAAATTGGAGGTTGCGATTACTTTGATTTGATTTTCTGCATTTAGATGATATTAAATTACTTGTTTGATCTAAGCAAGCTTTGGGGGGTTGCGGATGCGGACTGGGAATTTATTTGAAATTTTCTAAATTTTCGATTTTGTTTCTATCAAGCGAAAATGGAAAAATTGCAACGTTCATTCAATCTGTTTTCTTTTCGTACCTCACAATCAATAAACTCGTAAACTTTCCAATGAAAATGTGTTTTGAGTGTGTTTGAGTTTTGTTGTATGATTGAAAAATTGGGATTGTATTCCTAGTATTGAACTTAATAGAAGAAATATTAATCAACATCATTGTGTTGCATATCAATAAAATTTAGTTTCTGGAACTATTCCACCAAAGTGTTCAAAATTGTACTTCGTCATCTACCTTTTGTTCAAACAATTTTCGAGACTTAAGATTAAAGATTCCATTGCCAAATTTCGATACCTCGAAAACGTGTCAGGAAACCATGAAATTGAAATGTCATACGAGCTAACCAGTTTACGTTAAGGTTATTCTTACAACATAACTTAAGAATCTTAAAAAAAAAATTGAAGGCAAAATAATATACGTACAAAAGTACTCAATTCATTTTGAGTCATTTTATTAATTTTGTTAACTTGGACATAATTACCAGATTACAGCGTTTTGTTTAAATTCGATATTAATTGAAGTGCTGTGGAGTACACAATATTCCACATTTTTCCATCTGGTGTAAGAACGAATGAATCTGAAGGTTTTTCGATGCAAGGCCACTTGCTCAACAAAGAGCTGACCATGTAATAAGCATGGATTCTTTAAATTTAATACAGATACTTGCAACGATTGTTCTTGTGTTTTGTTGATAGCGAAAGAGAATCACACCGGGAAATGAAATTGTTTGAATTCGAATGACATATCTCTTAGTTATTGGGATACGTGGCAACAATACGTCTTCTCCTTTGAAACTTTCAAGTCAAAATTGTTGCCTCGATAACATTGTTTTTGTTCATCATTGTTCCTCGCAAATCAAGCGGATTCAAGAATTCAATTGGAAGTTTAGATTTTAGATTTAGATTTTAGATTTAGATTTAGATATATTTATTTATTCATTACATATTATTATTCCTTATATAAGGGCCAACTACCAGTAATGCGAGTTTTTTTTGCAAATTATTCTAATCAAATGTTTTTGAGCGGTCAACAATGGTCTTTAGCTCTTAAAGTATTTGCATAAGAACCTCCCCAACTCGACAAACCATATTGTAATTAGATATAGATAATAGATAATAGATTGAAGTTAATAGTTTTTTTTTAACAGAATGGTTTTAATAGATACATTTTCCTAGTAACACCTAGTAGATAATTTCTTAAGCTTTTAATAAAATCTTTCCAGTTAAGGTTTGAATCAATTGTTACACCTAGGTACCTGTAGTTTTTAACCATATCAATTTTAAAACAAGAATCGGAACACAAGTCACTATGCACAAAATTTTGCTTGCCACAATCATGAACGGGTAAACTGAATTTATTGCAATTAGAACAATGGAAGTAAAAATCATAATAACAGGGGTTCACCCCTGAGGTTTTAACTGACATTAGCTTAGTTTTCTAGCTAATGATCAGCTTATGAACAAAGAACCAGTTCCTTAAGAATTCAAGATCATGTTCGATGTATATAATGCAGTCTAATTCACAATTTGATTGATATCTTAAAGAAATATCATCTGCAGTTGATGCCCCGTTTAATTGAAGTTTGAAGCGTAAGTTGATGTTAAATAGGAAAAGCAAGGTCCCAAGAACGGAACCTTGTGGTACCCCTATTTTGATAGTACAAGCTTCGCTCATTATTCCGTTGATACTCTACCTTTCAAATATGACTTAAGCCAATCGAAAATAATACCTCTAAGGCCTATGTTGTATAATTTACTAAGAAGCAAATCGTGGTCGACCATATCGAAAGCCTTAGTCATATCTATAAAAAGAGCAAAAGTGAATTTATTGTTATTCAAACTTTCATAAAGCTGACTACATAACCTTAGAATCGCATCTTCAGTAGACATCCCTGAACGGAAGCCAAATTGGTTACTAAGATATTTAGTATTGTTTAAGAAAGACGATATTCTCTTAGCGATTAGTTTTTCAAAAATTTTGGAAGTGGTTGGAAGAAGAGAAATCGGTCTGAAGTTAGACATATTTTTGAGATCACCTTGCTTAAAAATAGGAATCACCTCAGCACATTTCAATTGCTGAGGGAAGCATCCCTGTGTAACGCTGAGATTGAAGATGTAACTCAAAATATCAGATACAAAAAATGCCACTTTTTTCAGTAAAATATTTGATATTCCATCTGAAGTACAAGACAATTTGTTCTTTAAAGATAAAATAGTTTTATATGTTTCGAATGAGGAAATTGATTCAAATGCGAAACTTTGAGGTTGTGACTGTTCGCAAGCAAAATTATTGACATTTAAATAGTTAAAATTAGGTTGCTTATTTATTGAGGGCCTAATATTATCAGAGATATTTGTAAAATATTCATTAAATTTGTTTGCAATTGAGCAAGAATCCGTAAAAGAAACATTATTTACCATCACTGAATCTATTACATTAGATTTAACATTTTTACCTAGAATGCTGTCAATAATTTTCCACTCCTCTTTTGGATTGTCTTTACTTTGTTCCAGTAATGTTGAATAATACGTTTTGCGGCTTAACTCGACTTCAGATTTGACCCTTTGACAACATCTTCTTGTCCAGATTCTATTAGGGAATGGCCACATTTTTTACCTCATTAACGGTTTTGCCGATTTTGTACAAACTACTCAAAATCTATCTATCTATCTTTCAAACTTCCAAGAGTATCAATCTGTCATGAAAAACTGCTTCTCAATTTTGACGTTCGGAATCGGTGTTACAATAAAGGTCCCCTCATTTCTTCATACGCACTCAGAGAATTGTTGATGAGAGTAAGCCACTTAGGCATTGGCTCTCCAAGAGCTGTCGCGCCACTCTATTTATTTGTTTATTTATTTATTTATTTATTTAACTCTAAATCTATCTACACCACTACCCGAACATTCGCTCCTCTAGTCTAAGCATTAAAAAAAGACCTTGCTTTCGAACTTTTTAATTTTTGTTGTTTTTATTCACAGGCATTATGGCTAAATAGCAAATCCATTCCCCCTAGAAGCGTAGATTTCTTACTGGTTTTTAGAAAAAAAAATCAAAAATGTTCCCCAAAAAGTACTGAAATGGGATCATACTATATTACATTTTCTTTGCTTTTACTGTACTTAAACAGATTCCGTTCAAAAATTGTAACGGAACTCGTGTTTCACCCTCTCCAAACTTTGACTATAACCTTCAAGCTTTTAGGACTACAAGACCCTAATTTAAAATAAATTTAATTTAATACTAGCTGACCCCGTGAACCTCATCTCACCTCTCTTCAGCAGAGGATGATACACTGAGGCGTATGAGTACTTTCTTATAATTTGTTTTTATCATTGGTAATGTGAGTTTTTAAATTTCATATTCTACGTTTATTTCTGGAATTTTGAATTAAGAAAACATATTTTTATTTTTTATTTCCATCAAACATTTTGTTCCAAATTAATTCAACGTATAACACAAACAAAAATGAGTTGCCTTTAACAGAAAAAATAAAGTTGGCTGTTCTTATTTGGTTACGTTATTTGAAAGCAAAGTTTTGTTTAAAATGTATGCCGGTTGGAAGTAAAACAAACAATTTGACGTTGATATATAAGCCTAATCAGACCTGTCTTTGAGAAAAAATTTTATTTTTTTTACTGCTTGTATTTTTTAAAAAATTATGCAATTTCGATCATACAACAACATTTGCTTCAAATGTTTATGTTTGCTTTCTCTGTGGCCTTAAAACATGCATGTACACTATGGCGATTGTTATTTTTTTCTTAACAAGTTATTAATGTTTTCTCAATTTCCGAGAATGATTTTTGAATAAAGAAATAACATTCCATTTGCAATATAAATGCCAGTACAATAAATATATAGAAAAAGCTGACTCCTCCGAAACAGCTGGGCATATTTTCATGAAATAAGCAGCTGGGTCTGAGAATCGGTCGTCCACCATTTTTGGCAGTTGTTTTTTTTTCACTATCCCCGCCACTTCAGAGTAGAGATGATTTGATTGATGGGGAAGACCCCATAGCTTAAAGTAGAAAATTATTTATTTTTTCTGTGATAACTGCGGTAACTCAGTGATTTCATATGAAACTTTTTTACAGACCGACAGACACATCAACATTCGTGGTTATTATATAAGCATTATTTAAAATATTGTAGTGTTTAGTTGGTTTATTGACTTACTGACCGGGATCATAGAAAACTTGGGTTTGAATTCTAGTGATGCCTGAAAAATCGGTATTTCTTGTTTTATAGGTGAAACAGTGTTTCCCAAACTAGCCGTTTGGGATCGACATACAATTGTATGAATCAATCAATTTCTTACACGTACTAATGCAATTGTTAAGGAGAGTAAGCCCTTGGTTGAGAAAAACAGTCGTTTCTGATTTATTATTTCTATTATTATAAAAATTGTTTGCTTGTGTACTCGGTATACACTCTTAAATTTTCATGGCACATAGAGTTGTTTTCAGGGATGGTTCCTGTCAAAAAATTAGAAAATCGTATGAAAAAATCGAAAAAATGGGAGATCAAACAATGATCAAAAACTTGATTTTTTTATTTTAGAATGGGTTGTCGATAGATAGATCTTTATGGGAAAGTCGGGAAACTCTGGAGAAGTATGAAAAATTTCGAAATCGAAAATCAATTTTCTGAATGCCATTTTCTGGGTAGTAATAATATCAACAATAATCGCAAGGGCAATCATTGGCTTTTGTGTTTTCTCCCATTAACAATATGTTGCTTGCTCTTGAGTTGGCAAGATGTATGTTTTACACAAACCAAAAAGTCCAAAAATATTGTGTATCCCCTTGCTTTAAGATAAAATAAATTGAAAATTAAAAATCGATTTTTGTATTTTTTTTTTTTTTTTTTTTTTTTTATAATGAGCACACACTCAAGGGGTTTTTATACCCTTTTTATGCCATAGACACAGTGAGTACTTTAGGAAAGAAGGAAGGGGCGAGAGAGGAGGTGCCGGTGTACATTGGTTTTAAATTCCTGAACATTGCAATGATCGGGAAAAACAGAGTGTGGAAGAGAGTTCCACATTCGCGTAGTACGGCTAAAGAACGATTCTCTATACTTGAGCGTACGACCGAAATTGGGCTCGAGTGTAAACTGATGGGCATTCCTGGAAGCGCGGGTATTACGGTTGAATTGTTTAAGGGGTGGAATGCAACTGGCTATTTCTCTAGAGCATTTACCGTAGAAGTAACGATAAAACAGAGAGAGACACGAAACGTTACGACGGTGGTCTAAATGGGTGAATGCATCAGTGATCTCTCTATCACCAATCATTCTTACAGCTCTTTTTTGAATTCCATCCAAGAGGCTTAAGTAAGTAGCTGGAGCACCAGCCCAGAGATGTGAATTGTACTCAAGCTTTGGACGGATATAGGTTTTATAGATGATAGCCAGATCAGACGGGGAGAAGAATTTCTTGCACCGTCTTAAGAAACCCAAACATCTTGCGGCATTTTTGGCGACATCGCGTATGTGTTCGGACCACAAGAGGTGGTCAGTGATGCACATACCGAGAATCTCGAGATGTTCGGTCTCATTGATGCAAGTGCCACTCATGGACAGTGGCAGAGGGGGTATATCTCGCTTCAACGATACTAGACAGCATTGAGTTTTCGAAGCATTAAACTCTACACGGTTCTTAATTCCCCATTGGACAATGCTGTTTAAGTCAGAGTTTAATGAGCTTATCATATTTTGCCGTTGCAGTTCCACATCCGAAGAGCAGGGATGTGAATCTGGAAACGAATATGAGAAGCTTAGGGTACTATCGTCAGCGAAACAATTTATTGGATTAGAAGTAACAGACAAGAGATCATTAATAAAAATGATAAAGAGGGTTGGAGACAAAACGGAGCCCTGGGGCACACCAGCATTTATATTGTGGGTTTCAGACTTGAATCCGTCCAATACAACTTGTATTGAACGATTCGAAAGAAAGTTTCTAATCCAACGAAGTAGGGATTCATCGATTCCGAAGGCACGCATTTTCGATAAGAGAGCAAGATGCCAGACTTTATCAAATGCCTTTGAAATATCAAGTGCAACAATCTTACTTTCTCCAAAACGATGTAAAGATTTGTTCCACTGTTCGGTGAGATAAACCATCAAATCACCAGTGGACCTGTTGCTGCGAAAGCCGTACTGCCGGTCATTAAGAAGCTTTCGGTCTTCGAGATATTTCTTAAGCTGATAGTTTATCAGCGTTTCCATGACCTTAGAAAGAAGGGACGTAAGTGCAATCGGACGATAATTGGAGGGAGAAGAAGATTCGCCTTTTTTTGGAATAGGCTGGACAAATGCTGTTTTCCAACTACTCGGAACGAGCCCAGAAGAATAGGATAGATGGAAAAGCTTACGCAACGGTTTTGCCAGCGTGGAAGAACACCTCTTCAGAATAATAGCGGGGATACCATCCGGACCAGCGGATTTATGTATGTTGAGATTCCTTTAATTACTCTCGCCACAGCACATATTTCAATATTTCCAGAATCGCTTTTCGACGATATTGTTGTAATATCATATGATGACTTAGAGGTTTTGGTAATGCTCTGTATTAAAACTAAACTCAAAAGTTTATCTTAAAGGTGAAATCTAAAGCGAGAAAAAATACTAAGGTAGTCAGCCAAAGAAGTTGAAATAAATGAACTTACTCATAAAGTTTTTAAAAAATCTTTTAAGACTTTTGTGCAGATTTTATACTTTGCTTCACATGTCTTTTTTCCTAAAAAACGTTACAACAAATCAAAAGTTTTGGTTTTTTTTCAAATTATTTAGTTTGACAACAATTTTGAGGCCTTTTGGTACATATCTAGAAATTGAAGAATAAAAACCGAATCTTTATAATTTTTTGTTGTCCGGAGACCGATTTTCTCTCTAAAAACTGAGGGAATTCATCTGAATTCATCTCTGTGTCTTACCAAACTAACTCAAAAAAAACATTAAAAAATAATTACATACATGTATGTTATTAAAATTCATAAATAAATATTTAAATTGAAATATGTACTTTAAAAATAGACTTAATCTCGAAAAAATTGATGTTATAACAATTCTTAAGAAATTGTTGATTTTTTAATTTTTTTTTTAGTCCTTGGAGCGAAAATGTCTTAAAATTAATTTTGGTATGCACTATTTAAGAATATGTTTGTATAAATTTTGTAAGTAAATTTCGATTTTTAATATTGATCTGTTTTTGAGATACAGAATTTTGGAAAAAAAGTTTAATTTCTTAAGAATACAAATAATTTTGAAATTTTTTGAAACAATATTATGTGGCATATACATACACTACTTTCAAGAAAGAAAACGCTGATCGGACTTTTACTGTTCGAGAAAATCTTATAGCTAAAAAAACGTTATATGCGGTGCCTCTCATAGAGCCGTTTTTTTGTTATCGGACGCACGGACTCCGTCCAGTCGAGCGCGAAGCAAACGCTGCCGTACCATCTATTACTGGATCCATTTCGGCGCATTTTCAGGATCTCATTTGAGAATCTTTGTATCCGACAAGAAAAACGTCATCCAGTAAACTATAATCTTAAAATCTAAAACTTGAAGTCTATAGGTCATTTAGTTCCGAAGTTAAGCGAAATCAAAGTTTCGCATTCATGACACTCACTTATGATCATCATAGAACTATTACTTCCCATAAACTTAGAGAGCTGAAGTTTGGTACAGAATTAGGTTTGAATGGCCATATTAAGGGAGCACTATAAAAACTAGGTTAAAAAAAACATCTGGAGTTCATGGTGACCTTGTGATTGAAAACACAAGCGTGCAACCAAATTATTAGAGATCAACATACCCCGGGAGTGTCCGTAGCTTAGTGGTTAGGTGCGGTGGCTGCAAAGCAGAACGTCGTGGGTTCGAATCCTACTCAGGCCCAAAGTTTTTATTTCATCTTTCACGGACACTGCCTCTTGCGAAGAGCTGACAAAACTTCCAAGAGTATCATCTGTTATGAAAAAGTGCTTCTCAACTTTGCCGTTCGGAATCGACGTAAAACAGTAGGTCCCCTCAGTTCTTCACACGCACCTAGAGAATTGTTGAATGAGAGTAAGCCACTTAGGCCTTGGCTCTTCAAGAGCTATCGCGCCACTCTATTTTTACATACCCCGGGCATACGTGTACAGGGAACAATTCCTAATCTGTGTGATGTATATTCTAACAATTCACAAGAGCCAAGGTCTAAGTCTTAAAATAGCCCTAATGGACATTGACATCTTCATATTCTCTTGTTGCTAGGCCGTCGTGGTGCTTTGACGAGTAATAAATCTTCATGGGGTGCAACTCATAAACGTTGACTTCAAGAGTATAAAAGCTCAAGTTTCAGCGATGACCGAATACAACCGGCTAAAGCTATGATTACACGGTCAACGAAATCGGTCAACGCGTTGACTCTCTGTCACGTAAAATTGACGTCACAATCTGTCCCAAGAGTGTCACGTCGTGAGATCGTCAACGAAAACTGGTGTCATTGCGTTGACGGGTACGATGACACTCGGGTTGACTCACATTTTTGGGTCAACGCATTGAGTATTTTCGATGACCGTGTAATTTCTCCGTCACCGTCATTGGGACGCGTTGACGGAGTTTTAGGACTGCTTGTCATCACAATGACCGTGCCCCAGCGTTGACGGGGCAGAATTAAATACCGTGTCATCGTCACAGTTTAAAAGTGATTTGTTTATAAAAAAAATAGCACTGTTTTTTTACATGTCAGTAGCTACTCATTTTTTGATTTAATTGAAAAAATAAAAAAACAAAACATGGCATAGCTTTATTGAAATTTTATTTATTTATTTATTTATTTATTTCGTCTATAAGATCTATTACAACTTTCATAGACTAATACAGTTATTTTATTAAATATATACAAAAAATATGAATGATTTTAACTCACTGAATTCATAAGAATTAATTTCAAACAATTTCTATTTTGACAAAGATCGATTATATTTCCATAATGATTAAAATTGACGCAAGCATTAGTGATTGGTTCATTTTTCCCATAGTTAGTTACATGGCGTGGAATATTAAAAAATGCATCGTATCTTGGCCTTAAAGTTCTTGGAGGGACATTTATACTAAATAGGGCTAAAAGAGGAGAACAATCAATATGACCAACAACAACATCTCTAGCGAACATTATAGAATAATAAGTTCTTCTACAATGTAAAAATTTTAAGTCAATTAAAAGACATCTACTTTTATAAGATGGCAAAAGATCATTTGACCAGTTCATTTTTCGAAGGGCGAATCTAGTAAATCGCTTCTGAACATTTTCAATTCGTGTGGAATCTTTTTTGAAGAGCGGATACCACACAACACAACAATATTCCAAAATTGGTCGAACTAATGATACATAGAGAGATTTTAAAGTATATGGGTCTCTAAATTCTTGAGAATTTCTACATAAAAATCCCAACATAGCATTAGCTTTAGAAATAACATAATCAATATGTATGTTGAACAAAAGACGTGAATCAAAAATGATTCCCAAATCTTTTTGGCTTAACACTCTTGACAATATATCATTAGCCAAAGCATAATTAAATAAAATTGGTAATGCGGACCTTGAAAAAGTTATTACAGAACATTTGTTAACATTTAAATCTAAAAAGTTAGAATGACACCATTCATTTAATCTGTTCATATCATTTTGAAGTTCTAAGCAATCAGCAATTGTTCTAATAGACTTAAAAATTTTTACGTCATCAGCAAACATTAAACATTTCGAAGATTTTATAACAGTTGGTAGATCATTTATAAACAAGAGGAATAGCAAGGGTCCTAGGTGACTACCTTGTGGAACACCTGAATAGTTAAAAATTTTATAAGACAACGTAGATCCAATTTTAACAAATTGCGAACGATTTGATAAATAACTAGCCAACCATTTAAGAAGAGTCGAATGAAATCCCCAAAAAGCAAGTTTTTTTAATAACACCTGATGACTGACCCTGTCAAAGGCTTTCGAAAAGTCCGTGAAAATAACATCAGTTTGACATTTATTTTCCATGTTTTCTATACAAAATTTTGTAAAGAGCGCTAGATTGGTCGTAGTTGACCGTCCTTGTACAAATCCATGCTGGTTTGCTGAAATATGATTTTTCACCACTTCATATATTTTATTTTTCACTATTGATTCAAATATTTTTGGAATTAATTGTAACTTAGCGATAGGCCTATAGTTTTCAATTGACTGTTTTGATCCAGATTTATGAATGGGAGATATATAAGATGATTTCCAAGAATCTAAAAAGTCACCATTTTTAATAGAAAGGTTGAATATATGATGTAGTGGTTTCAATAAACAGTTTGCACACTCTTTTAAGAATCTTACTGGAATATTATCAGGTCCTAAGCTTAAACCCAAGTCTAAGTTGGAAAGTTCTAAGAAAATCTCTTCCTCAGATATATCTACACTCCCCATGTCAACAAACTCATAATTATCTGGCAAAAAATTAATGAACGAAGTGTTAATCTACGGGTAAATTTTGTGTTTTTTTTTATAATGTTCCTTTCATTTGATAAAAATTTTATCAGATTATGATGAAAGAAATAGACGATGCTACTCCAAGATAGGAGTCACTTGCCCAAGACGAAGCCAAAAAAAAAGGGCAACGCAAACGGAAAATTGCATACGC
The DNA here is from genome assembly GCA_920937365.1 of Sphaerophoria rueppellii. NCBI lineage: Eukaryota > Metazoa > Arthropoda > Insecta > Diptera > Syrphidae > Sphaerophoria > Sphaerophoria rueppellii. The sequence goes on along the minus strand of CAKKXW010000003.1, from coordinate 16,254,989 downwards.
CTGGGCCAAACAATCCGAAATATCAGCTTTGATTTCAGCTGTCCAAAAGCGACCAGCAGCGCATTGGGATGGAGGATGCAGTTAGGCCCGATGAACATACGCGATTTTTTGTCGTAGCGATATCGCTTTTACGACATAGACTCACAATCAAATGGAGTGGTGCACACACACTTGCGATATCGCAGCGACATTTCTGCGGTAAATTGTTGCACGAGTTTCTGCGATGTCGCAGCGATGCCGCAGCGACATAAAATCGCATTTGTGTCTTGTAGTACATTGTTTTCTATTGTGCAGTGCACACATGCGTTTTTTTGCCGCAAGTTTTTATCAAATTGAAAGGGAAAATATGGATGATTTTGATACTGGTTTCTTTCTTACACTCATTCGATAATAGTCAACAAAATGTTCAAGTTTTGGTCTCATATTTTGAAACGATGAATAAAATAGTCCTTTTTCTTGCATTAATAAACTCAATATTTATTTTATTTCCTCAAAATAACCTTGACTTGCCTTGACGGCTACGACTTTTTGCTTTGTGTATTAATCCGTGTGTGACACTGATAAGTAAAAATCACGGTGACACACCTGTGCGTCAACTTAATTTGGGACAACATTGACCCAATAAAGTGTCAATCGTGTGATTGTCAATGTTTTGTGCATTGACACTGTACACGTTGACGGTGAGATGACAGAGAAAATGTTTATTTTTTGTGACGTCAGAGAGTCAACGCGTTGACCGATTTTGTTGACCGTGTAAATACCGCGCCGATCTTTCAGAAATTAAACCGCCTAAAAGAATAAATAATGTACGCGAATGGGAAATACACACAACATTTACTATAATAACAAAGAAATCGCAGTAAGGAACCAAGACTTGACACGACTTTGTCTAAGATTTCATTACTTTTGAAGATAAACAAGCAGCTGCATTGAGGCAAGTTTTTTACAAAATGCTTTTGGTGGGTAAGGTTATCTCGAAAATCGAAAGTTTTGAGCAACACAAACATATACTTTTTACATAAGATGTATCAGTGTTTCGAACAAAAATTTACAAGGATGTCAAAAAAATCGTAGGAGCCGTTTTTGATAAAATTGAAACTATTTGTTTTCCCAAAAAAAATTGTATGGGGCCAAGTCTAAATTTTGATTAAAAAAAACTTAACAAAAACGGACCCATGCAAATTCGCTCAAACCTATAATTTTCAAGTTTGAAGTAAATCGGGCCAGTGGTTAAGGCTGAAGTTACGCTTACAAACAGACAGACAGACAAACGGAATCGCCGGACACACTTTTTTGTCATGTCAATGTCAAAATCCCAACTTTCTTACGAATACAAAACTTGCCATATATTCAATATGTCTCATGTAAAAAAGTTCTTAAGAAGTGCACCCTAACTTCATAGAGCGATTTGAACTATTTATCCCTTTGCTAAAGTATTTAATGTTCAAAATACTAACCTGCACATTTTTAAACATTTCTTGAACACTGGAAAGGAAGAGATTTCTATTAACATACAAAGTATAACGGTAAAACGTGTTAGAAACTACGTCCTATAATTTTGTTCTGAATCTTAGTTAAAAGCTTGAAGAACTAGAACACTTAGCACCATTCCATCCTTGTATTTTTTTCAAGGCCACCAGTATTCTAATTGCTTGTTATAACATCGCTGCATGCAAAATTGCACACAATAAATGATGAAGTAAGAAAAAAAAGAAACACACTCAAGAGAATGCTTCATTTGAAGAATTCCATTCACCACCGCATTAAATTAAACCAAACACAACAGAAAAACCGACGTTAAAATTCCCACAATACATTTCGTACAATAAATTCCCAACTGGGGAAATCCCTGAATGCTGCCCCATAAATATTATTAACAATGGAAAAGCACGCCCTGTAAACCCCATCCAGCTTTAATTATACTGTGCAGAATGAAATAAAAAATAACCTCTCGGATGGTGAACTTACATAAGAGCCAATGTAACATAGCATCAACAGCTAGCTACGCTTTTGGCCTTTAATGAGGCAGCAGCATATTGAAACCATAAACCACACTAGCACAGCACACAGTCGCTCAATACACTCACCCACATCCACAGTCACACCTGCGACAATCCTTTAAAACAATACACCATAAACGTAGGACGCACCAGGTCACACCACCCTAATTATTTATGCACAAATCTCGCATTCAGGCCGGCTCTTAAGCATTTTTATATTCGTGACTTTTGGCTCACAAAAAAAAAAAACAGGAATCCTGTTAAGTGCATTTTTGCCAACAGTTTATACAAAATAATGGTAAAATGTCGTTGGTTGGTTTTCTCATTTCCTCCCTGTTCTGCCCCGTTGCGTTCGTAGGTCGGTCGGTCACAGTGACTAGAGTGTATGCCATGTCCTTTCAGACATTTCAACACACGACGACCGACAATGGCAACTTTTGAATTGAAAAATGCGCACACTGCACTTGTGAGATGTGAATTGTGAATGTTGAAACGACCCTGGGTGTTGAAGGGCACAATTTCTCGCCCATTATTGTTATTCTTCCTCTTTTGGCATGTCCTCAAACTAACACAGTTCATAGTCGTCCTCGTGTGAACTGTTCGTGTGGTTGGCTGGCATTACACGACGCGGCCACACTTTATATGCACCTTTACGATCTTAACAAATATTTTCTATTCCTAGTCGGAAATGTTACAATAATTCTTGACTGTAAAATATTCTGGCATGTGAGGAATTCGGTCATGTCACCCTTTTTGTTGAAAGAACACACTTTGAATGGAATGGAACTCGAAATGTCCTTTCTGAGAATGTTGTGTGCTGCCAGTGCTGCCAAGTTGATACGGAGCTGGCACACGAGGCATAGTCGAAGGCATAGAATTCAAGTACATAAATCTACACATGCCAGAATAAAAAGAGCGAGGGAGAGAGTTGAGAGGACGAAGGACGAAAAGGTAAAAAGAACTACCAACCATTCGAATGGTATGCTAATTAAAAAGTCTTTTGATTTGCATCATAATTATTAATCTCTTCTCAGAATATTTGCTTATGTATGTGTTTGTTCTAGTTTCAATAATTTAACCGTGTTCTACGTGTAGTAGGGTAACCCTTAAATTGATTCTCATTTTCGTTTTTTTTTTCTGGGGATTCATTAATTTTTATCAATGTGGTAAAAATGTTTGCGAATTCACTTTGTTAAAAAAAAAAACAGAGCCAAAACGTCATAAAAAATATAATTTCAAATATAATGGCAACGCCCGTCTCTTAATTTGATCAAAAACTCTGCAAAGAAGAATGAAGACAATTTTTAAATAGTTTTTTTTTTCTTAAGTTACAAAGAATAACATAAGTCATCTCCGATATTCCCTATATTACCCGCATAACGATATTCATGTGTAGTGGCAACGCGATTTTTGTCATAATGTACTGGTACTTGAACCGTCAACTTTAATTTATTCCTTAAAGTATTAAGTAGGAATTTGGACTTGACCAATTTGCAATTTTCTACGGGCCACCCTAATAAACACGTGTAGTTCATTTTCATGAAAAGTCATTTTATTTAGGTTCCTTACACTACACCAACTTAGTGCTCGGATTGGTATTAGAGCTTTGCAGTAGCTTGGTGTAAGAGGCTTAACTTGAACTTATAGTCAGGGTTTTAATTGTTTTTCATGATGTTGGAGGGCAATTTTGCTCTTTCAATCATCAAAATGAAATACAAAAAACAAACTGCTGGATTGGGTAAATAAGTGTGTATGGCTGTGGCTTGAAGTTGTGCAGTTCTATGCTGATGATGTTCTCTGCCTTTGGTGCGAATTAAAAATTCAAAAGGATAATGATTGCACTTTTGTTGTGTTGAAATTATCATCATCCTTTTTTTCTGTTACATAATGAAGGTGTTAGTTGTGAAATTGCAGTTCTTTGTGTTTTTTCTGTGTGTTCTGGCCTTTTGAAAAGAATAATTAATAATTTTTGCGTTTTGCATTTAATTATTATGGAAGCCAATTTGTTGTAATTAAAATGAAGGTCTTTTTGTGTGCTTTTTAATTACATCCAATTTTGCTTTGAAAAGATTGTTAGGGAGAAGGTGATGCTTTGTGTGATTTAAAACAAATAAAAATTAGGATTACAAATAACTCAAAGGAGTATTATTTTCTTTCTTGATTTTTTCATGGTAAGGATAACATTTTCTTTTGATTTTTTTGTTTTTTGTTTTGGAATGATTAAAAAAATGAATAAAATAATAAGAGGTGATGTACTTCAAATGGGAGTTGACAAACTACTGGCTGGTTCGGATGTTATCTAATCTGGAGACCCAATTTTCGCTGGCTTTTATCAACATTTGTAGCCAAACTTCCTTACTTAAGGTGGCTCTACAGTCCATTGTGGACTTTGGCCTCATTCAACAGTCTCCGCTAGCTAGCTAGCTCTGTCCCTAGCTAGCTGTCTCCAGTTTTGCTCTCCAAGTTGATGGAGGTCCACTTGTGTCCGCCACCTGAATCGCGGACTTCCTCTCCGCCTACGTCCCTCGAGAATAGTATTGAAGGCTTTCCAGGCCGGAGCATTGATGTCCATCCGCTCTAAATGACCGAGCCATCTGAAGCTCTGGACCTTGCCTCTTCAATTTCGTCCGCGTTGGCGAGCAGATGGACAGACAGTGCAAGAATCCTATCTTCTCAAGAACCATGTTAAAGAAATCGCATGACACTGCATCGATCGCCTTGTATGAATCCTTTTTTGATATCGAAAGGTTCAGTAAGCTCGTTGCCAACCTTGATGGTGGGCAGCGTGCAGTGTGAGTTCTCCATCGTCATTTTGCATAAGCAAATGAGCCAAAATTAGACATAGTTTTATACAGTTCGTCTCTGTAGATGCTGTCATATGCGGCCTTAAAATCGATAAAAATGTGTAGGTGCTGATTTGGAGTTCTAAGATTTTTTTCCAGTTTGAAGGTTGACTTTCCTGGTCTGAACCACATTGATAAGGACCAATCAGATTGTTGACGAAAGGCTTCAGACATTCACATATTACGGCAGGGAGGATCTTGTAGGCGATGTTAGGTTGGCTGATTCCTCTGTAGTTGGCGCAATTTAGAGAATCTCCCCTTTTCATCGTCAGCATGAATGCATTCTCCGACCACATCTTACAGATGATTTAGTGCATTCCTATCTAGATCGTCGCCTGTGCTTTGAACAGCTCGGCAGTTAGTCTATCTGCTCTAATGACTTTGTTTGATTTCAGATGTGATATTGCCGTTTCCACTTTTTCTAGGTTCTGGTTTTGAGGGATTTTATTCGTCGTCGCAGTGATACAGTCTACAGAAGCGGTCTTTCATCCCAGCATTGACTGCGATTCTGCAGGCATCGGTTCTTGCTCGATGACCTTGAACTTCAAGGTCTTGTACTCCGAACTCATCCTCTATCGGACGCTGCTCATGCTCCCACTTTTTTCTCCTAAGAAGCCGCTGTTCATTTTTCCTCATTTGCTAGAGCTCACGAGCAGCTCTTGTCCTTCTATGTCTATTTGTTTGTCAAACCAAGGGTTTCACTTTGGTGGCTGCATGAAATCCAGCACATTAGAGGCGCACTCTAACTGTTTTTTGGCAATGTTGTCACTGGTCCTCGATACTTGATGTTTGCAGCATAGGACTTCTTAGAGGTTACTTGACACTTGATCAGAGAAGGATCTGGCGAATGTTGTTCTCCATGATGGTCAATTGTTTTGCGCTTTTAGGCCTATACCAGCGATTAAACAAATTCCCACATAAAATTTCAATAACAAATTCTAAGGACTTTATTCAAAATGTGAAACTTCGCGGTTACAAATTGTTTCCTTCAATAAAATCAATAGAAAGACCTGCGGTATACAATCATCGTTTGAAATTTGGCGAAACTAGAAGACTCAAGTCTTGGGGTGTGAAATTGGATGACATGGACAACTAGTCTGCTTCTGGTGCAGATGATGTCAGAAACTTTATTATCAACCAGTCGACGAAGATGATGATGATGATGATGCCTATAAGGGTCAGGAAAACATTTGTTTAGTTTGGAACTTTGATCAAGGACTTTTTTACATAAAATTTGTCCGCAGCTCGCTCTGAATACTGATTTTTAATGAGTATTCACGAACTTGTGAGCATTTCAATAGGCTTGATATGAACGTGTACATCGTTTTAAATATCAATGTACCGAAGTGTTCGGTAGTGAATTTTATATATTTTCAACGAACATTACTTCAAGTAACTTCATAGACCACAAATAATTTTCCAAAACGTTCTAGAAACAATTTCATTAAAGGGGCCGACCCATTGAATCCGTCAATCCGTCAGCGTCAATGCGTACGTTGCTGCCAACGTATTTGCCGGATGGAACCGTCCCATAGAATACGTTGTAAACTTTGACAGTCTCATTTGTTTAGTGTAAAAATTATTCCCAAAACCGCAAATTGAACAAACAAAATTAAATCAAAATATCAAAATCGTGTCAAAATTATTTGTTTGCTCATAATTTTGATAATTCATTGCTTTTCCTTGTTGCTGTGGGAACACATTGAATTGACTGCTCGTCAAATTCAGTTGTCAACGGATCAACGGACGCAAAAGTAGAATCACTTTTGTGGATACACACAGAAAAAAAAAATTAAGTGGGCATGCAAAAAACGAGCAAGACAAAAGTAAATTTGTTGTTGCTCACCGGTAGATAGAAATGAAAATGCTGAAAATGTCTGACAAAAGGAGAACGTTTTGAGAAGAAACATGATTTTTAACGCAAAACTCATATCTGAAAATGAGGAAAAAGACGAAACTTGGCATTTTTTTCCATCCCTTTCCTTCTTTCTAAAAATCATACGCTCTCTTTCGTGAATTAATTCTTTTTGCGCTCGTGTAACCAGGCACTTCGATAGTTAAACGATCCATTTCCATTCTATTTCCAGACTTTCAAATGAAAAAAAAAATTGTCTTACAACTTAGTTTGACAGATGTCTAATTCCAGCGCTTTACTTTTGAAATCCTTAAATGGATAATCCGTTATTTTGCTGCACTTAAAAACCTAAGACACTTGTTTTTGAACAAGAAGACTTTAGAAAATGTAAAGGATTTTTTCTTTTCCAACCAAAAAACATAAGGGTGCATTTTCAAAAAGGAAATACTATTTCATAAAATGCGGATATAAGCAGTCAACTTCATCACATGGTTTTTCCTTTGAAATTGCCCAATCAACTTTAAGTGTCGTAGCTTAGTGGTTAGATGCGTTGGCTTCTAAGCAGAATGTTGTGGGTTCGAGTCCTACTCGTGTCCATAAAGTATTTATTTCATCTTGCCTCTTGCGAAGAACTGACAAAACTTCCAAGAGTATAATCTGTCATCATTTACTAGAAAATAGTAATCCTCATGACTGCTCACATGCATTTGATTTTCGCAAGGCTGATTTTGAAAAGCTTTTGGATTGTTTAAATAAATCCGGTATAGTAAACTTACCGATCTCTAATGATATTGACGAAACAATTTCGAGTTTTTATTCAGTTTTGTTAAATTGCATAAAAGAAGCAGTACCAATTAAAAGGACGATTCCCTCAAATACCCCTTTCCATCCCTGGTATACTAAGGACCTTAAACATCTTCGCAACAAAAGAAATAAGGCCTGGAAAAAGTACATTAAGCATATGACGGTGGAAAATCAAGTCATTTATATCTCTTTGTTTGAAGAGTTTAAGAAACTCTCTTATGAACTTTATAATGAATACCTAGAGTCGATGGGGGCTTCTTTAAAATCAGACCCAAAGAACTTTTGGAAATTTATTAACTCAAAGAAAAAGTGTGATAGTTATCCTATTAACTTCACTTATAATAACGTACCCTTGACTACTACTTCTGACATTTGTGACGGTTTTGCAAAAAATTTTAGTCAATCTTTCATTGATTCTCCTGTCGTTGTCGACAAAATCTATTTCCATTATCTGCAAAACTGCCCCCAAGTGTCTTTTAATAGTATTACAATAGAATATAATAAAATCTTAGAATTTATGTCTCATCTTAAAGAAGACTATTCTGTTGGACCAGATGGAATACCACCCATCTTTTTATGCAGAAACGATCCACGGTGACTAATCTGGTTATTTTTTTAAATAAATGTTTAGATGCTTTGGAATGTGGCCAAGAAGTAGATTGTGTTTACACGGACTTTTCGAAGGCTTTTGATCAACTGTCTCATGAAATTATCAAGTTTAAATTGAACTCTTACGGCTTCCCGCTTTTTTTAATTTCATGGATTGTCTCTTACCTTGAGAAATACTTACTCTAAATCACACTTGGCTAAATCAGGTGTTCCGCAGGGAGCCATCTGGGGCCCTTCTCTTTATATTAGCTATCAATGATGCACCGTTAAGGGACCGACCCATAGAATCCGTCAGTGCGTCAGCGTTGACGATTTCAACTGACAGCACAATAGAATATACATTTTCTAATGAAACTCGTCCCATAAGCAACGCATGTGACGGAGCCGACGGATAGAGTTGCTCAACTTTCTACTTTTTGCGTCCGTTGATCCGTTGACAACTGAATTTGACGAGCAGTCAATTCAATGTGTTCCCACAGCAACAAGGAAAAGCAATGAATTATCAAAATTATGTGCAAAAAAATAATTTTGACACGATTTTCATATTTTGATTTAAATTTTTTTGTTCAGATTGACGGTTTTGGGAATAATTTTTACACCAAGCAAATGAGACTGTCAAAGTTTACAACGTATTCTATGGGACGGTTCCATCCGGCAAATACGTTGACAGCAACGTATGCATTGACGCTGACGGATTGACGGATTCTATGGGTCGGCCCCTTTATGTGTAAATAATAGTGAAATTCTCATCTTTGCTATCATCAGATATATAAAAATATAACTTCTGCAAATGATCACATTTTACTTCAAAATGATATTAACAGCTTTACATTATGGTGTGAAAAGAACAGTTTAAATCTTAACCCGATAAAGTGTCAAACAATGACCTTCTCTAAAAAAACGTTCACCTTCATCTTATGACTATGTCATTTCAAACCACACTTTAGCTCGCGTTTTTACTGTTAAGGACCTAGGGGTTCTTTTTACACATAATGTAGATTTTTCTGAGCATATTAACGGCATAGTCAATAAAGCTAATTCTATGTTAGGTTTTATTAAGCGATGGGCAAAGGAATTCCGGGATCCTAATGTCACCTGTGCTTTATACAACAGTTTGGTTCGTCCCAACCTTGAGTATGCATCGCAGGTGTGGTCTCCTTTATATGATGTTCATATTGAAAGACTGGAATCTGTGCAACGGAATTTTACCCGTTTTTTGTTAAAAGGGTTGCAGTGGATTGATCCCCTGAATACCCTTCCATACGAAAATCGTTTGTCAATCCTTAACATGCAAACACTACAACAGAGAAGAAATAATAATGATATTGTGTTTTTCCATCAAATTATAACTGGAGTCACTGATGCTCCTGACCTTCTCTGTAAAATATTGTTTTGCTCTCGAGGGGGAGGTCATAATCTCCGTAGCCAGGATCTGATTAAGATCCATATTCACCGTACTAATTATGGAATGCATGAGCCTTTGACACGTATGGGTAGACTTATAAACTGGAACTCAAAACTTTTTGATTTTAATTTAAGTAAAATTCAGTTCAAAATTAATTTTGAAAACCAGTGTTCCACTTTCTTAATGTTTTATGTTGATTTTGTAATGTTTTTTTTTGTCTCTATTTTATGTTAATTATTTATGTGTGTTGTGTTATTTGTTTTAGTTTCGTTATGTGCTTACTAACAACTAACACCACACTAAGTGATGAGCCGGTGGTATAACACAGTCTCTGTGTTGGCAAACCATTGGTCGTAATATGGTGCTTGCTATAAGCCTTTACGACCAATTCTGATAGTGTGTAAAAAAAAAAAAAATCTGTCATGAAAAAGTGCTTCTCAACTTTGCCGTTCGGAACGGCGTTAAATTGTAGGTCCTCTAAATTCTTCATTGTTAATGAGAGTAAGCCATTTAGGCCTTGGCTCTTCAAGAGCTGTCACGCCACTCTATTTGTTTTTTTTTTTTTTTATCGACTTAGAGTATGAATTTCTTAAGTGCAATTCCAAAAATTTGAAAAGCAATTTGTCAAATAACTGCTTTTCCTATGAAAATGACTTTCGGACTTCTTGTCAGCTTATTGGAATTTTTCCAAAATATTTTATTCAACCAGGACATCTCAAAAGAATATTCCGAACCCATGTCACTAAAATTTCAATTACAAATTTCATTCGATATCATCAATAATTCACCAATACAAATTCAAAAAGTTGCTCAAGCTTCAAGAGATAAACTCAATTGAACATGGTTCCCAAGAACCCATACATAAATCCAGATAGAAACGAAATTTCAATAAAATGTTTGAAAGGAATTATTATCAGATAGCTGCAATCTATAACAAACGTATGAGAAGCTGCATGATATAGCGACAAAGCACCTTAACTCATTTATGTGTAGGAGTATGCGATAGGTAGGTTTATTTCGGAACATCTATTCCATAAACATAATCCTTCGTCATCAATGTATAGAACGTTTTTGATGCACAAACACCCACGAGCACACCCAAACACACAGAGAAAACTGAATAATGGAGAAGGTATCGAATGACAAATTCCATAACCGCACACATGATGTAAGGTTACTTTGTGAAATTTTCCTTTGCGGAAATAATCGAAAAATTATAAAGATCCTGATTCTATATATTCATTGAGCAAAGAACCTAGCACACAGCCAACAAACGGTGACAAACGACTACAACGATAAGGATGCCATCGACAACGACGACAACGACGACAACGACGACAATAACGACACATGGATGAAGGTAACGTTTATGTGGGAAATCCGTAAGTTTTATCTTTACTCCTTCAATTTATTGTGCTTTCAAGGAGTAATAATATTGCTTTCAAAGTAGAGTTGCCAATACTCTTGGAACTATAAGCAGCCCTTTGAATATTAATTTTCAAAGTCATGCAAAAATAAAGCAAGTATACGCCGCAGTGAACATTTTTTCTTCGTTATGATTTTATGTAACAATCAATTTCAATCCCAAAACTACACATGCTGGATGTGACTCACAATTCTTTTCTTCGATTCTTTAGAAATAACTACCACCTGTCACTGGTGTTGAACCCAACAACATGTCACTAATGCAACCTCAAACAATCGGTTAAAGTGGAACCTTAGTGTCGGTATAGAAATAAATGGACAGATTTTGACACTCACATGTGTCGTTACATTCACATTATGCCAAGTCTGTTTCGGACACAATTTCACACAAAAGGAAATGTTTAAAATGTCGAAAAGAGGACTTTTTTTTATTTTAGTGTCGATTTAGTTTTTGTTCTTTTTCTGACAAGTGCTCTCACGTACTGTAAATATCAAGGAAAAAGTCCTTATTTTTTGTTTCTTATCACAATGGAATTCGAATAGCCTTGACCAGGTCATAAAGTTGGTTTTTTTTCAAGAATCCGCGTTGACAATTCCGTGATTAAAAATTTAAATATTTTCAGCCCAAAATATGGAATAATTAAAAAATTGTAAGCAACTGTTCGTTAATGGATTATTTTGTCATTTATATAAGGGTCAGTTGTCATGACGTGTGTGAACTGTAGAAATGTGTTTCTTCATTAAAATTATAGCGAAAGTTTTATTTACGCAAAAATATTTATTGACAAGGTTGAGCGTATTGCAAGAGAATTATTGTGAGTGCAGACAATTTTTATTAATTGAATAAATATCAACGACAGATCATTGAAAGGCAATTTAAAATTTTAATATTTAATGCTTTTCCGTCGTTCTTGCAGATTTCAATTTGCTCGTGTTTCGAATGATAATTATTTATATCTCAGAGAATATAATCATGAAGAGGTTTTCCATTAAAAAGGACAATAATTAAGCTTAGTGTTTTTGAACAAAAGAAGCTTCTTGCGAGTTTTAATTAAAAAAATAAAATACTTTTTAGTCTGAAATATTCTTTAATGACTTTGACAGAAGCATGAATTGATTAACGTCAGCACCTAGCAATTAAGCCTTATCTGACGTTTGACCACTCACACAGGTGTCGTTTTTAAGTGTTGACATTCACCCTGATGATCCACCAGCTACAAAAGCACACCTCAACTTTCAAAAGAAAGAAGCGGGTACCCTGCAACTGGATTCACACCAGTACCAATTGAATTAGTGCCAGCCCTTATTCATCTTGGTTTGATTCTAGACTACTATTCAGGCAAAACACGGAACTGCACTCAACCCTCGTTTACCGAAAGAAGAGCCGTTATCCGGTCACGGAAACTGCACTCAACTTTCAGTCACCGAAAGAAGAGCCGTAACCGCGATTTGCGAACAGCAGCTGAGGCCAAACTCAGACAACCACAACCCCCGCGAAGGTCCATCCCACTAGTGAGGTGGCAAATCCTCACTACCCGCGGTACCCAATTGCCCCTGGGTGAGGGGTTGGTGTCACATTTTGGTTCTGTATAACCATTCGTTATACAGACATTGTTTCATTTTTGTGATCTTTTGAGTTTTGCAGCTTTTCTCCAACTGGCGGATGAGGGGCACCGCTCACCCTCTGTCAAGTATATCCACATTGATTGAAGGGATGAACCAGCCAATCAAGGGATATACCCAACTGGGCGTCTAATTTCATTAACGTCTATCCACTTTCGGTATTCGTTGATCGTTTTTCCTCATTTAATATATCCTTAGATATATTATCTTTTTAAGGATCGCATCAATCTTCATTATACGTCCTGCTTCAATCCGTCAATTCCATTAGACTAAAGCTGCCTACGTCCGCAGTTTCATGCCAATAAATTGACAAGAACCTCTCAGAGGCACCACTTGAAAGTGTAGGTCAGCACGTTCCTTTCTAAATTTCCAGGTCCATGATTTTACCTCCAATGACATTGACAGTAAATTTTTAAAATTTTTTGTGAATTTGTATGCAAATGTACCTACATTCTGATTATTTGACCAAAATGACAGAAACTAGCAACAGCCTTTACCAGGAATCAGATATTTGGGATTATTCTTTAGATTTACCTAAAATTTTGTAAATTCAAATAAAGAAAATTCTGAATTAAATTGTTAAGAACCCGAAAAAATTCCGAAAAAACGTCACAAATTCATTTTTCGATAATTTCACCTCACCGCCTGATGGCTAAAAATCGTAAGAGCAATTTGCTATCATAGTATATTAAGTTCGTGGTTTGAAGTTGGATACTTTGACAATCGAACAACGGGCGTTGGAACATCAGAACAACGTTTTCTTTAGCGATGAGGAACATTTCTCACTCGGTGGGTATGTAAGCAAACAAATTGTCTATATGAAGCGCAAGAAAATTGACGGTTTACCAAACTATGGCAATGGTAACATTTGTTCGCCGGCGGATGGTTACAGTCAATTTGCAGAAAATTGTTCGAATGATAATCAACACCAACATCATCCGATCTGTGGGGCTACGCAAATGATTGCGGAGTCCAAACCTTATAATGAAATACAAATTTCACACTGTTTCAACCAATCCAGCTGTATTGTCACTGACTGAAGTCCAAGTAGGTGAGAATTCCGACAATACTGAATATCTTATTCCTGTGTATTGCTTAGTGACTTTATTCTTCCCCTACCATGGTCTCGCTGTCTTCATAAGGAATGATGTTGCTTATCAATTCTTACCACAATATGGACGCTGCTCGAGTGCTTTTTTCTATTTTATGTGGTTCAAGTTTTCCGTAAACAAGCACATCATTCCCTGATGTTTTCCTTATCGGAGCACATATTTGGATAGGTCTTCTGACTCCATTCCAGGAATTGTAAACTTGTATCCTCCCACTGAAATCGTTATTTTGGGTGTTTTCAATGTACACAATTCTTCGTGGCTTCTCCATTCGGGCCAGACAACACCCGAAGGAAAGTGTGCTGAAATTATGCTCAGTTTAACCACCTTACTCAGCTTGTCACCGAGTCCACTTGAATATCGGAAATTAATGGCCAAGTGGAAAATACTCTTGACTTGATCCTTACGTCTGACCCTGATAAATACACCATCAATGTATTAACTCCTATAGGCAAATATGACCATAGCGTCATATCTACAAATTTATCGTGTCAATTTAGTTGAAGAAAGAGCTCCAAAAAGAACCATGTGGCAATACGAGAAAGCCAACTGGGACAGTCTCACTAACTTCTTCCGGATCTTTAACTGGTCACTGTGATTCCTTGATAGTGACGTAGACTCCAGCGCAGATATGATTACAAATATGATTATTTTGGTAATGAACTTTTTTTTTATCCCGAATAGGGTTAAAAGGTTATCAAGGAAAAAGAAGTAAAGTTCCGGTGTTTAGAGGCCAAACTAACTGAGTAAGATCGGAACAAGTTTTAACAAGCCAGGAAGGCCTGAAATGTCCATATTCATCGGAATAAATGTTATCGTGACCAAAAATTAAACGAAAAAATACTACAATGTCTCAAAGGCAGTAAGAATGTTTGGTTATTTGTAAGAAATATGAAGAATTATTCTTCTTCCTTGATCCCTACACTCTTTGATGATGACACTCCAGTTGTTAGCTCTTTTGCGAAAGTTTACCATTTTGCTAAGCAGTTCGCCGCGAACTCATCGCTGCACTCTGCCTGTTCTTGAGTGCGTCAATGATTCCATAGGACAAATCTTCTTCAGCACTCATGCTGTTGCGTACATATCGCTGGCTGAGTACTATAAGGTTGCATGTTTTTTTCTCAGATTATTCCGAGATAATCACCTTCAAAGTTTCAAATGGCAATTTTTCGTATTTAAATTTATGATATCAACAAAATAATGATGCAAAGTGATGAAGAATCGGAAAAATTGTTTAAAACAGGAAAAAAAATGTCAATTATATTTGCTTAAAAAGTTTTATGAGCAATCTAAAATTATAACATGCAACATGGAACCTTATAGCACTGAAACGATTATAGGAAAAGGAGGTTAAATTGTATGAAGATAGAACAATGTACCTACTTCGACGGAATTGAATTTTAATAAATCTTTAGTCTTATGTTTTTAAGTATGAAAAATCTGAAAAAAATTCCTTTCATGAAAAGCAAATATTTCACAAAAAAAGTTAATGGAGTAAAAATTCGAAGATTTATAAGTATAAGGTGTTTTTATCTGCTTTCTTCCAAGAAAAAGTAAGTTGAAAATGTGTATGAAAATAGCAATAAAGGGCAACATTCTCATAACTGTAACCTTTTAAAATTATATGCCAGCTTCAATTTGCGAAATGAGAAGAAAAAGTAAAAATCATTTGCACCAGGGCTGCCGTTTCAAATTTTCACAGAGGAGTAATTTCAAGTTCTAGAGGGGAGTATTTTGCTATTGAAGGGAGTACACAAACGAACAATTTTTTTTTTAAGGAACACTTTTTAATTGGGTAGAAGAAAAAAATCGAGTCTTGACAGCTTTGAATTTAACTTATGAATGTACCCTTTGACTAGTTCGCCCCATTCTGACATACGGATCAATTATTTGGTGGCCTGCCCTAGACAAAAAATATAACATCGATAAGCTAAAAAGAGTTCAAAGAACTGCCTGCATTCGTACTACGGGAGAAATTAGATCTTGCTCTACTGATGCACTCACAGTAATTCTGTAGTGCTTTAAGACTGAGAGAATCGGTGTGTGGACTGCAAAGCCTTTCGGTCATACTAAAATTCTAAATCTATTACTAGAACCCTCTGACTACAAGTTATCAACCTTAAGCTTTGGTAAGCAATTTAAGGTTGAAATTGGAAAATTAATAGCCCTGCAAAGGTTTTCGACATCACAGTTTACACTGATGTTTCCAAGATGGAACTCGGTGTTCTGGCGGGTGTCCTCTCCGAAGAACTGGGTATTAAAAAATCCTTTAGACTGCCCACAGATGAAGTGTATTTCAAGCTGAAGTTCTAGCGATTAGACAAGCATGTAGGATTCTAAAACAAGCAAGCAAATCTGACGAAATTATAAAAAGTTTGCAATTTATTGATAGCCAAGCAGCTATCAAGGCTTTAAACAGCAACCTGACTTAGTCCAGAATCTTTCGAGATTGCAAGCAAGAGCTCGCAAGTTTTAACGACAATATAAACATCAATCTAGTCGTAATACCAGGCACAGCGACATTCAAGGTAATGAAATCGCTGATGAACTGGCCAGGACGGGATCAAGCCTTCAAATATACTTGCTGAGGAAGTTAGGATTCCCTTCAGAGTCATGAAAACGGATATTCAAAACCGTTTTCTTAAAAAATATAACGTAAGATGAAAAATCAACCAACTGCAATATCTCGAGACAGATATGGCCCACTTACGACCACAAACGTACCAAGGAACTTCAGAAAAAACCTAGGTCAGACATTGGCAGAATAGTTGCCACTGTGCACTTTTTATGTGAGTGCCCGGCCCTTCTAAATGCCAGAACAATGGCTTTGGGTGCTCCCTTCTTACGCGAGCTTAGCAAACTCGCAAATATTAAGAGTAGGAACTTGATTATCTATTTTAACAAAACCAATTGGATTTAAACACTCCAAAACACTATTATGCTTAAGCACTGTGCTGTATGTATCTTTTTATAATTTATTCTTTTTAGGTAACTTAGAGTTTATGGTATCAAAATGGCGCAATTGAAGCGCTAATTGTTTTCCTGGGCAGAGGCTGACAGTGGTAAGTTCGAAGTTTCGAAAAAATCGCTGCCGTTCAGGCGTCCGTAGCAAATGATCCAAATCAGTCAATTTCAATTCCATGGCGTTCTGAATGCCCAGCGTTATCGCACCATGATTACCGATTAGGATAGTGCTACAAGCCACAAAGCACACTTCACAATCACTTTATTGAAGGGTAGGTTTGATCGGCAAGTTACCTCAAGAAATGGGCGAGTCTATTGCCCGCCTCGTTCGTGCGATTTAACACCACTAGACTAGTTGTGTTCGCTCAAATAATGATAAAAATAAATATATAAGCCCGGTACTTAATATTTATAATTTTATAATGTTCTTTTAAGTTTCCAAGGGAGTATTTTCGAGTATAGCGGAGTACGGGAGTACACTGAACGCAAAGGGAGTACAAATACTCTCTTGGTAGTATTTTCGGCAGCGCTGAAGAATATGAGAAATGTTTCTAATTCATTGAAAACATGGGACTTTTCGATTTTATTCAATGATATTAAATACGAAAAGGTTCCATGTGAACCAAAGTGTGCAAAAAAGTTCCATGTAACTTAAGTGCATTTGATTTTTAAACGACATAAATTATTTAAATGGTTGCATGTGGAACATGGAACCTTATAGTATTAAACAGAAGTGCGAATGCAATGAAAGTTGCACGTGTTTTTTGTCTGTAGGCTTGCCAATAATTTTTTGAAATTTTTTATTTTTCTTTTATCGAAAAGTAGGTCCAATTACGAAAATTTTGGTGTAAAAAAGTCGTTTTTGATATTTTGTATGACATGCAACCCTATAGTTCTCAGCCAGCGATATGTCTTCAACATACATAAATCCGCTGGTTCGAATGGTATCCCTGCTATTGTTCTGAAGGGACGTTCTTCCACGCTGGCAAAACCCTTGTGTAAGCTTCTCCATCTATTCTATTCTTCTGGGCTCGTTCTGATCAGTTGGAAAATAACATTTGTCCAGGAAATCCCAAATAAAAGGCGAATCGTCTTCTCAATCCAATTATCGTCCGCAGCAACAGGTCCACTGTTGATCTGATAGATTATCTCACCGACCGACCAGTGGAACAAATCTTTACATCGTTCTGTAGAAAGTAATTGTAACACTTGATATTTCAAAGCATTTGATAAAGTCTGTCATCTTGCTCTCATATCGAAAATGCGGACGGAGGATCCGTTTTGCCCCCGAACCTCTTTTACATTTTTATAAATGATGTCTTGTTTGTATCCTCTAATTCAATAAATTGTTTTCCTGGTTTTAGTACTCTTAGCTTTTCTTATTTGTTCCCAGACTCACATCTCTCCTCTTCGGATGTGGAACTGCAACGGCAAGATTATGATAAGCTCATTAAACTCTGACTTAAACAACATTGTACAATGGGGAATAAGAAACCGAGTAGAGTTTAATGCTTCCAAATCTCAATGCTATCTTTTATCATTGAAGCGAGATAAATCCCCCTCGACATTGACCATGAGTGAGGCATTGATGAGAACGAACATCTCGAGATTCTCGGTATATGCATCACTGGCCACCTTTTGTGATAGTCAGCACATATGCGATTTCGCCAAAAATGCCGCAAGATGTTTTGGTTTCTTAAGACGGTGCAAGATATTCTTATCCCCGTCTGATTTTGCTACTTTTTATAAGACCTATATCGTCCAAGCTGATTATAACTCCCATCTCTGGGCTGGTGCTATAGCTATATACTTAAGCCTCTTGGATGGTATTCAAAAAAGAACCCTAGGTATGATCGGTGATAGAGACATCACTGCGTCATTCCATTCGTTAGATCACTGTCGTAACGTTTCATGTTTCTATATTCTTCGTTAAGTTCTTCAATAACTGCTCTAGAGGGTAATAGCCAGTTGCATTCCTCTCCTAGAACAATTCAACCCTTCAATGCCCATCAGTTCACTCTCAAGCCCAACTTTGGACGTACTCTCAAGCATAGAGAATCTTTTGTTTTTTAGCCGTAATACGCGAATGTCAATCTCTCTTCCACACTCTGTCTTTCCAATTATTACAATGTTCAAGAATTCAAATCCTATGTACCACCGACAGCCTCACCCCTTCATTTCTTCATAATGCAAAGGCACTGACTTTGGCATAAAAAAGGTTATACAAAATTCCTTGAGTGGGTGCAAATTATAAAAATATTAATAATGTATCATCGTGTGTGTTTTATTGCCTTTACTTTCCAAACCAAAAAACGAATGACCTTTTATTTGGCCAAGACATCAGCTAGCTGCTGCAAAGACTCCGGATTCTGACTAGCTGGCCGGTAATTCGGCGTGTTTTCGTGACAACCAAGTAAAGTAAAAAAAATGTAAACAAAGAAAACAACAGTAAAAATAAACTGGATTTTACTTTAGCTTTCATCGAGAGTAAAACTTGAATGGTATATTTAATCCTTTTTTTCAAACTCAGAGGGAGCTGTAGTAAATTTTTAGATTAATTTTATATGGCAAATGTCAAAATTAGTCAGTTTGTTTTATAAAAGCATTTAAATTTAAATAAAAATTGACAGTAAATATCGAGTTTGAATCTGGATCGTTTTCTGGATATTTTTTTTCCTTACTTTACTTGATAGTCACAAAAACATATCTTATACTTCTGCAGAAAAGACAGTAAACAAAATTAATTTTCAACATTCTATGAAATGCTTACAGAATTATGTTTAGCGAATTTGGTTCCAAGATACGTTTTATAAAAGAAGCGCCATTTTCAAGTCACATTCAACGACATGTTTCATAAAGTTTTTCAATACAACAGCAGAATGCTCATGTTCAAATGATCATAGGTCTTGTCAGAAGCATTCATTGTTTTCACACACATTCAGCTTATCTTGTTCCTCCTTTAACATTTTAATTAGTCAAATACCCCATTCAATCCATGAAAACGCCAAAAAATTCATTAAAAACCATCAACTGTTACCCGAAATACTTATTATTCCACAAAAATCAAATCAATCATAAAAAAGAAAAAAGTTTTTTTTTTTTTAAATGAAAACAAAACCCTGTCTTGGCAGAACATAATCAATCAATAGCACCTAAAGCACTGTTTTCTTGTTCATTCGTCCATCCCGCTCCAAACATTTAATTCCACAAATCTTATCTTAAATCAAAAGTTGGGACAAAAAAATAACAAACAAACAACGTCCTTTCCACAGGTATTCAAACTCATTTAACTTGGCATTAGTCCATTTCATTCGAATAACTTTTTTGTGTGTCAAGGACTTTTTATTTTCGTGCTCATCATCCTTCCAATTTTCGAAAATATCATCGTCTCAGCCATAAAAATTTATATTTCATTGAGATTTCTAATTTTTCTTTCCTTAAACTTTCGTATAATTTCGTTCTTCCCTCACAATTATTTTCATCTCATTTCTAAGGACATCCATAAGGATGGCAAGCAAAAATATTGTTCACGAATGCGGCCAACAAAGTAGATATAATTCTGGGCCCCAGAGGTATATCAACAGAGTGCAATCCTTAGGAAAACAAGAGAAAAACCAATGTCAGTTATTTCTTTCGTTCTGTTTCATTTCGTTCCATATCATTTGGTGGTTGAATGGAATTGGTTTGGCACGAATTGACTTTGCACGGCCCCTCCGGTTATTATGATAATCAATCCCAGATCGGTGGTGAACGGTAGATAGTGGTAATAGGGTGGTGCTGAAGCTTTAGTCACCTCACTTGCGATGGCAAGTGAGGCGGGTGAAGAGAAGAGTGCTGTAAACAATTAGGTTAGTAAGCTTTAGCTTCTCAATCGGGTTCCTGGAATTCATAATAAGCCGAGGATTTTTGTGTCAGAGGATAACAGGGAATCCGGATTTGTACTTATTTACAAAGGATGTCACAGTTATTTAGAAATCAGGAGCAAATTGAAGGACTTCTTTCGGAATTCTTGATAATTAAATTTTAAGAAAAAACAGTAAAGCATTTACAAAGAAATTGAATTTTCCAAATATTTGGGTATTAAATATCAGAATTAACTTAAACTCTTGAAAAACGATTGAGCTCTGGGAAATACATTTTTCAGAAGAAGAATTTTCGAATACATTGAGATTGTGGAGTTTGATTGTAATTTTGTACCTCGGTTATTAGTTTAAAAGATGAAGACGTGCCTGGGTGTAAGAAACCCCCGTAGTTTTCCAAGTTCACGACCTTTTTATCAGATTTTTGGTGTAGTCAATAAATAAAACCCCTAAGACTCTCCAATTTTGCTTACAAGCATTCATTAGCTGTTGATTTATGTTTGAAGTGTATGTTCCGTCTGCTCAATGTGACCGAACTTCTTCTTTCTTTCTTTCAAAAATGCACAGTATCATTTCCGTTTTTTACTTACTGTTCAGCAGTCGGCACCGTAGAGTAAAACTGATAAATCAAAGTCCGGTATACTAGAGACTTTGTCTTTCAAGTGGTGACGTGAAATAACGCCCGACGAAATAAGGCCCCATCTTAAAAGGGGCCTTATTTCCATGTTGAAATTGAAATAACACCCGACGGCCCTTATTTCAATTGCATTATGGAAATAAAGCCGCATTTTACATGGAAATAAGGCCGCATTTACAAAACACATAAGAAAACTTGAAATAGGGCCTGGTTTCCATGCCAACTTGGAAATAAGACCCCTTTTTACAGCTGTTAGCAAGCTCTAAAACAGAAATTTACTCTCAATTGCACCAATATGTTTAACAATAACTGTTGTTTAAATGTGAAGAACATCTCTTTCATGATCTGTCCGTAAAGGACTTTTGACCCACTTAGGTAGGTCAAAACTTCATAAATCGATTATGAACTTATAACCCACGAAAATGAGTCGAAAGTACGTCAAAATTTCTCATGGAATTGTGACCCCAGCTTACGGCGAGTTGCTTACTCCGAGCGGTTGAGGGAAATAACTTCACGGGAACTAACTATACTGAGGGATTTAGTTTCCTCCAAGTGAAGATTTGGTCGACTTTTGTAGAGTGTGGTTAGTTCCCATGTACGGTGGGAATTAAAGTCCTTAATGATTTATTGGTGCTAATTCTCTTCGAACGTGAAATGAACAGCCATATTACCCGAGACAAACAAAACAAGAATTCAAGTACTGAGCAATGTTATTCGTAAAATTAAAATAAATTTCATATATAGTCATTCAGTAATCGAGTTTTTAAGACTGATTTTTTGTTTTTGATCAAATGACCGAAAACATTCAGAAACTCAGTAATACCGAATTCAGTTCTCAACACTCTGAAAATAATGAAAAATCGCCCGATCTTTTTTATTAATATAATAGCTTATTTTAGTTGTCGAGCAAATAATTTTTCTAAGCTTTTATTGTTTCGTTCTATTTGAAAAAGTAACCACTACACAATTACACATCCTGTAATGCATAGAAAATTAGCAGATGCTGCATTTCAATGATTCATTCTGAGCATCTTTTTTTTATTTCGATTGAGGATGAGAATATAATGATAAAAGAGATTCAAGATCGATTTGGTTAGATTGCGAGCGAAGCGAGCGGAAAAAATTTTGCCCAAAAGAGAATCAATTTGGGGTGTGAAAATAAAAAAATTCGCGCGAATTTTTTTATTTTCACACCCCAAATTGATTCTCTTTTGGGCAAAATTTTTTCCGCTCGCTTCGCATTCTTGCGCTTATAGCATGCCCTACTCCCACCTTGACACCCTTGGGAACGTTTTATTTTTTCAAAGTTAAATATGTTACTTTTACCAACTAAAATGGTCGATAACAGAAAAGTGTGGACATTTTTTGTTTGACCATCAAAAAGAAAAAAAATTAATATTCAACGAGCAGTTCATATCATAATAGGTTCATAAATTATTGTTTTTTTTTTATTCTAGTTCATAAAAGAAAAAAAAATTATTAATTTTTGCCATATTTATTAAAATTTGTTTTCTAAGAACTTATGGCTCTTTTTTTGCTGACTTTTGACTCACTTACGTGGGTTATAAGTTCATAATCGATTTATGAAGTTTTGACCCACCTAAGTGGGTCAAGAGTCCTATACGAACTTATGACCTACGAACGTATGACACTGCGCCAATTTTAACTCTCAAAAACTGAGCTTCAAAAGTGATTTACCTTTGAGAACTTTTTAGCATTGTATTTTGAAACTCAGTTTTTTGAGAGTTAAATTTTTGAAAACTTGACTATGAAGGCTTTGCAACTAATCAAAAAAATCAAAGCTTAGCTTAACTAAAACAGAAAAACGAAATAAGGCCCCACGGGCTTTATTTCGTACTTGCAATGGAAATAAGACCCCAACCCTGGTAAGGGTCTTATTTCCATAAGAAATGGAAATAAGGCCCTATCGGGCCTTATTTCGTCGGGCGTTATTTCACGTCACCCTTTCAAGTGAGGAGATTTGAACCCAGTTATTTGGCCAAACCGGAGTAGCGGCGGTTCAGTAAGGTAAGTTTCTGCGACTGATGTTTGTTCCAAAGTAGGTGAACTGCTTTACTACTTCGAAATTGCTGCTACCAACAGTTACATTTTTCCTGTACAGATGTCGTCTTTTATGTGTTTATTGCTTTTACTTTGTTTTGTCCTCATTCACTTCAAGACCTACGAGTTTCGCCTGTTCTTCAATTGCTGTGAAGGCCTCAAGCACAGCTCTTTGCACCGACCGATGATGTCTATGTCGTCCTCATAGGCTAGAAGCTGAATTTGTTGAAGTGTTTTCCATGCTCACACCCGCCTTGCAAATAGTGCTCTCCTTGCCTAAGCATGCCCATGTTTCAAACAACTCGGATGAGCTGTTACCCATTTGCACACTGCACTGCGTATTGTTTAGCGTCTTGCAGCACAGCTTGGATCAGTTTGTTCGGGATCCCGAATTCAGACATCTCCATCATAAGCTCTTGGCGGTGGATGCTATCATAAGCAGCTTTGAAGTCGATGAAAAGATGGTGGTTTTCGACTTGAAATTCGTTGGTCTTTCCAGGATTTGCTTCCATGTGAATATTTGCTTCATCGTTGTTCTGCCTTGCCTGAAGCCCCACTGGTACATGCCGATAACTATGTTGTAGAACGGTTTAAGACGCTCACACAGTAAGTTGGATAGGATATAATTGTATGCAATATTAAGCTGGAATATACTTTGGTCGATTTTGCATGACATTTCTTAGCTTTAGAATTGCTCCTTCTTCGTCTTCTGTGCTGTGGACTGTGACGGGGTGTTCATTGATTGGTCTCGCTTCTCTTTCGTCATTGGCTCACTCGATATTTTGCGCATTCGGCAGTGCTTCGGTGAGAGGGTACTTTCCACTGTTTCCAAAGCCTGTGTCCCAGCTCTGGAACTTGAAGTTTATTGCTTCGACTTTTTAATAAAACGTCAAGTGCTGTTCTTGGAACGTGACTCTTAGAAGTCTTTGAACTGAGAAGCTGCTGATATTTTTTACTTCCTGCGCAGAGTTCTTTTCTCATTTCTCCTATTTGCTCGGTACTCTTCTCTTGCTGCTCTTGTTTTCCGTTTCAGCATCTGCAAACGTGCAAACGTCTCTCTTTTCAACATCGCGCATTCATCATCATACAACGTGTTCTGCTTCGTGGTTGTAGTTTTTCGTTAGCTAATTATTTTCGATTCAAAGGTTGTTGACGTCTGTGGCATTTGGGAGTACGAGGGAGAGTCTTTCACTCAGGCGCTCACTGTAGTCTCTGGGCCTACGTGCTCTTAACGTAGTCTCTACCAGAAAGTGCATCTCGGAAAGTGCGTACGTTTATAATGTCGGATGCGTATCTTGCTCCGATTAGCAGCAAAGGTTAGGTTGAAGTGGCTGCCTGGATGTAATTGACTCACTTAGACCTCGAGGGTCCATTGTGATACCACTAATGGGTTACTCATGGGAGAGTAATGAAATTAAACAAACCATTTTGTACTTTTAATGAAGTTAGAGAGACATTTTGTGTCGATCGTTGCCAGTTCACTGGTATTATCGAAGAAGGGATTACCGAGATAGTTATTCCTTCTATTGGAGAGTGCCGGACATGTACACAGAAGGTGTTGGATTGTTTCCTCCTCCTCCTCGTCCATGCAGCTTCTACAGAAGTCGTTTGCGTAGACCCCAAGCCTCAAGGCATGTCTGCCTATGAGGCAGTGTCCTGTTATGACTCCAGTTGTAGAGCTTATATTTTGTCTGCTCAGGGAAATCAGACCTTTTGACCGTTTCAGGTCTATGCTTGGCCATATTTGTTTGGTTGCTAGGCAGGTGGTACCCTGTGACCATCTAGCATTTGCTGATTCTAGAGCATATTGTTTGAGAAGATATTTGCATGTAGCAAGTGGTGTTCCTATGTTATGTTTTTGTCTAACATGAGGCAGAAGTGTTCCGTTTTTGGCGAGCTCATCGGCTTTGCAATTTCCCGGAATGTCTCTGTGGCCCGGCACCCAAATGAGGTGAATATTAAACTGTTCCGTCATCTCATTCAGAGATGATCGACAATCGTGGACTATTTGAGAGTTTGTGGAGACAGACGCGAGAGATTTGAGAGCGGCTTGGCTGTCCGAGAAGATTCGTATATCCTTGCAAGATATAACGTTTTCTTTGAGCCAGGATAGTGCCTCTTTAATCGCCATTACTTCTGCCTGGAAAACACTACATTGATTGGGAAGTCTGTATGATAGACTGAGATTCAGTTGTTCCGAATAGATACCACTTCCAACTCCGTAATCGGTCTTTGAACCGTCTGTATAGAAGTGTACCGTATTGTCTTCCAGGGGTCTCTCTTCTTCCCAGGAAGATCTTGAAGGGATGGAGACATGGAAGCTTTTATCGAATACCATTTTTGGGGTGGTATAGTCTAGGCGATCTGGGATAGATCTGAAATTGTCTAGAATAGTAGTATGACCAGTATTGTTACTGTTCCATTGAGAGGTGGCTCTAAGCCTCACACATGAGTTGGCTGCCACCATTTTGGAGAAGATGTCAAGAGGTGTTAGGTTTAAAAGCACTTCCAGGGCTGCGGTTGGTGTTGAGCGAAGTGCTCCTGTGATGCACATACCTGCTGACCGCTGGACTTTGATGAGCTTATTTAGATTTACCATCTTGTCCAGTGCGGTCCACCATACGACAACTCCATAAATGAGTATCGGTCTGATTACCGAAGTGTATAGCCAGTGGGTTATTTTTGGGGAGAAGCCCCATTTTGATCCTATGGCCTTTTTACAAGTAAAAAGCGCTACGGTAGCCTTTTTTACTCTTTCATCAATATTTGCCTTCCAATTTAGTTTTTTGTCTAAAATGAGGCCTAAATATTTAGCTTGGTCGGAAAAGCTTAATGGTATTCCTTTAATCTTGGGTGGGCTAATCTGAGGAATTTTGTACCTTCTCGAAAAGAGTACTAGTTCTGTTTTATGTGGATTGACGTCCAAGCCACATTGCTTAGCCCAATTTGTTAGCCTATTTAAGGCATTTTGTAGGAGTTCCGAGAGAACTTGGGATGTTTCCCAGATATAGATATTGCAACGTCGTCAGCATAGGCAATCACCCTGAAACCCTCTGCTTCCAGTGATGTTAGTAGGTCGTTTACTACCATGTTCCATAAAAGAGGCGAAAGGACCCCACCTTGGGGGTACCTCGATTCACCGATCTGGTGGTAGTAAAACTTCTCATGCTAGAAGTTATTGTCCTGCTTTTGAGCATGAGACTTATAAGATCTATGAGTGATTTCTCTAATTTCAGCTTGTCCATTGCTGTTGTGATCGCCTGGTAACTGACGTTGTTGAAAGCTCCTTCAATATCTAGGAAAGCTACTAGGTTATATTCTTTGTATTTGAGGGAATATTCAATACTACGTACCAGCGAATGAAGTGCTGTTTCTACTGATTTTCCCTTAGAGTAAGCATGTTGAGCTGTGGAAATGAGACATGGTTTTAAGTTATGTCTGATGTAAATTTCAATCAATCTTTCCAAGGTTTTAAGAAGGAAGGATGAAAGGCTGATTGGTCGAAGATCTTTAGGGTTAACGTGGGAGGAATGAAGACTAATTTTGCCATTCTCCCAGGCTTTGGGAATATATCTCAACCTTAAACAGCTTGTCAGAATGATTTCCAATGGAGGAATGATCATGTCTGAGCATTTTTGTAGTTCGGCCGGAATGATTGATTAGCAGCATGGTCGCTATGGTTGCTGGTTTTACCTTCCGAAGATCTCGCCAGGGTTGCTGTATAGATCTTCCGTCTTCGAAACCTAGCGCTTCTTATAACCGTGCTTCATCAACGTCAATTTGTCGGAAGCCATTATCTGTTGTAACTTCGTGGACGATGACGCCGACATACAGCCCATAAACAAAACCGTAAATTGTCCAACTCTGAATCAAGGAATGGTTAGTATAAGTTGGGGGCAAAAACCTTGACGTTAAACTTTCATCGAGCATTACGGTTGGGCCAAGCTTTACTTCGAGATTCAGGATATAAAACCTTGAGTTCAAATGCCTCTCAACAATTCTCTGTAGCAATGTATGTGAAGATATAGACGAAACCTAAAAACGTTAAGGTTATTATTTTTTTTCAGCTGAGGCTTACTAAAACAAAGCAAACTTCTATAGCCTTTACTAGCCACAGTTACATTGTTTTTTTAAGGAACAGCTAACACTTTTTTAATTAATTTACCAAAGCCATACACAACGCCAAACCGTCAAACATAGAAAGTTGTTATTTGTGCAGCAAAGGACACATTTTTGTCTAATAACGTTGACACAAATTCCCTTCAACTTTCACAAACTCTAAAAAATAAAAAAAAAAATTACAAAACTCACTTTTAATACCTTCTGCGTATAAATTTTTACTTTTTACAACTTGATTCCATTGAAAATGATTTAATTTTCATTTCCTACGAAAAAAACGCAGCTCCTGACGAACATTCCACTTAAAAGAAATTAAATATTCTGGATTCGTTGCATCTGAATCAGCAGGGAGCGTGCATAAGCAGTACAACGAATCCACATCCACAATTTTTACTTATTTTGTATTAACACAAAAAAAGTACACTTTCGTGCATACCTTGTACAATCTCCCAGCGAGTGTATATTGCGTTGCCAGGATACAGGACACGGGGCAGGGAACACGGGACTCAGGACTCGCGGAAGTCAGGACTCACGACTCGGGCAAGAGTGCAAAAAATAAATAATGCAAGTCTATAAGGAAAAACGAGGAGTTAAACAAATATCCTCTTTCCGAGGATGCTCTCCCAAGGGAAAATAACTTCTCTGGAATTTTTGAACTTAACTTAATTTCTTGCAAAATAAAAATAAATATATTTTTAAGTTAATTTTTTATTCCGAAGGTAAGCGTGTCTGCTCCACAAAACAGAACAAGAATGAAAAAAAAAGAAAAAACACCAAAACTTAAACACGTATCGATGCAATATATTTTTGGTTTTAATGTTTAGTCCTTTTTGATTGTGTTTTATTCCTTCTCGTGCTGCAGGTTCGGTCATGAATTTGAGGGGAAAAGAAAAAAATAAAAAATTTTAAATAACATAAAGTTAAGAAAATAAAGAAATTCCCGCCCCGTTTAATATTCAGAAGTGAGGTAGGAGATCCGTTGTGCCAACGACAACAAGAGCATCAGGAGAGCTGGAGCAACGTAAAAAAGGATATAAGAAAATGTGTTTACCAACCGCTTATTCTGTGGGGGCCAGCAAAAAAGTGTGACGTGTTAACATAAAAGTATTTCGTAGTGTTGTGTTTTTGTCGTGTTGGCCCTTTTGTATATTTTTTTTTTGTGTGTCCTTGCTAGTCGGTCGATGGTGTATCCTTGCGATATTAAACGACGAAAAAGTCCAATGCCAAGAGAACAAAAACGAATAGAAAATGTGAATTTATTCGAGCACACAAGATTCTGTTTATCTTTTTATCGTTAAAATAATATTAAAGGACGAAAATAAAAGGATACAGCCCGTATCCTTTCTTTTCGTGTACATGCACCTCAACGAAACCAACGACCGTCCGACGGACGACTTGTGATTACTATTACTCGTTTTTGTTGTGTGTCGTTTGACGTTGCTGTCGGCGACGTGTTTCGTCCTTGTTGTCGGTGGTTATCGTTGCCGTCTGTCGTCGTCGCTTCATAACTGTATGACAAAAGATGAACTTCATAACATTAATGCAACGTTAGCAGAAAAAATTGATATAGTAAATTGAAAGTTGCCTCGAAATTCAAGTGAGTTAAGGAGCGTCAACTACAATTTATTTATTTTTTTTTGTGTACAAAGGATGTAAGGAATTGTGCAGGCGTCTCTGTCGCTCATCTCTGTCCTACCTCTTCTACCCTCAACAAACTTAAACAAGACTTAAACACACACATCCTGATCCAGTTAGTGTTTTTTTGATTAAGAGAGAAAAAGGAGTGGGAGGTTTCAACCTTCACCTCTTTTTCAATCAACGACGCGACGTGGTGGCGGACTCGGCGATAAAGCCGCAGACGCAAAGTGGGAACAAAAACGAAAATAAATAATAATAATAGAAAAATAAGAAAAAAATAAAACATAAATAAAATCGTTCGAGTGTTGAAAAACAAAACGAGAAGTTAAAACCAGTCAACATAGGTTGCCCGCAGTCAGTGCTGGGTTGCCCCCGTGGGGAGCCATCATCGCCACGACCAACAAAACCACCCGTTTGGCCACCAGAACCGGAACTTCCACTCGAATCACAATGGGCAGATGGTATTACGGAAGGTTATTGGGATCAGGGCGGTCCATGGGTATGTTATTATTCTCTATCTTGTTTTACTTATTTTCCACTCTTTTTTTTTTGTTTATTTGTATTTTACTCAATTTCATTCTATTATCCTTGTTCTGAAGTTATTTGTGTATATATTGTATTTATACTTCTATAGCATTGCATTACAGACAATATTTTATTAGTTTTGTTTGGATGTAGCTGTTTATGTGAGAGTGATGTGGCATAAAGTAAAATATCTTATTATTAGGGTGGCCACAAAAAAAATCGTATTTTGAGTGTGAAAAAAGGCAGTGATCAATATTCGTTTATTTATTTATTTATAAGCGGTTATTGCCATTACAAGCAAATTTTGTATAGCTTTGTTAATAATAGCACACATTCCCACTATACAGCTCATGAAATGCTTGCATGATGTAGACTATTACTTGACAGCCTAAATGTGTGAAATCACATCTTCAAGCACCCAGTTGACATCGTCATGACGAGATGGCTGAAAACACGATTTGTAAATTTGGTTCCCAAAGGATTGATTGTGACATGAGCTGTGATACATGGCGCGCCATGCAGGATGCAACTTGGGTCGTTTGAATCCATGTTTTCAATATTCCAAAGAAAAGTCGCTTATCATGGCTTAGCAACTCTCACCGAAGGAAAATGGTTCAATTATGCCAATTCTCAACAACAAGTATCAAACTATTAAGTGCGTGCCACGTTAGTCGCGGTCTTCTTTTCCTTCTATGTCCTCCGAGAATAGTTCCAAAGGCCTCCCGGGCCGGAGCATTGGTGTGCATAAACTCGAAATGACCGAGCCATCTGAGTCTCTGGACCTTGACCTTCTGACTAGGTCCATGTCGTTGTACAACCCGCAAAGTTCGCTGTTGTATCTTTATCTCCGTTCCCCATCAATGCACACGGGGTCAAAGATAACACGAAGAACTTCTCGAAACAGCCTAAGGCACATTTATCCGATTTCGTCAAGGTACATGCTTCTGCACCATACAGCAGAACTGGGATGATGAGTGTGTTGTACAGTTTTACCTTAGTTGCTCGAGAGAGGGCTTTTCCACTCAATTTCTTTCTAAGCCCAAAGAAACAGCGGTTAGCAAGAGTTATTCTTCGTCTGATCTCGGCGCTGGTGTTATTGCCCGTGTTTATAGCGGAGCCTAGGTAGACAAACTCCTCTACTACCTCGAAGTTGTATGCGTCTATTGTGACGAACTGTCCGAGCTGTGTGTTCCTCGAAGACAGCATATACTTCGTTTTTCCCTCATTTACCGCTAAACCCATTTTTGCCGCTTCTGTCTCAATTCTCACAAAGGCGCCATTGACATCATTCCACCGTCAACACGAGAAACAACGAGCTTATGGAATCTTTTGATGTCAAAAAAGGATTTAGACTAGGTGATGGACTGTCATGGAATTTCCTTAATATCGTTCTTGAGAAGATAGTGTAAAATTCCACCGTCAACACCAGAGGCACTATCTTCTATAAGTTTGTTCAGCTCCTCGCGAACGCCTGATATTATGGGAAGAAAACTTCCATCACCTTGTCTGGATCCTTTATTGACATGGAATGATTCCATAAGCTCGTTGCCAACCTTGTGTTGCAGCGTGAGTTCTCCATCGTCATTTTGCACAAGCGAACGAGCTTGGCAGGGAGTCGGAAGTCCTCCGGGTTAGATTTTATTTCACAAAGAGCCGGAGCACTGTTGTCTATTCGCTCTTTATATCCCACTCATCTTAACCGGTGGACTTTAACTCCTCTGGGTACATCCTGTTACTGTAAAACCAGTTAAGTAGGGATAAATAATTTTCTCCATTTCCTGTTCATGAAAGAAGAACCGAAGATCATGCTATGAATTTTTCTTTCGTATGAGTCTCAAACTTTTTTATCACGAAGACCGGGAAGATAAGAACATCAAAGACTGTTAAGAAAGGGGGCTTACATCACAACTGCCATCATAATGGTACCTATTTATCAAAGACGTTGATGTTGGGTAGTCTTTCTTGTTCTTGGCTTTCATCTCAAGGCTGATAAACGCTCCACTAAAATCATGCTGTGACTCTTCAGACTTTAAAAGCTGTTGAGAAAAGTTTGAGTTTTGCACAATCCTTTCAAGAATGGTGTTAAGCGAGACTTAGGTATGTCTATGTAGTTGGTGCACTTCTGGGCACCTCATTTCTAGAAGATCAGACGTCCTAAGTTTCCATTCTGACCAAACCTCGTCGATCATGTGATGCATGTTCCTTAACAATTCATGAACTGTTCGGTTCTATACAGTTGGTCATTTAAGTCATCTCCTAACAACTAAATTTGTCTACAAATTTCGAGACCCAATTTTTTAATTGAGTTACAGCGCTAATGGACATTGGCCTCAATCAACAGTCCGGTCCCTAGCTAGCTGTCTCCAGTTTTGCACTCCAAGTTGATAGAGCTCCTCTTCCACTTGTCTGCGCCACCAGAGTCGCGGTCTTACTGTACTTCTACGTCACTGGGGAAAAGTGTCTAAGGCTTTCCGGGCCCCAGAATTGCTGTTCATCTAATCTAAATGAACGAGCTTTCTGAGCTTCTGGATCTTTACCCTTCCGTGTTGTTGTACAACCCTTTAAGCGCGCTGTTGAATCTTCTTCTCCATTCCCCATCAATGCAAACGGGTCCGAAGATAACCCGAAGAACTTTCCTTTCGAAACAGCTGGGATGATGGGGGCGTTATACAGTTTTACCTTATTTCATTGGGAGAGGTCTTTTTCACTCAATTGCTTTCTTAGCCCAAAGAAACAGCAATTAAAAAGAGTTATTCTTCGACTCCTTAAGGATTCCGAATACTAAAGCAAAATCTCTTGTACTCTTTGTTAAAGGGATTTCATTTGATTAAAGACACCTCCTCGGATAGGGTTCAAAACTTTTTTGGTTCAGTTTAAAAGATTTTATACCCTAACATCGTTTGGTACAATTTTTCAACCCGGTGCGAAGAAATATTTAAAAATCAAACAATAGCTCCTGAAAAACAAAATATTTTCGTAGAAATGAAATCAACAAATGAATGGCCACCTTAACATTTCCCATTATTATGTTTATTTGTTGTTGGATATTTTTGAAAAACTATTCACAAGGTTTATTGTCCAAGCATACACAAAACACCACATTCCCTGGACATCGACATTGCATCACATGTCCAGAACAGGACGTGCAGAACAAACTCAACCCCAACACCCCCGCCCACATAATCCACTGCATTCGCGGAAGAAACAATGCTACTGCAGGAAAGAGAAGGAGATGGAAAAAATGAGATTTTGTTTTTCCTTACTTTTATTTTGCTTCGAAAGCACTGCACATGATGTTTAAGCTCCTGTTGTAGTAGCACAGGGAGAGGTCATACTGAGTTTTCGAACGAAAGTCGATTTGGAATTTTATTGGGAAATTTGTTGTTAGTTCGAAAACCTTTTCAAACTTATTTTTTTATTCTGTTTTGCTGGTGCTTAGCTGCATATGCAATATGCAGTGTGCATCAACCTCCTCATCCTGCACTGTTAATGCTCTTGCAGAGAGAAGAAGAGGAAAATGAAGATTGAATGTTTTCCGGTGGTAAGTGGAAGCTTTTGTTTTGTTTGGCAACATGCTTATGTTTTTGTTGAAAATAGTTTTTTTGTTCAGTTTTGAAAAAAACTACAGACAACTAAAAAGGAACTAATAGAGAATCTAAAAGTTTTGAAAATGTTTAATGCTTGAATGCGGAGGTCTAAGTGGATTTGATTCGATTTGTCAGCAATAGCTGTTTTGGAAAATCATTTTCGTTCACTTATTTTGTGTAGTCACCGTTTTGTTAGAAGTTTATGGCATTGAAATTGCGCTGAGGTGTCAGTTTTGATGTTTCAACCCTAAAGGCTTTCAATTTGGTAGCAAAGGTGAAACTAAAATTAGTTTATAGAAGAAGAACACATTGTTGTTGCTTGTTGTTTGCAGCAAAATGTTATTCTAATTAGGAATTTAAAACACCACTTTTGGGTTTTGTATTAATAGACACGTACTACGCCTATACTTGAAAAGTTACTGGAATGTTTGGAAACAAGCGATCTAACAGCTGGTTAGACAAAAATAAGACCAACAGATTCCTTCTTAAGAGCACTAAAGCTTTTAAATTTGTTTTTTTCTCAATCCAGACCCAAAGTTTCTCCCTAACCTAATCCATATGCCCAGTGTAGAAGATATGGGCAAAATCCTTTTTTACTAGGCTGTTTTTGGGAAATGGAAACAAATCAGGATCTTACTAGGGCAAGGCACACCCTATTTTCTTTTTTTTTGTATGTATCGATGCTTCTGCCGACTATTAACTCTCCTCAAAATACTTTAGAATCCGAGGGGCTATGGTTATGTTGCGTTGACCAGCTACGTAGAAGTCGTAATTTTTGAAGATCTGAGGCTACTTAGTCCTTGATTTTTAAAGTTTAATTAAACCAGGACTCCTAAGTCCCTCTAATAATGCTAGCGAACTTGACAACAAAGTCAAGGACTTAACCTTAGCTATGAACAGATCGTTAGAGATTGCCTGTCCTCCTGTATGTGTAAAAGGAACTCGGGTCTCGATTCGCTCAGGAAAGAGTATAGAAAACTCTTTAACAGAGCTAAATATACAAGACAGGTTTCTGACTGGGATTCATACAAAAGTTCCCTAAATAAATACAAAATGGAGCTAAGAAGATCTAAACGATCGTCCTGGCGATCCTTTTGTGACAGAATAGAAGAAACCTCTGATGCCTCTAGGCTACGAAAAATTCTTTCAACAAATCCAGTAATATCCAGCTGTCTAAAAAGGGCAGATGGCTCCTGGACAGCCTCAAGTGAAGAATCTCTTAACTTGCTACTAGACACTCACTTTCCTGGTAGCTCTCATAATGTAACCTGTAACAATCAGTTGCACTCAATTACTACTACATCATTTCCACAAGGTCTAGTCACAAGGGATAAACTGCGATGGGCTATCAACACCTTAACCGTACAAATCGGCAGGACCAGACGGCATTATTCCAGCTGAACTCCAAGAAGCCTCAAATATAATAGTATTGAGGTATTGTTCAATACCTGCCTGCATCTGGTCCATATCCCCTCAGTATGGAGAGAAGTGAAAGTTGTTTTAACGCTAAAGATCTCAGACCCATAAGTCTATCATCGTTCCTTCTTAAAACATTAGAAAGATTGATAGATATACACCTCAGGGCAAACATTGATACAAGACTCATGTCCAAGTCTCAACATGCCTACTGTAAGGGAAAATCGGTTGAAACGGCGCTACACACTTTAGTACGCACTATCGAATACTCCCTCCATCATAAAGAGTATACCATGGTTGCATTCCTTGACATTGAAGGCGCTTTTAACAACGTGGACACATCTGCAATCACATCTGCACTGTCAACTCTAAATGTGGAGAGTTCGCTTGGTGAGTTAATTCATTTAATGCTGAATAGCAGAATAATTAACTCAGAACTTGGCGGCTTTTCCGCAAGAAGATCTGTCAGCAGAGGCACGCCGCAAGGCGGTGTTCTCTCCCCTCTACTCTGGAATCTGGTAGTTAACGAAATTCTTACCCTTCTGGATAGAGAAGGCTTCAGAGTGATAGCCTATGCTGATGACGTTGCTATAGCTGTTTCAGGGAAGCATCTAAATACCTTAAAAGAACTCTTACAAAACGCTCTAAATAAGCTATCACTTTGGGCGAATCGGTGTGGCTTAGGCGTTAACCCACACAAAACCGATTTGGTCCTATTCACTAGGAAATATAAAATTCCGCACATCGACCCTCCTTCTATAAACGGTGTCCAATTAAAGTTTTCAGAGGAAACTAAATATCTGGGTCTTATCTTAGACAGAAAACTGAATTGGAAGAGCAACATACACGAAAGAATAAGAAAATCTACGGTAGCTCTTTTCACCTGCAAGAAAGCCATTGGTAGCAAATGGGGTCTGCAACCCAGAATCACTCACTGGCTATATCACATCGGTAATCAACCGATTCGGTCCTAAGCTGGTGTCGTCTGTATGGTGGCTGGCACTAACGTATTAACATTCACCTTCACTAGGTGCACGGGCATAGAGCATTCCAGGAAACTGCAAAGTCGACGAACTCTCCAAACATGGTACAACATTACCATTAACCACAATGGCTATGATTGGTATACAATCGCTCATAAACTTTTGCTACACAGCTGCTATTAAGCGAACTAACATCAGGTGGATCACCTAACCACCTGTCAGGCAACGAAAAACATTGGCCTAATTTGGACTTAAAGAGATCTAGATGCCTGATATCTCTAAGCAGAGCGCATATAACCTCCTTAATTGGTGTCATTACTGGACACTGTCTAATTGGAAGACACGCTGCGCGACTGGGCGTATTATCTAATGATTTCTGGAGAAGCTGCATGGAGGAGGAAACAGTTCTTCACCTCCTCTGTACCTGACCTTCTTTGGCTTATAAACGTATGATTCACTTAGGAGAATACTTCTACAATGATCTAAACGATCTCGTACATATTAATATAATTAATCTTCTACGTTTCGTAAGGAACTCTAATTGGTTTCAATGAGCTTTCGAAGAAAAGCCTTTTTAGATTCATGTGGTATCACAATGGGCCTTTGATTGGCCTAAGTGTGTCTTTTAATATCCATGACAGCCACTTTAACCTAACCTAACCTAGTCCTTGATTCTTAGAGGCTGTCGTGCCACCTTACTGAAGTGTGTATAGTGTTGAACAACAGGAGCTTCTAAGTATGGAAAGATATTCCGATTGAAGGAGTCTGGGAAGACTAAAGTAGCTTCCATGTTGTCATGTGCTGGTTCAAGTGCCCCAAGCGACTCGATTGGGTATAGGGGGCCAAAAAGAGATAGTGAAGTAAGCTGCAAGATATTTTATTTCTGTTTTAAAACCTCTTGACATACGCTACAAATCGCATTTCACAATCATGCCCTCATACACAGTGGATATGATTCCTGATACCTGAACCTTTACATACGGGCGGTGAAGATTGGCATCATGACTCCGAAACAAACTATTATTTATACGCCAAAAAGCTAAGTGTTGCGAACTCTGCACTTTGTTCGTGTATTCATCAATAACATTCACTACCTCATAAAAATACTTAATAAAGGAAAATTAGAACAGGTCACAGGATAAAATAACATTCGCCTTCCTATAATTCACACTCAGTTTTAGTAGTAACATTCATATGACTGTCAGTCGGTGGTAAAATGGCCGCTACCACTATCTTTCGTTACTACTTTTGTTGTCATTTCAGATTTTGGTTCGAACGAGTACCGAGTGCTTTGTTGTCTGAACGGTGTTTATTTATCTCGAAGGTGCTGACATGTCGAGAGATTAATGAATGACTTGGTGGCTCCGGTATCAAGTAAAGCCTTTAAAGACTTGTCTCCGATGGTGACTGGTATAAAACATCGTGGGTCGGTCGGTTCTGGGACTCCTGACCTAAGCGGCTTTTCAATGGGTTGATTTTCGAATGTTATGGACTTAAGGTGGCGGTGGCGTCACGCGGTTGGTGAATGTGTGAGGTGAGGGCCCCTCGGGCGACGTTGCTATAGAAACTGCTTAGATTAGTATTTAATGAAGAGGCACGATCTCTTTGACAGTCACACTCACTTGTCAGGGGACGATCATGGCCACAGCACTAGCATCAGAACATGCGGAATGGACGGCGACAATTTCTCTTAGAATGTCCGCTCTGCTTATAATTCCAGCAATGCGTAGACCTATAATACTGGGTGGGTGGTAACACTGGTTTCTCGGCACTATGAACAAAGGATACTCAGTGGGATGTAACAATCCACGACGAAAAACGGTCGAGCTCTTGTCGACTGCGCCTTTGGGACATGTTTCACACTGGAGTCATGATCTTAAATAAATTCATATTCTTCAGCCAAATGCATGATTTCGTCGACGTATTCGACGTATTCCCTTCATTTTATATAGAGATGGTATTCGGGTCTGAGACTGTCATAAATGCGTTCTACACTTTCTGACCTCTTCGTGTAATGTATCAAATATTTCGAAGTTTGTATGAAATTACGCCCCTATTCTCTGGGCCCTTGCCTTTTTCTCAAGATGTCAGCTTTGACCTTATGGATGAATTGCGGTGGCGGGAAATGATTCAAGAATATGTTGCAGAAGTCAGTCCATTCTTTCAACCTTTCTTGGTTGATCCGAAACCATTCCAGGGTCTTGCCTCTCATGATTTCTAACAAAGTTTTCATCATCGAAGCATAAGCCGTACCGTTTGACTAACTTCTCCATTATTTACACAAACTCTTAAGCCTTTTCGGAGGAATCGAATTTCAAAGTTCCGTTTCTTTACCGTGTTCAAGACCTTTACAAAATTGAAGTCTCTGGCACGGAAGGGTTTTTGGTGATCGTGTCTGTAGGAGTGTAGGCTGTAGGTCGGATGACTGGGTAGCACTAGTGTCATGGGGATCTTCCTTATATTCCTTCTCACTGGCGGTCTTTTCGATGTCGTCGCATAGGTTATGAGTCGATTTCCTTTGTCTGGCTTCCTTAACGCAGGCGCTGAAACGCGCTCTTTTAAAGCATCTAACGTGCCGCCATTGATGTCTAACCAAAGACGACCCATTTTCTCAATTAATTCCTATTTCTTGAAAGATTGTTCCTCAAATCTCTTGAGCTTTTTCAAACCCTTGTATTTTTTTAATTAAACCACCCTCTTTTGTGAATTTCGATGAGGGATGATTGTGTTTTCCTCTACTTAATAGCCTTGAAAACAACATACTTCATCTCTATGGACTCGCCAACAAGAACACATTCCATCAAATGTATTTTATTGTATCTCTGCCAATAAATCAATAAATGGCAAAATAAAGAAAAATCTCATAAAATCAAGTGTGATGCCTTGGGATGTTTTGGATTTAGGATCCCAGCGTATGTCATCCTCTGTGAGTCTTCATATTGAGGGAGCGCAATTCCCCCAAGAACTAGGTCACTCTTGTTTATTCCATTCAACAGCTAAGGCGAATTTGATGAGATGATGTTCGTGCAGAAAAAAAAAAAACACGAAAAATCACAGGACCTCATAACATTGCCCCACATTACACATTTATTTACATTGCCCTCCCCATGGGGTCCAGCCTCAATGTAAACCTTAACAGATTTATAGCTTTTATTTATAGCTCAATAAGTTCGAAACGTTTGCGATGATGATAGTAGCATTATTTGGATACAATTACGATTGGTAAAATAAAACATTTTACCGAGATTGGAATCATCGCCTGATTCGATGCCATATCTCTCCTGCTCGATACCTATAAACAGAAGCCGGCAAACTGAGCGTGCCGCTATGGGAACTGAAATCGTTGCCAACATGCTGAACCCAGGGAGTCGATGCCGGAGGTCATCTACTTGTGATTAACTGCCATTAAATGAAACGGAAATTTACTTACGTTCTCAATTCGAACATTGGTAATGGATGCGTGTGCCGGAGATGTATGAGTGTGAATTAGAGCATGAGATATAAATGGTCGGAATGGAATGGCTGTCGAGGTTTTTGTTGGTCAGAATGGAACAAGTAAAAAAATAGCTTGTTTCAAATTGGAAATTATTAAAAAGGAAAAGTTGGCAGAGGGAGGGTAATCATATCAAACACGGTGAGACGTGAAACCGGAGTTCAAAATGTTTGTTTTGACTTTTCATTAAAACAAAAAGTATGTGAGAAATTCTTATTTAAAAAGTCTATCTCTGCCATCAGACCAAGAACCACGTCAAACAGTGGAAAAGGGTCACATCGATTTGTAATAGTTCCATTCTTGCTTTTGGAAGAGAAGTCATGCAGCTAGGTCAAAGAACTGTGTGTCGGGACTTTTCTCTTCTAATTGCTTTAACGATTGGAGTCTCTATGTCTGTTTTGCGGCAGTAGACTATCTTTGGAGCCATTAGAGACCAAGGAACAATCAAAATAGTGTACTTCAGCCTATGAAGATGATCCCAGCTAGGCGAAGACTGTCCCATCGGCTCGAAAGGTAATGGTCCTCGTTTTCTATAACGTAGAAATTATTGTAAAAAGCAGACAGACCGCTATCCAGGAAATGCAATGGGATGGACCGGGCAAACGAAGAATGAAAAAACTGTGACATTTACTATGGTAGTTGATACTGAGGGCAACAACAACGGCTTTAGGGATTCGAATTCGTCGTTGGAAGCAGACTCAGGCAAAAAGTCTTGAGCTTCAAAAGTATAGGCGAACGCATCACAACTGATCCGAATCAAGGCTAAATTCGCCAACATTAGCCTAACATGCGCACATGTCCGCACAGGTGAAAAAAATGACGATAACAAAGATGAGTGCTACGAGCAAAATGTATGAGCATAGTCCTTGCTATTACAATGCAGTTATCGTCGTTGATATAAACTCAAAGCTGGGAATAGAGGATATCTCTGCTGGGGGGCAAATTTATGTAGTAACAGCACGTGGTACCCACATCTCAACATCCAGAAATGAACAAATAGATCACCCGACCGGCCGACCCCTTCAAAATGATGCTTTCAAGATGTTTGAACTTTACGACGAGCCAAAAATGACTCAGACCACTACCTAATCGAAGTCAAGAGGGTGCTACGGATATCTCGACAACGACCAAAACAAGGAAATATTGCAAGAAAATTCAAAGTCGGACAACTATAATCCCAAGAGATCGCCAGATCCTTCTCTGATCGAGTGTCAAGTAACCTCGCAATGAATCATATGCCTAAGCAGTTAGATGCTGCCTCTAATGTGCTAGGTTTCACACAGCTACCAAAGCGAAACCACTGGCTTGGCGAAGAATGTAGGCAGACGCATGCAGCCAAACAGGAGCCATGCGAAGCCACGAACACTGCATAGATGGACAAGAGCTGCTCGTGAGCTCTACGGGAAAGACGAGACGAACGCCGGCTTCTCAGGAGAAATAAAAAAGGGAGTATGAGAAGCGTCAACTAGAGGATGTTGAAGGAGCAAACAGCATTAACAAATTTCGGTGGTCTTACTGGAAGGCAAAACAGTTGGATCAAGATTATCGAGCAGAACCGATGCCTGCAAAGATAAACAAGGGAACATAATAGTAGACTAGCTGTCGATGCTGGGGATTTGGAAAGGCCACTTCTGTAGACTGTATATCACGACGAGGAACAGAATCCCGCTGTAAGGCAGGAGCCATTCATTGGGCACGATAATAGCCAATAATTCCGTTAAACCGAACCAGAATAAGTAATATCACGGCTGAAATCCTACAGAACCGCTGGAGCAGATGGTCTCGGTAAGAAGCTATTCAAAGCATTACGCGACGGTCTAGATATTAGCGTGCACCCAATCATCTGTAAGATGATAGTTGGAAGAATGCATGTCCGATGAATGACACCTCAGCATTACTTGTTCGATCCGTAAGAAGGAAGATTTTCCATACTGCGCCAACATTGATGGGGAATGGAGAAGAAGATAGAACAGCGAACTTTACGGGTTGTGCAACGACATGGACCTAGCCAGAAGAGTCAAGTTCCAGAGACACATATGAGCGGATGGACAACAATAATACGGCCAGGAAATCTTTCGGCACTACCCCCGAGGGACGTAGAAGGAGAGTAAGACCGCAATTCAGGTGGCGCACACAAGTGGAAAGCAGCTAGCTAGAGACCGAGCTGGCTGGCGGAGACCGTTGGTTAAGCCCCAAGTCCATAACGCACTGTAGCGCCACTTTAAGTTTGTAAGTAACATACATTTATCTACTAAAACTTTTTCTTCATCAAATTCAAGTTGATGAAAACGCAGTCAAATAATAATAACCTGAGAGATTAAAGTCTTGTTGATTGATTCTGACTTCCATCAAATCGAAATTTTAATTTTAACATTTAATAGCAATTACTCAAATCCCCTTCTAGTATCCTTTCTTCTTCAACCTTCAAATAACTTCTCATAGGTATTAAGATTTAAATACACCTTTCAGGCTACTTCCCCAAACAGTCCCCAAAGTGACACATTTTCGCTTATGACTCACTTTCATATTATTTATTCCAACTGCTGAAAAATATGTCGCCGCCCCATAAAGAAGCTCTATTACAAATTTAACTTCCTTATAAATTCCATCCTCGACTTAGTTCTGCAGCCCACATAGAAAAATACAAATTTCAACAATGTCACAGTCCGTCGTGCGTCGTCCTTTCAAAGCCAAAACAAACCCAAAACGCCAACAAACAAAAAAGTAAGCAAAAATCTAAAACCACTGGAAAACGAGAATGAAGAACGACAATGTTTATGGCACAACATCTTTATGACTGACTCCATAGCCCCAAACGAAGGTTAAAGCATTTTTCATTAGAATAACGACACCGCCTCCTCATCAAACCCAATCTCTCACTTTATCCCCCACTGTCATATCATAAGGCCCAAAGGAGCAACAACATAAAATTACGAGTTCAACACCAAAAAAAAAAAAAAAAAACGAGAAACGCCAGGAAATAGGTTTATTCCCTTATCATATTGCTCCTTTTTCTCATTTCAAAAAAATGAAAAAAAAAAAAAACACAAACGAAAAAATGTTTTGTTGCTATTTTAACCGCCTCCTTCCGTTACTTCCGTCCGTGATAAAATGGAAAGATTAATCTCTGTTTTTGTTTCTTACATCCCTTTTTTCTCTCTTCCAGCTTTTATTTTTCGGTAGCGAAGAATATTTCTCTCCCAACAATCGAAATACGACTCGTGCCTAACCTTCGCTATCCTTTACAGCGTCCTTTATGGTCCTGTAAAAAGGCGATCTTGAGAAGCAGTGCAAATAAAAAAGGCAACGTGGTGATTTATGTAAAGTGAACTCGTCCCTTGACGGCTCGTTGGAATCTCACAACTGGAAGTGAAAATCAAACAGAATCTTTGTGACATATTCGAGAGTTAGGTTGCGCCTCCACGAGATGGCGGGCGCTACTGCTGTCCGTGCCGTTGATAACGTTGACTCTTTTGTGTTATTTCTCAGGAGATCCTTTATATTCTGATATTCTAATTAGGATAAGGAAGGTTTGCAGGAAGATTAAAAAACGAGACACTTAAAAATTGAGCTGTCCTAAGAGGCTTTTTAATTTATTTTTCTTGAAGTGATTGTTGTTGTTGGCTGCTTCAGAAAATTTTCAATGAAATTAAATCCCTGACCAGGATAACCACACATCCAAGGTAAGGTGTTTGGAAACATGACTTTTTGAATAGACTCTTGGCTCAGACCAAAAATCCATGAATGAGGATATTCACACACACATTCCACATATACCATCTCAGTTATGGTGACGACATTTTGAATGAAACCGGAAATTAGTGAAAAGATTTATCTTCCAGGATTAAATTGGAAAGTAAGGGTTTTTGTGAGATGGGACAGAATTTTGGGAAATTATTTCCATTTTGAAATCAAAACCGAGAGAAACCAAACAAAATCGAAGCAAAACCAAAAAACCTACACCGCAGATTTAAATTCTGTTCGAAGTCGTTTTGAGAGAAGATATTGAGGGAGGGCTGGTGACAAACTGGAAGTAGGTTAGGAGTATGTTTTGAACATTTTCTGATGATATTGATTTGACTCTCAAGCAACTGAGGTTTTCTAGTTTGACATAGATCTAGCATATAGCAGAAGCCCACCTATTTGTTGGAATTTTGTGATGGGATTTTTGTGTATGGAATTTGATTTTTAAAAATTGTAAGAATTTTGGTGAAGGTGTGAAGGTTTGAAATTTCGGGGACATTGATGGAGTGGAGTACGAAAATCGAAGAGAGAGAAAAGAGGGTTAAAAAATGTTTTAACTATCGATGGAAATCTTGCAGAAAATCGGTTTTCATAAAATTTTACTTTTTTTTGTTAGTAGAAGAGTTATGTACCTCCCTAGACAAGCGATACTCCACATCAACGTATCATACTCTGTTCAGGTGACTTCATTGGCATAATAACATTTCAACCAGATATTAACAACGACGGGATACCATCCGGGTGTCTGGACATCCACCACTTCTCAAACTATAATACCCTTTGTCTCAATATTAGGTGAAGCCTTCACCGTAAAGGGTCATTCATTAGAACCTGTCTTATCAGCAAGCTTAAGACTGAACGGCCTACCTATTGTTGCCAAAACAGTGGCCAATAACTCTGCAATATTACTCGTATTACCAGGTAGCTGCTTTGTAAAATTTGAAAAGGCTTTTGACTATATGACTATATACTAGTGCCCGGGTAGTACCTAATAATATAATTGAAGCGTTTGATCTAACTATAGCGGTATTACTGCTACGAGATTTAATGCTAGCAGTAGAGAAATTCTTTGGTGGAATAAACGGACGACATAGCCTACACGACACCACTTCCAATAACGGATTTAGGCTAATCGAATTCGCTGCGTGGCGAGACGTAATGGTAGCAAGTACGTGATTACCACATCTCAATATTGACAAGGGGACATTAAAATCTCCTGATCAATCAATCGTCAACCAGATTGATGACATTGCAATCGACGAATGACACAGCTAAAAATGTAGAGAAAGAGTGGCAACACAGCCAAGCAGCCATCAGAGATGCCGCCTTTGAAGTGCTTGGGCTTACACTACCACCACAATGAAACCCCCGGTTCGGCGATGAGTGGCGGCGAACACATGCAGCTCCAAGCCGCTGGAGCAGATCGGCTAGCCGCCGATCCGATACTTTGGTAAGGAGGATGCACCAGCTCATCTGCAAATTTGGTCAGAGGAAGCATGCGACAATGGAACCTCAGCATCGTATGCCCGATCCTCAAGAAAGGAGATCTCCTGAATTGCACCAACTACAGAGGTATGACTTTCCCAAACATCGCCTGAAAATCTTGTCTGCCGTGATGTGTGTACTTTTGACGCAGCATAGATTTTAAGGCCGCATGTGACAGCGTCTGTAGAGACCAATTTTAAAGAGCAATGTCTAGGTTAAGATCCCGAAAAACTCAACACTAGGATATGCAGACGACATTGACATAATTTGAAGAACAATGCGTGATGTCAGTGAGAGTTGTGAATCTTGAGATGGAGATGGAAGGCCAGGAAGATGGGTCTAGCGGTTAACGAGGGCAAGACCATGT
Source organism: Sphaerophoria rueppellii (assembly GCA_920937365.1). NCBI lineage: Eukaryota > Metazoa > Arthropoda > Insecta > Diptera > Syrphidae > Sphaerophoria > Sphaerophoria rueppellii. The sequence goes on along the minus strand of CAKKXW010000003.1, from coordinate 16,210,437 downwards.
TCCTACTATTTACAAGAAAGGACAACAAACATCAACGTGTTGGAGCCAACGTCAGCATAGACAGATTTAACTTCAATGTAGTTAAGGACTTCGTCTACCTAGGATCCGTTATCAACTCCGACGACAATACCAGCGCTGATTTCAAACGAAGAATCACTTTTGCCAATCGCTTCTTTGGCCTTAGAAGGCAATTGAGTAGAAAAGTCTTCTCCATAGCAACTAAAGTGACGCTCTACAAAACCCTTATCATCCCGGTGCTAATGTTTTGTCCAGACACATGGACCATGACAACATCCGATGAAAACGCTTTGGGCTGCTTTGAGAGAAAAATGTTTCTATAGTGATTTTTTGTCCTGTCTGCATTAATGGAGAATGGAGACGAAGATTCAACCAAGAACTGTGAGAGCTGTTCAGCAAAACTGATCTAGCAGAAAAGTTAAGGTCCAACGACTTAGATGGTTGGGACATGTAGAGCGAATGGAAAATAATGCTCCGGCTCGTAGAGTTTTCGAATCCAATCCGGAAGGACGTCGCAGAAGAGGAAGACCGCGATTGCGGTGGAGCACACAGGTGGTTGAGGACCTGAACCAACTTATCGTGCGAAAATGGAGACAGCTAGTTAGGGACCGAGCTGGCTGAAGACGTTTGTTGGATGAGACCCTGGTCCGACCTGGACTGTAGTGCCCAAATAAAAATAAATAGTATAATAATAATAACCTGGGTACCTGATTTCTGTTCCCAGGTACGCCAATACCCGTTAGACCGAACGTATATTGTCGGGTACCCAGCGAGTATGTGCTATCCATTTGAATATCGGGTTTTTAGGTATTGGGTACCTGAAATCAGGTAATAAGGTACTACCCAGAAACACGGGGAACGGCGGTTATCCAACGTTACCCGGGTATAAGGGTATTAACATTAAGAGCTCCACTTTTGACAGCGTCGTGTAGTATAGTGGCCGAGGGGTAGAGGAATGTGCGTTGGCTGCTACTCCGAACGGGTGGGTTCAAATCTTTATCGTGCATACAGAGTTTTTATTTCATCTTTTATGGAACTGCCTCTTTCGAAGAACTGACAACACTTCCAAGAATATCAACCTGTAATGATACAAGTGTTTTTCAAATTTGCCGCTCGGAATCAGTGTTAAATTGTAGGTCCCCTCAATTTTTCATTCGCTTTCAGAGAATTGTTGTTGAGTGTTAGACACGCGTTTGACACAGCGTCAAAAGTTGAAAAACAAAGCGTAATGAGAGTATAGCGTTTATGAGCCTTTATACAGAGGTGCCCAGAATGATGGCTTCGGGGATTAATAAGCAAACAAACAAGATTAAACAATTGTTACATCTTTGGACAATGACGAACTTTTGTTCTGAGGCTGAGGTAAGCTCTCCGGTCCTTCCAGGCTCCGAATTTAAGAGTACATGGAAACTGTTGTGTATGCGAAAATGAAACAAGACACGTAAATCAGGAAAAGTGTTTATTCGTTAACAGCTGAATGAAGAATGACCATACAATATTACAACAAATGATCTTGATACAATGACAGCTGCAAGGTGTGTTCGATTTCTTGTGAACCCAACATCTCCCCCTTAAGATGGCTATACGTATGTATGTTCGTCAAATCCAAATCTTTTCGGAGGGAATCGGTTTCGCACTGGACGCTGAACTTCATTAGGAACTGGTCGACTTTGTTGAGCTTCTGTGTGTGAGTGTTGATTCGAAGAACTACTGGAGTTGGCACAATTTTCTTGCTCTGCAGACTTTTGATCAGTTTGTGGTGAGATGGTTGAGTTATCTTCTTCTTGAGATGGAGTTTGCGGGGAACGCAGCATGAGACTTTCCTGGAAGTTTAAAAGAAGGTTAGAATTAGATTTTTGATGTACCGAATATCTAGGCTTTAGTTGGTTCAAGTGACGTCTCCAGGTTTTGTTGCCTACTTGCACCGCATACATAACAGTTCCAATGCGAGTAAGTATAATTCCTGGTAGCCATTGACTTTGGTTTCTGTTGTAGGTTCTAGCAAAAATTAATTCATCCGGTCGAAACTGCTTCCGTTTTACACCGTGTTTTAAGTTGAACTGCTTTTCCATCTTGTCATTTCTCTGAACAGCTTCAAAAGACGATGGCTTGAGCAGGTCCAGTTGTATTTTCATCTTACGTCCAAGCATAACTTCAGCTGGTGTGATGTTGTTGGGAAGTTGAGCATTTGGAGTCGACCTATAGCTTTGAAGAAAAGTTTGAAGTGCAATGCCGGTGATCTCCTCCCCTTCTAACTTCTTCATCGTCCGCTTGAACGTATCGACGAACTTCTCTGCTTGCCCATTCGACTGCGGGTGAAATGGCGCCGTTCGGATGTGCTGTATACCACCACTGTCACAAAACTCTTTGAAGCTTCCCGATGAAAACTGCGTTCCATTGTCTGAAACAATTATGTCTGGGAGTCCGAACCTCGCAAAAACTTCTCGAAGAACAGCAATGGTTGCAGATGTTGTTGTCGACTGCATACGAAAAATTTCAGGCCACTTTGAGCAGGAATCCACTATGATAAGGAACATAGAATTACGGAATGGACCTGCGTAGTCAAGATGAATTCTTGACCAAGGTGTAACTGACACTGGCCATGACGATAATGGAACCTTGATAGGTGCTGGAGCTGATGTTGCACACGAAGAACATTCCTTCACCACTTGCATGATGTCTTTGTCGATGTTCGGCCAGTACACATAACTGCGAGCAAGAGCCTTCATGCGAACAATCCCTGGATGCCCAGTATGCAATTGCTTTAGTATTTGCTTCTGCAATGAAATCGGAATCACAATTTTATTTTGTAGTAATATACAACCTTTTGCTTCGCTTAAAGCTTCTCGGCGAAAATAAAATGATTTTAAGTTTGCATCCTGTATTTCATTTGGCCATGAAGTAAGGAGAAACTGTCGAACTTGCTTCAAAATTGGATCGGTTGCAGTTTGTTTTTGTATATCATCGAATTTGACAGGTAAGTTTTGGATTGAATCTGCCAAAACTCTGTTGACTTCGTCTTCGATTTGGATTGCAGCGATTACGAAATCCTCTTCTTTATCAATAGCTTGACGATTTATCAATCGGGATAACGCATCAGCGTATCCAAATTTTAAAGTATTGACGTATTCAATTTTGAAGTCATACAAGAGCAGTGTTAGAGCCCACCTCTGTAATCGATGAGCAGTGTAAACTGGAACTCCTTTTTTTGATCCGAAGACAGCTAAAAGTGGTTGATGATCCGTCTGCAGCATAAATCTCCTTCCATAAATCCATCTGTGGAACTTCTTCACACAGAATACCAGTGCCAGCGCTTCTTTTTCGGACTGACTGTAGTTTTGCTCTGTCTTGGTCAAAGCCCTTGAAACATGCATCACCGGCTTTTTCGAACCATCAGGAAATTTATGTAGCATAACACCACCAATGCCATGTTTTGATGCATCGCCAGCGACTATAATGTCCTTCGCTGGATCAAAATGAACTAGGAGTAACTCGGACTGGAGCGCTTCTTTTGCTTTGCTGAAGGCAATGCGGCATTCATCTGACCACAGAAATTTGACATCCTTCTTGAGCAAGTTATCCATGGGGGCACGTATTTCACGTATATTTCCGATAAACTGCGAATAAAAATTGAGCATACCCAAAAATGAACGTACCTCTGTAGCATCCTTGGGCTCCGGCATGTCTGCAATTGCTGTTATTCGGCTTGGATCCGGCCTACGCCCGGCTTTGTCAATCACAAACCCAAGAAATCTCACCTGGGATTGAAAAAATCGACATTTATCGTAGTTGAGCTTGAATCCCCACTCCTGGATACGTTGCAAGACAAGCTCAAGGATGTGCCTATGCTGTTCAATAGACTCTGCAGCTATAATGATATCGTCAATAAATGGCACAACCCCTTTCAACCCGGACAACATGGTACTTGTTATTTGTTGAAATGTACCTGGTCCGGTCTTCACTCCGAGAGGTAATCTTTGATACTGCAACAATCCTTGATGAGTATTGACTGTCAAGAGCTTTTGGGAATCCTCACTCACTTTAACCTGTAAGTATGCATCTGACAGATCAATTGTTGAAAAATATTTACCTCCCTGCAGGGTAATGAATATTTCTTCCGGCAACGGTAGTGAAAATTGATGAGGCTGCAACGCATCGTTAAGCCCTGTAGAAAAATCTGCACAGATTCTCACACCACCACTTGCCTTCTTCACAACAACAATCGGCGCAGCCCATTGGGAAAAATCGACACGTTTAACAACACCTGATTTTTCCAGACGATCGATTTCATCATCTACCAGTGGAATTGATGCGAAGGGTACCGGTCTCTTTTGACGAAAACATGGAACAGCTTCTGGTCGGAGTTGCAAAACTGCTTCTGCCTTAGTGCATAACCCCATGGAACCGTCGAACAAGGTTGCATATTTCTCTTTTATAGCACTTACTTCTCGCTGAACGGCATCTTGTGCAACTTGCGTTTTACTGGTTGTACATACCACTTGATTGCAAACAGAGTTAATGGGAACGTCAAATAATTTCAACGCATCAATCCAGTCTATTCCCAAAATGTTCAACTGCGGGACACTTGTTATGTAAGCAACACCTTCAAATGTTGTGTCTCTGAACGAGACCTGACACTGCAACTCTCCAGTCAAAATTAGAGTTTGCCCACTAGCATTCCTAGCATAATGCTTTGTTGACTGAACACTCGGACATCCAATGCTTTTCCATGTGTCTTCAGAAAGTATGGTTATATCCGAGGCTGTGTCGATCTGCAGTTGAACTGGATGGCCATTTATATACAAACATATAAACTTTCGTCTGCTTGCGTGGTCCACTTTGGAAACTGAAAAGATACTTTTAGATTCAAAATTAGTTTTTGTTTGCTTCGAAAATTTATTTTTATATTGCGTTTTTTTCTTGAAACTTTTATTAGCACTTTCACAGAATCCTTCCTTATGACCTTGACGTCCACAATCAGTGCATTTATGTGATTTGTACCAGCATTTCTCTGCATAATGCATGCCACCGCAGAACCAGCATGAGCTCTTCGGCGGAGTTTTGACCTTCATCTTTCCTTGGTGTACTGCTTTAACTTGACTGTCCTCGAACCGACCTTCAACAAGTGCAACATCATGCTTCAACATAATTATTCTGTCGCATTCGTTAGCCAAATCTGAAAGTGTCAACTTCGAACTACTTTCATCTTGCTCCAGTTTCGCCAACAACCGTGTTCTGATGTCCATCTCGTTCGCACTCGTTAGACCACACACAAACATAAGGCATTTAAACACATCTGGGGTAATTGATGAAAGCTTGAATTCTTCACACTTCTTGTTAATAATGCCAGCATATGTTTGATAATCGTCACATGAGTTTTTTTCCATCTTCAGACAGTTATAACGGAGTGCAAAAAGAGACGTCTTGCGGGAAAAAATCTCCGTTAACCTTCTTACCGTTTCCTTAAAATCCAAGTCGCGTGATTTCTTAGGTAAAATCAGATTGGAGTATCGATTGTACGTTGTCTCATCTAGTTTCCTTAGTAGTAACCTCACCTTTGATGCATCGTCTAAATCCTTAGCATCCACGTTGAAGACATCTTCATGACGACCGAACCACTCAGAAAATGTTACTCCGTTCTCGGGGTCGTAAATAAACTTTGTTAAGCTATTTGCCAATGTCTCCATAATCCTCTCAGCAGATGATTTAATTGTTGTGGAAGTTCCAGCTAGGCTGTTGTTGAATGAACCATCCAAAAGGGACTTCATAAGCTCCTGTTGCTTTCTAAAATCTCCTTTTGGTTTCTTAGAAATAATCCAAATTGTTCTCGTCGCCAAATATGTTGTGTATGCGAAAATGAAACAAGACACGTAAATCAGGAAAAGTGTTTATTCGTTAACAGCTGAATGAAGAATGACCATACAATATTACAACAAATGATCTTGATACAATGACAGCTGCAAGGTGTGTTCTTTAAGATTTGAATATTCAGTTTTTATAAACTTCCTGTTAGTGAAAATGATTATATTAAAATTTATAAGGCTAACGTTTGCTTAATTTGGTGAGATTTGTTGCTCTTGTCCATCTGATCCTCCTTCGGTATGATGTTAGATATGCCACTTGGAGTGGGCTATCACTGCAGGCTTAGTGTCGTAAAATGGATTTGAACGTGAGACTGACTAAGGTAACCAATAAAACAATTTTCGGGTACGGGATTATTATCTGTGACCCCTTAACACTGGTGGAGCAATCTATTTGCGGTTAGTCTAGTCGTTTATACTTACCACTCTGGGAAAAGGCTACTCTCTTCGATTTACTGGATTCAATTGAATTTACTGGGCTGATTAACTGAATTTACAGGAGCATCTGGTAGATAGTATTCGTTTAAATTGTGTACTAGTCGTTGACTCGGCGGAGACTAATGTTTATTCTATGTTTACTGCACGGCCCGGCGATCGGTCAGAAACTGATGATTATTGCGATTAACAGCCATTTACGTTTCCTTCAATTAATCAATATCGTTGCACGAGGTATGCGACTTGTTACCCTATGGTTGAAACCACAGCTCCCTCACATCATGTCCGTTGATTGATGAACGAAAAAGTCAGTAAAAAAACTTATAAAAAAAACTAACCAATCGGTTTTTAAACACGGAAGTTTTATCTATTGACGTAGGTAGGTTTCCATTCCATTTCAAAATTCTTCTTCCCTCGTTAACTTATTTTTCTATAAACGTTTAGCACCAAGGTCCATAGTTCATACTTTAGAAAAGTTCACAGGACCTTTACCTCCATTTTTAATCTGCAAAGTCAATAAATAATAATTTAAATGCTTCGAATTTTGTTGATTACCAAATTCCTAATGGTTGTGACTTTCAATTTTATAGAAAAGGAACAAGGATTTAAACTTTAAAGTTCAAGGTCAGCACTATCCAATTTAGCTAGCATCTGAGTCCAGCAGTTATTTTTATTAGCATTCAAAGGAAGGATTTTTTGTATTTACTTGCTCCCTAACGTTCGCAAACAAACCTTTCTCTCGAACTTTATTTTCAGTCATTTTTGCGACGATAAAGAGTTTTAGTTCAAGGATAATTCTCTGCTTTCCTCATATCCCACCTGATCAGGGTGAAAGGGGCTACGAATAAAAACTGACTCAACTCGCCAACTCACATTGAAATTATTTCAATCAGGTCAGGTTCTTGCAACGAAATCAATAAAACCAAAAAAAAGCAACTGTGCCATCCAAAATCCCCAAGGTCGACCATTAAAATCCTAGCTTATCCTTCAAGCACTTTTGCGTAACACTTTATTTTCCTTCACTCCAACAACATCTACTCTACTTCCTCCATTCCATCATCGTAGCATCTTAGTCTATTCCTAAGTTTTATGTTGCAATTACGAGTATGATGATGTTCTGGTTGCCTAGGCACAACCACACCCTCACTCTCGCACAAAATAACACTTCAATCGGAGAGGATTTGCCTTGGAATAAAACGTAAAAAAGGATAGTAAACCGAAAAACAGACGAGATTCGCCGAGAAATCCCTCAAACGGATCATTGTCTTAGGAGTCCTTGCCAGCGCGATATAATACTTCTCTGCCTACTACTTATCACCATGACTAATCCTGATGGTAGAACATTGGTAGAGAAGTATCCTGCGAAAGGGTTCTTTTATTTGGTCTTATGAAACGGAGGACCTCCGAAGAAACAGAAGAAGAGGAAGGGCATCACAAATAATAACGAACGAAGGACTCAAATAAATGGGCTTCTATACCAAATGAGTCCTTGAAGCCATGAAATCCGTCGTCGTCGTTGTCTTCGTCGTGGTTTGTGGGTTTGGTCTGGTTGTTCTTCTTCGTCTAATGTTTTTGATGCTTTTGCCCTTTTTCTTTGACACATTTTCGGTAGGCTTTGCTCCTTGCAGGCAACACACCATCACCATCAGCATCACACTAACACCATAAGCTGGTTGTAATTTCTTCATCAAATTGCGTTCACATAATTCACAAAGTCGTCCTTCTGAATGTCCTCATGCGTGGTAATAAGGTACCACACACACACACAGTTAAACATTCATCGCCGAGTAATATATACATATTTGGTTTTATATCCTTAAAGGAATAAAAAGGCTGATGCTCGTTCACAGCGAACATCTTTGCTAAGGACTTAAATAAGGCAAAAGGCGTCCAACCATTTTTATTATTATCATTTCATACTGGCTGTGTGGCACATGTATATTTTTATTTCTTGTGTTTAATATCGTTATCAAAAGAATGGTCCTTTTTTTTGTATGCGAGGAAAGAGACAAGGATCTGTGTGAGTTTATGTTTGATTTTATTTTGCGTAAGACATTATTTTCGGTTATCTGATTATCGACATTACGGCAGTTTGTTTATTTAATTTTTTATTTTATTTTCCTTTTTTTTAGTCCTGCAGGCAATTGGGGGTTTTGGGGCGGACAAACAAATTCTTTGACGGGGCTAATTTTTTGACAGGATGCATGTCTTTGAAGGCGGCTGTTATATTTCCTTTTAACATTTCAGTTTTGTGTGTGTTTCTTTTGCGTAAGATATTTGTTTTCAAATTAGGCACTTGTGGTACCTTCTATCGAGTAATGTCTGAATGTTTTTATTTACTTTCTCTTAGGGGCACACATTGCCATCTTAATTTTTGAATTTTCCATGACAAAGGAGTGAAAAAAATCATTCTTTCTCACATGCATCCGTAGTTAGCAGTTAAAGATTTTGTACTCAAAGCATATCTTCTTTTCCATTCATCTTCTTTACTCCACCTAAACTGTGATCGTTCTCTGCCTCTGCCACGACACACGACGCACGCACCTACTTTAACGAAGCTTCCTTATTTAATTCCTCAAAACAATCATACGTCAAACAATGTTATCGCCACCCACGGGGCAGATATTTTATCGAATGTTTCATTGAAGCTTCTCTCGCCAGTGGTAAAGTGTTTCAAAAATTATTATAATTCGCTTATGAGCTTAGTGTCCGTAGCTTAGTGGTTAGTTGCGTTGGCTGCTAAGCAGAACGTCGTGGGTTCGAATCCTACTCGGGCCCAAAGTTTTTATTTCATCTTTCACGGACACTGCCTCTTGCGAAGAATTGACAAAACTTCCAAGAGTATCATCTGTCATGAAAAAGTGCTTCTCAACTTGGCCGTTCGGAATCGGCGTAAAATTGTAGGTCCCCTCAATTCTTCACACGCACCCAGAGAATTGTTGATGAGAGTAAGCCACTTAGGCCTTGGCTCTTCAAGAGCTGTCGCGCCACTCTATTTATTTTTTTTTTATGAGCCAAAATACCGGCTGTTTCGCGTGTCACCAGAGCTTACTACACCGAAAGAAAAAAACATTGGTTGATTTAAACACACTTCATTGTTAATCAACAATTTGACGAAAGTTGTGAAATTAAACAAGCTTTTTGATTGAAACAAATAAGATCGCATGTTTAAATCAACAATGCAGCCGTGATCAATTTTTTATTTTGGTGAGTAACATTAAAATGTTCAAATTAAGCATGTTACTAGTTGATTTGAATATTCTCTTATACTTAAGCAAGAATATCATTGTTGAATTTATACTTGATCAACAACAAACGTGTTTAATTAACAATTCAACTTAATTTTATGAAAAGTGACAATGATAAACAACGTATCATATTGAAGTATCACTTATAATGTTTGATCAACAATGAAAGTATTTAACCAACCACAAGAATATGCTCGATCAACAATGTTCATATTTAACCAATCACCATAATTGTTGAGGCAACACAAACATTGTTAAAGTGTCGCAATCATTTTCAATTAGAATACTTTTCGAACTTGAAGTATCACGTGTATGTTCAATAGAAAACTTGTATTGTTTGGTCAGCAACAATCTTGTATATTTGAGTTTTAATGCATTCGTTTCGTTGTTCATTAGTTTAGCTTTTTTTGGTGAATAAGACGTGTGTAGTGAATAAGAGTTTGTTTAAAAAACATTAATTGCTTAACAAATAGATACGAAACAACACCAGCACCAGAAATGTAATTTCTAAGGTAAGTTTTTGTTTTATTGTATTATTAAACAATAAATTAACACGGAACTCTGAAACTCTATAGTATCTTCGTCGTCCCCATACGAACAATTTTGTTAAAATTCATAAAACGAAATAAATCAAGTCTTAATCTAGTCCGACATTATTATGTTATTTATGCAGGACTTAAATTATGGTGTTCCGTGCTAATTTTCATCGATATGCTAATCGTTCCGAATTTGAAAAGTAAAAAAAGGTTATTAATGTACTTCATTTCTTAACTTTATTTCTTAAACAGAAAATAATTTGTTCCACCTCCAAGAGGATCAGAAGTGAATCAATCAGAAGATAGCAGGTTCTTCAATTCTGAAAAAAGGTGCAGAAGCGTTGATATCTTTCACAAGATGAAGAGTTTTAAGCATCTGAAGGTAAGCGGTTTCTAATACTATAGTTTCATGTTTTTTTTTGCTTATCGACTCATCAACATTATGTTTATGTTTTCAAAGCTTTCTTGCTGAAAATAATGGCTTCAACTAAGCAATGAACCGCGGAACGAGGTTATACTGAGGAGAGGAGTAAGAACATTTTTATGACCTAAGAAGACAAGATGTTAATTTATTGGCCCCTTTTTAAACGCTCTGTCGGGAAAACATTGGTAAATCTTGCATTCTTTATTTGTTAAAAAAGTAGTTTTTCCTTTATGTATTTCATTATTATATTACGCTCTAAAAAGTATCACATTTCATCATCAAATTAATTTATTTCCGAAACACATTTTACAAAGTATCTAGCTGATGAATATATATGTACAAATATCTATTCCAAACACAAACATTAAACGCGTTAAATTTTGTAATATTATATAAGTTTTTTTTATATTATTTCAATAAAATATGTTTAAGGAAAATTAATTGTAGTGGTTTTTCATTTCCTTGGACTTCTCTGGTGGAAAAAAAAACTGTAAGTATTCTTATATCGAAAAAGAAAATATTTGTTTACCCACTTTCATTGATAACATAATTGTTTTTTTAATATCACAAGCGATATGTATCAATAAAGATCACCCTATTACTCGTTTTAATTTAGCAGAACAATTTCCAACCAAAAGTTTTGAACATTTAAGGAAACAAGATTTAGATGTTCATACAACTATAAACGTTTTTGATCAACAACGAGTTTTGCCAAATTCGTATTAAATCAAGCACAAAAATTGTAACACTATAATATCTCATAGTTAAAGAAACACTAAATCGTTGTTCATCAACAACGATATTGATTATTTTCGCACAATGATTGTCAGTCAAGAATGCTTATAATATTTAAGTGAACACCATTTTCATGTTTGTTTTACTACAAACGTGATTGGTTAACAATGAAATTGACAATGACGTTATTGTTTTGAACAATGAACATTGTATCATTTAAATAAAAAAAATAACAATGCCAGCATGTTCAAATTAAACATATTCGTGCTTGACGCAAAAACAAACAAGATTATTGTTTGATTTTACCAAGGTTTTTTTTTCGGTGCAGTACTCAGATCAACCAGAGCAATTGGAATTATTTTAGTAGACCAGGTTTTAGTATATAGTTGTTGTTTAAGTGCTCAGGTCACTTGATTACCTGTGTTTTGCCCGAATTACTTCTACATATTAAAACTCGCGGGAAGAATAGAACAATGCTACCTTGAAAATAAGGATTTATAGACTTTATTAAAAATGATTACTCAACATTGTTTAGTGCTTTCCGTCAGACGGAACCTTGGCGGTACGAAGAGGTCATGCCACGGCTGTTAAGTAAAGTAAGTAAGTTCTTCGGGTTCTTGTTCATTCGCTCGATGTGACCAAGCCTGTCTTCTATCGCTGGATATGAACTTTACCCGGATAATTGGACGCTCCCCAATAATAATCGTTCAAACAAACAAGGCCCAACCTCACCATTTCCAGCCGTTCTTGTATATAAACACTTTGGTCGATCTTCATTTAGTTCCATTATGGTGTTTTTGGTTCTGTCGAAAGCGGTACCAAGGTGGATGAACAAAGTGCTTACTAACTTACTTGCTTAAGGTGGAGCTATTGTCCGTTGTGAACTTGGGCCAACCAACAGTTTCCGCAGTCACTTCGGTCCCCAACTCTATCCAGTTTTGCACTCCAAGCTGATTGAGGTCCTCTTCCACTTGAGTGCCTCACTTGAGTTGCGGTCACTACTTCTTCTTCGTCAATCGAGAATGGTGAGGAAGGCTTGCCGAGCCGAACCCATTCGTGTCCATCCGCTCTATATGACCAAGCCATATGCCTCATTGGAACTTGACTCTTCTGGCTAGGTCTTTGTACAACCCGTAAAGCTCGCTGTCAAATCTCCTTCTCCATTCTCCATCAATGCACCCGGGACTATAGATAACCCGAAGAACTGTCCTTTCGAAGCAGCCTATGGCGCTTTCATCCAATTTTGTCAGTGTCCAAGTTTCTGCACCATACACAAGAACTCAATTTCTTTTTTAGTCCAAAGAAGGAGCGATTAGTAAGAGCTATCTTTCGTCTGAACTGGACGTCTGCTATATTGTTATGGCCCGTGTTAATAGCGGAGCCTAGGTATATAAACTCCACTATTGCCTCAAAGTTATATGCATCTAATGTGACGTTCTGTTTCTCCTCGAAAACAGAAAATATTTTGTTTTTTCCTCCTTTACCGCTGCTACTTCTGCCTCAATTCTCACAGAGGCAGCATTGACATCACGCTGTGTTTTTGCATTGTATCAATATCATCGGTGTACGCGAGAACTGACTTTTTGAAGATGTGCCCCTCGTGTTGATGGTTGTGTTTTGCACTTCTCTGTAAATAAAAAATCGCATCACACTACATCGCCTTGTCCAGAGATTATCTTATAACCGATGTTAAGGAGGCTGATACTTCTTTAGTTGGAGCAGTTTATATGTTCAGAAAGGACATGTGACTTTAGTATATACGCCAACCGATGATATCTATCAACTCCTGCTATCACATCCACTAGGTAGACATGCGATTCCTAGCACCTCAGTTGGAGATACGATGAAAACCCCTGTGGAAAGCAGTCGGTGGTAACTAACAATAAATGGGAGGGGGCAGTGTCTTCAGCACTTCTCTTAATAGGGACGGCAGCAGATGAATTCTCAAGATGGGATCAATGCGGGCGTCTACAGTTTCAGTCAGGTTTGAATTCCTACGGCCTATTTCGACATATTTGAAGCCAAGGCTGTAAAAAAGAGCGACCTTCGACTCTCGCACTTGGAATCATATCAAGTTAATTGTACTCCATGTTGGGGGCTGTACGCCCGGGGTGACTCACCGGACGTCTGGATGTTGTCAAACTTGGTTATATCAATTTTGTCGGCAGTGGAAGGATCGTGCCTCTGGTGTTGGACATGTGAGTTTCGCTCAATACAGTATTACCTGTTCTTAAGGACCTTGCTGAGGATTTCAGGTTGTTGCTTACGAGTTGCTCGCATGATATTGGCCTTACAGGCTTGAAATGTTAATATATTAATATGGTTTTTGAAAAGATCGATGTAACGTGTAATGGGTCACATGTACACATGGTTCCCCACCAACATGCAACTAGAGATCGTCCAAATCGAAATCCAAGTCTTTAATTTCGTTTGAAAATAAGGCGGTTAGTATGGCTCTGTCACGTTATTCTTAGTCCAAGGTCCTTACAAAAAGTGGACCAATCATTCTTCGTCGACAAACCGCACCGAATTATCATGCTCAATGCATTCATTGACTTCTCGACTCTAAGGGAAGTTCTGCGATCCCCAGATATAGCAATTTGGTTCGTTAACGTAGCCAGCGAGTTGAAATTGTTCCTCTTCAGAAAAGGTTGCTTCTGAAAACGTTGTCCAATTCAAGATGCTTTAAGACTAAAACTTGTCGAGCACAGCGAACGGCCATTAGCTTCAGAAGAAGAATTATTATGAACGTAGAGGAACACGAGTTTGAAGTAATGCGATCCTTCAACTGCCGATAACAACATGAAGCAAGCAATACGCGGGTCGCTGCTCAGAGCCAGACTCTTTCTTCCCATCATTTTAAAATTTCAGTCTGAAACATTGCGGTCTTCCACCGTTGGCGGTCGCAATCATGAGTCCTTCATTCCATTTATAGTTGTATAATACAGCTCGTGTTTAACTTGATTTGGTTGTCTTTCCGCACCCATGAGTCCGCCAAATACTTACTCACATCCTTCGAAATTTGTTTCTTTATAAAAAGTGCAAAAGAATCTTCTTCTTCTTTTAGGTCAAATTAAAAGCGATTTTCTGCGGTTTCTCGCAGCCGAATTGAATTCTCAACTACCTCAAAATTGCAAAAACCAAAAGTGAAGTGAAGGCATTTCGTCCTATAAGCAAATACCTGCGACCAAAATGTGCATTTAATTTTATTCCTATTTTATTTGCATACATTTGGGAGTAAACAACATGTCAAGTGAGTGAATGAACACCTTTTTGCAAGATTGAATTGCAGACTCATAAGACTCTGGCATTTAGCTCTGGCTCTGGCCCTGTATAGCTCAGGGAACGGCAAAGAAGACAAAACCAAAAGAAAAAAAGTTTATTTGATGGAAATGTGTCAAACGGAATTTGTACTGAAAGGTATACAAACTCCGTTCTCAGTTTGTTGCGAGTTGTGTGTTTGGGTGTTTCCACTTCTGAGGCTCGTGTGACGTTTGAGTTGTGTGTGGAATTAATGACGACACTTGACATGTTTATAAATTTTTTCTTCTCGTTTCGAAAAAAAGAAACAACTTTTTTTTTCTGTAAAAGTTTAAGAAACAGAAAAATATAAACACGCAATTGGCAGGGCAAAAGTCTGTATTTTGTTTACTTGTCACAGGATATAACAAGTCGCTTTGATGGGCTCTGAAATGTGTGCCTCAATTTCTCAACTTCATTTTTGCCTTTTCAAGTTGACGGATGCGTGCAATAATGTTTAGGACTGAATTAAGCTAACAAGCAGGCACAATAATTTTATTCAAAGTAAATTTGTTTTTTCCACATTTCTAGAATGCTGATGGATATGTGGATATAATTTGTGTGTGTGGATATAGGGTGTGTGTACATAAGGTAGACAGTAGTATAGCAAAAAATACAAACAGGATTCTGTAGAAAAAGACAATTAATGCAAAGAATTTGGGTCTAGGGGAAATTTACAGTCTAGTAACCTAGATTTTATGTAGGTTACCAATACCTAGATTAGAGACATTGATAAAATGCATAGATAGCGATGAATATACTCTCAAAGGATATGGGATGAATGTTGAGTTTGAATAATTGTTCTTTTCGATTAAATTTTTTTATCTTTACTTACTTCTTAAGTACAAGTACTAATTATTATTATTTTAAAATAATAATTGAATATTTTTTGTTTTTCTTTTCAGGTGAGTACAAAATTCTTTTCTTTGGAAATACAAAAAAGAATACAAACAGAGTGAGTTAAAAGTTTAAACATGAACATATCCAGCTGTATCTATTATCATCTTTACATCTTTGTTTTTGATCTTGACACAAAGAGGTGATACAAGGACATATTGAAAATGTAACTGGATTTTGGCAGAGTATTGCCCACTGGACATTGGTTCATGTGCGTTGGATTATATCCGTTGTGCTCTGCTTCAATTCAAGTAGATTCAAGTAGAATTCTAGAGAATGTGACGGCCACTCTATCAAATTAATGTTTTTCGATTCGAACCAATCCAAACTTTGACGACTTTCATCAATTGGGGTATTATCTTGCTATCGTCTTAAATAAGGTACCAAATTCTCCTCAAGAACCAAAGTGTAGTCAGAACTGTTCATTCTGGTAGAGGTGAAGGCAAGTGCAACCTTACCACGCTCGCAGAAGGCCCCCCACACCATACAGCTGCCACCACCAAAGTTCTTCTTGTCGCGACGTGTCAGCTTCTGTGGACGCCCGGGTCTTATTTTTGTACCATAAGGTTCTGGATGTTTTAAAAAATTTCGAACGACACGATCCAATCGTGAAATTCGTCTTCCAATAGCCCTATGCCCTAAGGCCGTTTGACCGAAAAGCCAAGATTTTGCCTTTTTCAATTTCGCTTAAATGCGTACCGCGTGGCATTCTTGCTTTTTATTTGAAAAATCAAAATCTGTTTTTAATTTTTAAACACCAGGAGAGGAAATAACGGTACTTTATTTTCTTCTCAATTTGCTTCATCATTGATGCAACTCAATAAAAAAAATAATAAGGAATCATTCTTATTGTAGGTTTTCTTTTAAATGCATTTTTTCGGGTGCGGTTATACTTATGCAAGGCACTGTAGGTACTTCCTAATAATATTTCGTGTTCAAAAAATTTGTTTTTGTTTTTGGATTTAAGAAAATATATTTTTAATTTTTTTTTTTTTCAAAATTCTGTAACTCAAAAACTGATCAATATTAGAAATTGAAATTCAAATGTAAACGTATATGAACATGTTCTTGAAAACTGCATACCCGGTTTGTTTTATAATAACTTTGAAAACTCGTAGGTATATATAAAAATTAATTTAAAAAAAAATCCGCTCCAAGGAGTTTAAAAAAAAAAATTTAAATCAACAATTTTCTTAGAAATTGTATTTCATACATTTTTGTCATATTTCACTTTAAAATTTTATTTATGATTTTTAATTACATGTTTTTTTTATGTTCTTTTGTGAGTTAAGTCTTGGAAGCAGGAGCAGGTTCGTACGACCCAGTCGTGCACATTTTTTTAATAAAGATGTCGTTTAGTTGGACTGAATATCATCCAACTCAGGCAAAAGAGGTTGGTAATTACTAATTAGGAATCCAAGTGCTCACCACCCACGGTGATGACCTGGCCAATCCCGTTCTCAAAAATATGTGGGCCAACAATATCGACCGCCAAACTGCACCTACAACAAAAAGTGAAAGGGTGCTAAAAGTAGCGACATAGCCAGCAAAGAAAAAATGTTGATTGGAATTGCGTTCTACTAAAATATTAAAGTGATGTGCAAAGAGTTTGTTGGATTTATTGAATTGGAATTCATGGATGAATAACATTAGATCGATTCGTTGAAGAAGCAAGGCTTGATCAACTGAAACACAATAGACAAAATTATAATATTTATCGGGATATTTGTCGGGAAAAGATGTCGGTGCTCAGGAAATTTCGAGGAAAAAGTAAATATCCTTATGATTTTTATTTTGGACTTAAAGCGCTTCCTGTTAAAGGAAAATCTTTATTTAGAACAACGTTTTTTAAAATTTATTAAGCTATTAAAAAATCGTCATTACACCTGGTTCTTATAGCAAATATTCAGCTTATCTTAAACCAAGGGGTCCGCCAAATAATTTTTTTTTTTTTTGGAAAATGCTATAAGAAAAAACTACTGAATATTTTCTCAAGTTTCTTTTTATATTCGAAAGAACACTTCTTTCGGCTTACAATGGAAAATAATTTCATTCAAGTGGCTGCCTCGGCTGGCCATGCATACACGATCGGTCCAATTTTTAAGCACATTATCGATTGTGAGCAGCTGTATTTCACCAATGGCTACACGGATTATTATCCTTTAAAGTGTCAATTGTCTCTGGCTTGTCGGCGTAACACTTATCTTTAACGGCACCCCACAAATAATAGTCCAACGGTCTCATATCGCAGCTCCGAGGTGGTCAAACGACATTAGCTCTGCGGCTGATAATATGATCTTCAAAAACAGTGCGCAAAACATCGAGTGCTGTTCAAACCAAATGTTGCCAATATCATCCTCTTCAATTTTTGTGAACAAAAATTCGTTCAGCATGGTCCGATAACAATCGCTATTGACTGCAACGACCACATTTATTCCTCTGGATCTGGACCAAAATCCGCACCAAATAGTGACTCGTTTTGGGTGTATCGGCTTTTCAATGTATGCGTGCGGGTTTTGTGTACCCCAAAAACGACAATTTTGCTTGTTTATAAATACCCGCCAAGA
The DNA here is from genome assembly GCA_920937365.1 of Sphaerophoria rueppellii. Taxonomy (NCBI): domain Eukaryota; kingdom Metazoa; phylum Arthropoda; class Insecta; order Diptera; family Syrphidae; genus Sphaerophoria; species Sphaerophoria rueppellii. Next base: position 16,192,416 of record CAKKXW010000003.1, on the reverse strand, counting down.
TCAAAATGAGCTTCATCCGAAAAGATGATTTTTTTTTTTTGGCAAAATCAGCACCTTCTCTAAGTCGATCGCATGCTCACTTAGCGAAGCGAAAACGCATTAGATGGTCAGTTGTCTTCAACTCCTGATCTCCTGGCGTCGTCGTCATGCCAAGGTCTTTATGCCAAATTCGTCTCAATGATGTCTCCGAAATGTTCAATTGTTGAGAACGACCGACGCACGGTGAATTAATGTTGATGGCGCTTCAAGCACACTTTCTGATTCTCAAAGTAATGTCGCAATGTTTCTCAGCGTTGTTCAGGCGTATACACAACCATATTCGTTTAGCGGAAGAATACAACTAGTTATCTCTTATCTGTCAAATTAGACATGAGCTAAGTGTTATCATTCACGAAATAAGCACTAGTTGAAAAGAAAAACGTTAGACGGATGAGCCTTTAGTTGTTAATGTTCTGCAGCCCTCATTGTATGCACCAAAAATATTTATAAAGTTATTAATATGGCAAGAGTGGGCTCAAGAGTGTTAGAACTAATGACTGAAGAAATTGAAGTAGAACTTTAAACACAAACATCGCTCAAACCATCCTACATCGATCACACTCTAGTTTTGAAAGAGATTGATCCTGTTTCCATAAAAAGATTCGTTGATTTCGTCATTTGAACAAAAATTTCAAAATAAAATCTTACAAGCATATTCTGCACCAAGCAATTATTTTGAAGATCAGCTTACTTGATTTCAATTTAAAATCAAATAGTTGTTGAAGGTTTTTTCCTGAACATCTCCAAAATATCGACTTATGGGATATGAAGCAGACGATTTTTCACCGTCAACGATACTCGCTCTTCATATTGCTCCTTCTTTGTAGAATGAACTTTTTACTCAAATGAGTTTGTGACTGAATACGGACTTGTTCATTCAAATTTCGCTCAGATTTGGGAACACCATTGGGGAACAATCATATAACTTAGCAATCTAGTTAAATTTGTTCAGAGATTTTGAACAAGCTGAAATAAAAAAAAAGAACGTTATCCTTTCTCAAAAACGAAAACAACATTTTCGGAATCTGGTCACTTTTACGGTGCTTAGTTTGTATCATGACCCCAGGGCAGGGTGTAAGTATTTGCCCCCAAGGTAATTTACTATTGCTGAATTTTCTTAGAAAATCTCGAATTAAGAAAATATTTTTGTATGTGTATGTAGCCGAAAAAAGAACTCAGTCTCTCCTGACCAAAAGGACAGCAAAACTTTAACTAAACCTAAATAATTTTACCCAACCTCATTGTTCCCTCAATTTTTAAGGCTTTTTTAGGAAGTTAAAACTTTGTTTAAACACATTGAAGGTTTCAATTCGACCTACAACCTTCCAACCAATTTATTATTGGGTACCTAAGACCCCCACATAATTCCTATCCTGTAGTACACACACATTCGAATAACAACATCCATATTTTCCTAGATTACTTTTCCTCTGAATGAACAACTTTTTCCTTACACTTAACTTTTTTTCGCAAGCATTTATTCCCTTTTTTGCCATCGGGCTTTTATTTAAATCTCATTCGTTTATCCTGGTACTGGGCATTTTGTGCGTCCATGCGTAAGTTCGTTTGTTTAAAATTTTACTGGATGTAAAGCATGTGTTTCGTATGAGTGTGTGTGTGTTCTATGGTGTGCCTGAAAAGGATGAATAATTTGTAAACGAAAAAAGAAATGTCAGATGGCAAGAAAAGGTCCTAGTCTCCCAGTGCTATGTGAGTGGCAGACGAAGAAAACACAAAGAATTGTTTCATTCTTCTTCTTTTTTTGTGTCGGTCGGTCCTTGTCCTTGCTCTAGGTTTAAAATTGTAATGAAATTCCGAAATCCTCAAATTTGCATAAGAAAATATTTTTCCTTTTATAACAAAGTGTCTTTAGGTTATATGGGTAGACGTTTGTTAATTTATTTTCTGTATTTTTATTTTTTTGTATTTTGGCTTTGTTCGAAAATATGTTCATTTAAATTTTTTTCAAAAACTGCGAAATCTGTTTGAAAGTTTCATTAAACAGAAAAAGCTAGACTTGAACAAATTTAAGAAAATATTGTTTTCGGAATTTTCCCGTTTTAAATTCGAAAATTTAATTATCAACGATTCCAATTTCTTTTAACAAAAAACGGTACAGGTAATAGGAGTGTTTGTTTGGCATCGCTATCTGCAGCCAAATTCGATTTACCAAAAAAACGTATCCGTAGTTGCCCATCCGCAGCAGTTTTATTTTATTTTTAAGTTGGTAGACTACTCTAGCTGTTGGATAATAAAACAAAAACAAAGAAAAACCGAAATTTATTCTAGACTATTTTTGGTATAATTAATTTATAAACCAAAGAAAATTGCTTAAAATGGAAGATTCACCTTCTTTCCTTATTTTCCATTTGTGCATCCATCTGCATTTGTTCAAAGTTTGATTTTTTATTTTGGTTTTACTTTCGGATAAGTTTTTGACATGTTGGGGTTTGTTCGTAGATATAGATTTCTTCAATCGTCGTTCAATAAACAAATAAATAAAACAATAACAAATGTCAAACAGAGAAGTGTTGAGTGTGCTGTAGTATGTGTGAATTTTGATACAAAACAAGATTCAGATTTTTGAATCTCGAATACATTTTTTTTTAATCTCAAGTCTCAAATAGATCATGAAAGCAGAGATTTTTCCACTTTTTCCTCACTTCCACCACCTCTATTTAGCTTTCAGATTCACAAATTTGACTCGACTCTAAAGGTATGACTTCAACGAGCATTTTTTGCAAAATGTCAAAAATTGAAAATTGTCAAACTCATTTTGTGACAGTTTTTCCAACTCAAAAATAAAAGAAATGATGCAGAAAGCTTTTTTATGTCAAAAACAATTTTTGTTGTTTATTTTTTCCAAATTCAAATTACGCTACAAAGAAACAAAAACTTTTATTTTGTAAATTTCGTACTTTTTGCAAAAGGTGACCGTTGTATTTATACCTTAAATCTCGCAAATAGAAAACGACATTACAGAAGAAAAATATTAAACACCATAAGGCAACTATGTGTGACTCGTTCCTTGATTTGTGCGTTCCAATTTTAATTCAAAATAAACTTTAATAAAAGAACGCACTTAAAATGTTTTGCACTCTGCGAACACAGCCTTAGAGACTCTTTGAGTTATCCGATTATCCGAGTTACCAACCTAAGAAATTCAATTTTACTCCGATCGAGTATCGATACTCGAAAAAATTTCAATTTTTTATCCGCAGTCAGATTTAAGTTTAAGTTTTATCCGCAACTGCGTGTTGTATTTGTAATACATGGAAGCTCCAACTGCAGATGCGGATAGCTGTGCCAAAAAAACACGCCTAATGTCTCTTAGATGAAGTTTTAATTGCAAACGACGGGCACGAGAACATTGCAGCATTGAGAAGCAGCTGCCTGTCTTGGACGTTAGTACAACTTCATATGTAAAACCTTTTCAAACAGCAACTTGTTCCTGTAGACTTAAGATACGATAAACTACAGGTTATCTATTAATTTGTACTGGGACAAGAAAATTCGGGCCGTTAATTCTAGCGACCCGAGTATGTTCCCTCAAATTAATAAGATATTTAGGTCCAAGAATCAGAACGACCTTCCGTGTCTTAAGCTCCAGAGGACAGTAGCGAACAGAGACGTACTTCTGACAGCGCAAATAGATCCTGAGGAAGCCGTCTTGGACGATGACTTCTTTGTGATTGAAGATCCGCAGGAGAAAGTGGAGACAGTTGGTGCTGCTTTCCAGCAAGTGTATAAGGTGAATGCTTGCACTCGCCCGAACCACGACCTGGAAAACAGAGCCTTACTTCATCACTTCTACCTAAGGAATGATATTTCGCAATGGCGATCCGAGAACCGTGGTTTTACCCGGTTTGATGACGATTTCTTAGCAAACGCTATAATCGCCGATCGAACGGGCTCAAGTCCCTTGCTCATCACGAAGGTAGAGCTCCAGCTCATCTTCGATTCAATAAAGAACAAGAAGTCAGCAGGTGTCGATGGTATATCCAACATTGTACTAAGACACTTACCGATTGAGGCAATAGACATCTACACCACTCTGTTCAACAACGCGCTGAATAATGCATATTATCCAGTGCGTTGGAAGACAGCTGTGGTTCATCCTCTCCCGAAAAAGGGAAAGGACAACTCCAATCCGTCAAATCTTCGGTCGATAAGTCTTCTTCCAAGTATCAGTAAGGTATTCGAAAAGATCATCAATAGAGCTCTGATTCAGTGGGCTGCGGACAATACAATAATTCCGGATAATCAGTTCGGGTTCAAGGCGGGACATGACACCATTCATGCCGCGTCTAAGCTCGTTTCTGACGTCCAATGGAACAAGTCCAAGAAACAATGCACGGGTGCTGTTCTGGTGGATTTAGAGAAGGCCTTCGACACCGTATGGTTAGAAGGTTTGTACCTAAAACTCACCAGACTAGGCATCAGTAGACCATTGTTGTATATGCTTTATGATATGCTCAACGGTAGAAAGTTTGTTGTCAAAAGTGGCAATGTAACTTCTACCACCACCTTTGAAATCAAAAACGGTCTTCAACAGGGAGCGGTGAATTCGCCGATCCTCTTCAGCATTTACACCAGCGATCTTATAGGTAGCTTAACTAACGCAATTGCGTATGCCGACGACCTGATTGCGTACAGAACGGCTCGAAAGGTTGAAGTTATTAGAATTCTCTTGCAGCGTGACTTCGAGAAGATTCAGCGATACTGCGACGACTGGAAACTGAAAATAAATGTCCAAAAGTCGGAGACAATTTTGTTCCGGACTCCGTTGGCTAAGGCTTCGCGAGATACGTGTAAGAATTGGCGCAAGATGGTCATTGTTGATCCTCATGGACAGGCATTGACGAGCAAAACTGTAGTGAAGTACCTCGGTATCTGGTTGGACCAGTATCTGTATTTCGACAGACATATAGATGCTGCTCTGACTAAGGCCAGAGGAGCCTTTGCTCTGACGAAACGGCTGTTTTACAGCAGTCGGCTTGACCCCAGAGTGAAGGTAATTTGCTACATGGCCCTCATACGGCCAATGATCGTTTATGGTTGTCCAGTGTGGTTCAACATTGCCCCTTCCCAAATGGAGAAGTTTCGGGTGTTCGAGAGGCAGTGTCTTCGGCGCTGTCTCGGTTGGTATCGGACACCGGAATCTTCTTATCTGCATTATTATTCAAACGAGGTTCTATACAATGGGGCTCGGATCAACAGAATTGACAATTTCGTGATAAAACTTGTTCGGGGCCATATTGCGAGAGCTATGACTTCGACCAACAATTTGATTTTCGGGCCGTTCTATCCGAACGAAAACTACTTCGAGAATGCACGCTTGAGCGGCTTCATTCCACCAGAGGCATTCCTCTATTTAGACCAGTGCGGCATGATACAGGATAGATTGGCAGTACCGCTTATCTACCACGTCAGGCGTAAAACCGTAGACCGGCGACTCCTGTATGAACGAGGCATCCTCGCTCGTGATGGAGCGGAGCTGCTTCGGTTCAGTAGGGCTGTGTCCGAACAGGACCGCATTGATAGGGTGAAGCAGGAGAACCAGTTTTGGTGGCTTCAAACGGCATTTGACAATGGGTAGTCCGGGGTGGGGTAGTTTTTGCCTTGGCCGGCTTACATATTTGTTTTAGTCTTAGGTCTTAGGTTTAAGTAGAGTAGGTATGGTGGCACTATAAAATATATAAAAAAAGAAAAAAAAAACAAGAAAACATATAAAAAAAAAAGAAGAAAAAAAAAGTGAAAAAGTGAAAAAAATAAACAATAAACAATAGAAGAACTAAAAAAAAAAAAAAATGAAGATAATTAAAAAAATCCACAACACTGTGGAGGACATGTTTTATGGACATAGTTTTTGCCGCTGTGGTTGTTCTAGTTTTAAGTAGTTTGTAGGTAGAATAGGTAATTTTAAGTTTTATTTTAAGGACCCTAGTATGTAAGTTAAAAACCCCAAAAAAAGACAAAGGCTTTAGTTTTTTAAAATTTTCTAAAAAAAAAAAAAAAATAAATTGAAATTGAAATTGAAATAAACTTAGTTCGTAGGCCGAAAGGCATTAATTTTAAGAACAATGAATTGCTTAGAGCGCCCGACTAGGGCCAGTAAGTTATATATAAGTAGAATTAATTAGGCTAGTTTCACATTTTTGTCTAGCATGTAAGTAGATATAAGTTAAATGAATAAAAAAAATGAGTTATAAAAAAAAAAAAGTAAAGATACGATTGGGGGAGGATAGGTGAAAAAAGAGGAAATAGCTATATTTTGCTGCAACAAAAGAACGAATATAACAAAAGATTAACTATAAGCCAATCGGGAAGTGCCCCTACCGTTATACTATGAAGTCTTGTGAAGCTGCACATCCAGACCCCAGAGTATGACGATTAAGTTATACTCTGCAACATCAATGCACGAATCCAAAAAGTTAACATTTTAGACGAGAAGTTATTAGATATTAGACAAAAAACTTAATTGGAGTAGAAACATCCAAGAAAGCGATGATCGCGTTCTACTAATGCAACAAGATTCTGGGTAGAAATTGGGGACCAAACCCCAAAATAGTCATTGTCAGACCGTTCTTAAGCTACGGCAGTTTGGTTTGGTGGAAAGCTATGGAGAAGTCCACGAATTTAAAAACCTTTACCAAAGAACAAAGAATGGCCTGCATTAGTACTAGTGGTGTGATGAGGACTACCCCAACTGCGGGCTTAGAAGCAATCATTAATCTTCCCCCAATAGATCTATTTGTTCAAGAATCAGCAGCAAACAGCGCTCTTATTTACTTACTTACATACTTACTTACTTAAGGTGGCGCTACAGTCCGGTGTGGACTTGGGCCTCAATCAGCATTCTCCGCCAGCCAGATCGGTCCCTAGCTAGCTGTCTCCAGTTTTGCACTTCAAGTTGATTGAGGTCCTCTTCCACTTGTGTGCGCCACCTGAGTCGTGGTCTTCCTCTCCTCCTACGTCCCTCGGGAATAGTGTTGAAGGCTTTCCGGGCGGGAGCATTGATGTCCATCCGCTCTAAATGACCGAGCCATCTGATTCTCTGGACCTTAACCCTTCTGGCTAGGTCCGTGTCGTTGTACAACCCGTAAAGCTCGCTGTTGAATCTTCTTCCCCATTACCCATCAATGCACACGGGGCCGAAGATGAGTCGAAGAACTTTCCTCTCGAAACAGCCTTAAGGCAAATTCATCCGATATTGTCGAGGTCCATGCTTCTGCACCATTCAGCAGGACTGGGATGATGAGTGTGTTCGTACAGTTGAGAGGGCTTTTGCACTCAATTGCTTTCTCAGCCCAAAGAAACAGCGGTTAGCATGAGTTATTCTTCGTACTGATCTCGGCGCTGGTGTTATTGCTCGTGTTAATAGTGCAGCCTAGGTATGACAAACTCCTGTACTACCTCGAAGTAATATGCATTTATTGTAACGTTCTGTGCGAGCCTTCATTTACCGCTAAATCCATTTTTGCCGCTTCTGTCTCAATTCTCACAAAGGCGACATTGACATCACGCTGTGTTCTTCCCATTATATCAATGTCATCGGCGTATGCAAGAGTTCAACAGACTTTTGGAAGATAGAGCCTCTGGTGTTGACGGTCTCAAGAACGATGTTAAAGAAATCGCATCCGTAAGCTCGTTGTCAACTTTGATGGCGCAGCGTGAGTCCTCCATCGTCATTTTGCAGAAGCGAACGAGCGTGGCACGGATGCCAAAACTAGACATAGCTTAATACAGTTCGTCTCTGTAGATGTTGTCGCCTTAAAATCGATGAAAAGGTGGTGGATATGAATTGGAGTTCATAGGTTTTTTCCAGGATCTGCCGCAAAGTGAAAATTTTGTCGATGGTTGACTTTCCTGGTCTGAAGCCACATTGAAATAGGAAAATCAGATTGTTGACGAACGGCTTCAGACGTTCACAAATTACGGCAGAGAAGCAGAGGATTTTGTAAGTGATGTTTAGTAGGCTTATTCCTCTGTAGATGGCGCAGTTTAGAGGATTTCCCTTTTTCAGGCTCCACTGCCTGTGGTTTCTCTACGATATTCCCATGATGGTACTTGCAGGCTTCGATTCGGGAAATTATTTAAACAACAAAGTAAGCAGTTTGTCTGCTATAAGGTCTAGAGTTACAACTCGAGGGATAGAGTTGTTTTGAATAATGAGCTTAGCAAAAGGCTTTGGTATTGGAACAGCAAGGGGTGATTTAGATGGACTCATTGTAGAGGGACAAAAGGGCCAAACCGTATCCACTTGTTGAATCATTTACTTACGTAGCCACGTCTTGAATTATTTTAATTGTTTACTCTCTACCCTGTTCATAAAATAAGTGAATCCTTTTAAATATTAAATGAAAACTTTAGAACATTCGTCATGTGTTCATGTCAGTGTGAAAAGTCGACTTTTAATGAAAAGCGGCGGCGGGAGAGGGGGAGAACAAAAGTTCAATAGCTTACCGTTCCTTGATGATGATGTCCTGTCATTAAATTATATCGACAACACAAGTGTGTTTAAGTATGTTCTCAAGATATTTATTGTTGGATTATTTTTTAATTAAGTTACCACAAGAAATAACTCCATTTCCCAGCATCCACTTAATTCCTCTGTCAGAAAAACCGCCAACGCAACAATACCCCTACCCTATGCATGCTCAAAAGAGAAAAATACAAGTTAAACGAAAAAAATACCAACAGTTTGCTGTCCTCATTAACATATCTTTGGCCCGTCCTTGCCGCAGCAGCACAAAAAATCTCAAATTTGATTAAAAATTCACACTCATCCTTTACCCACATCAGAGACCACCCATCATCCTCCCATCCAACATGTTGATGGTTTTAACCACAAAAAAGGAAATAGTTTTTTTTTGCTGCTGCTTCTCCCCTTCATTTGTTTGAGGATGAAATTTCGAACATCCTTGTGATGAATTCTCTTCACTGTAAAAAAAAAAGACAACACACAGGGGAGAGGAAAATGAAAAGAACAACATGTTCCGCGCTTCGATCAAACTCAAAAGAAAATTGCACACAAACAAAAACAAGGAGACAGTGAGTGAAGAGATAAAAGAAACAATTTGCCATTAACAGGATTAAAATCCAAAAATAAAATGGAAATACAATTAAGAACATAAAACAAAACAGAAAAAAGTAAACAAACAAAAAAATTTATATTATAAAAATGAAAGAGGATGAAGGGAACAATCGCCTTCTTAAAAATAGTCCTTGCGAGGATTTCGAGAATGGTGATGATGCTGTGGAGTGTAAAGTGTCGACTTGGGATGCTGATGATGTTCATTGTTCTCCAGAAAATAAGAAGAAAAAAAAACGAATTACTTATAGCTGTACTAGGTAATGATTAAATTGTCGTTGGGATGATTATAAAGACGCAAGGAAGGTACAGCGTACAGCTAACAGGAAGGAAGAATAGATTGAGAATGGAACAGGAGATCCCTCTGTAAAGTTACTCGATTGTTATTTTGTTTTTTTTTTTTCTTTGGTGGATCTGGATGTGGGGAATAAGAAGATATTTGCGCTACGACTCGCACTTGCTTGTTTCCTTTTGTTTCCTGTGCGTGGTAGTTGTTTTGTGTACATTTATAAATTTGCAAGGAAATTGCAAAATGATGTTTTTGAATCGTTTTCCTTCCTTTTTTGTACAAGGATTTGTTTTTTTTCAACGAACCTCATGCTGAAATGTTTTCGAATTTTTCGACAGCAGCGTGGCGAGGGTGTGGAAACGACATTAAACAATGGGAGCAATTTTTTGTTCATGGTTACTGGCGAACAGTGGGATGGTCTGTTGGAAATGTTAGGAAATTAAATAAAAATTAAAACAACTTTTTATTTGCTCATGGATCCAGAGGGGGTAAATTAATCTTTCCTCTATACTTCGTTTAAGTAGGGGCCACCACTTCGTCTACCCACTGTCATGTGAGTAAATTGTTTCAGTGACTTCCAGCTATTGTTCTGTGGCGATCTTTTCACTTACCATGTCCTGCACCTTTTTCCTTTTCGAATTCTACCGCATTGCAAATAGGTTTTCAATAATATCGTAATCGAAACCTTTTCGAAGTGCATGATCGAAAAATACTGCCAATACTCTGCTTTTACAGAATCAATAGCAATAGGTTTCAGACTTCCACTGTATAATAGCGTAAGAAAACTATGACAGCTCAAGTTACATTTTACATTGATGTACTAAGATTCCTCACACTATCTTATCTTTTTTATAATCCCAGATTACTTACTCCTCCATTTTTGGGTAGTAACCAGAAAGTAAAGATCCATGTTCCATGAAAGTGACCAAATCAGTCACCAAATTAAACTGGAAGCTTAACATTAAAACCCTATTGCAAAAAGCGTGTGTTGCCTTCTTTGCCAACAAAAAAAAAACAAAACATCGACAAAAAGTGGGTCCTCCAGTCAAAAAGGATCAAGTGGATGTACATACATGGTGGTTGTAAGACCGATACTTGTTTACAGATCCATTGTTGGGTGGCTTGCTCTGAGCAAATCTGACATAGTAAGCAAGCTTACAATGGTGCAGAGCAATGCTTGAGTAGACGTTGGAGTTCTGCACTATCTTCTCAAGAACGATGTTAAGGAAATCGCATGACAGTGCATCGCCTTGTCTGAATCCTTTTTTGACGTCGAAAGATTCCGTAAGCTCGTTGCCAACCTTGATGGAGCAGCGTGAATTCTCCATCGTCATTTTGCACAAGCGAACGAGCTTGTCAGGGACGCCAAGGGGGAGGGAAAAACGAAGTCGATATATGCTGTCTTCGAGGAAGGACACCAAACACCGACGGCTCGGGCACAACGTCACAATAGACGCATATAACTTCGAGGTACTAGAGGAGTTTCTCTACCTTGGTTCCGCTATAAACACGGGCAATAACACTAGCGCCGAGATCAGACGAAAAATAACTCTTGCTAATCGCTGTTTCTTTGGGCTAAGAAAGCAATTGAGTGGAAAAGCCCTCTCTCGGCATTTAAGGTAAAACTGTACAACACACTCATCATCCCAGTCCTGCTGTATGGTGCGGAAGCATGGACCCTGACAAAATCGGATGAAAGTGCATTAGGCTGTTTCGAGAGGAAAGTTCTTCGGGTCATCTTTGGCCCCCCGTGAAGTTGAATGGCGAAGAAGATACAACAGCGAACTTTACGGGTTGTACAACGACATGGACCTACCCAGAAGGGTAAAGGTCCAAAGACTCAGATGGCTCGGTCATTTAGAGAGAATGGACACCAATGCTCCGGCCCGGAAAGCCTTCGACACGTAGGAGGAGAGGAAGACCGCGACTCAGGTGGCGCACTTGGAAGAGGACCTCAATCAACTTGGAGTACAAAACTGGTGACGACTAGCTAAGGACCGAGCTAGCTGGCGGAGCCTGTTGATTGAGGCCCAAGTCCACAACGGACTATAGCGCCACCTTTAGTAAGTAAGTAATGTTTGAGTAGAGAAAACAGGGTCAATTAGGTCCTGTCCAACATATGCATTTAACGTCATCTTGGACCTTCTTCCGACTGACCTCATCATTAAATATCAGGAGGCTGTTTCTTGATACTCAACGAAATAGGCTGATGCAAAACCAAATCTTTTGGGCACTGCAATCAAACAAGACATTCTTTCTGTAACCACCGATAGTTTGCATTCGTCAGGTAGCTGGACGGAGTCTTGAAAGACTGTGCCTTTGATAATGATGTTGTAGTTTTGAACAATCTTTTCAAAAAGAATGTTGATGATATCGCACGACAGCGCATCGCCTTGTCTAAAACCTTTTTTGATATCAAATGCATCTGTTAGGATTTTTTCCGACCATGACGGAACAGCGTGAATTTTCCATTGCCATCTAGAACAGACAGACGAGTTTTTCTGTTATGCCAAAACAAATCATTAGTCTATATTCGATCTGCCGCAGAGTGAATATTTGATCGATGGTGGGTCTGATAGCACACTGATGAGGACTTATTAGGTTGTTGACGAACGGCTTCAAATGTACACACAGCATGGCAGACAAGATCTTGTAGGCGATGCTAAGGAGACTTATATCTCTGTATTTGGTGCAGTTCGGGAGATCTGCTTTCTTGCGGAACGGGCACACGATGCTGAGTTTACATTCGTCGGACATCCTTTCCTCCGACCAAATGTTGCAAATGGGCTTGTCCATGCTCCTTACCAAATCATAGCTAGCTGCAATTCGGCGGCTAGGCCGTCTCCAACTAAATTGAATAGTTGTGTATAGCTAGCGGGATTTTACTCGTCTTCGCCATTATAAAGCTTGGAAAAGTGGTCTTTCCATATCCTCAGTACTGACATTCGAACCTCGTTCCTGTTGTGACATCCATCTATTTCCTCGATCGCAGCGCTTCTCATGCTATTTTTTTTCTTCCTGAGAAGTTTATGCTCCTCTCTCCTTTTCTGCTCGTAGAGCTCACGAGGTGCTCGTGTCCTTCTCTGCAACGCCGCTTTGTATAATATACAATGTATATGCCTCCTGTTTAGCTGCATGTGCTCGCCGGCATTCTTTGTCAAATCAGGGGTTTCGTTGTGGTGGCCGTGTAAAACCTAGCACTGCAGAGGCGGTATCTCTGATGGTTGCTTGGCAGTGTTGCCACTGGTTCTCTTTATTTTGTTCTGGCAGCATAGGACTTATGAGGAGATTATCGGAGACACGATAGGAAAAGGATCTAACAATCTCTTGCGATTGTAGCCGCTTGAAATTCTCCTAGCATTTTCAAGTGTTGGCCTTGATCGGGATATCCGCATTCGTACCTTGGCTACAACAAGGTGGTGGTCCGAGTCGATGTTGGCACCTCGGAATGTGCGGACATCTTGCATGCAGAGAAGTGTCGTGCGACGATCGCAATGTGATCAATCTGGTTGGCGGTTGATTGGTCAGTAGATTTTCATGTTCCCTTGTAGATATCGAGATGTGGGAATCACGTACTTGCTACAACTACGTCTCTACTATTAACTTCTAAGCCATGTAAATCTCGATGTCTACTCCATCACACACGGTCAATCACTTGCTACATACACTCATACTGGAACATACAGTTTGCTATTCTAAATGACTTGAACTTCTTGAACATGGGGTTTGCGATGGAGTTGGATTAAGCATAAAGTTGTTCACTAGATCAATCTAGTCCTGGTATTCCAACATATTTGATTACAACCATTTCCTGATGCAGCCTTATAGTTGTGAGTTCAGCCTCTACCTCGCCCTTTTTGAATATATGACTATAAACAGCACTATCTTTTCTTCTTGTCTTCTAGCATTCGGGTTCTTATCGCAAAGTACAATCCTTCAAAGAAGGCACTTCGTCTTCCGTCCGTTTAGAGAATTTTGAATTTTGTGTTTGCGATAAGTGGTTGTCTTTCGTGATTCTTCAACGTTTTTCAATTTTTTTATGTGAGATACCACAAATGGTCCATCAATGCATGTCAAACGCGACCCTGTCATCAACATGCACCTATTTCCCATGAAACAATTAATATATTTTTCAAAATTTTGCACAATTAACTTATTTCTTAAAAATTTAATATGTAAAAGTAAAGAGAAAATTGTGGCTACTAAATTTTAGTAAAACGATACAATGATAGTCGGGCCAGATAGTTATTTATTTTTAATTCCTATTTTTGTATACAAATTAAGTTGGTTTGTTGATTTTTGACTAAGGCTAAAAACAAACCGAAGCGGACAAAACGTTTGTTCGCTCTTGCCCGGACACAGGTCCTTTGCTTTTATGAGGCAACACACACAGAAACAGACACGACACGATAATAAGTCTTGTCCGCTCGTCAGTTGCAGTAAAAACATGGGGTTGATAGGAGTAAACCACACCAAAGAAGACAAACAGTCCCGGACAAAATGTCGACGCCTAAAAGTACACACTGTCTTATGAAGAACCACAGACCAAAGTGAACAAGACAAACAAACAGATATCGACAAACGGACATTTCGGTTGCTCATACTTGGATTTGTATTTTATTGCCATATTTCTTTTTGTATTTTGTGCAATTTGGTATGGATGTTGTTGTAAGGGTAAAAAGAATTTAGAAAAAGAAGAATTAAGAAAAAAGAAGAGATTTATTTTGTGTGCATGTTTGTGGTTTCAAAGAAGTGCGCATGAAAACTCGACTAAATTTCTTCGTATGTATGCATGTAAATTGTATATACGCATGTAATTCCAAAATGTGTCTGCAGATTATACTTAGTAGGGGACGCTCTCCACGTGGTTCATTTTTGTTTACACTTGCAATGTATGTATACTGTATATTATACACATGAGAAATTCCAACAGTTTGTCTGATTCCCGATAAATGTGTTTGTGCCATTCATCGAGGAATAAAGAAGCAAAATAAAATCAAGGAAAAACGCAAACGCAACCTATTTTTTTTTTCAATTTTTGTCTTCTTTGTTTGTCCGCTGGCAAAACACACCGAATGCGACAAGGACAAAATATTTTGTCTTTGTCGTCTTCGGTGTGAGGTGAAGTACGACACGATTTTTTGTCTTGCGACAAGCAAACAGTTTGTCCGCTTCGGTTTGTGGTTAGCCTAATGTATCATCATTGTCATTTCTCATAACAGACTTCTAATTTTGGTAGAAAAAGTATTCTTTATGTTCGTTTTCAATTCCATAATAACTCTGAGGTGCGAAATTTGCTAAAATAGTTTTCCAACTTATATTGTAAAATGCTCCACTGTTAACATCCATCCATCAACAACTCATCTCATTCCCAACTCAGTAGGAAGACGAAAAGTAATTTGATTTAAAGCTTCGCAAAACAAATCGGAAACAGCACACACAAAGCTTCAAAAAGAAAAGACAAAAAAAAAGTGGAACAAAGGCCAAAGAACAAAAAAAAAGAAAGAAGAAAAAGATGATAATTTGATGCTTTAGCTTTGTGATCTAAATGTTTCGAATTTATATCATGTTCGGCTACATTAAGATATATACGACAAGGACATATAGATATAATTTAAGGATAATAAATATTTGTCAGTTTTTCTTTTTTGTTTTCCTCATCACATTTTTGCACTGAAACAGCATCAGAGAGGAAAAGGAAGGAGAAAGCAAAGTCAGCTCTTAAGGCATCCTTAATCTGCATAATCCTTGATGTTTTCTTGCCTTTTTTTTGGTCTCAGGACCGAAAAGCAATGACCCCGAAAAATAAATTTCACGGAGACTAAAAGATTGGATATTATTAGTAGTCCCATTATGTTGCTAAAAGTGTCATATAAACCTTAAAAAGAAATGGAACATGAGGACGAAGGAAAGTGGATAAAAGACAAATATCCATGGTATTTTTCTTTATGACACTTTTTACTCTCACCGTCTTTTCCTTGATGGGATGTTCATATAAATTTTCGTTTACGAGGCACAACCTTCGACCACCTTGAAAGATTTTTTATTCCAAGATTTGATCTTTCATTCGAAAATATGAGTCCTCCTTTTTGTTTAGAAAAAAAAAAAAAAAACTGACACGCGTGTTCAATTGATTGAAATAAAAAATTCCGCATCGCTGAACAATGATTTTCGTTGAATAATTTTGCCAAAAACGAAAAACGAAAATTTCCATTAAATTTTAATAAAATATTTACAAGAAACGAAAAAATCACAGTATGGCGGTCAATGTGACGAGATTTCATAAATAATTCAAGAAAAAGGAACAAAATTATTCAAATAGCAACCAGGAGGCTCGAATTTCTGCGAAAATGAAAGCCTGTTACCTTAAGCGCCAAGAATTCGCGCATGAAAAATTGTGATTCAAAGGAATTTCGCTTAAGAGGAAAAAGCATTTTAATAAAACTTAAATTTAATTATCCTTTGAACAGAACACTTGATTAATGAATCTCATGCATCGAAATGTTTCTCATCTGGAACACCCTGTATTGCTGTCAATCTTTTATCCCTCGTTTCTTTTTCGAATTTCGTTATGAAAACAACACAAAATACGAAAAAACTTCTCGATTAAAATAGTCCTTTATTTTCACATCACGTCCTTTCGATTTGTCTCCAATATATTCCCTTTAATCATGAACTTGTTTCCTTTTTGAATATCAAGAGGATACATTTCTTTTTTTGTTGCTTTGTCAATTTTCCTTGAATTAAATTAATGTTCAGCATTATGGTGTAATTTCAACTCTTAACTTTCTTACTCTTTTAGCTCCCTATGTTCAAAAAGGATTAAATGAAAATTTTGAAGAGGCAAGTCCATAAGTCTCATAGAATATTAAAATAACTTTTCAGCCTAGAAAGGCTTTTAATATGTATCTACATAAAATAAGGATTCAAGGACATTATGAATAAATAAAATGCATGACTGGGTGGCACGTTTTTTGCGTTCATGGTTTGAGGAAGTTGAGTGGTTAAATTAGGAAGTCTTGTATAAGAAAACTGGAAATTTAGAAGCGAATCCTTTTTCTAAGGTTTGAGACAATCAAGAAGTAAATAAACTTAATCTTTCAACTATTTTCTTATACCTACTTAGCTTAGTGTAATAAATGAAAAAAAAAGAAAAGTTTGTCTGATAAAATATGATTCTTCCTTACTTACTTAAACGGCTCCCAATCCATGAAAAATCACAGCTTGAGATACTGCAGCCTTCCATCGGAAATGGTCCCTCGTATGCACTCTCCAGTTGTCAAAACCAAGGGCTTTGGCATCCGCAGTCTCTTAGTCCTTGAATAAAAGGTCCAGTCTTCCTTGTCGTCTCGAATCTGGGGCTACGATGAGAAGACTTTCTTGGCTGTAGTGTTGTCGTCCATTCGCTCAATGTGGCCGAGCCAAAATAGTCGACGTTTCTTGGTTTTCTGGACTACATCCACATCTTAGTACAGCTCGTACAGTTCTCGGTTGAACCTTCTTTATTCTTTCGAAAGTGCCCAGTATCAATTCCCCTTTTTACTTGCGACATATAGAATATATGGCAAGTATTGAATTCGTACAAAAAAAAAAATTTGAGATGAGGATGAGATATGACATTACGATGATAGAGAAGTCGAAAAAAGTGGGTCCGGCGATTCCGTCTGTCTGTCTGTCGGAAAGTTTACAGGCATCTACAGCCTTAACTACTGGTCCGATTGACTTCAAATTTGAAAATTAGAGGTTTGAGCAAAAAGTCATATCCCAATTTTTTTATTTTTGTTTTAAGATCAAAATTTAGGGTAGCCACCATACGATTTTTTTGGCCAAAAACCAAAACATTTTTTTTTCTCCAAAACGGCCCGATAGATTTTTTTTAAACTTTCTTGAGTTTAATTTTTTTAAACATTCATGTATTTTATGTAAAAAAAAAATTTTTGTATTGCTCCAAAACGGTACCTCCCATAGAACCGTTTTTTTGTTATTAGATTTTCTCGAAAACTGAAAGTCCGATCAGCGTAAGTTTTTTTTTGAAAGTACGTATATATTGTTCAAATAATATTGTGTTTTCAAAAAAATTTAAAATTTTTTTTTGGATTTTTAAAAAATATTTTTAACTTTTTTTTTCAAAATTCTGTATCTCAAAAACGGATCAATTTTAAGAATCCAAGTTGGAGTATAATATGTATATTTACATGGTCTTAAAAACTGCATACTCAAATTAATTTTAAAACATTTTTGAAAAATTTTATATATAAAAAATTAATTTAAAAAAAAACGGCTCCGACGATTTTCAAAAAAAAAATTCAATAAATCAAGAATAAGGTTTGAATTTGTTTGGAATTTAAATTTTTGGAATGAAATGTTTTTACGAGGTTCATTTTCAAATTTTAATTTTCTTAATGAATTCTAATTATTTTTATATATTGAGTTTTTTTTTTGTGAGTTACGTGTAAGCTGTAAGTAAGAGTGTAATCAGAATTGCTTATAGTATATCTCTTATTTTAACACTACTTTTTGCAATTTAAGTAATCATAAATATTTAGTTTTAGCATGCAGGAGCAAGTTCGTACGACCCAGTCGTGCACATTTTTTTACTTATGGTCCAGCACTCGGCGTCGGCGTGTCGCGCCGTAGAGTAGGACTGGTAAAATCAAAGTTTGGTAGCAATAGCAGACACTTTGTCTTTCGAGTGAGGAGTTTTGAACCCAGTTGTTTTGCCAAACCGAAGCAGCAGCTGTTTGCTGGGGTAAATATTGTCCGGATTTACACTAAGATGTCGTTTGTTGGATTGATATTTGTTTCAAGGTAGGTGAACTCCTTTACTTCCTCGAAATTTCTGCCAACAGTGACGTTTTACCCTAGGCGGTGGACAGATGTTGCTTTGGTTGTTGATAGCATTTACTTTGTTTCGTCCTCATTCACTTCAAAGCCAACGAGTTTCGACTATTCTTCAATAGCTATGAAGGCTTCAAGCATAGCTCTCTTGCATCGATCGATGATGTATATGTCGTCCGCATTGCCTAGGAGCTGGGTGGACTTTTAAGATATGTTTTCTGTGCTCACACCTGCCTTGTGCACTATCTGCTCCAGGACTATGTTGAAGTAATAGTCACATGACACCTTTTCTAAACCCTGCGCATGTTTGAAACAACTCGGATGACTGTTACCCATTTGCACACTGCACTGCGTATTGCTTAGCGTCATGCGGAATAGCTGGTTCAGTTTGTTCGGAATACAGAATCCAAACATCGCCACCATAAGCTCCTGGCGATGGATTCTATATCCTACGCAGCCTCGAAGTCGTAAGGCTTAAGATGCTCACAGTACGTTGAATAGGATTTTATATACAATACAAAGCAAGGATATGCCTCGGTAGTTTTTGCATGTTATAGGATCGCCTTTTGTGTAGATGAGACATATGGAGCTTATCGACCAGTCAGTGGGCGTGCATTCTTCTTCCCACACTTTTTTTATGATCTGGTGCATGCGGTTCATCAAAACACCTCCTCCAGAAAGTGGTCAGAGTCGACATTTGCTCCTCGGAAAGTGCGCACATTCAAGATGTTGGATGCGTGCCTCGCGCCGATTAGCACATGGTCGATTTGGTTGGTGGTTCGACCATCCGGAGATCGCCAGGTTGCTGTATAGATCTTTCGTCTTGGAAACCTAGAGATACTTATCACCGTATTACGAGCTGCAGCAAAGTCGATTATTCGGGAGCCGTTATCTGTTGTAAATTCTTGGAGGCTGTTCTTTCCAACTAATCTGCAAAATATATCTTCCTTACCGATTTTTGGATTGAAGTCTCCTAGTACGAGTTTGACGTCCGGAGAGCCTACGCAGCCTATCCATCAGGAGGTCGTAAAAATCCTCCTTGCTAGAGACTCCTCAGCATCATCGGTACGGGCGTGGGCACAAAATAGGCTTATATTTTGTGGTTTGGCGGATTACAGCCAGGATATCACTTATTGGCTTGAAATCTATGACTTTCGATCTTAGCTGATTTCCACGTCGAATCCGCATCCAAATATTTGCATTCGTCGCAATTTTATCTTTTCGTTGTCCCTGATCCTATCCATCGTATTTCCTGAATCGCAGTAATGTCTGCCTTATACAGCGTGAGGACAGATTCAAGTTTTTGAGTGTCACCTGGAGTGTAGAGTCTTCTTATATTCCAGGTACAAACTCTCAATTCGCAGTCCGTTGTCGTTCCAGGTCTGGTTGCCATTAGAAGGGGATCATTATCCTAGGCTCTGCCTATTTCTCTCATAACTTCACATGTTTACTGTGTAGGGGTTATTATAGCCCCTCACACAGACCTCTTAATTTGTAGGGCCGTTGGTTTATGGCTTCTGTTTCTCCGTTTTGAACACTCGCGCTTACAAGTTTTGCAAGTTATATCTAGTGATATAACCAGTACCCGATGATTACCGATTGGAGGAAAAGTAAGTACTCGGTGTGGAGGAAAAGACACCCAACCACCAAAATATAATTCTTAAAGCTTTAATATTAAAAACTCCTTGGATGAACAAAATGATCTTCATGTTCTAAATGGCAAGGTTAAAAAGAAAGTAAAATAAAAATAAATATAAATATTTAAAAATCAAGTCCGCTACAAATGAACTATTGGTACAACATTCTGTTTCATAAACGAAAGACCTTAGGAGAATTAAAGGCTTAAAACTTTACATTCGTTTCATTCAAATGCAAATAACATCCGAAAAAAGGACTTTAAAATATTAAATTTTCCATGCTATGAAAGTGAATTCAGGACTTTGCATGTATTTAAGTTATAAGTAGGTCAATTTGCAATCTTTGGAAGGTCAGAGCTGTAGCTTCCAAGAATACTTGAAAGGATTGTTCATTTTGTAGGTATTATCCTTTTTTTTCAAAAACAAAACAAGACGTGAATATAAAACACAAAAGCTGCAATGTTTTTTCAGAACACATATTTCATAAAAAACTTTTGTTATGTTAAGAAGAATTTTCAATCACCTCCAATTATGCATTGCACATGCACAATATGACAACTTCCGGTGAAATTAATAAGACATGATAAACAGTAATTTCTGATTTCAATTGAAATTGATGGAATTCCTCAAAATTAATAGGTACAATGCCATGCCTTATTTTATGTATTTTTCAACGTAAATATTTTAAATTTTGGAATATTGGCTTTGCTATTCAATTCCACAAACTGTTCAAAATCATCCAGGTTGTCCACCAACTTTTGTAACTATAATTTGTAATTTAACTTCCCAGAGAGAGTTATTGTAGGTAATGGGGCCGATTTTGTGAATCCCCAGTTTTTGCATATAACCATGTTTCAGGGTCACCGGAAGTGGAATCATGATGTCAGATTTTTTAACCTTGATTATCTCGCGAACAGCTCATGATATCGACATGAGATTGGGAAATCGCTTGATTGAAAACTGATTAAGTTTTCAGTGAACTCAGCTTAGCGAGTCTTCAATAGGAATGAAAAAACTAAAAAAAAAAAATGTGCTTGACTGGATGGCACGTTCCTGTGTTCCAAAATCAACCCACACACAACATTAAAAATAAAAACATGTAATTAAAATTCATAAATAAAAATTGAAATTTAAATATATCAACCTCAAAAAATGTTTACTTAAAAAAATTGGTGTCATACATTTTTTTTAAGTAATTGTTGTTTTCTTAATTTTTTTTTAAACGAATTCTGTGGAGCATTTTTTTTTTTATTGATTTTTGTATATATAAGTTTATTAAAAAATGTCTTCAAATAATATTTGTGTGCAGTACCTATTCAAGAATATGCAAATATACATTTTACAATGCAATTTCGATTTTTAATACTAACCCGTTTTCGAGGTACAGAATTTTAGAAAAAAGAACTTTAAATAATTTTTTAAAATACAAACAATTTCTTTTTAATACAAAATATTATTGTGGGCAATATATACGTACTACCAAAAAATAAGCTCGCTGATCGGACGGAAAGGTGCCTTTTGGAGGTACAAACATATTTTTTAACATGAAAAACACCAGTGTTTTGAAAAAAAAAGGTTTCGAGGAAGTATAAACAAATCGTAGGAGCCTTTTTTTGAGAAAATTGAAACTTTTGGATTTTTACCAAAAAATTATATGGTGGCTAACCTAAGTATTGATTAAAAAAAAAAAAAAAAAATTTGACCATGTGAATTCGCTCAAACCTCTTACTTTCAAGTTTGGATTCAATCGGACCTGGTGTGTTGGTTGGTGCGTTTACAGACAGGCAGACGGAATCGCCGGGCCCACTTTTTTCAACTTCTCTATCATCTAACTTACCTACTTAAGGTGGCGCTACAGTCCGTTGTGGACTTGGGTTTCAATCAACAGTCTCCGCCAGCTAGCTCGGTCCTTAGCTAGTCGTCTCCAGTTTTGCACTCCAAGTTGATTGAGGTCCTCATCCACATGAGTGCGCCACCTGAGTCGTGGTCTTCCTCTCCTTCTACGTCCCTCGGGAATAGTGTCGAAGGCTTTCCGGGCCGGAGCATTGGTGTCCATTCGCTCTAAATGACCGAGCCATCTGAGTCTCTGGACCTTGACCCTTCTGGCTAGGTCCATGTCGTGTACAACCGTAAAGTTCGCTGTTGTATCTTCTTCGCCATTCCCCTTCAATGCACACGGGGCCAAAGATGACCCGAAGAACTTTCCTCTCGAAACAGCCTAAGGCACTTTCATCCGATTTTGTCAGGGTCCATGCTTCTGCACCATACAGCAGGACTGGGATGATGAGTGTGTTGTACAGTTTTACCTTAGTTGCTCGAGAGAGGGCTTTTCCACTCAATTGCTTTCTTAGCCCAAAGAAACAGCGATTAGCAAGAGTTATTCTTCGTCTGATCTCGGCGCTGGTGTTATTGCCCGTGTTTATAGCGGAGCCTAGGTAGACAAACTCCTCTACTACCTCGAAGTTATACGTGTCTATTGTGACGTTCTGCCCGAGCCGTCGGTGTTAGGTGTCCTTCCTCGAAGACAGCATATACTTCGTTTTTCCCTCATTTACCGCTAAACCCATTTTTGCCGCTTCTGTCTCAATTCTCACAAAGGCGCCATTGACATCACGCTGTGTTCTTCCCATTATATCAATATCATCGGCGTACGCGAGAAGTTGAACAGATTTTTGGAAGATAGTGCCTCTGGTGTTGACGTTGGAGTTCTGCACTATCTTCTCAAGAACGATGTTAAAGAAATCGCATGACAGTGCATCGCCTTGTCTGAATCCTTTTTTGACGTCGAAAGATTCCGTGAGCTCGTTGCCAACCTTGATGGAGCAGCGTGAGTTCTCCATCGTCATTTTGCACAAGCGAACGAGCTTGGCAGGGACGCCAAAACTAGACATAGCTTTGTACAGTTCGTCTCTGTAGATGCTGTCATACGCGGCCTTAAAATCGATGAAAAGGTGGTGGGTATCGATTTGGAGTTCATAGGTCTTTTCCAGGATCTGCCGCAACGTGAAAATTTGGTCGATGGTTGACTTTCCTGGCCTGAAGCCACATTGATAAGGACCAATCAGATTGTTGACGAAAGGCTTCAGACGTTCACATATTACGGCAGAGAGGATCTTGTAGGCGATGTTTAGTAGACTTATTCCTCTATAGTTGGCGCAGTTTAGAGGATCTCCCTTTTTCAGGATCGGGCAAACAATGCTGAGGTTCCATTCATCGGGCATGCATTCCTCTGACCATATCTTTTCCGAGGCCTGTTGTTGCTTCGCAACTAAGATTCTCTATCATCGTAATGTAATATTTGATCAAAATCGCAACTTTATTTTACGAATTCAATACTTTCCACATTATAATATTCTATACTAGCAGTTGCCTGCGACTTCGTTCGCCTCTCCCTCGTCCACCGGCCAGGGTAGCGTAATGACTTGTGCATCATGCATGCGTAGGAATTTTGTTGACGAGATATTTTAAAATTGCGATACATACCTTCTAGGATCTTAAGTGAAATAAACTCTCAACCTAATGTTTTAATTCACTTTAATGGTTTAGTGAGTTTAGATTTTAAGTTAATGCATAAGAAAATATATAAAAAAAGTAATTTAAATTTGGATATTAAACTTGACTTTTCACTTGAATTTGACTTAACTTGAGCTTGACTTTTCTTGTCTTACGCTTTACTTTTCATAACCGAATTCTTTTACCGAAATAAATCTTAGTTGCTTTACATTGCTTTTTTTATAGTTTAAGTTCTAACCTTAAGTCTTTACATACAATGGAATGATTCGGAATTGAATTAAACAACCTAAATTAAAGCCAAACATTTGGACACTTACCAAATTTGGCTTTAATTAGGTTTTTTTGTATATTAAATGTAGTCCATCCTACATGTATTAAGATAAAAAAATAATATTTGTTGCCGTTTTTTTCCACATTTTTCCCTACCGACTCGCTCCTATTTGTCGTAGCAAGCCTTCTCGATAAATGGACCATTTAACTAAAAAGAATTGATCAATTTGATTAAGCAGTTCCTGAGATAAGCGCGTTAAAACACAGAAAAATTAATATTTTTTGCCGTATTTTCCACATTCTCCACAAATTCTACGCTCCTATTTGTGACAGCTTAATGTAGCCTAAGGCCTACCTCGGATAATGGACTATCCAACGCAAAAAGAATTATACCATTCGAACCAGTAGATCCTGAGATTACCGTCAAACCAACAAACTCTTCAGCCTTATTATACAGTGCCTTGCATAAGTATAACCGCTACCCGAAAAAATGCATTTAAAAGAAAACCTACAATAGGAGTGACTCCTTACTATTTTTTTATTGAGTTGCATCACTGATCAAGCAAATTGAGAAGAAAATAAAGTACCGTTATTTCATCTCCTGGTGTTTAAAAATTAAAAACAGATTTTGATGTATTGCAAAAATATAACCGCATTCAGTCAAGTGCTTTCAAATAAAAAACAACAACGCCACGTGGTACGCATTTAAGCGAAATTGAAAAAGGCAAAATCTTGGCGTTTGGGTCAAGCGGCCTAAGTCTTAGGGCTATTGCAAGACGAATTTCACGATCGGATCGTGTCGTTCGAAATTTTTTAAAACGTCCAGAATCTTATCGGGCGTTCGCAGAAGTTGACACGTCGCGACAAGAGGCGTTTAATCAATGCTGCATCCAATTCGGTGCATTCTTTGTCGGAATTTCGTAACGAATTGGGTTTAGGAGTTTCGGTTTCAACCGTTTCTCGTGCTTTAAAAAGCAGTGGAGTGATTGTTCGGGGAAAAATGGTGATAGCTCCAAATTTAACAGCAGCCCACAAACAAAAAAGATTGGAATTTGCCACCAAAAAATAAATCGGGATTGGAAAACCGTAAGTGACTTTCTATTAATCTACACTAAAATCTCGTTAATCCAAATGGCATACTGGAATGAATGTTTTTTATTAGGGTATTTTTGGTGATGAAAAAAAGTTAAATCTCGATGGACCAGATGGTTTTAGCGGATATTGGCACTTGAGGAAAGAGAAAAAGTTTTTTTCCAAGACGAACTTTGGTGGTGGCAGCTGTATGGTTTGGGGGCCTTCTGCGAGCGTGGTAAGGTTGCACTACCAGAATGAACAGTTCTGACTACACTTCGGTCCTTGAGGAGAATTTGGTACCTTATTTAAGACGATTTCGCCAAGTTGAGCATGTCTTCCAGCAAGATAATGCCCCAATTCATGTAAGTCGTCAAAGTTTGGATTGGTTCGAATCGAAAAACATTAATTTGATGGAGTGGCCGTCACATTCTCCAGATTGCAACCCCATCGAAAATCTTTAGGGAATTTTAACTATCGCAAAATTTATGCCCATAATAAGCAATTTGCTAGTGTTGCTGAGCTGCGAGAGGCAGTTGTGACAGAATGGAACGCTTTAGACGTTCGTTAATAGTATGCCAAAAAGAATTCTAAGATTGGTGGAAAATAGAATTGCATATTAATTTTTTGATAAAAATGAACTTAAAACAAAGAAAAAAAATAAATGCGGTTATATTTTTGCAATACATTAAAGATTAAAATCTGTTTTTAATTTTTAAACCAGGAGAGGAATAACGGTACTTTATTTTCTTCTCAATTTGCTTGATCAGTAATGTAACTCAATAAAAAAATAGTAGGAGTCACTCCTATTGTAGGTTTTATTTTAAATGCATTTTTCCGGGTCCGGTTATACTTATGCAAGGCACTGTATTAGTATAGATGTCGCAAGGAGCCGTCGCATAAACTATGTCACGCTGATTTTAGCTGTTTTCACCCCCTCCCCCCTGTTGTCACGCTTTGTCACACTTTCCGTTACCCCCCTTAAATATTACGTCACAAAACAAAGACCCCCCTCCCCCTAATAATAATAATAATGATTAAAAGATAAAGTGGCACTCCATTGGATCAATTTCTTAAAACGGCAATAAACTAAGGTTTTTTAGTTTAATTTTACCAAACGTCACATTGACGTAAATCCCTCTCCCCCTTGTGACATCTTGTCACCTCAAAATGACCCTTCCCTCCACCCTAAGTGCGAATGTATTTTATGGACGGCCCTTGCTTAAACAATATTTTCAAAATATTTTTATTTTTAAAAAATATTTTTAAATTTTTCTTTCAAAATTCTCTATCTCAAAAAAGGATCAATATTAAGAATTGGAATTCAATGTTAAGACGTTAATTAAAATATTTTTGAATACTGCAAACCCAGATTACTGTTTATTCTGGTTTTTTGCCAAGAAAATATATCTTGGCTTCCCCACCCATCTCCTCTAGCTTTATTAATTCAGCTCTCCATGTGGCCAAAACATCTACTAGCATGCTGCGTAGCTCTTGCTCAATCGAGCGATTGTTGTCTTTGTACATGTTTGACCCATGGAGTTTACTGTCTGCATTCAAAAGTTAATTCCTTCTTTTAAAATAAATCCATAAGCACGTCTTCATTTTCGTGCAATCGCTTTTATCAACCCAAAGCTCAATAACATATCCTTACATGAAAACATTTGTTCTGAACGTCATCAGTTCATCACCATCATAGTCTCTCTTATTTCCTGTCCTCATTGTCCTCCTGTCATCATATGAATGCTTTAACTGTCTGTCTAGCTGTATCTTAAAATCTAGTAACATATAAAGATGTCACAAAAAGTAAATTCCCAAAATTTACGTTACAAAAAAAAAAAAAAAACAAACGAAAAATCCCCAAAAGAAACATGAATCATAAACGAGGCTA
Source organism: Sphaerophoria rueppellii (assembly GCA_920937365.1). NCBI lineage: Eukaryota > Metazoa > Arthropoda > Insecta > Diptera > Syrphidae > Sphaerophoria > Sphaerophoria rueppellii. Next base: position 16,165,774 of record CAKKXW010000003.1, on the reverse strand, counting down.
ATTTGCCCAACTGTTCATGTGCTCCAGTTATATCTCTATTCACTTTTCCACCATTTTTCCCATTGAAGAAGGGCTTCAAGCCTTCAAAAACACGTTTCAACTTCGTGTTTGTCCTTGTGTGCGCTACAAGCGAACAAAACAGGACATTCATCCTCATCCTTGTTGTGTGTTATGCTAGTCCATTCCCGTTTACCAAATTTTCGAGTCCATTTTCTTGTGGGTAAATTGTAAATTTTCGTTTAAACTTTTCCCTCTTTCTCTCCCAAAAATGACAAAAAATAAAAGAAAAATAAAGTTGAAAAACGTTTGATCGTTGTCGTAGGCTATACAACTCGGTTCGTCCTTTAAATAGCTTCTAGGTGAAAAACGCTCATAAAATGCTCCAGGATATTACTTTAATTTGCTAGGTAATTTTTCTCTTCTTTTCTGGTGTTGTTGGTAGTCTGCTCGTTGCGAAAACTTTTTTTTTTCTGAAATGCCAAATGGATTCCATTCTGTAGTCTTTCCAAATTAGCAGCAAACGGTTGGAAGATGGTAAAGTAAAACCTTCCTTAGTCCTCTCGCTTACCAGGATAATATTTTTCTCTTTTCACTTTTTTGTTCTCGAATGAAATCATGAGACTTGTCCCTTCGTAACGGGATCCGAGGAGTTTTTCTGCTCCCACTGCATTCAAAATTTATTCCGAAATTTTTCTTTTTAAAACGTTCTTCTTCTTATTCCAATAATAATAATTATTAGCAGCAGAAAGCTTCGCTAAGTTTTTCGTGAAGTTGGTATTCCAATTCCTGGGGGATTCATTCGTCCTTATCCTGGTGTCTCACCTCTCACGGCAGACTTCCAGGTGAATGAATAAAAACTATGCGCGAAAAAGTTTGGGTTTTGATGAAATTGTAGGATTTTTCGTTTATTTTTTCCCTTCTTCGTTAGAGATGGGAATTTAAAATTGTTTAAAACTTCTTTTCTTACTCTTGATTTCAGGGAATAGACTTTTCTGCCTGGTGGGCAAAATCTGAGAAGATCTATGATTCTTTATTTCTGGAGATTCTTTTATAGACAATAAGTCATGAACTTAAATATCGACAGTTATCGATAACACAGTGTTTATCCTTTTTTCTCCTCTCTTCCTTTGTCCCGTGGTGTTTGAGAAGACAGAGTTTGAAAGTGATTTAGTTCGAGAAAATTGGCGGTAATGAATGGACGCCTTGAGCTCAACTCGTTTTGAAGGTAGCCGAAGGAAGTTCTTATCTTACCTATCTTCCTTTTTTCAAAATCGTATAAATTGGATTTGAGAAACTTTGTTTGGGTAGCTATTTCCATTGATTCAGTGCAGTGGAAAAATCGAAATCGATGGAAAAGTTTTATTTTGAAAAAATAAAAAAAAACATAAAAATTGTATGAAATATTATTATTTGGCCAGAAGTGAAAAAAGAGATAAGTTAAATTTATTGGATTTTCGTTTTCGATTTGATTGATTTTATGTAGTAAAATGAAATATGGTTTCATTGAGATAAGGACATTAAGAAGAGTGAAAAAAACGTTATTATTTAGTAAACTTTTAATTGAAGGCATAAGCTTTTGTATGAGAATCATGAAAAGGACTAATAAGGATTAACAACGATTAAATAAACCAAATTATTTTTTGCTGTTATCATGAACTATTTTACTGTCTTTGGGAATGTCCATGGTGTGAAGATTCTGGCACTTATTACGCTACCTGCGATGACCTCCACATTCGACTGATATTTCTGCATGGCGAGTTATTTTTTCATAAAAGTTTTGTGGATTTAGAGACTTTTTTTCACATTGAGCTTAATCTTCAATATTCACCCAATTTGTCAGAATCGATGACGGATTAAGCTCCGGCTATTTGTTCTTCAATTTGGCGTTAAATCAGCCAAACAGGCCCTTCTACAAGTCGATCTGGATTACAATATATGATTACACCTTCGGCCTTCGACTTCTTCAGAGCACAGTCAATGGCTAAAATCCACTGCTTCAAATGTTTCTTGGTCCTGTGTAACTGTGGATTCTTGAAACGAATCAGAAGTTTCTTCGGTTTTTTCTTGAAAAGGGTAAAACAGTGATGTTGTGCTTATTGTCCCGAGTGATAAGACGCGAAACCCATCGCGTTAATCGTTTTTTTAAAAAACAGTACCAACTACCGACGACTCCCATAATAGACAAACGTGCGACATGTCGTTAAACTTATTTTTGACGGATCAACGTCGAAGAAGCAGAGTCACCTCAAACAGAATCCAATTAGTTTTTTATCTTTTTCTGATCAATTTTTCTTTCAAAAACAATAATCCAATAACCGGTCGATATTTAAGGTGACGCTACACTACAGTCCAGTGTGGACTTGGGCCTCAATCGACAGTTCCCGTTAGCCAGCTCGGTCACTAGCTAGCTATCTCCAGTTCTGCATTCCAAGTTGATGGAGGTCCTTTTCTACTTGTGTGTGCCACTTGAGTCCTCTCCTTCTACTTCCCTCGGGAATAGTGTCGAAGGCTTTCCGGGCTGGAGCATTGGTGTCCATCCGTTCTAAATGAGCCACCAAGTCTCTGAAACATGACTCTTATGGCTAGGTACATGTCGTTGTACAACTGAAAAAGTTTGGTGCTGAATCTTCTTCTCCATAAATGCATACGGGGCCATACATGACCCGAAGGACTTCCCTCTCGAAACAGCCTGAGGCTCATTCAACTGATTTTTTCAAGGTCCATGCTTCTGCACCTTACAGAAGGATTGGGATTACGAGGGTGTTGTAGAGTCTTACCTTAGTTGCTTGAGAGGGGCTTTTCCACTCAATTGCTTACTTAGCCCAAAGAAACAGCGATTAGCAAGAGTTATTGTCTGATCTTCTACCTCGAAGTTGTACGCTTCTATTGTGACGTTCTGTCTGAGTCGTCGCGTCGGTGTAGGGTGTCCTTCCTCATTTGCCGTTAAGCCTATTTTTGCCGCTTCTGTCTCAATTCTCACGAAAGGCGCCATTGACATCACGGCGCTTTGTTCTTTTCATTATATCAATGCCATCGGCGAACGCGAGAAGTTCAACAGACTTTTGGAAGATAGTGCCTGGTACCCGACCATATCTTTTGATGATTTGGTGCATGCTCCTATCTAGATCGTCGCCTGCTATTCTGAACGTCTCGGCAGCTAGCCCATCTGCTCCAGCGGCTCTTGTTGGATTTTATCCGTGATAAAGCCGTTTTTACTCCTTCTAGGTCGGGTTCACGGATTTGTTCGCTATCATCTTATGTCTAATGAAAGGTTCCTGCCTGACGCGACGGCGGGATTTTGTTCGCCGTTATACAGTCAACAGAAGTGGTCTTTCCAAATTCCAAGCATTGACTGCGATTCTTCTATGATGTTCCCTTGTTTTACCTTCCAATAAAATCTCTTCATTCCTGCTTTTGGCTCTCTCAATATCCTCGATCTGATGTTTTTTTTTCTCCTGAGAAGCCGGCTGGTGGCGTTCCTCTTCCTCTCTCCTCTTTTGCTCGTAGAGCTCACTAGCAGCTCTTGTCCTTCTATGCATTGCCGCCTTGTTTGCCCCCCTGCTTGGCTGAATGGGCCTGCCTTCATTCTTCTTCAAATTAGGGGTTTCGTTAAAGTGGCTATGGGTAATCAAATGTTTGTAACTTCCACTTTGGCGGAGGATACCAAGAAATGTTTAGCTGAAAAAAAGTTGTAAACATTAAAAAATATTGTTGAAAGCCCTGAACGATAGATTGGAGACTAATTAGGAGTTGCATCCGTTTTTTTTCTTAATTAGGCACTTCTTGTTACACTTTGTGCACTCGGAATTGCTTATCTTAATTTTTAAACTAAAAATAATAATTAAAAAGTCATTAGCATAATTCAAGTCAAAACCTATATCTTCAACTTTGCAAATCTTTTTTTGATAAGAACTTCAATGAACTCAAGTCAACAGCAGCTACTCCGAGAATTTATTGAAAAAGTTCTACCATTGCCGACGCCCTTTCAAAATATCCCGTTTGCCTTCAACCTTCTGCAAACTCTCCTTTAACCCAATCTCTTAATCAAGCTAAGAATTAACCTCCATTAGCCCATCCCGGAGAAATAATCGCAACAGTTAACTCCAACAAACAGCAATTTAATGGCATACTTAATTTAACTCGAAAAATAAAAAAATCACAAGAAGTGTCAACCAGTGTGCTCCGCTCCAGCTGCAGGACCCATCCTACCCACCAAACTGGACAATCATCAATTTTATAATGTCCCTCATCACAACCCCTAATGATACAAGCCATCATCCATCGTCCTTTTCCCAGAAAAAAAGGAAAAAAAAATACGAGAAAAGAGAAAACTTTAAGGATATCACTTTTCCTTAACCACAAAATGTCCCTTCTAATCTTAAATTTATAATCTTCTTGCAAAAACTTTGTTGCGTTTAATTATATTCTATTACAACAACTTAAGTAACACAAAAAGAGTGAATAGAGAGGGAGAGAGAAAAGAAAAACAATAAGGACCTGCAACCGACCGAAAAGAACCTCAATGTTATTACTTTCTTGTAGGACACAATATCCTGATGTCTCTTCATCAGAAGGACATCAATTTTCCATTTCCACAATGCACTCTGCACATCCAACCCAGCATGCAAATAAGTAGATAAAGTTGAAGAAGAGAGAGTCCCCAAGAAGATAAGGACTCAAGGAGTTTTTCCGCTCCACTAACATCAGACCCAAAGTTAACGTTGGGTTGCAGCAGGATGCACCTCAAAAATTCTTCTTCTTCTTCTTCTTTTTCCGAGCTACCAACCAACCGACCGACCGATGATAATATCCTACAAAGGAGACCCCAAGGAATGTCTAAGGTAATTATTTATAAATGCTCCCTTTCGTCGTTGTCTTCGTCATCGTAGTCGTCGTGTCGTTGTCGTCATTTTAAACGTTGCGGGTAGCTCTTCTTAATGTAATTTCGTTCTTTTAACCAGGAATAACCAAGAAACGCATTCATTATGGCTGAGAACTAAGAGCTAACTTTGAGAAGAAGTAGCAGGAGTTTGAGGTTCTGAACCCTGTTAAATACACTCAATAAGGACCATACAGCCAACTATCTCACAGCTCTGGGAATGAAGATGCAGAATTAACAAAAACAACTTTGTTTGACGAAAATTTGAGGCAATTTCCATGAATCTTTGCCTGGCTCTCGAGCTTCGGAAGCAGTAAAAAAAATAAACATATTTAAGGATCACACACAGGTCACTTTTTCATTTGAAACTATTGGCCTGGAGATAGTTTACTTGGTTCGATGGTTTGGTTGCTTTGACAAGCATCATATATACTACCAACCGGAAAAATTGCCTAAACTCGTTTGGCTGTGCATTGTGCAATCCGGCTCTGATCCATATGATACTGAACTGGTGCATGGGACGCACACGTTAGAGCGAATAAAGCTTATATTTCCTTCCGGGCTAATCAGACTTATCAGACCATAAAGGAGTCTGTTTTTAGTTTCAGGGATGTTCATATATGATGTCAATCCGTTGTTTAGATTTTGAATTTTATCAGCTCTTTTAGAAAGTATATGAGCCCATCAAAAGGATATCCTTTGTCTTTTTTCATTTTCTATAAGTTTATATGTTAACATTTGGGTGGTATTCCAGCTCAGAATCCTTTGCTATTGTGGGTTGCTTTAATGATTGTAAGCCAATGGAAAGTTGGAACTATGATGGAGCTCAGTTATTCAAAGCCTTCCTTCATCCACCATCCATCACATTGTACATTGGCTATCAATGACGACTTTCGACAAACGCCATAATCGATGACAAGAAGTCGATGGTAAAATCAACATTGTAGGTACTATGTCCTTTTGAAAAAGTAGGCTACGGAAAGCACAATAAATCCTGACAATATCCGTATCCACATTCATGCAGTACGGGAGGAGAGAGACACGAAACGTTGCGACTGTGATCTAACGACGTGAATGACTCGGCTATGTCTCTATCGCCAATCATTCTAAGGGCTCTTTTTTGTATACCTTCCAAGAGGCTTAAGTATGTAGCAGGAGCCCCAGTACAGATATCAGAATTGTACTCAAGCTTTGGACGGATATAAGTCTTACAGATAATAGCCAGATAAGAAGGGGTGATGAATTTCTTGCACTACCATAAGAAAGGTAAACATCTTGCGGCTTTTGGCGACATCACATATGTGCTCGTTCCACAAGAGGTGGTCAGTGATGCAAGTGCCACTCATTGACACTGGCAAGGGGGTATATCTCGCTTCAATGATATAAGACAGCACTTAGTTTTCGAAGCATTTAACTCTACGCGGTCAGAGTTTAATGAGATCGTATTTTGCCGTTGCAGTTCTACATCCGAAGACGTGGAATGTGAGTTTGGTTAAGAACGAAACTAAAAAGCTAAGAGTACCTACTCTCGTCAGCGAAACAATGTATTGGGTAAGAAGTTACAGACAAGATATCATTTAAGAAATAAGTAAGAGGGTCGGAGACAAAACGGATCCCTGGGCACACCAGCATTTTGTTGTGGGTCTTAGACTTGAATCTGTCCAATAAAACTTGTATTGAACGGTTCGAAAGAAAGTTTCTAATCCAACGAAGAGGGGTTTTATCGATAACGAAACACGCATTTTCGATAAGAGACCAAGATGCCAGACTTTATGAAATACTTTTGAAATATCAAGTGTAACAAGCTTACTTTCTCCAAAACAATGTAAATATTTGTTTCACTGTTTGGTGAGATCTGTTGCTGCGAAAGCCGTACTGCTGGTCATTGAGCAGTTATCGGTCTTCAATATATTTCTTGAGCTGATAGTTTATCAGCATTTCCATGAGCTAAGAATGCCCATCAGTTCACCCTTGAGCCCAACTTCGGTCGTACCTTCAAGTATAGAGAATCGTTCTTTAGCCGTACTACGCGAATGTGGAACTCTCTTCCACACTCTGTCTTTCCAAATATTTGCAATGTTCAGGAATTTAAAACCAATGTACACCGCACATCCTCTCCAACCCCTTTCCTCTTTCCTAAAGCATTCACTGTGTCTCTGGCACAGTAAGGGTATATAAAAACCCCTTGAGTATGTGCTAATTATAAAAAAAAAAATCGAACGATACTTGGAGGGAGAAGAAGATTCGCCTTTTTTGGGATTGGCTGAGCAAATGTTTTTCAACTGCTCGGAACGAGCCCAGAAGAATAGGATAGATGGAAAAGCTTACGCAAGGGTTTTTCCAGCGTGGAAGAACACCTCTTAAGATTAATAAGAGGGATACCATCCGGACCAGCGGATTTGTGTTTATTGAGAACTTTTGGGACTCTCGCTACAGCACGAGTGAGAAAAAAGACTTGTACCATGGATTCATTGACACGCTCAAGAACTGGTGGAGTCATGACACTCCCTGGCAGCATAAATTAGAGGCGACCTGCCTAGCAAAAAAAGTTGGTGAGAGATGTTAAAAGTGTCATTATCAACGAGCGAGCGAAGAAGAAGAAGAAGAATTCATATTATTGACAAATGACCAATAATTCATCGGACACGATGATAGCCAACAATTCCGTGAACCCGACCTAGAAGAAGTGAAAACCGCAATATCACGGCTGAAACCCAACAAAGCCGCTGGGGCAGATGGACTAGCTGCTGAGTTGTTCAAACCAGCAGGCGACGAGTAGATAGGAGCATGCACCAAATAATCTGTAAGCAGTGGCGAGGCGTCATATTGTTCAAGTCGTGCATGAACGACTAGCATTTCCACCTTCCACGCACCGTACTCACATCTCACACATTGTATTGTTTTGTTTTCTTATTCAAATACGATATACATACATACATACAATACATATCTAATGTGCCTGCGTCCTACATATAATATATCCACTTCCAGTTCCAACTCGTGCATACCCTTAGTAAACCATATAAATAAAACAAAACGAACTAGCTACCTGCTATTGTTTTTTTTTTACTCAACTGATGTGTATCTACCAAAGTCGTTTGAACGATCTGGCAACGACTTGAACCCATAGAGAGCATGTCAGAAAAAAAAAAAAACAAATCGCTCGTAGAAGGGATCTTGTCGTGCAGTGCAGTTGCGGACGAGTAGAGCTTTTTTTTGAATGAATACACAGAATTTTGGAAATGAGAAAAGAGGGTAGTTTTTGAATATGATAAATGAAACAGACGGACGATCATGTTCATGATTGTGTTCATATCAGTTTGGAAAGAGGAAAGCTTTTTTTCCTGTTTGAATAATGGAATAAAGGACATGAGACTAGCCCAGCATAGTTTTTTTTTCAAATGAAATTGAAAACAAAATAAAACAATGCAGTTTTATTTCTGTTTTTAATGGACGAAACAACTGACAACAGTAAGAAGTCCCAACTCTCTACAATGGTGCGGTTTGTTTTGAAAAACGGAATTATTGAAAGGCGATTTTTGGGCTTTTCCGATGTAAGTAACAACAAGAGTGCAGAAAGTCTGTCTGAACGTATCATAAGTCAAATTAATTATTTGGATTGTGCTCAAAAGTTAATTTGTCAAACTTATGATAGAGTAGCAGTAATGTCGGGCATTTTGGGTTTGAACGACTACATTTTACAGGCACGCCTCGCCGCTGTCTGTAAGATATGGTCAGAGGAATGCATGCCCGATGAATGGAACCTCAGCATTGTTTGCCCGATCCTGAAAAAGGGAGATCCTCTAAACTGCGCCAACTATAGAGGAATAAGTCTACTAAACATCGCCTACAAGATCCTCTCTGCCGTAATATGTGAATGTCTGAAGCCTTTCGTCAACAATCTGATTGGTCCTTATCAATGTGGCTTCATGCCAGGAAAGTCAACCATCGACCAAATTTTCACGTTGCGGCAGATCCTGGAAAAGACCTTTGAACTTCAAATCGATACCCACCACCTTTTCATCGATTTTAAGGCCGCGTATGACAACATCTACAGAGACGAACTGTACAAAGCTCGTTCGCTTGTGCAAAATGACGATGGAGAACTCACGCTGCTCCATCTAGGTTGGCAACGAGCTCACGGAATCTTTCGAAGTCAAAAAACATTCACACAAGGCGATGCACTGTCATACGATTTCTTTAACATCGTTCTTGAGAAGATAGTGCAGAACTCCAACGTCAACACCAGAGGCACTATCTTCCAAAAATCTGTTCAACTTCTCGCGTACGCCGATGATATTGATATAATGGGAAGAACACAGCGTGATGTCAATGGCGCCTTTGTGAGAATTGAGACAGAAGCGGCAAAAATGGGTTTAGCGGTAAATGAGGGAAAAACGAAGTATATGCTGTCTTCGAGGAAGGACACCCTACACCGACGGCTCGGGCAGAACGTCACAATAGACGCGTATAACTTCGAGGTAGTAGAGGAGTTTGTCTACCTAGGCTCCGCTATAAACACGGGCAATAACACCAGCGCCGAGGTCAGACGAAGAATAACTCTTGCTAATCGCTGTTTCTTTGGGCTAAGAAAGCAATTGAGTGGAAAAGCCCTCTCTCGAGCAACTAAGGTAAAAGTGTACAACACACTCATCATCCCAGTCCTGCTGTATGGTGCGGAAGCTTGGACCCTGACAAAATCGGATGAAAGTGCCTTAGGCTGTTTCGAGAGGAAAGTTCTTCGGCTCATCTCTGGCCCCGTGTGCATTGAAGGGGAATATCGAAGAAGATACAACAGCGAAATTTACGGGATGTACAACGATATCGACCTAACCAGAAGGGTCAAGGTCCAGAGACTCAGATGGCTCGGTCATTTAGAGCGGATGGACACCAATGCTCCGGCCCGGAAAGCCTTCGACACTATTCCCGAGGGACGTAGGAGGAGAGGAAGACCGCGACTCAGGTGGCGCACTCAAGTGGAAGAGGACCTCAATCAACTTGGAGTGCAAAACTGGAGACGACTAGCTAAGGACCGAGCTAGCTGGCGGAGACTGTTGATTGAGGCCCAAGTCCACAACGGACTGTAGCGCCACCTTAAGTAAGTAAGACCAACAATTCTTACTGCCTTTGGGACATTGCAGTATTTTTTGGCTTAATTTTTGGTAATATAAAAATTTGTCCGACGAATATGGACATTGCAGGCCTTCCTGGCTTGTTTAAACTTGTTCTGGTTTTCTTCAGTTGGGTTGGTTCTGAAACACCCGAACTTTACTTCTTTTTCCCTTATAATCTCTTTACGGATACTTACTTACTTACTTATGGTGGCGCTACAGTCCAGGTCGGACCAGGGCTTCATCCAATAAACATCTTTAGCCAGCTCGGTCCCTAGCTAGCTGTCTCCAGTTTCGCACGCCAAGTTGGTTCAGGTCCTCTTCCACCTGTATGCTCCACCTGAGTCACGGTCTTATTTTTCGCGACGTCCTTCCGGGTTGGAATCGAAGACTCTTCGGGCCGGATCATTTTCTTCGGTTCGCTCTACGTGACTCAGCCATTTAAGTCGTTGGACCTTGACTTTTCTGGCTTATGTTAGTGTCGCTGAACAGCTCGTACAGTTCTTCATTGAATCTCATTCTCTACCCTCCCAACCCAATCTTCGCTACAAAAAATACAAAAATACCAATTTTTCTTTTCATAAGATTAGTGTGATGAAGGATGATGCTTTAGCATGATGTTTATGTTGCAGATGAAGTCAAAAATCTAAGCAGCAGTTTAACTTGGATGATGGGAATTATCTCGTTAATTTTTAATAATTCTTTGAGAGTAATCTGAATTTCCTGCTCTTTAGAAGATAACCAAGCCTGTTAGAATGAATTCCTCTTTGACAGATTCGTCATGACAACAAATCCAAATCTTTTTGGACAAGATAAAAAATCCCCAGGTTCAAAATCAAACCAAAAACATAGTTTGAAATCATCCTTTTTATCTCGAAAGGTCAGTGATACAAGGCAAAAAAAAGACAATGTGGGCCAAAAGGTTCCTAAGTGAGAGGTGAAAAAAGGAGACTCGTTCACTTCCTGACAACAGATCACCAACCAAATCATTTCATCACAATTGTGCTTGTTAAAAATACTCAAAATGGTTTATTTTTTCGGTCGATAAAACCTAAAGGAGCTTGTAAGTAATGGTTATATGCGACATTCTTATCCTCATACCCAAGCAAAATACATGAGCTCCCTCACTCATTCTCATATTCTGCCCATAAGGGCAAAGTCGAAAAAAAAGATGAAGAAAAGAAAAATCGTCCACCTTGAGAATTTTAAAAAGGCTCTTGAGAGATAGTTGGGCATACAATTTTTCTCTGCTTCCCTTTTTGATGCCTTTTTATGATGCGGACTTCAAGTTAGTGCGATGATGAAGATAAAGCAAAAATTCCATGTCCTCAGGATGTGGGCTGGGTCACTTATACAAAAGAATAGAATACATATTTATGGATTTATAAGTGACATAGTATCTCTTTGTTTCAAAGAAAACCCCTTGCGGATGTCTATAAGGACCAAAACGGATACAACAATTACGTTCAAGCTGGCATATGGGTCGTTAGGTTATAGAGGCCACGTTAACTGTGAATAAGACAATGACAGAGCGACAGAAAAAAGAGCAAAAGCTGTGTCACACAACTCCTTACAATTTTATATGAATTTTTCTACAGAATTGAGGTTATGAGAATGACAAAATTGATGTGTAAACTAATTTAATTTAATTCAAAACTATTTGCGATGATAAACGCTTGTTCATTCGTTGACATATTGCCGGAGGCCTTATCTACACAAATTCAAGGCAAAAGGAAACCCTAATTAAAAGCTTTTTTTCATTCTCAAACACTCAAAAGTTACCCAAACTTTGTTCGCACCTCGCTTCGGTGGGTACGGCTCTTGTTTTATTAAGAGGACAATCATTCAAATGTATATTTCTGTTTGAATTACCCACCATTAGGAAACAGGAGGGGGCAAAGGAAGCCCAAGTCTATGTTTGTGTTATTCGAAAGTTAAATGAAATTTGCTTGATATAATCTTGGGGGCCTTTGAGGCCTTTGAGAATGATGATTTAGATAATTTTATGTAATGACACCATTGGGGTGTGGGAATGAGAAGTGATATCCTTTTCGAGGACTCGCTGGGGTTTTTATTTACAACAGTATACATTACACACGTGTTGGCTTTTGGCTATAATGAGCGGCTATTATTGAAGTGATACATTCTTGGAAAGAAAGGTATAAATGAACATCGTGTGTATTGTTGCAATATAGTGGTTTATAACCTTGTGATAAGGGGTTGAGGCAAGTACCATCTGATGTCGTTAAAAAGAACGACATTTCGATAAATAACGATGCTATAGTCGTTATAACAATAAACGGCTATGTCGACGCAATAATGACTTGGCAAAAATGTGAGTTTTATTATGACGTTCACAATCCACTGATTTTTGTCTCTTGCTATCTGACTGCGCATCCCAAGTTTTCCTGACTCCGCTTCTACTTATCTCCACCATACTTACTTTGCCTTGTACAGCTCTTAGAGATCGATGTTCCGTTTGGTTCAACAACCAGATTGTGTAAAAAATTACCCGAAGAACTTTTCTCTCGCAGCGATTCACAGCAGCTTTATCTGTTTTTCGCAAGGTCCATTCTTCTGTTAACCAAGTTGTTGTCCAAGAGTCTTATAGGCTTGCAGACAATTTCTAACAGGGGATGTTAAGGCGACATAAAGATCTGTTGTTGGGGCGGTGCAGGAGGTAAAATTTCGAGACATACGATGCGTCTTCGATTGCTTTCATTAGACCATCTTTTACAGATAAATTGGTACATGTTCTAAAGGATCTTCTCTTGTTTTCAATAGCTCTCCAACTAGGGCATCTACTCTGGCACGAGAGAAGATTAGTGGTACACCTTCACATACCTAGAAGGGTTACAAAAACTCCTTGGCCATTAGCCCAAACCCGTCTACATTCCTTCACTCGAACTATCAGTTAGATTCAAACCAGATTTTCATACAAATCGGCCGACCGTAGAGAAATACACCTATATTTAAATTTTCAATTTTGTTTGCTTATAATTCACATTGTGTCATTACAAAACAATTACTTTAGGGAAGTGAACTTTCGTGCGAAAAGCAGGCTTTTACTTATCCGTCGCCGATTTCCAATCCAATGAATTAGAAGTAGGACAAGCCCCCGACAAGCGGGGAGGAAAGTGCTATACTTGGTTTCATAGTATCGATAGTAGCTTCATAACCGGAAATTTTTGAGAAAATCCTTGTAACTTGTATCTCCGACCAGGCAAGGCTTTGACCTTTAATGTTGATTGCTGGATCGCTTTCAGATCTCTTTTGGTGTGGGTTTGGGCCTCAAGCAACAGGTCTCCGTCAGTCAGCTCGGTTCCTAGCTAGCTGTCTCCAGTTTTGCACTCCAAGTTGATTGAGATCGGCTTCCACTTGAGTCGCGGTCTTCCTCTCCTCCTACGTTCCTCGGGGATAGTGTCGAAAGCTTTGCGGGCCGGAGCATTGGTGTCCATCCGCTCTAAATGACTAAGCTATCTAAGTCTCTGGACCTTTACCCTTCTGGCTAGGTCCTTGTCGTTGTAAAACCCGTAAAGTTCGCTGTTGTATCTTCTTCGCCATTCCCAATCAATGCACACGGGGCCAAAGATTACCTGAAGAACTTTCTTCTCGAAAAAGCCTAAGGCACATTCATCCAATTTTGTCAAGGTCCATGCTTCTGCACCATACAGCAGGACTGGAATTATGAGGGTGCTCTTCAGTTATACCTTAGTCGCTCGAGAGAGAGCTTTTCCACTCAATTGCTTTCTTAGCCCAAAGAAACAGCAAGAGTTATTCTTCGTCTGATCTTGGTCGTGTTAAAAGCGAAGCCTAGGCAGACAGACTCCTCTACTACCTCGTTGTATGCGTCTATTGTGACATACTGTCCGAGCCGTCGGTGTTGGGTGTCCTGCCTCGAAGACAGCATATACATACTTCGTTTTTCCCTCATTTACCGCTAAACCCATTTTTGCCACTTCTGTCTCATTTCTCGATGTTTAAAAAAATCACACGACAGTGCATCAATTTGTCTGAATCCTTTTTTTTTACTTCGACTTTCCTGGTCTGAAGCCTCATTGATATACCACGCATATTCGGCGGACCAAATTTTTACATGACCAAAAATTAAGGCAAAAAATACTGCAATGTCCCAAAGGCAGTAAGAATTTTTGGTCATTTGTAAAAAATATGAAGAATTCTTCTTCTTCCGCGGTCCCTACGCTCGTTGACAATGACACTCCAGTTGTAAGCTCTCTCGCGAAAGCTAACCTTTTTGCTAGGCAGTTCGCCGCCAACTCTTCGCTGCCTGAGAGTGTCATGACTCCTCCAGTTCTTGAGCGCGTCAATGATTCCATGGGACAAATCTTCTTCCGCACTCGTGCTGTGGCGAGAGTCCTAAGGGATCTCAACATACATAAATCCGCTGGTCCGGATGGTATCCCCGCTATTGTTCTGAAGAGGTGTTCTTCCACGCTTTTCCATCTATCCTACTCTTCTGGGCTCGTTCCGAGCAGTTGGAAAACAGCATTTGTCCAGCCTATACCAAAAAAAGGCGAATCTTCTTCTCCCTCCAATTATCGTCCGATTGCACTTACATCCCTTCTTTCTAAGGTCATGGAAACTGATAAACTATCAGCTCAAGAAATATCTCGAAGACCGAAAGCTTCTTAATGACCGGCAGTACGGCTTTCGCAGCAACAGGTCCACTGGTGATTTGATGGTTTATCTCACCGAACAGTGGAACAAATCTTTACATCGTTTTGGAGAAAGTAAGATTGTTGCACTTGATATTTCAAAGGCATTTGATAAAGTCTGGCATCTTGCTCTTTTATCGAAAATGCGTGCCTTCGGTATCGATGAATACCTTCTTCGTTGGATTAGAAACTTTCTTTCGAACCGTTCAATAAAAGTTGTATTGGACGGATTCAAGTCCGAAACTTACAATATAAATGCTGGTGTGCCCCAGGGCTCCGTTTTGTCTCCGACCCTCTTTCTCATTTTTATTAATGATCTCCTGTCTGTTACTTCTAATCCAATAAATTGTTTCGCTGACGATAGTACCCTTAGCTTCTCATATTCGTTTCCAGATTCACATCCCTCCTCTTCGGATGTGGAACTGCAACGGCAAAATATGATAAGCTCATTAAACTCTGACTTAAATAGCATTGTACAATGGGGAATTAAAAACCGTGTAGAGTTTAATGCTTCGAAAACTCAATGCTGTCTTGTATCGTTGAAGCGAGAAATACCTGCCTTGCCACTGTCCATGAGTGGCACTTGCATCAATGAAACCGAGCATCTCGATATTTTCGGTATGTGCATCACTGACCACCTCTTGTGGTCCGAGCACATAAGCGATGTCACCAAAAATGCCGCAAGATGTTTAGGTTTCTTAAGACGGTGCAAGAAATTTTTCTCCGCGTCTGATCTGGCTATTATCTATAAAACCTATATCCGTCCAAAGCTTGAGTACAATTCCCACCTTTGGGCTGGTGCTCCAGCTACTTACTTAAGCCTCTTGGATGGTATACAAAAAAGAGCTGTAAGAATGATTGGTGATAGAGAGATCACTGATGCATTCACCACTTTAGACCACCGTTGTAACGTTTCGTGTCTCTCTCTGTTTTATCGTTACTTCTACGGTAAGTGCTCTAGAGAAATAGCCAGTTGCATTCCTCCCCTCAAACAATTCGCCCGTAATACTCGCGCTTCTAGGAATGCCCATCAGTTTACCCTCGAGCCCAACTTCGGACGTACTCTTAAGTATAGAGAATCATTTTTTAGCCGTACTACGCGAATGTGGAACTCTCTTCCACACTCTGTCTTTCCCAGTCATTACAATGTTCAAGAATTTAAGACAAATGTACACCGACACCTCCTTTCCAACCCCTTCTCTTCTTCCTAATGCACTCACTGTGCCTCTGGCATAAAAAGGGTATACAAATCCCTTGAGTGGGTGCAAATTATAAAAAAAAAAAAACAAACGCAGATTGTTGACGAAAGGCTTCAGTCGTTCACGTATTACGGCAGAGAGGATCTTGTAAGCGATGTTAAGTAGGCTGATTCCTCTGTAGTTGGCCCAGTTTACAGGATCTCCCTCCTGAAGGGCATTCTTTCGACCATATCTCACAGAT
The DNA here is from genome assembly GCA_920937365.1 of Sphaerophoria rueppellii. Taxonomy (NCBI): domain Eukaryota; kingdom Metazoa; phylum Arthropoda; class Insecta; order Diptera; family Syrphidae; genus Sphaerophoria; species Sphaerophoria rueppellii. The sequence continues at coordinate 16,149,668 of CAKKXW010000003.1, read as the reverse complement.
GATTTGTTACATGCTTTTATCTCGATCGTTTCCTGCTGCTTTGAACAGCTCGACAGCTAGACCATCTGCTCCAGCGGCTTGGTTGGATTTCAGCCGTGTTTTAGCCGTTTTCACTTCTCCTATCTTGGGCTTACCGAATTGTTGGCTATCATCTTGTCCGATGAAAGGCTCCTGCCTGGAGGTGGGATTTTGTTTTGATGTCGCCTTTATACAGTCCACAGAAGTGGCATGACCTTGAGCCAGCTGTTTTACCTTCCGATAAAACCTCCTCCTGCTGTTGGCTCTCTCAACATGCTCGATCTGACGCTTCTCATACTCCCTCTTTTTTCTCCTGAGAAGCCGGCGTTCCTCCCTCCTCTTTTGCTCGTAGAGTTCACGAGCAGCTCTTCTCCTTCTATGCAGCGCCACTTTGTGTGGCTAGTGCTTGGCTGAATGGACATTCTTCGTCAAACCAGGTGTTTAGTTTTAGTGGCACTGTGAAACCTAGCACATTAGAGGTGACATATCCAATTTCTTTCTGGCAATGTTGCCACTGGTCTTCGGTATTTGATATTGGCGGCATAAGACTTCTTAAGAGGTTACTTGACAGTCGATCAGAGAAGGATCTGGCGTTCTCTTGCGAATGTAGCCGTCCGACCGACGTCGGACGTCGTTGTTGTATCAAAACATACAAAAAATTAATGAATGAAAGACACATGCTTGATGTGTGTCTGTGTGTATTCAATGTCGAACAGAATTTACTAACAAACGTTACCATGCATGATGAGAATTAGATGTGTGTAGATGCCGTTTTAGCTGGCTCGCAATTCATGAGTGATCCCAGCCTGAGACACAGCAAACTCCATCAGAAACGGTCCCTCGCAAGCATTCTCCAGCCGACAAAACGGAGCGCTCTGCGCTCTGGCTCTGGTGTTTATACTGTAGGTTCGCCGTTTCTTTTCGTCCCAAACCCGGGGACTGTGGTGAGAATTCTTTCTTGGCTGGAGCGTTGTTGACCATTCGCTTGACGTTTCCGAGCCAATGTAGTCCTATTTTCATGGCATGGACACATCTCGGTACACGTCGTTCAGATCGCAGTTGAACCTTCTTCTGCATTCGTCATCGTCGCATACAAAACCTAAAATCCGTCTTTCACTACCATTTCGCTTATTGTTACGTATCGTCCATTTATCGGTGCCGCTGCCGTAGAATAGGACTGGCAAACTCAGCCATTCGGGATCGTAATAAAACTGTATATGTTCCCTCAACTCTTAACAAACACTCAAGAATTTTTTAACTAATTTTTCTGCCGCCAACCATCTCCAACAATGAGCATTTTCGCAGCACGTTCTTGTAACCAACCCAGTATTTTATTTTACTTTTGTGGCAGTTCCCAACATTTTCTTTGGTTCCTCTTAAAAAAAACAGATTTTTTTCCATTTCCACCTCAAGACCTCTTCAAAGAGAAAAGCAAAAACATTATTTCGGCCCATCCATCGCTTGCCTTGTCCACCTACCTCTGTTATGCACATAAAACCACCTCTGCCTTATACTCTTCGAAAAGCTCCGCCATTAAATATTCACAAACAAATTAGATATTAATTTTTCGAACAGCTTTGGTTCGAGTAAGAATTTAATTCCTATAATTTTATTAGAGGCTCAGCGAACAAGCTTAAATCACTTTTGAATATTTGTTGATTTCCATTTCCATCTGTAAGTCTTTGAAGCCTTAGCTCTTCGGTGAAAATGGACTTAATAACGTTATTTTGGTTCAATTTTTCGTTCTAATCTCAAGATATAAAATAGAACTCCTCTTTTCATGAACAAGACAACTTGAGAGTATCATAGTTAAACCGTGTTTCATTTTTCCTTTTTTTACACCGAATGTCAAAATTGAATTCGCTTAGCACTTGAATTCCCTTCACATCAGCAAAAATATTCTTTTGTCAACTTTCAGCCACCTTTGCTATTGCAACACTGTTCTAAGCAAACACGTCTGCTCTCCAGACTCTCAAATAACTTTTCCCAAGTACCTATTCTCATAAGTAACCAAGTTCGAGTTGACTGCTGTCTATACATTTGAGTGTTAGTAATTTTTTGTTTTTTTTTTTCGGTGAAACTTTTTTCGTTATTCCCTTGTCTTCTATTTAAACTTTTTCGCATTCAAATTTTCATAATTACTGTTAAATTTTGTGCAAAGTTGATGAATATTTAGAGAGAATATTTGCAAAAGTTGCTGATGTTGGCTGTGTGTTGGTGCGTTCTGTGTAGAGCTGCTGTTTGTTATTAACTTCAAGTTTCAAGTGTAGTCTCTGTTGCCATTCCTGAGTGGCTTTGGCTGGCTGTGTATTCACTCGGTGAATACAAAGTCACTTGAGCGGAACCGTTTTTGCCTTTATGTTTTTGATGAGCAGTTTTTTTTGTTTATTTTGCTTCATCCTCGCGACCTCCTAGACTCGTTGACTTTGTCGACAACTTAGCCGCGCCAGGAGTAGGCTTTTTCAAGGTCACTTCATTGTGTGAGAGGGTTTGTGTGGCTGTGAAGCTGAAGCATCGTAATCTCGTCATGATGAGCCTTTAAAAGGTGAGGGATGAAATCTCTTTTTTTCTCTTTCTTTCCTTTAATTATTCATCCTTAATTAAGAGTATGCAAATTATTTTGTTGTTTTTTGTTTATTTTTTATTTTTGTTTTTTGTTAGTTTAAGTGCAGTTAAATGGTAGTTAAAGAACTCCTTCGAGAGTTCTATAAAAAAATGCGAATGATCGCCCCAGAGGGGCGATCCCAACTATTCGACTTGTAAAGTAAAAAACCGTATTCACCAATTAGTACCGCACACTTTATTGCCTCTTAAAAGACTAACTGAACAATTTTAACTTAAAGTATCTCCACTGCTCGTGCAATCGCGAAACCTCCAAGGTCAACCTTGATGAACCTCGACGACTGCAACTTGATCGCTTAAAGTGATGAGCTTTGATGACTGCAACTCGATCGCTTGGGAATGGTTGAAACAGTTAATTCCCATAGCATCCGGAAATGCTTGCTCATCACTTTACCTGGCAACGCGTGTGTTAACTTGGTTGTTTTCTTGATTTTGTTTAAAGATCCTTGTTGGGGGAATTAATAAGCTCTTTATGTTCACTTGAGGGTTATGTTTGTAAGTAAGTGAACTTTTTAAAGAAAATCTGTATTAAGAAAGCTAAGACGGCGATAATAAGAAACGGTTGAGTTGATATAGCTAAAAACTTTTATGAAGTTGATCCGAAACATTCTTAGCCTACAAAAGGAAAGCAAATATTTTGGGAAAGTGTGGATTTATTTTGCAATATGGTCTTCTCTGAACTAGATACACTTGGCACAGCGATGGGATGAACTTCCTTAACTTCCTCAAAGACTACCTTTGACTCTTAAGATCTTCAAAATAGGCCTCTGTTTTACCGATGAATTCCTCATTCGCCTGATATTTCTGCCTGGCGAGTGACTTCTTCGCTCTTTCCCACTGTTCCTGCCTATTAGCAGGACCTCTGTCTTGGTCTCTTGTGTGTGCGTGAATTCAAGTTTCGTTGACCGTTATAAAATGATTTAGAAACTACTTCGGATTGCAACTAAGCACTGCTCTGAAGTGGTCTCTCTGATGGCTTGCTGTCTACTGTCTCAGGCTTATCCCGAAACTTCAATCGGCGGCATGATGTGAGGATGAAAAAAGCTCACTAGGCTTTCCAGGGTTGAGAAATAAAGAGCACTAGAAACTCATATCCGCCAAAGTCTCTCTATGGTATTCTGCTGGTTAAGCTTTACTGCAGGTTAAATTTTTTAGGATAACTCCGTTGCAAGGCTTATAGGTACGTATGTGTGACAATACCCCTGGTGAGGGTAGTCTGTGTCTACTTAGTCACTTAGTGCGAAATCAACGGACAAATCCTGGCATTTAACGGACGAATCCGGTATATCAACCGACGAATCCAGGCAGTCAACGGAATAAATCCGGTTTTGGGGTTAGTATTTTATGAATTATGTTGGATAGATTTTTCTCTAACTCAAAACGTTGGCGGTTAAGCCGTTAAGCCCGAACGCTTTATAAAAGAACGAGTTGAGTAAAACAATATTATTCCAGTCTGAGCTGGTTGCAATTTATAAAGGAATAATATTCTGAAATTCAAAAGTATGTTTTTAAGTCTATCGAGCTGCTCTTGGAATGTGAAAACACACTGATTGACGTTTGAGGCTAGACAACATTCATTCATTTTCATCCTTCTTTTATACAAATTACTTAATCAGTTTTAGATATTCAGTTCCACGTCTGTTTGCCTCGAGTTGCTGACATCAATTTAGTTTCATAGGGTTGTTAGCCGGCTATTTATAGGCTGGGGACTTACAATGTTACCAGGACCCATGTTCTGTAACTTGGGTGATAACTTAACGCAGTGATAAAAATGAAACAGAAAATTCCACTTTTATCACATTTGCTAAAAATAGGATTTCTGTAACTGAGAGTGATAACTTAAAACTTCCAAAGGCAAGTCCAGTGGAATGTGATAAATTTGACACTAGAATTTTGTTAACTTCACCATTTTGTTTATTTTTCAGCATTTGTATGTATCTTATTCCTATCAAAGAATTTTAAAGTTGATTTTGAACATTTTCATTTTGTAAGTAACATGTAACTTTTGTTTGTTTGCATGGGAGAACTTCACTGTAAAATGAATGTAGATACAAAAAAGGACTGAAGACTCATACAGAATAGTCAAAACATCTTCGCTGTTGCTTGTTCTTTAAAGATTATTTTATTAAAACAACGTTAAAAATAAAATAACAAAATAAAATAAAACATTTTGTTAATGCTTTGATTTTGATACCCTTCTTGCTGGTAGGCTTGACACGATACACTTCTTTGCCATAGCGTTGACTCTCTTTGCAACGGACAACTCCCTTACGAAGGATGAACGAGAATTCTAAAATTCGCTGCTATTTGCTGTGATGCCACGACGTTCGCCTTCCTCCTCGGCTTCTGCTGCTTCGCTTTTCTTCTCCTCTTGGGTATTTTCATTTTGAATGTAACCAAACGCTTGATAATTGCATGATTCTTGATTGAAATTCTCTCCGATTTCAGACGCAAATAGAAGGCAATATTTGTGTAACATAATTGTCTCTTGTTCTTAAAAAAAATAACAAAATTGGAAAGTTCATTTACTTTTGTCAGCAAATTCTATAATTGGAATTACCTAGAACATTTTTACTCTCAAATAACTCAAAAAATCTTCGACAATCTTTCTTATCACCAACAAAATTGCAAGTGATAATATTTTGTTCTTCATCTGACAAAATTATCGAACTTGAAAAATACAGAACACCAGTTATCGATAATTTTCCAGTGTTTCTGTTGAGTTCGTTCCGGGTGATAAAATTAACGATTTTCAAAGTTACAGAAACCCTACAACGTGATAACTTGAAATTTGTTTCGATTCCGCGCGTTTATCACTTTTTTCTTGCGAGTGATAAGTTACAGAACATGGGTCCAGGTTGGCGGCGCGGTCTGTTGGAAACTGATCCTGATGATTAGATTATTACAATTGCATTTTATACCAAGAACGCGAGGCACATCATATGACTTATCTATATTATGTATATAAAAGAACAGCCTAATTTTTGTGTTCGTTCGCTAACCGGGCACACTGATTGACCAATTTTCCTAATTTTTTCTCTAAATGCAAGAGGTTTTAGGGTAGAAGGTTTAGCAAAAATAAAATGTATACTTTTCAAATCCCAAATGGTTCAAATGTTAAAAATGCTAAAAAATTTTATATTTCGCACTCCAAAAAAAAATGATCAATATACGAATACTCAATTTCGTCTGAGAATTGTGACAAATATTTTTATTCGATCGAAAAAAAAAATGTCAGTGAAGATATGAAATTATATTTGAACTAGCTGACCCGGCAAACGTTATTTTGATGTATGAAATTTCTAGAGTATGGAAATACATATGTATATCATATTGTTTTTGGTGAGTGCGTTTCTGGTATATGAGTATGTAAGAGGTAGAGGCTTATTTATAATGTTGTGAACGTTGATGGAATATGTCATTAATATAGTTTGATAACATGGTGTGCTCAATTCTAATCCACAAACAGACATTTTTTGACCTTGAGTCAATAGTCATTGTCATTGCAAATGCCAATCTGATAGAGAACTGAATGCTATTGAATTGCTTGCTCGATGTCGTGCAGCGTAAGATGTTCTTGATCAAGCACTACTTCGTTAAGGACACTAATCAAATTGCATTGGATTACGAATATTTGCGCAAACTATTGAGACGAAGTAACATGATCAACAAAAGTATTTATGTGTATTACACCATTATGCAAGGTGTGGTCAATCAAAGAACCAATTCTTTGAGATGAACCCGGTACTTTAAGCCTTTAATCCCACAACTAAAAAATCTGGAGCCCTATATCTTTTGGCTACTGAGGACAAACTTTGCCGATTATACCACGGTCAACTGCTGCAGACGAATTGAGTTCTTTAAAACCATCTATTTTATGGAGGTATTTCAGAAACTTACATTGGCCACAAATGTTCGTGTGCAGTAACTGAACGATGTATCTGCAGCAGAATTTCCTAAGTAATTATTAGACATTGGAAATGGAATAATTTCACTTGATTCTAAAGTCCGAATTTCACTTCCAAACAATTTTTATTGTATTGCAAGTCCAAGGAATAAGTTGATTCAAGAAGTCTTTCCAAGCGTAAACAAAATTACAAATATCACGTTTGGTTGAGTTGAAGTGCAATATTAGCTGGTGCAAGTAAAAGTATTTCTAAAATCGATGCAACAATTTATTTTGAATGAGATCAATAAATGCACAATTTTTTGGCCAAAAACAGTTTGACGGAATTACAAAAATGAAAACGATGTTGAAAATTTTACAACGAGACGGAGTTTTTGAATTTTTTGGATTCATATTCCAGGACTGCCACCACATTTTTTATCTCTGAAAGTATGAGCTTCAATGTTTCGGAAAATCAATCAACTTAAACTTTACAGTAGTACAAGACTAGCCGTAAAGAAGTCAATGGCAAATGAGCTACCAGACATGTCATTTGATTCTAAATGTCGTCAGTTTCCTGTTCGACTTGCATTTCCTGTCAAAAATAAATAAGACGCAAGTCAATGTAAAAAATTGTGCTGTTGATTTAGAAATTCCAGTTTTTTTCATTGTCAACTATACAGGGTATCCTGTAATTTGTCTGCCATCCTTTGGAATGTGATTCTTGGTCATATTCTATAATTATCGTTTTTAAATAAAGTCTGATTTCTTACTTTTTCATTACTTTTAGACGAATTAAAAAGAGGCTAACTTTGGTGTACATACATTTTATTATACTTTTAAAAATCTAAAACAGGAAAGAAACCCGAATTTAGGGTTTTTTTGTTCAATATTTTTATTGTAGCACTTTAAAATTTTCTTAGAATTGTAAGTTTTAAGAAAATTTATAACACTGTGCAATCCTGAAGAGGGTTAAAAGTATATGTATGCCTTCCTGGCTTGCTGTCAAAACCCTAACTAACCAAACTCTTCTCAGATAGTTAAATTTGGGGTATGTTTAATGGGTACATGAACTATAAAATTGATATAAAAGAATTGAAAAACCAATAGAATTCATCAGATTAGCAAGTACAGACAAGGAATAATGTTCCATTTCTGCAAATCCATCGAATACCGTATTCTTCATCCAGCCAATCCCTAAATTTCACGACCGTCGTTTGCCGAAGCCCTGCGAAGCGGGCAGGGAATTCGCTAGTATATTATGAAATATAAAAATAGGTATAGGGAGGGAATTTGTTAGGAGTTATTACAAAGTTATTGTTCGTGATAGGAGGGTTCGGGGCCCCTGGAAATGAACGACCTGAACCGACGTTCGACTACGTTTAAACTCGTTTAACCAATCTTTGATGGTGGCCATCGAAGGAGTGGGTTACAGTATCTAGGTTGATGAAAGGAGAATATCTGATAGAATGTACTCAACAATGTTATGCCCCTATAGCTAGTTGCTACATTCTGTTATACCTCCTTTCTTGTTTATGCGACAAATACCACCATTTTGCCAGTCTTCTTGTTCCCGTAGTAGTAGTAGTAACTACTTGATGAAGTGATGCTCAAAAACTTAGCTCGGCTGGTATGCCATCACCAACTGCGGCTTTGTTGTCCTCAAAGCTTGATGGCTGAACCACGGGATCAATAACTTGAAATGTTTGTTTGATGATGACATCAAACAAATCCTGTCGATCCCTTCGACTTCTGCGACTTCCGCAGAGTTGACAGTACCAATGACATTATTTGTAAGGTGTCTCTTCCAAGCCCGGTATTCTGGTTACAGGACTGACTTTTTCCTCTTCATTGAGCTCTTCAAGGGCGAGTCCAAGAACATTATTGTAGATATTGCTGGTGTTTTGATTGTGCAAGGCAGCCATGTTGATTCGAGTCTGGGAAGCGGATGCCTTGTGTCTTCTGTCCTCGGAACATTATACCATTAAGAAGGTGGTCAGATCGGAACTCTGAAACAGGTGTATAGAGCAAGAGTTGTCGACCATTAGGTAATACCCTGTAGCCCTTGTGGATGTCTTCTAGCAGGATGTTCTTCGATGTTCACATTTCTGTTGCAGAATACTGGCTCCCGACCTTTTATTCCATAGAAATCACCAATCAATCAAGTTCACGTGTCGTGACGTCGCGTTGTGATCGCACCAAGGGGGAGACGCCGAGGCTACTTTCTAAGAGTTTCTAGTTTCTGTCATCGGTGAACTTGTGTATTTGCTTTTTCTATTGTTCCCCAATGCAATATGCCGCTACAATAGAGAGTTTCTTGGCTTCTTAAGTTTTTAGAATGCTGTAACGTCAGTCTTCTATGTGACCAAGGCACCTGCTGGTTGCTGTTTTGAGAAAGACCACTTACATTTTAAAACCTTTAAAGTCCTTTAACATTATTCAAATGAATGGAAATTTCCTTCTGAAGAACTTTCATCTTTTGACTCAATTTCCTCTTATCCTATTCCAACTTAAGAATAACGGAATAACCCTTAACATAAACCCGACTTTACGTAGCCCAGTCCGAAGTTATTGTTCGTGTTTAGTGTTTTCCTGTTTGTTATTTAAGAGCCCATACACAATATGTTTGTGCACAATGCATTTAGTTTGATTTTCGTTTTCTTGAGTTCCCTTAGACCCCATAAACAATAAAAGGAAAATTTATTATTTTCCCACAAGAGCGCCAAAAACATTTACACTCGAATTCCCAACGATAATAATTACGAAACGAAATAAACTTCACAAGGAATTCCCACAGCTTTGTTTTGTCCCATCCTGAGATTTCCTTGTTCCCCAAGAAGTTCACCACCACTACCACTAAACTAGCCAAACCATTGTTTCTTACCATTACAAAGTTTAAGACAATACGGATATTCCTTTGTTCGATTTTCACGCTTTTACTTTAATGAAAAGAGCTGCGAATGACTGCTGCTGCTGTTGTTCTTTTGAGAAGTTAACATCCACAATACTTCAATTATTTTTCTTTTTTCATAAAAACAAAACCAAAAAAACGAAATCACAAATAACAGAAAACAAATAAACAGAACTTTGGTGCGCACAAAATACTAATGAAATATCTTTTGTTATCCTTGCAGATTTTCCCACCTAAGACCTCGTCCTGTCGGAGTGATTGCGAACTTTCCGGTTCGTATGCGTCCCTTGAATGCCCCTCGCCACCGGGTCCGCCTGTATGTCTTCCAGAGTCCCGTCGGGATCCACAAGTATGTGTTTATTTTATTATAGTTGTATGTGTATGTGTGTGTTGTCCTGTTGGTGTGCAAAACATTTTTCTTGTTGAGTGATAAGTGGGAGCTCGTTAAATCTTTTTGGTTTTTACGAGTGACATAAATTGCTGCCGAAAATTATGCAATTGTATTTGTTATTGTTGTGTTTTGTTAGATGATTTTTCTCGTCGTTGTTTTATTAGTTGCTATTAATAACAAATCGTTTATTCTGTATTTAGGCACGGCTGAGCACATATTTAAGGACATTCTATACGGATTTATCGCTCAAGGAGCCAATCATACCGCCATGGGCAATACCTGTGGCGCCTGGAGCTTTATGCCCCGCACGTTTGGAACCTGAACTACGCCTGCACTCGCAGTCACATGGCTTTAATGACACACTGACAGTTGATCAAATACTTATATCACTTCAGGTAAGCAATAAATGTAATTTATTGATAAGTATTTTATGTCATTCGAGAATGATTTTAGAATAAGCAAAATTTTGCTTCAAAGTTTGTACACACTAGTTGGAAAAATCCACGACCCCACCCCAACAGCCTACGGGTACAGAGAATGCCAAATGCAACATTCTGTTCTTAAAAATTGTCCGCTATTAAAGACTTTCCGGTGCCCAACAGCTACGTAGGTTTTTGGAAATGAAAGGGTGGTATAGGCAATCAATCCCCAACTGCGCTACGATATCAGCATCCCATAACGGATTGCTTTAAAGAAGGGGAAAGATTTCACCATGACAAACGACGCAAAAGCATCATTTCATTTTAAGGACTGAAGTCGACCTTAGTTACGACACCAACATTGCCTAACCCGGACTTTAATCTACATTCTTCATTTTTATATACAACTAGGAAATTCCTGCCCCTTCGCAGGTTTCGGCAAACAACGTCGTGAAATTAGGGATTGGCTGGATGAAGAATACGGTATTCGATGGATTTGCAGAAATGGAACATTATTCCTAGAAATATTGTGTCTGTACTTGCTAATCTGATGAATTTTATTGGTTTTTCAATTCTTTTATATCAATTTTTTAGTTCATGTACCCATTAAACATACCCCAAATTTAACTATCTGAGAAGAGTTTAGTTAGTTAGGGTTTTGTCAGCAAGCCAGGTAGGCATACGTATACTTTTAATCCTCTTCAGGATAGCACAGTGTTATAAATTTTCTTGAAACTATCAATTCTTGGGAAATTTTGAAGTGCTACAATAAAAATATTGAAAAAAAAAACCCTAAATTCGGTTTTTCTTTCCTGTTTTAGATTTTTTCAAGTGTAATAAAATGTATGGTTTTAAATACGCTTATCAATGAGATTTTATTTAATAATTTTTTTGTTCATTAGGTAAAAATAAGAAAATTTTGTGTTCCTAGCACATTATTTGAAAAAAATTGAATTAAGTCAAAATTTTTTTCGGGCAAGAAAAAATTGAATACCATTTAAAAATTGACCTTACATGAGTCAGGGAAGGGTACACCAAAGTTAGCCTCTTTTTAATTCGTCAAAAAGTAAGAAATCAGACTTTATTTAAAAACGATAATTACAGAATATGACCAAGAATCACATTCCAAAGGATGGCAGACAAATTACAGGATACCCTGTATAGTTGACCATGAAAAAAACTGGTATATTTCTAAATCAACATCACATATTTTTAACAATTGACCTTGCGTCTTATTTATTTTTGACAGGGAATGCAAGTCGAACAGGAAACTGACGACGTTTAGAATCAAATGACATATCTGGTAGCCCATTTGCCATTTTTACGGCTTGTCTTGTACTACTGCAACGTTTAAGTTGATTGATGTTCCGAAACATAGAAATTGACGCTCATACTTTCAGAGTTAAAAAATGTGGTGGCAGTCCTGGAATATGAATCAAAAAAATTCAAAAACTCCGTCTCGTCGTAAAAATTTCTACATCGTTTTCATTTTTGTAATTCTGTCAAACTATTTGTGACCAAAAAATTGTCCACTAATTTATCTCGTTCAAAATAAATTGTTGCATCGATTTTAGAAAGACTTTTATCTGCACCAGCTAATATTGCACTTCAACTCAACTAAACGTGATTTTTTAATTTTCTTTACACTTGGAAAGACATCTTGAATCAACTGTTGCTTTGGACTTGCATTACAATAAAAATTGTTTGGAAGTGAAATTCGGCCTTTAGAATCAAGTGAAATTATTCCACTTCAATGTCCAATAATTGCTTAGTATTAGTTAGTTTCCTGAAATACCGCCATAAAATAGATGGTCTTAAACAACTCAATTCGTCTGCAGCAGTTGACCGTGGTATATAATCGGCAAAGTTTGTCCTCAGCAGCCACAAGATATAGGGCTCCAAATTTTTAAGTTGTGGGATTAAAGGCTTAAACGTAAGGTACGGATTCATCTCAAAAATATTAACCAATACTTTGATTGACCACATCTTGCATAATGGTGTAATACACATATATACTTTAGTTGAATCATGTTACTTATTATTTGATTATTATTTGTTTTTATTGTAGCAGAAATTATTTACATTTTTTCTTACATCTATATTGCACAATTTACAGAGATTTAGTATAACCCTACTTTACATCTGAAAAAATACAAATTTTATATAAATTATCACAGTTTAATATAATGAAAAATCGAAGGAAAAGCTACAAGAAAAACCTTCTTCAAATTGTGAGAAAATGGTTATCCAAGATTGGAGAGAATAGGAGGCTGCGAAGCACAGATAAGCGCTTATCTCAAACAAGATACGTTACAAATGCTTAGGATTTAAGCAATTAAATAAATACAAAATATAATAAATAAACAATCGAACAAAATATAGCCCCTTTTAGATGTTTTAACATATATGATACAAATTTAAATATAATTAAATTAACTTTAGTTACTAAATAATATAAATAAAATAGATATAATTACAAGATAAATAGTAACTGAATAAATAAATAAATAAATCAATAAAATAAATAAATAAATTAATATAAGGAAAGAAATAAATAAATAAAGAAATAAAATAAATAAAATAAATAAATAAATAAATAAACAACACAATAAATTAACCAATAAATAAATAAAGTCAATAAAATACTGTAAATAATTAGATAAAAAAAAAAAAAAAAAACCCAATAAAAAAAATTAAATAAATAAACAAATAAATAAAATAAATAAAGTAAATGGCTGTTTGCACATTTGCCCCAAACAGGTGACCCATATAGCATAATACTTTGAAAGATGACCTTGAATATGATGAGCTTATTTTCGACACTTAATTTTGATTTTCTGTTAATAAACGGATATAGCATTTTTATAGCTAAATTGACCTTGTTGATTGTTTCTTGTATATGAATTCCAAAAAGTAAGTGTTTTGTCTAAGTGTACTCCTAAATATTTAGCACTTGATTTCCATTCTGTTGAATACCATTAATTTGAAGCATATTGATGGGCAAAAAACAAGATTTTCTTTTCCTAGTGAAAAAGACGGCTTGAGTTTTCCCAGCGTTTATTTGATTTCCAATCGCTAAAATACGTTTGCACAATATTCAGCGCAGATGCAAGTTGGTTTCGATGTTAAAACCAACTGAATCTGATGAATACAAACACGTATCGTCTGCGAAAATAGCTGATTTACAGTTTGTTAATGCCGGAAAATCATAAGTAAATATGGTATACAAAACAGGACCAAGAACTGATCCTTGTGGTACACCTGCAAGTATTTCATACCGTCAGAGAAGCAATTGTTTACTGAAACTTTGAAGAATTCTTTCAGTAAGAAAGGAATTTATGATTTTAATGATGAAGGTTGGAAAATCAAGAAACTAAAGTTTGTGTATTAGGCCTTTATGCCACACAGTGTCGAAAGCCTTTTCTACATCTAATAAGCCATACCAGTGCTTTTCCCTACTGCAAGATTACTCTTAATGTATCCGTGAACTTGATGAACTGTGCTAGGACAACTTCTAAAACCGAATGTTCACTGGAAGAATATCATGCGTGTTTAAATGTATCTCAATTTTAATTTTTTATTATTTCTCAAGACATTACTCAGAGAACTAAGTAAACTAATTGGTCTATAAACTAGAACTTAAAGAAGGATTTGTTACCAGGTTTTTGATTGGGGGATGTTACTTCATCTCAATAGTTTGCGCAAATATTCGTAATCCAATGCAATTTGATTAGTGTCTTTAACGAAGTAGTGCTTGATCAAGAACATCTTACGCTGCACAACTTCGAGCAACCAATTCAATTGTGGCAATGCTTTATTCGCAAAACGTTTCTGTACACAGATGTGCCAGTTGCATTTGAAAGCATTCAGTTCTCTATCAGATTGGCACTTGCAATGACAATAACTATTGACTCAAGGTCAAAAAATGTCTGTTTGTGGATTAGAATTGAGCACACCATGTTATCAAACTATATTAATGACATATTCCATCAACGTTCACAACATTATAAATAAGCCTCTACCTCTCACATACTCATATACCAGAAACGCACTCACTAAAAACAATAGGATATACATATGTATTTTCATACTCTAGAAATTTCATACATCAAAACAACGTTTGCCGGGTCAGCTAGTTCAAATATAATTTCATATCTTCACTGACATTTTTTTTTCGATCGAATAAAAATATTTGTCACAATTCTCAGACGAAATTGAGTATTCGTATATTGATCTTTTTTTTTTGGAGTGCGAAATATAAAATTTTTTAGCATTTTAAACATTTGAACCATTTGTGATTTGAAAAGTATACATTTTATTGTTGCTAAACCTTCTACCCTAAAACCTCTTGCATTTAGAGAAAAAATTAGGAAAATCGGTCAACCAGTGTGCCCGGTTAGCGAACGAACACAAAAATTAGGCTGTTCTTTTATATATAGACTAGCAAATTCCCTGCCCGCTTCGCCGGGCTTCGGCAAACAACGGTCGTGAAATAAGGGATTGGCTGGATGAAGAATACGGTATTCGATGGATTTGCAGAAATGGAACATTTTTCCTAGAAATTTCGTGTCTGTACTTGCTAATCTGATGAATTCTATCGGTTTTTCAATTCTTTTATATCAATTTTTTAGTTCATGTACCCATTAAACATACCCCGAATTAAACTATCGAGAAGAGTTTAGTTAGTTATAGTTAGGGTTTTGACAGCAAGCCAGTTAGGCATAAGTATACTTTTAACCCTCTTCAGGATTGCACAGTGCTATAAATTTTCTTAAAACTATCAATTCTTGGGAAATTTTGAAGTGCTACAGTAAAAATATAAAAAAAAAAACTAAATTCGGTTTTCTTTCCTTTTTTAGATTTTTTCAAGTATAATAAAATGTATGGGTTTTAAATACGCTCATCAATGAGATTTTATTTAATAAATTTTTTGTTCATTAGGTAAAAATAAGAAAACTTTGTGTTTCTTACACATTATTTGAAAAAAATTGAATTAAAGTCAAAATTTTGTTCGGGCAAGGAAAATTGAATACCATTTAAAAATTGACCTTCACATAACCTAACCTAAGAAATCAGACTTTATTTAAAAACGATAATTATAGAATATGACCAAGAATCACATTCCAAAGGATGGCAGACAAATTACAGGATACCCTGTATAGTTGACAATGAAAAAACTGGAATTTCTAAATCAACAGCACATATTTTTTACAATTGACCTTGCGTCTTATTTATTTTTGACAGGAAATGCAAGTCGAACAGGAAACTGACGACATTTAGAATCAAATGACATGTCTGGTAGCTCATTTGCCATTGACTTCTTTACGGCTAGTCTTGTACTACTGTAAAGTTTAAGTTGATTGATTTTCCGAAACATTGACGCTCATACTTTCAGAGATAAAAAATGTGGTGGTAGTCCTGGAATATGAATCCAAAAAATTCAAAAACTCCGTCTCGTTGTAAAATTTTCAACATCGTTTTCATTTTTGTAATTCCGTCAAACTGTTTTTGGCCAAAAAATTGTGCATTTATTGATAATTTTACTTGCACCAGCTAATATTGCACTTCAACTCAACCAAACGTGATTTTTGTAATTTTGTTTACGCTTGGAAAGACCTCTTGAATCAACTCATTCCTTGGACTTGCATTACAATAAAAATTGTTTGGAAGTGAAATTCGGCCTTTAGAATCAAGTGAAATTATTCCATTTCCAATGTCCAATAATTACTTAGGAAATTCTGCTGCAGATACATCGTTCAGTTACTGCACACGAACATTTGTGGCCAATGTAAGTTTCCTGACATACCGCCATATAAAATAGATGGTTTTAAAGAACTCAATTCGTCTGCAGCAGTTGACCGTGGTATAATCGACAAAGTTTGTCCTCAGCAGCCAAAAGATATAGAACTCCAAATTCCTTAAGTTGTGGGATTAAAGGCTTAAAGTACATTTTTGTGCACTCATCCAACACAACAATTCGGCCATTGCCGACTTTTTTTTAAATATTGTCATGCCGGTTTAAGACTAATAACGTGCTCGCAATCCCAGAAGAAGCAGGAGCCAATGCTTTTTTGTTTTAGTTTCAGATCGTATTGATGCTAAAATTAATGATAGCGAAAATGATTTCCCCATTCCAATGGGTTCATCTCAATAATATTTACTAACACTTTGATTGACCACACCTTGCATAATGGTGTAATACACATATGTACTTTTGTTGATCATGTAACTTCGTCTCAATAGTTTGCGCAAATATTCGTAATCCAATGCAATTTGATTAGTGTCTTTAACGAAGTAGTGCTTGATCAAGAACATCTTACGCTTCACGACTTCGAGCAACCAATTCAATTGTGGCAATGCTTTATTCGCAAAACGTTTGTGTACACAGATGTGCCAGTTCAATTTGAAAGCATTCAGTTCTCCATCAGATTGGCATTTGCAATGACAATGACTATTGACTCAAGGCCAAAAAATGTCTGTTTGTGGATTAGAATTGAGCACACCATGTTATCAAACTATATTAATGACATATTCCATCAACTTTCACAACATTATAAAAATGCCTCTATCCCTCACATACTCATATACCAGATACGCACTCACTAAAAAAATGAGATATACATATGTATTTTCATACTCTAGAAATTTCATACATCAAAACAACGTTTGCCGGGTCAGCTAGTTCAAATATAATTTGATATCTTCACTGACATTTTTTTTTCGATCGAATAAAAATATTTGTCACAATTCTCAGACGAAATTGAGTATTCGTATATTGATCTTTTTTTTTTAGAGTGCGAAATATAAAATTTTTTAGCATTTTTAACATTTGAACCATTTGGGATTTGAAAAGTATACATTTTATTTTTGCTAAACCTTCTACCCTAAAAGCTCTTGCATTTAGAGTAAAAATTAGGAAAATCGGTCAACCAGTGTGCCCGGTTAGCGAACGAACACAAAAATTAGGCTGTTCTTTTTTATATATTGATTTGAAAAGATGTAGGGGCCTCAGTTTCAACTTTTAAATCTTTTAAGCATATTGATCTTAGTGAGCTAGAAGCGGCAACCTGTAATATTAACTGGCAAGACATCTGTCTAATACCTAACATTGATTATAAAATTTCAATTTTTAATAATTTTATTAATCAGTTGTTTGATAACTTTGTTCCTACTAGAGAACGGCGAAATAGAACATCTAATTGTCCGTGGTACAACCTTGAGATTAAAATTCAAATTAGAGAAAGGGAGCGTTTTTTCCGAAGATTTAAAAGAAATCCATCTGAGTATAATAAACGACAATATCATATTTCTCGAAATAGGGTATCTTCTCTTATTCGATCATCCAAAAGAACTTATTTAATCAGAAAATTGAACCCAGAACTTGATTCAAAAGTCTTATGGAATAATCTCAAAGCGGCGGGAGTTTGTAAAGATACCAGATCGCAAAAATGTCAACTTAGTGCCGAAGACATGTGTGCACAATTTGCACCTCAACAATTGCGTGATCCAATTTGTTTTGATAACTTTGATGAAACGTTAAATAATGACAATCTTGTAAACTTCTCGTTTGAATGTGTTAACGGGTGTGATGTCATTGAGGCGATTCGTTCAATTAAATCAAATGCTGTTGGCTGTGATCATATATCACCAAAATTTATCAAACTCATTCTTCCAATTATTCTGCCGCTAGTGGTTCATATTTTAAATTTTTGTATATATTCCTCTCAATTTCCAACAGATTGGAAATCAGCAAAAATAGTTCCAATACCTAAAAAACCAAACCCGTGTATTCCAGCTGATTTCAGACCCATTAGCGTTCTATCATTTTTTTCGAAAGTTTTTGAAAAAATCATTTACAATCAAATGATACGCTTTCTAAGCGCTCACCAAAAACTCTCTAAATGGCAGTCAGGTTTTAGAAGTTTACATAGTTGTGAGTCGGCAGTTATGAAAGTAACTTCTGATCTTCGTTTTGCTTTGGACGCTGACAAAATTGGCTTTTTAGTCCTCTTGGACTTTTCAAAAGCTTTTGATTGTATTGATCACCCTATACTTGTTTCTAAGCTTCAAAACATCTTCAATTTTTCGAGTGCATCTCTCCGTTTACTATGTAATTATTTGAAAAATAGAATACAATCGGTAGAAGTTGAAAGCGGATCTTCTTCCCCCTTTCTTGTAAACACTGGAGTACCTCAAGGTTCTGTTTTGGGACCACTTCTATTCTCACTCTTCATCAATGACCTGCCTGATGTTGTTGAAGACTGTTCAGTTCATATGTATGCTGATGACGTTTTAATTTACCTGACTCGACCACATGGATTGATGGAAGATGCTGTATCTCGAACAAATGAAGATTTAAAACGAATTCAACTGTGGGTAAATGACAATAAACTTAAACTGAACCCTTCTAAGACTATTGCTATGATTTGCTCTAGAAATGAAATTCACTCCGACGATTTCCCTCCAATTATACTCAGTGGAGAAAAAATTCCTTACTTAGACAAGGTAACATATCTAGGCTTCACAATAAATAGCCGTCTTAGTTGTTGTGATGCAATCTCAGTCTCTATTAGGAAAATATATGCTGGTCTTCGAGGACTAAGATACTCTGCTCATTTACTTTCATCTAAAATGAAGCTTCGCTTGGTTAAAACCCTTTTAATGCCATTTTTTATTTTTAACTGTTCAGTTTATCCACGCTTGGACTATGAGTGTAAGCGTAGGTTAAATGTTGCATTCAATGATTGCTTGCGTTTTATTTATAATGAACCTAGGTATGTCAGTGTATCTCATCTTAACAGATCTATCGTGGGACTTCCTCTTGACGAGTATCATAATTTTAGAAATATCTTAAGATTACATAATATCATACATAACAGGTGCCCAGAATATCTTAGAGATACACTACAATTTGCGCAATCTTGTAGAGGCATTAAGCTCATCGTACCGCGTTTCTCCCATAACATTGCAGAACGTTCTTTCTATGTAACAGCCATTAGATTGTGGAATACTCTCCCAATTGACATACAAACTATTGTCAATGTATCAAGATTTCAGTCAAAGCTTCTCTCTTACTTATTAAATGTATAATATTATTTATTCTAATACGTCATATTGTTTGTATATTTAATATTGTTATTTAATTTATAAAAATGTTGTCAATCTTGTTACTTTTGCTTACTCTTTATTTTTAAGCTTTCATAATGACTAGTTAAAATATCTTATAGTTATAATATTTTTTTCTATTTTTTTCATGTTTTATTTATCAAATTTGTTAATTCAAACTAGGATACTGCTCAAAGATTTCATCTTTATGTATCTTCTGTTAATCTTTTTCTTTCATTATATAAATAACTAACTAAATAAAATTAAAATTAAAAGTCAGCTTCCGGGGTTATAGGAAAATTTCATCCTCCATAAAGGGACGACGATAGACAATGAACGAGCCCTATAGGAATCTCATGTGACTAATATGGAACAATATAACTTATACTCAACTCTGCTCAACAAAATTACAGTGTTACGGAACTCGAATGCAATGTTGCCATCCTCTCAGTGAATTCTCTTAGTGTGAAGTTCTACTTTTCTACCCTGCATAATCATCACTGACCATGCGAGTCTCAAGTGGTTAATGACTCAAAAAGATTTGCGCGGTCATTAGTTCGGTGGAGTTTGAAGCTGCATGGTTTCGACTTCACCTTATATGAAAATGGTATTTCGAATGTCGTTTCAGACACACTGTTCATCTTCATCATCTTTAGTAACGGAGCTCATCCCGTTCAATGGGTTTGTCAATAAGCAAAATAGGCGTTTTTGGTCGAGTAAACGACGCGTCGTTCCGGCCGGTAAGTGTGCCAGATTTTAAATTGTCAAGTCTTTACCGGAGAACTGTTGGTTTTAAATTTCAGTAAATTTAATCGCAGTTCTTCTCATTGTCCGGGTACACTTCCAGTTCCGCTTCGCCAAATCAGTTCTATACATGCGAACATACTGCCATCTATAGCGGCATATTCCATATTTCAAGTAATTATTAGTATATATTTAAAGATCGCGTCTAACAGTCCAAATTTCATCTAAGGCTGAAGTAACCCAAGTCGGCGATGTTACGCATCGGTAAGAAAGTATCCACCAACCAGATATTTGTTTTGGTAGAGCATTTGTGTACATCAGGTAGAAACTCTTGTTTTACAGCCAGCTTAATATTCGAATCACCTGCTCTTTGTCCTGCTACTACTTTCTTCTTCGATTGGTGCATAAATGACCAGTTAGCGAGCAAAGGTGTACATATTAAGGTTCTGCACAATTTTATTCTTACGAATAACTCCTAGTCCTCCGCAAATACTTCTTTCCTCATCAACAGTCTCCGCCAGCCAGCTCTTTCCCTACGAGTTGTCTCCATGTTTTGCACTCCCAGTTGATTCCACTTGTTGTGTGCCAGCTAAGTCACGGCCGGAGCATTAGTGTCCATCTGCTCTAAATGATCGAGCCATCTGAGTCTCTGGTCCGTGACCCTTCTGGCTAGTTCCACATCGTTGTACAACCCGTAAAGTTCGCTGAGTATCTTATTCTTCACTCGCCATCAATGCCACATGAGCCAAAAATTGACAGAAAAACTCTCCTTGACACAGCCTAAAGCATATTCATTGATTTTGTCAAGGTCCTGCTTCTGCACCACACCAGGACTGGATATGAGGATGTTATACGTTTTGCTTATTTGCTACAGAGAGGCTTTTTCCATCATTGTTCTTATGCCCAAACAGTTATTCTTGT
Organism: Sphaerophoria rueppellii; assembly: GCA_920937365.1. Lineage (NCBI taxonomy): Eukaryota > Metazoa > Arthropoda > Insecta > Diptera > Syrphidae > Sphaerophoria > Sphaerophoria rueppellii. The sequence goes on along the minus strand of CAKKXW010000003.1, from coordinate 16,128,651 downwards.
CTTACCATCGGGGGGTGTTATTGCCGTGGAGACAAACCTGTATCACCCTTAGTGTACGTCTATTGGACGTTTGTCCGAGCCGTGGGTATTGTTGTACTTCTCGAAGATAGCATGTACTTTGTTTTTCCCTCATTTACTTCCAAACCCATTTTGCACTTCTGTCTCATTCTAATAAAGGCGCTATCTCGGCGTATGCGCCAAAAGTCTTTTCAACTGACTTTTGCAAGATAGTGCTCTTGGTGTTGACGGTGGAGTTTTGCACTTCTTCTCATGAACGATGTAAAGAAATCGTCTTGCCTGAATCCTTGTTCGGCATCGAGAGATACGTAACCTCGTTGCAAACTTCATAGAGCAGCGTGGAGTTTCCATCGTCATTTTGCACATAGCGAACGAGCTTGGCAGGGATGCAAAACTAGACCTAGCTTAACAGTTCTTCTCTGTAGATGCTGTCATTGTGGCCTTAAAATGAAAAGGTGATGAGTATCGATTTGGAATTCATAGGTTTTTTTCAGTTCTGCCGCAACTTGAAAATTTGGTCGATGGTTGACGTTCCTGGTCTGAAGCATATTGATTAGGACAATCAGATTGTTGAGGAAAGGCTTCAGACGTTCACTATTATTACTGAAAGAGAGGATCTTGTAGGCGATGTTTAGTAGCCGATTCCTCGTAGTTGGCGCAATTTACAGATCTCGTTTTTAAGGATGAAGCAAACAATGATGAGGTTCCATTTATCGGGAATGCATTTTTCCGACATATCTATCAAATGATTTGGTGCATGCTCCTATCTAGATTGTTGCTTGCTGCTTTTGAACAGTTCGGCAGCTACACCATCTGCTCTAGCGGCTTTGTTGGATTTTCAGCTGTGGTGTTACCGTGTTCACTTCTTCTAGGTTTGGGTTCACGGAATTGTTGGCTATCATCGTTAACGATGGATGCTAGTGCCTGTCGGCGGGATTGTGTGCGATGTCTTGCGTCAACAGTCTACAGAAGTGGGTTTTAAAAATTCCCAGCATTGACTGAGATTTACTATGATGTTCGCTGGTTTATCTCTGCAGTATCGGTTTTGCTCGATGACCTTAGCTAGCTGTTTTACTTCCGAGTAAAACCTCTGAATTTTATTCCTGCTGTTTCCTCTCAATATCTTCTATCTGACGCCTCTCATGCTCCCTCTTTTAACTCCTGAGAAGCCGTGCGTCGGTCCTCTCTCCTCTTTTTCTCGTTGAAGTAAAAAGCAAGTGAACACTATAGACCCTATTTTTGGTCGTACTGCAAAGTAAAACTATTCTAATTTTGCAAACTACGTGAATGTGCAACTCCAAACTTATATTGACCGTCATCTCCTTTGAAAATATTTCCTTCAATTACTCAATTATACAGCACTATATCCTTGGCACTAAAATTGTATCAAAATCCCCTTGAATGCGCTCGTTATAACAAGGAACAGAGGAATCTAAAGAAATTTCCTGGAATAATCAATTTCGAATAGTATGAAAGTAGAAATACTGAGAAATCAATTAAAATCATGTTCTACAATGATTTAAAATGACTTCAATTGATTGAATGAATTGAACATGAATACTCAATCCTTTATAGCTTTGCTCATGCCAAAATCAAAGCCTAGCAATTATTTTCAGGGAAATGACTTCAGTCTGCAAATAATTGAATTAATTTGCATTTTTTCTGTAAAGTCTTTTCGATTGTATTAAATGAAGTCATTACTTAAAGCACTTTGTGGATTATTATTTAAAAATAAAATTGCTAAATAATGTGCTTCCTAAGAAGTCAGCAAAACAGAAATGCTTCATGAGAAAATCCCTCTTAATATCTCCCAGATTGATGATAAAACAAATGGCTGGTCCTTTGTTAAACGAAAAATAAGTAGTTCATAATAATACCCTATTTTCGCGCCTATTTATTTCACAAAAGCACTCGTACGCATTTCATACTTCAAAAAACCCATCAACAGCCCAAAATCTACACTTCAATTCAGGCTCCTCCATTCGTAAAACGCTACTTTTCCATCATCCGCATCACTAGTCTCAGAACCGACACACATCGAACACGACTACTCTTACGCACAATCCAAAACAAACAAGTTGTAAATAATTGAATTCCGTTTGCGAGGGAATTCAAAATTCCAAGCAAACGTAAATTTATCGTCGTCGTCGTACAATTCCCAAAAGCAATTAATTGTTTCGTTAATACACAAAACGTATCACTGAATTTTCGAAAATCATCGAATTCCGCATCCGCTGCTTTGTTCGCGAGCTTTACCTTCTCCCCAGCTCCCCGCTGACAAAAAAAAAGGACTTGCGTTTGCAAAGCCTACAATTTTCCTGCGTTTTCTTATTGTCTGTTCTAAAATAACTGAATTCTCTCAACTGTTAAATTGAAAATATTTGTTGCTTTTCCACAGTCTATTTTCTATTTGGAATGACGAGAGAATGGAAAAAAATACAACAACAATTGCAAACAATAAAAGGAAAACAAATCGATGTAATGCCAAGAAGAAAAACAGGAAAAATTCCTTCGTCCACAATTCCTACATCCTTCGTATCATTTAAATCCTGTACTGACTTTGATGGAGAGAAAGACAATTGGGGGAAGAGGGTTCTACTTTTTATAATTTCCCTGGAAAACTCTTCTTTGGGTCTTCATCGAGACAGAGCCGTTCTATTCCTTGTGGGCGGAAGATTCACAACGTTCGGGACCAGGTTTCCAATTCTCAAGGGACAAGACTCAACTCCATTTCAAAAATGACAGAAATTTTGAAGGATAATAAAAAAAGCAGCTTCCGATGAGATGATAGGAGGAGATTTCAGAAAAATAGGGGCCCACATTTCTCTTTTCTGCTCATTCCGGCTTTGGCAAAGGCCTTCAGCAACTTTTCGTTGTTTTTCGGGAGGAGCTGAAAAATAGGAGTATTGTTCGTGTGTTGAAAAGAAAATAATACAAGCTTTGTTTTAATTAGAAACTCAGACAAAAAAAGCAATTTCACAAATTTATGGGTGCATAAAGAAAATTTATGTAAGCCGCAAAATTTTTAGCAAAAGCAAAATTAAAGACAAAAATGGATACAAATCCAGCATCCAACCGATAAAATTTATGAGCAAGTCTTAACTGCTTACAATTTAACCCATTTAAGTGGGTTTATGGGTTAAACAAAAAATAAACACCCCTACCCTACGCTACGGGGCTCTACCAAAGGCGAACAAAAAACTTTCAAGCAGGCCAGAGATATGTTTTTGGTGAGGAATTACTTGCAAAATTATCAAGTGAAAAAGAAAAAGGAGTCAAATAAAATGTGATAAGAACAATTTGATATAGTTTTAAGGAGTCTTGTGCGGTTTATTGAGACAGTAAGAAATTAATTTATTTCACTTGAAAAGTCCTTAAGTCGGATTAGATACTTTTTTGCGTTTGTTGATTTGACATAATTAAAAGGAATAATAAAAGAAGGTTTTCGGGGGTAAATGAAGTTGTTTTATTGTTTTGAAAATTAAGGAGATTTATGGCAAGCCTGAATAATAGAAAACGGATAACAGTTGAAAGGTAGGATAAAGTAATTTTGGTAGATTTAAGTGTAGTCGATTTGATAACAATAGGGTTGCTTTAACTTGGCTTCAAAAGACTGTAAGGATTAATCACTTCGAACGAGGGTTTAAAATACTTGAAATACTTACTCTACCTGATGACGCCATTTCATTTACGATTTTAAGCTGATGGAGGCACAGCTATCATCCACTCGCAGCAGTCCCTCCTTGAACTTGAAGTAAACTTTTTACCATAGACTCGAATTCTTACAACTTCAATTAAATTACGCTTCACGTTGCTCTACGCTGAATATATTTACGTGAATATTGAAAACCTATTTCTAACATTGAATGTTAGGTCCCTTAATAGACACCGTGTAGCCGATAAATAGACGTAGGCTTTAGACCGTTACAAAACGGATATAATCGGTATCTACGGTGACTTTACAGAGAACAAACATTACTTAATTAGGGGCCGTTAAGCGATCATTTAAAAACAATCATGAAAACGTTGGAGCACATGAAAATTTGATTTTTTTACTTACGTGTGTGATTATAGCGATCATTAAATATAAATGTTATTACTTAAAGTCATTCCAAAGCTTATTTTTATTTATTGACATCCAAATATTTTTTTTTATGATGGAACTATGTTCATTAAATTTTTTAATGAAAGATGGAACATTTAATAAAGGGAACACAAAACTGGAACAAAGGGTTTCATTTCTGAAATTTAATTTATCGGTTGTCATAAAAAAAAATTTTCATCATTAGAATAAATCGAATATGCATTTTTCATCAACAAATATTTCTTTTTTTGGATTGTATTTGTTATCGCAGAAAAAATTTATTTAAGAGGATTTGCCACCGAATTGGTCTGAGATTGGAATATAAAATAAAGTTACAACACACCACATTATATTTTTCCAAATGAAAATGTTATGTTAGATTTTAATGAATCGCTCTAATGGCTTTACTTAAGGTGGCGCTACAGGGTCCGTTGTGGACTTGGGCCTCAATCAACAGTCTCGCAGCTAGCTTCGATCCTTAGCTAGTCATCTCCAGTTTTGCACTCAAGTTGATTTGAGGTCTCTTCCATTTGAGTGCGCAACGATGAGTCGCGGTCTACTTCCGCTAGTCTCGGCGAATTAGTGTCGCAGGCTTTCGGGCGGAGCTTGGGTCCTTCGTCTTAAATGATTGAAGCCTCTGAGTCTTGGACTAGACACCTTTGGTTAGGTCCATGTGTTGTACAACCGTAAAGTTCGTGTTGTATTTCTTCGCATTCCCCTTTCAATGCCACGGGCCAGATGACCCGAATAACTTTCCTCTCGAAACAGCTAAGGGCCATTTCAGATCCGATATTTGTCAGGGTCCTGCTTCTGCACCATAAGCAGGACTGGGATGATGAGTGTGTTAGCTACAGTTTTACCTTAGTTGCTAGAGAGAGAGCTTTTTCACTCAATTGCTTTCTAGCCCAAAGAAACAGAGATTAGCAAGAGTTAATTTTCGTTGATCTGGCGCTGGTGTTATTCGGTTGGTTATAGCGGAGCTAGGTGACAACTCCTGTATACATCAAAGTTATATGTGACTATTTGCAGTTTGCCGAGCACGTTGGTGTTGGGTGTCCTTCCTCGAAGACCAGCATATATTCGTTTTTCCCTCATTTACCGCTTAAACACCTTTTGCGTTCTGTCTCAATATAACAAAGGCGCCATTGACATCACGCTGTGTTTTCCCTTATATCAATATTCATCGGGTATCGAGAAGATGAAAGCTATTTTGAAGAATTAGTGCCTCTGGTGTGGGACGTTGGAGTTTGCACTATCTTTCCAAGAACGGATGTTTAAAAGAAATAGAATGAAGTGATGCTTGTATGAACCCTTTTTTGACGTCTCGCCGATTCCGTAATTTTGGAAGCAGCGTGAGTTTATCGTCTATTTTGCACAATGGAATCGAGCTTGGCAGGGGACGCCAAAACTTAAACATAGTTTGTACAGTCGTCTTGTGGATGTGTCATACATGGCCTTAAAATCGATGAAAAGGTGGTGGGTTTTGGTAAGGAGTTATTAGGTTTTTCCAGGATCTGCGTTACATGTAAAGTGGTGATGGTTGACTTTTGGCATGAAGCACATTGATACAGGACCAATAAGATTGTTGGCGAAAGGCTTCAGACGTTACATATTCGGCGAGAGCTTGTAGGGCGATTGTTTAGTAGGACTTATTCCTCTATAGTTGGGCAGTATAGAGGATCTCATTTTTTTGGATTCGGGCAAACCATGTGGAGTTATTCATGGGAAGCATTCTCAGAATATCTTACAGATGATTTTGGGGCATGTCCTACTAGCTTCGTGCTTGATGCTTTGAACAATAGCAGTAGTCCATGCTCCAGGGTTATGTAGGATTTCAGCGTTAATTGCCGGTTTCTACTTTTCGGTCGGGGGGTTTTTCATACCGGGAAAAAAATTTTTTTGGTTTTTTGGGGGCTAGCATCGAGTGATGCAAGGCTTGTTGACGGCGGTATTTTGTTCGTCGTCGGCCCATATAATAACGAAGTGGTCATTCAATCCAGGCCTTGACAGGATTTACTATGATGTTCCTTGTTTATCTCATGCAGGGATCAGTTCTTTCTCGATGATTGATGCAGCTGTTTAACTTTCGGTAAACCCTACGAATTAATCTGTGTGGCTCTCTAAATCACGATCTGACGTTTCTAAGTCTCTCTTTTTCTCTGAGAAGGCGGCGTTCTCTCTCTCTTTTGTCGTAGAGCTCGAGCAGCTCTTGTTGTCTTTTGCCGCGCCGCTTTGTATGCCTTGCCTGGCTGCATGTCGCTGCCTGCATTTTCGTAAAAACAGGGGGTTTGTTTTGGCGGCTGTGTGAAACCAGCACATTAGAGGCGGCATCTAACTACTCTCTGGCAATGTTGCCATGGCTCTTCGATACTTGATGGTTGGCGGTATAGGATCTTAAGAGGTTATATGACACTCGATCAGAGAATGATCTGGGGATGAGGTGGAGAGAAACACAACAGCGTTCTTAAGTATGGTTTTAAGGAATGGGAGGCCAAGGCAGTATGTCCTTGTTTCAGAGTGTAAGAAAAGCTTTAGACAATCCGCATCAAGTCTAAATCAGGCAACATAAACCTAATATGCACCCACGCCCCCACAGCAAAAAAGACGTAGACTTCAAAGACAAGTTCTACAAGTTCCTCTGCAAGAAATGCGACCAATACCCTATCTTCGACGTTAAAAGTTTCCCAGCTAGGAAGAGAATACATCTTTGGTCGAACAGTCGGAAAATAAAGCCGATTTTACAGCGGGGAGAAAAAGAAGCACAAAATACGAGTTTCCTTCATAGGGAACCTGGAAGTCTCCAGATCAATGAACCGTCTACGCAAAAACTCTTCAAGCATCATTGATATCGGAACCTACCGAGGGGCCAACATTGGCTTGGACCATTACCTCGTCATAACCAAGGAAGTACAGACGATATCTCGATCAGCGAGGCTACAATCGTAAGAGATCCTGATATGATTTTCCGATCGAGACTCAAGTTACCTCTTTAGAACTATGGAACAGCTACCATCAGTTGCACAGTTTCTATAAGAAGCCATTAAGAGTGCTGCTGGGTTTCAAACGACCACCACAACGGAACCCCTGGTTTGATGAAGAATGCAGGCAGATTCATGCAGCCAAGCAAGAAGCATATAAAACAGCGCTGCAAAGGAGGACGAGATCAGCTCGGGAGCTCTACGAGCAGAAGAGCAGAAAAGAACACAAGCTTTTCAGAAAGAAAAAGAGAGAGCATGAAAAGCGATCGATCGAGGATGTTGATGTTGAGAGACTAAAAAACCGGAATGAGGTTCAGAAGTTTTGCCATGAGTTAAAACGGATGACTCAAGGTTACCGAGCACGAACTGAAGCTTGTAAAGACCAATAGGGAAGTACCATACTAGAGTTACAGTCAATGCTGAGGATATGGATATGGAAGGACCACTTCTGCAGAAGAAGTGTCCGTAGCTCAGTCGTTAGGTGTGTTGGCTGCTAAGCAGAACGTCGTGGGTCGAGTCCTACTCGTGCCCGTAGTTTTTATTTCATCTTTTACGGGCACTGCCTCTTGTGAAGAACTGACAAAACTTCCAAGAGTATCAAGCTGTCATGAAAAAGTGCTTCTCAACTTTGCCGTTTGGAATCGGCGTTTAATTGTAGGTCCCCTCAATTCTTCACATGCATCCAGAGGATTGTTGAAGAGAGTAAGCCACTTAGGCCTTGGCTCTTCAAGAGCTGCCGGGCCACTCTATTTATTTTTATTTATTTTACTTCTGCAGACTGCACAACGGCGATGATGAATCAAATTTTGCTGTCAGGCAGAATAAACCATTCAACCGACCTTGAAGAAGTAAAGCTAGCAGTGTCTAAGCTTGAAAACAATAAGGCCGCGGGAGCTGATGACATCACTGCCGAACTCTTCAAAGCAGCCGGCGATGACTTGGTTAGGTCCCCACTATGGATAGGTCGGAAGAGAGTATACCCGATGAATAGAACCTGAAGAAAGGAAACCCTCTAAACTGCACCAACTGCAGAGGCATCAGCCTACTAAACATCGCCTATAAGATCTATTCTGCGGTACTAAGTGCACGCCTGAAGCCGTTTGTCAACAAACTGATAGTTCCATATCAGTGTGGCCTTAGTAGACTAGGAAAGTCCTTCGATCAAATATTTACACAATGACAGATCTTAGAAAAAAGCAATTTAAAGCTGGGAGGTGTCGATTTGTAGACCTCCAACCTTTTCATCAGCTTCAAGGCCGTGTAGGATAGCATCTATATAGAGAAAACCAGTATGAAGTCATATCTAGTTTGGTATACCTACGAGTATTCTTTGAGCTGGATGACAATGGAGTTCACGCTGCTCATCAGCGTAGCTTTCGACAACAACACCGGATCAAAAAGCTTTAGGCTTAAACATCATACTTACTTGCTTACTTAGATCCTCAGACCTGTTAAGTCCATGCGGCACCCTTAAATGGGTATAGGGCCTCTACCTAAGCCTACTAGCCATCGTGTTCGGTTTCCGGTGATGTGTTTCAGCTCCCTCCTACTCCTACCTAGCGACGCTGATTCCTTTTCGACTGTTCTACGCCATGTGCTTCTCAGTCGCCCAGCTCTTCTTCCTTTTTGTGGGAGCGGGAGTCACTGCATTGCTTGACCTGCAATGTAATCGTTGCCTTTTCGAAGCGTACGTCCAATCCATTGCCACTCACTCTTCCGTATAATAGAGTCAATAGGTTTCTGAGCTGTCTTCGTATAAAAGTCCTCAATAATGTTTCGACAAGAATCTCTCAGAAGCATCACAAGAAGGTGTGCGTCAGCATGCCATTTACTGAAGAATATGTAATTGGAAAAATGTTTCCTTTTTAAATTTTAAATCTCCCTTCCTACTTTAAAAATTTAAGAAAAATATCCGTTTTTTCATTCCAGACAAAAGAGGGCACATTTTTGGAAGCTCCTCGCCGAGTTCTAATCGAATGTCCAACGTGGGCGTCAAGAAGTAGCCTTTGTCTAAGAATCCTACACGCCTGGGCTAAAGAACCACCCTGGCCGGCCAAAGGCACACCAGTAGCTCTCGCACTCTTCATCCCGCTCTCAGAGGCAAAACGAAGTTTTTCCAGCTATGTTGAAAAGGTAAGTTTGAACCCAGCAGGTCCATAGAAAAATATACATTGTTTGGTTGCAACTAGGATCTCCTACCGAAGGGCCCTCTCAACCCCTTCGCCAGTGGATTCGGTGGTTTCACTGCTGCGTGGAATTCACTCGAAGCACTCGGTCCGAAGCTTCTCATCATCCTCGATGGCTACGATAATCAGAAAAACGGAACTCCCAAACGCAAGAACAAACAATACACTACAGACGTTCATGATCTATTGGATGGCAAACTCTTCCCCGAGGCTCGAGTTATCATCACAACATCCTCGTCGAACTGCAACGAACTCCTGCCCATAATTCAACGACACATCACCTATGAGGGTCTTACTTGGGGCCGATCGGCATCTCTTCTCGGAGGGGGTCAGTGGGGAGGACCTTCTCGACTTCTCGATACCGTCCAGGCTTGTGCAAATTTGAGAAAAGCTGTGCGTACTCCGAATGGATGTCTTGCCCTGGCAGCAATCTACGAGGCAACCGGTGGAGATCTGCCTACTGAAGAACTTGATGTGGTCGAGTCGATTTTGAACTGCGTGGCTCCCGAGACTTCAGCCAGCAATGTTGCCGAACTCGGTCGACTGGCACTCTTCTGTCTGAAGATGAAGAGATCTTGTATCACAATGGCCGAGATTCGAATGTATTGCTCCTGCCCAGAATCGAATATCATGGGATGTCTTGACAAGAACTTGCTTTTGGGAAAATCGGCCAAAAAGAAGGCCGAATTTGTATACAATCCAATTTGTCCAGGGATGATTGAGTTCCTGGCGGCAAACTATATTGCGTCGTTGGTGAATAGGCCAGGACTCTTGGCTGCTGAAATAACAGGCCTATCAATAGGCGATGAGTTGGACCCTGATCTTTTGAAAGTGATAAAATTCTCCATGGGACTGCTTGGCGAACGAGCACATATTTTGTTGTCCCGCCTGACTCCACTGTGGCTAACGCCTCAGATAGTATTTTCACTTGCCCTGGCAGGTGGCAGCACTGAAGAGAACCTAGCCGCTCTTTGTGATATTCTAGGCATATCGAAACATCCTCCGATCTCCCCGCTTGAGGCAAAGCCACTTTGGGTGCAAGTTCGGTCTGTTGCCACCGATTTGATGGGCTGGGGCATGGCGCTCAAGAGCCCCACCTGTACTTTGAAGAATCTCGAGCTTATCTATCAGCTCGAGAAGCATAATATTCTTGATTCCCGGAATGCAATTGAAGTGTTCTTGAACTCGATGTCGATCAATGAAAGCGTTTCAACCCTTAGAGTCTCATCGCTCATCGAAACAGAGGTTAAGGATTGCGAGATCGCCTATCTTGCGAATTGTGTGTCAAAGCTTCTAATGAAACCGAGGCTTGAGAACTTCGAACTGGTCCTTACGCTTCTCGAAGAGGATCCCCCAATTTTGAAGCTGCAGTCGGTTGTGGCAGCACTATGCAGAGCTATCCCCCGACAGCCGAAGTTGAGTTTTCTGCTTCTGGACCTTGGACTTAGTACATCGCAATTGGTTCAACTTTGTGCTACTCTGGAGAAGTGTCCGAATGTCACTCGACTTTCGCTGCCTCATCTTAGGTGTGAACGTGGTGCTATTTCGGCATTATCCTCGCTGCTCAATGCAAGACCATTTAGCTTTTTGTCACTCCCATCCTGTTGGGGAGCTAGGGACGACCCGCCTTCATCAAGTGGAGTTAGCATGGGTAAGATTCAGCCATTTTTTGTAATGTGTTTTTGCTTAGAGGCTTTCGTTTTTTATAGGATCAGGAAGTGGCAGTAGCACAGGAACTTCAGGCCTCATCAAACAAGGTTCTCTTCCCGGCGTCCCATCGCCACGTTCCTATGCTCCGGGCATCTTCTCATCTCTACCGCGAGGTGTGTTCGTTCCGCCAACAACCTTAGGTAGATCGGCGACTCTACCCCGCCAACCACTGGATCAATCATCTGTCGACAAACGAAGCTGTGATTCGGTTGTCTCCAAGAACTGGTATCCAACACCGGCCTGCGACGGAGGCCCACACAATTCGGGAACACTGCACGACCTATTGCTCGCCGCCCGAGAGTCCTATTCGAAATTACATGGTCTGGACTTGAGTAAGGCGCAACTGTCGCTGGAAGATTCCATGTGCCTTGGTGAAACTGTTCGCTTGTCGAACACTTTGCACACCCTCAAACTGGAGGGTTCTTCGCGTTTAAGTGAAATTCTCCCTTCAGTATTGGGTGCTAGTGAATCGCCTTGCCTACAGATGCTAAGCATTGGTTCACCAAGGTTGAGTTTGGAAGATTCAGCGATAGCAATGTGCGCTCGAGCTTTGACAAGTTGTTCCACTTTGCGACTATTGAGTCTTGATGGATGGAGTTTTAGAATCGAGGTAAGTTGGTATTCTCTTGATATTGAGGTCGTCAGTCTCAAATTCGATTTTCTTGTAGAACTTATCAACACTTTCGATAATGCGAGCGTTTTTGTCGCTCACTTCAATTAGAGAATTAAGTCTGGCCAATTGCCGTTTGCAAATTGGATTAATCCGCAGCGATACAAAAGTTTCGAGGGCCTTCGAGTGTCGTTCGGTTGTTGTTTTGAAATTGTCTGGAGCGCAGGTCACTTGCGCCGATGCAAATATACTGCGGGGACCGCAATTGTTACCGTTTATTGGGGATTTCCTTGTTTGAGGGAATTGGATTTATCAGCTCCGGCTAGATCGGGGCTGGGCAGTACGCACTCATCGCCGCTAATACTCGATGACAAATGCATAATTGGGTTCTTTCAAAATCTTCACTCTCATTTTGGGTAAGTTTTCTTGTAACTTTATTTTCTTTCAGGTTTTCAAGATGCCATTTGTGTCCTTTCAGCCTTTTGAATACGTTGAAGATCTGCAATTGGGTGGTTCATTTCGATGATGCTTCGAGAACTTTGAAGGCCATATCGAAATGCATACGCAACAGTCCAATCAGTCATTTAAAGGTCGACGGAATTTCGGTGTTGGACAGACCGAGGAAGCATCGCATCGAATCGCATTTCATTCATTGTTTTATATCGTCGCTGCCACTACTGCGATGGCTGGGAATAAGTTTATCGGGAAAGAAGGAGGACCAAATAACAGCGATGGGCAATTCAGTGCTGGATCTGAAGGGCTATGAAATCGATATTAAGTAAGTAAAAATTATCAAGCTTTCTCCATTTTTTAAAATCAAACTCAGAAATTAAATTATACCGAACACCGAAAGTACCTTTCAAAAATTGTTAAGCCATTGCCTGCCAATTTGTTACCATTTTGGCAACCGATTAAAATATTCAGCTAATAGCTTAGCTTCCCCAAATAAACCAAGAAGTGCCAACTGTATCAACTGTCCGATATGTAGGGCAACTGAGATCTTGTTTGTCGATATCGGATCATATGTGTCAGAATTTATTCCTTTTGAATCTGGACACCTAAATATTACAAAGCCTGGCAAGTCAGAGTATTCCACATTCTTGTAGTACTGCTCAAGAACGAATCTCTGTACTTTGAAATATGAACTAAATGGAGGTGTTGATAAGCATACCTTAAGGCGTGAGCTTAATTGGTCGAATGAAACTGGTTACTTTGAAGAACATGACAAAAGCGAACATGTCGAGATTCTTTCTCTCTGTACACCAACTTTTCAACTTTGAAATATTTAAGTGCCTTTCAATCGTAGGATTAAACAGACCTACGAAAACAAAATCATCATCAGTTATCTATCCGAATCCGAACTCCAGCCTTAACAACGATCAGTTGACAACCGACCGCCGAGTTGACAACGACAGTTCGCATCCCCGCCGATCTGTAAACAACATAACATAGCCAACTACCAGACCTAGGAGAATCAGTTGGACTCATAAATTCAAGCTTAAGACGAGCAGACTCGCGCTCGAGAGCACTTAGTGTAAAGATGACACACTAATCTGGCACAAGATTCCCCACCAGTGTTTAGAGCTTATATTAAAGCTTTGAAGCTGAATAGTCTACCAACACTCAGCAGATGCTGAATCACTACATATGTTAGGCTGAATGGCGATGACTAGTCGCTGAAGTGCGGAATTGCTTAAGCAACAACTAACCGAAAAGGCGAAAACACTACACAAGTGATGGCTCTACTTTATCAAAATTCATCCGGTGACATCAGATCAGTGTACAAGAAGTATTAAAGCCGCGAAAGCATAAGATCGCTGAGTAATCCATGGTCCAGACGGCGAAAGCCGTAAGAAAAACAAAAGTAATCCGTAAGACCAGCCAGCCAAAGTCGTAAGACCACCCGCCGTGAATCAGCCGGCGAAAGCCATTAGACCAGCCGAAGTAATCCGTGAACCAACTGGCGAAAGCTGCAAGGCCAGCCCTAGTAATCTGTGGACCAGCCGGCTAAACTCGAAAGACCAGGCAGAGTAATCCGTAAGACCAGCCAGCCAAGGCTGTAAGACCTGTCAGAGTAATCTGTTAGACCAGCCAGCCAAAGCCGTAAGACCAGCCAGAGTAATCCGTGAATCAGCCAACGAAAGCCATATAAGACCAGCTGGGTATTCGTGGGCCAACCGGCGAAAGCCGGACGACCAGCCAGAGTTATCCGTGAATCAGCGGCGAAAGCCGTAAGACCAGCCAGCCAGTAGACAGCAAGTAACCGTGATCAGCAGCCATAGACCTGCATAGTATCAAAGTGAGCCAGCCGGTGAACCATGACTAGCTGGTGAAAGCTATAAACCAGCCGCAATAATCCGTGAACCAGCCGGCGAAAGCCGTAAGACAAGCCGGAGAAAACCGTGAACCAACTGGCGGGCGTAGGCCATAAGATCAGTCAGCGAGAGCCGTGAGATCAGACGAAGAAAGACTCAGACCATCTGGGAAAATCCATAGAATTAGGGATTACTGCAGCAAAGAGAATTAAAGAACGTGGGCCCAGACGAGCCAGGCTAAAAGCGGTCCAGAAAATATAACACCCGACACTCTGGCACTCTGTATTCAAACCGCTTTACTGTTATTGAGTTTTAAGGTGTTGCTAATTGCACAAGGCAGCTTCAGCTGTGTTGATTCGAGCATGTCTACCGGATTAAAGAAATTGATCTGAGTTGGTG
>CAKKXW010000003.1:16102964-16113851 GCA_920937365.1 Sphaerophoria rueppellii | reverse complement strand
ATGCACACGGGGCCAAAGATGACCCGAAGAACTTTCCTCTCGAAACAGCCTAAGGCACTTTCATCCGATTTTGTCAGGGTCCATGCTTCTGCACCATACAGCTGGACTGGGATGATGAGTGTGATGTACAGTCTTACCTTAGTTGCTCGAGAGAGGGCTTTTCCACTCAATTGCTTTCTAAGCCCAAAGAAACAGCGATTAGCAAGAGTTATTCTTCGTCTGATCACGGCGCTGGTGTTATTGCCCGTGTTTATAGTAGACAAACTCCTCTACTACCTCGAAGTTATACACGTCTATTGTGACGTTCTACCCGAGCCGTCGGTGTTGGGTGTCCTTCCTCGAAGACAGCATATACTTCGTTTTTCCCTCATTTACCGCTAAACCCATTTTTGCCGCTTCTGTCTCAATTCTCACAAAGGCGCCATTATATCAATATCATCGGCGTACGCGAGAAGTTGAACAGATTTTTGGAAGATAGTGCCTCTGGTGTTGACGTTGGAGTTCTGCACTATCTTCTCAAGAACGATGTTAAAGAAATCGCATGACAGTGCATCGCCTTGTCTGAATCCTTTTTTGACGTCGAAAGATCCCGTAAGCTCGTTGCCAACCTTTATGGAGCAGCGTGAGTTCTCCATTGTCATTTTGCACAAGCGAACGAGCTTGGCAGGGACGTCAAAACTAGACATAGCTTTGTACAGTTCGTCTCTGTAGATGCTGTCATACGCGGCCTTAAAGTCGATGAAAAGGTGGTGGGTATCGATTTGGAGTTCATAGGTCTTTTCCAGGATCTGCCGCAATGTGAAAATTTGGCCGATGGTTGACTTTCCTGGCCTGAAGCCACATTGATAAGAACCAATCAGATTGTTGACGAAAGGCTTCAGACGTTCACATATTACGGCAGAGAGGATCTTGTAGGCGATGTTTAGTGGACTTATTCCTCTATAGTTGGCGCAGTTTAGAGGATCTCCCTTTTTCAGGATCGGGCAAACAATGCCGAGGTTCCATTCATCGGGCATGCATTCCTCTGACCATATCTTACAGATGATTTGGTGCATGCTCCTATCTAGCTCGTCACCTGCTGCTTTGAACAACTCAGCAGCTAGTCCATCTGCTCCAGCGGCTTTGTTGGATTTCAGCCGTGATATTGCGATTTTCACTTCTTCTAGGTCAGGTTCACGGAATTGTTGGCTATCATCGTGTCCGATGAAAGGCTCCTGTCTGACGGCGTTTTTTTGTTCGTCGTCGCCGTTACACAATCTACAAAAGTGTTCTTTCCAAATCCCCAGCATTGACTGCGATTCTACTATGATGTTCCCTTGTTTATCTCTCCCGAAGAATTGTGGTTATCTTTTTGCTTAAGAGTCGTGGCATGATCTTGTAGCATACAGGGGGGTTTTCTTGCTTTTGAGTACAACCCTTAAATTGCAGCGAATTGGCACGCTTGCAGTGCTCAGGCCTTAGCTCGCCGTGGGGTGGGATCTTGCTGCATATGTAACCCTGTGCCATAAAATTTTCGTGCCAAAATTTTAGAAACATAGAAAAAAAAAACAGCCAACTACTCTGCTTACTGACTGGCGTAAGGTTGATATATTACTCATAGAGGAAACGGTAATGAAAAGAAAATGACAGAAAGTATAAAAGTAGATACGAAGAAAAAAAAATAAAGGAAAGAATTAGAAAATTGACAGAAAAAAATTGGCTCAAAATGAACACTAAGTTGTTCCACTGTCATCAAGGGAAATCGTCATATGAGATCGTGGTGGATTTGATCTCCGGATGAACCCTCCCATAGTAAACGACTAATCGGTCGTTTTCTCCATGACTACACCTTCATCATTGGCTTCGTTGGTGTAGCCCCAAATCTGAATTTCTCTATCGACGATCACTACAGCATCAGTTCAACGATTAATAAATAATCTAATTCATTTTAGAATTCATTTTTATTAATTTTTTTTTGTGTTCATTTATGAAAACTTAACACAAGTAGATATTAAGATTTTTAAAGATTAAGGTCATGCATGTGCGTTGCATTCTTGCATGAATTTTACAATTAGCTTTAAGTTTTAATTCTAGAATAAATATGCCAATGAAAGAAATATTAATAAATTTATGAGCTTTGATTTGGCCTCGAAATAAAAAAATTCATATACACTTCAATATAAAAATTCAAGAATTTTTTGGGGTACTCACGTTTTGTTTTTAATATGTATTTATTTCAAAATACAGGCTCCGCGGCGTCGAAGTTCGTGCACGAAATTCCGCTGTATGCTCCTGTTTGTCTCACTTTTTTTGCTTGTTTTAATTTATGTTAGTTTAGCGTATATATGATTTTTTTTTTCTATGGCCACTTAACATGAAAAGGTCAATCTTAAAATTTAATTAGGTTTACAAAGTTAAAGCAATTATCATTTTTAAGTTTTAATCTAAAAAAAAAATGATTTATTCTTCTTTGATGCTTGCACCGTTTCTTTAAATAGGTTTTAAAGATTTTCTTTCGCTAAAATGATAATTTTAATGTTCTTCTTATTCTTTTGCGTTTGTTTTAGTTTTTGTGGTTAAGGTACTTTTTGGGTAATTTTAGGTTTTATTCAACTCCTGGTCTTCCTATGCTGATATCGATAGCCTGTCTTTATTGAGTGGATTCTTTCTTCGCGGTTTTGTCTAGCTTTCTTGATTTGTTCAGACCTCGTGGTCTCGTCGTTTGGTAGAAAAACACCTCTACGACCTAAGCTTTTTATCCTGAGTTCGGTTCGTTTGCTTAGGGTTCCACTTATCGACAGCTATTAGACACAATATTTTAAATTACTTCGTGTTTCGTTAATTGTTATAAAAAATCTTAATTATTTTTACCTTTTCTTGTCTTATTTTGTGTAACGTGTAGGTTTTTCTCTTGGTTTAAAACAAATCAATTTGGACTTTATTTCACTCTTTTCTTTAATGAGAACGGCTTAATAACTTTCTATTATGCAATGCTTTTAAATTATTTAAAATTCTTTTTCTTTATTTCCCTTTTTTTTGACAAAAATGTTTAGTTCCACTTTCAATTTTAATTCTAAAATAGATATGGAGCGTGTTAGGCAACCAGCTTGGATGAGTGACAAATCGAAAAAGATCGAGAACATGGTTCCGATCGAGTTTCCTACCTTGCTGATTTCGAATGTCGAAATCATTCGAAGTTTGACTGATCTCATTTTTTTAGATTTTGTTGACGAATGTACTTATTTCCGTTTTCGGAATTTCAGTTGGTAACTTAAATTTTGAAATTTGAGCAACTTTTTGTTTTTTTTTTTCGACTGATAAAAATATGTGGTGTTGGTGTTAAGAAACATTTCAACCTATTAAAGGGACACGCTACAATCTCTTCGTATCGCTTAGGTCTGACGGAAAGCACTAAACAATGTTGAGTAAACATTAATGAAGTCTATAAAATCCTTATTTTCAGGGTAGTATTGTTCTATTCTGTCCGGCGGGTTTTATATGGTAGGTAGGCAATTCTGGCAAAACAGCAGGTATTCAAGTGATCCCTAGTAGCACTTGAAACAACAAGTATTATATTAGAACCTGGTGCTACTAAAACAGATGCCAATTGCTCTGGTTGATCTGGAGTTACTAGTAAGGCTCATTAATGGCTCATAAGCGGATTGTAGTAATTCATTGAAACCCTTTACCACCACTGGTGAGAAAAGCTTCAATGAAACATTTGATAAAAGATCTGCTCCGTGGTGGTGATAACATTGTTTGACGTATGATTGTTTTGAGTAATTAAATAAGGAAGCTTCGTTGTGGTACGTGCGTGCATATTCGTGGCAGAGGCAGAGAACGATCACAGTTTAGGTGGAGTAAAGAAGATGAATGGAAAAGAAGATATGCTTTGAGTACAAAATCTTTAACTGCTAACTACGGGTGCATGTGAGAAAGAATGATTTTTTTTTACTCCTTCGTCGTGGAGAGTTCAAGAATTACGATGTTAATGTGAGCCCCTAAGAGAAAGTAAATAAAAACATTCAAAGACATAACTCGATAGAAGGTACCACAACTGTCTACTTTGAAAACAAATATATTACGCAAAAGAAACACACACAAAACTGAAATGTTAAAAGGAAATATAACAGCCGCCTTCAAAGACATGCATCCTGTCAAAAAATTAGCCCCGTCAAAGAATTTGTTTGTCCGCCCCAAAACCCCCCAATTGCCTGCAGGACTAAAAAAAGGAAAATAAAATAAAAAAGTAAATAAACAAAATGCCGTAATGTCGATAATCAGATAACCGAAAATAATGTCTTACGCAAAATAAAATCAAACATAAACTCACACAGATCCTTGTCTCTTTCCTCGCATACAAAAAAAAGGACCATTCTTTTGATAACGATATTAAACACAAGAAATAAAAATATACATGTGCCACACAGCCAGTATGAAATGATAATAATAAAAATGGTTGGACGCCTTTTGCCTTATTTAAGTCCTTAGCAAAGATGTTCGCTGTGAACGAGCATCAGCCTTTTTATTCCTTTAAGGATATAAAACCAAATATGTATATATTGTTCGCCGATGAGTGTTTAACTGTGTGTGTGTGGTACCTTATTACCACGCATGAGGACATTCAGAAGGACGACTTTGTGAATTATGTGAACGCAATTTGATGAAGAAATTACAACCAGCTTATGGTGTTAGTGTGATGCTGATGGTGATGGTGTGTTGCCTGCAAGGAGCAAAGCCTACCGAAAATGTGTCAAAGAAAAAGGGCAAAAGCATCAAAAACATTAGACGAAGAAGAACAACGAGGCCAAACCCACAAACCACGACGAAGACAACGACGACGACGGATTTCATTGCTTCAAGGACTCATTTGGTATAGAAGCCCATTTATTCGAGTCCTTCGTTCGTTATTATTTGTGATGCCCTTCCTCTTCTTCTGTTTCTTCGGAGGTCCTCCGTTTCACCAAATAAAAGAACCCTTTCGCAGGATGCTTCTCTACCAATGTTCTACCATCAGGATTAGTCATGGTGATAAGTAGTAGGCAGAGAAGTATTATATCGCGCTGGCAAGGACTCCTAAGACAATGATCCGTTTGAGGGATTTCTCGGCGAATCTCGTCTGTTTTTCGGTTTACTATCCTTTTTTTTACGTTTTATTCCAAGGCAAATCCTCTCCGATTGAAGTGTTATTTTGTGCGAGAGTGAGGGTGTGGTTGTGCCTAGGCAACCAGAACATCATCATACTCGTAATTGCAACATAAAACTTAGGAATAGACTAAGATGCTACGATGATGGAATGGAGGAAGTAGAGTAGATGTTGTTGGAATGTAGGAAAATAAAGTGTTACGCAAAAGTGCTTGAAGGATAAGCTAGGATTTTAATGGTCGACCTTGGGGATTTTGGATGGCACAGTTGTTTTTTTTCGGTTTTATTGATTTCGTTGCAAGAACCTGACCTGATTGAAATAATTTCAATGTGAGTTGGCGAGTTGAGTCAGTTTTTATTCGTAGTCCCTTTCACCCTGATCAGGTGGGATATGAGGAAAGCAGAGAATTATCCTTGAACTAAAACTCTTTATCGTCGCAAAAATGACTGAAAATAAAGTTCGAGAGAAAGGTTTGTTTGCGAACGTTAGGGAGCAAGTACATACAAAAAATCCTTCCTTTGAATGCTAATCAAAATAACTGCTGGACTCAGATGCTAGCTAAATTGGATAGTGCTGACCTTGAACTCTAAAGTTTAAATCCTTATTCCTTTTCTATAAAATTGAAATTCACAACCATTAGGAATTTGGTAATCAACAATATTCGAAGCATTTAAATTATTATTTATTGACTTTGCAGATCAAAAATGGAGGTAAAGGTCTTGTGAACTTTTCTAAGGTATGAACTATGGACCTTGGTGCTTAACGTTTGTAGAAAAATAAGTTAAAGAGGGCAGAAGAATTTTGAAATGGAATGGATATCTACCTACGTCAATAAATAAAACTTCCGTGTTTAAAAACCGATTGGTTAGTTTTTTGTATGGGTTTTTTACTGATTTTTTCGTTCATCAATCAACGAACATGATGTGAGGGAGCTGTGGTTTCAACCATAGGGTAACAAGTCGCATACCTCGTGCAACGATATTGATTAATTGAAACGTAATTGAAACGTAAATGGCTCTTAATCGCAATAATCATCAGTTTCTGACCGATCGCCGGGCCGTGCAGTAAACATAGAATAAATATTAGTCTCCGCCGAGTCAACGACTAGTACACAATTTAAACGAATACTATCTACCAGATGCTCCTGTAAATTCAGTTAATCAGACCAGTAAATTCAATTGAATCCAGTAAATCGAAGAGAGCAGCCTTGTTCCCAGAGTGGTAAGTATAAACGACTAGACTAACCGCAAATAGATTTGCTCCACCAGTGTTAAGGGGTCACACATACTAATCCAGTACCCGAAAATTGTTTTATTGGTTACCTTAGTCAGTCTCACGTTCAAATCCATTTTACGACACTAAGCCTGCAGTGATAGCCCACTCCAAGTGTCCAAGTGGCATATCTAACATCATACCGAAGGGAGGATCAGATGGACAAGAGCAACAAATCTCACCAAATTAAGCAAACGTTAGCCTTATAAATTTTAATATAATCATTTTCACTAACAGGAAGTTTATAAAACTTGAATATTTCTTAAAGTTTCCATGTACTCTTTTATTCCGACCCTGGACGGACCGGAGAGCTTACCTCAGCCTCGGAACAAAAGTACCTCACAGTTCAAAGAAGTAACAATTGTTTAATCTTGTTTGTTTGCTTATTAATCCCCGAAGCCATCATTCTGTCATTACGCTTTGTTTTTCAACTTTTGACGCTGTGTCAAACGCGTGTCTAACACTCACCAATAATTCTCTGAGTGCGAATGAAAAATTGAGGGCACCTACAATTTAACGCTGATTCCGAGCGACAAAGTTGAAAAGCACTTGTTTCACTACAGGCTGATATTCTTAGAAGTGTTGTCAGTTCTTCACAAGAGGCAGTACCATAAAAGATGAAATGAAAACTCTGTGGGCACGATAAAGATTTGAACCCACCCGTTCTGAGTAGCAGCCAACGCACATTCCACTACCCCTCGGGCACTATACTACACGACGCTGTCAAAAGTGGAGCTCTTAATGTTAATACCCTTATACCCGGGTAACGTTGGATAACCGCCGTTCTCCGTGTTTCTGGGTAGTCCTTATTACCTGATTTCAGGTACCCAATACCTAAAAACCCGATATTCAAATGGATAGCACATACTCGCTGGGTACCCGACAATATACGTTCGGTCTAACGGGTATTGGCGTACCTGGGAACAGAAATCAGGTACCCAGGTTATTATTATTACTATTTATTTTTATTTTGGCACTACAGTCCAGGTCAGACCAGGGTCTCATCCAACAAACGTCTTCAGCCAGCTCGGTCCCTAACTAGCTGTCTCCATTTTCGCACGATAAGTTGATTCAGGTCCTCAACCACCGAGTCGCGGTCTTCCTCTTCTGCGACGTCCTTCCGGATTGGATTCGAAGACTCTACGAGCCGGAGCATTATTTTCTATTCACTCTCCATGTCCCAACCATCTAAGTCGTTTGACCTTAACTTTTCTGGCTAGATTAGTTTTGCTGAACAGCTCTCACAGTTCTTGGTTGAATCTTCGTCTCCATTCTCCATTAATGCAGACAGGACAAAAAATCACTAGAAACATTTTTCTCTCAAAGCAGCATAAAGCGTTTTCATCGGATGTTGTCATGGTCCATGTGTCTGGACAATACATTAGGACCGGGATGATGAGGGTTTTGTAGAGTGTCACTTTAGTTGCTATGGAGAGGACTTTACTACTCAATTGCCTTCTAAGACCAAAGAAGCAGCGATTATAAATAAATAAAATAGAGTGGCACGACAGCTCTTGAAGAGCCAAGGCCTAAGTGGCTTACTCTCATCAACAATTCTCTAGGTGCGTGTGAAGAATTGAGGGGACCTACAATTTTACTCCGATTCATAACGGCCAAGTTGAGAAGCACTTTTTCATGACAGATGATACTCTTAGAAGTTTTGTCAATTCTTCGCAAGAGGCAGTGTCCGTGAAAGATGAAATAAAAACTTTGGGCCCGAGTAGGATTCGAACCCACGACGTTCTGCTTAGCAGCCATCGCACCTTACCACTAAGCTACGGACAGCAGCGATTGGCAAAAGTGATTCTTCGTTTAATTTCAGCGCTGGTATTGTCGTGTCTAGGTAGACGAAGTCCTTAACTACATTGAAGTTAAATCTGTCTATGCTGACGTAGGCTCCAACACGTCGATGTTAGTTGTCCTTTCTTGTAAATAGTAGGAACATGGTCTTGCCCTCGTTAACAGCTAGACCCATCTTCCTGGCCTTCCATCTCCATCTCAAGATTCACAAACTCTCCACTGACATCACGCATTGTTCTTCAAATTATGTCAATGTCGTCTGCATATCCTAGTGTCTGAGTTTTTCTGGGATGCTTAACCTAGACATTGCTCTTTAAAATTGGTCTCTACAGACGCTGTCACATGCGGCCTTAAAATCTATGCTGTGTCAAAAGTTCACACATTACGGCAGACAAGATTTTCAGGCGATGTTTAGGAAACTCATACCTCTGTAGTTGGTGCAATTCAGGGGATCTCCTTTCTTGAGGATCGGGCATACGATGCTGAGGTTCCATTCGTCGGTCATGCTTTCCTCTGACCAAATTTTGCAGATGAGCTGGTGCATCCTCCTTACCAAATTATCTCCAGCAGCTTAGAACAGTTCGGCGGCTAGCCGATCTGCTCCAGCGACTTGTAGCTGCATGTGTTCGCCGCCACTCATCGCTAAACCAGAGGTTTCGCTGTGGTGGTCGTGTAAGCCCTAGCACTTCAAAGGCGGCATGCCTGAAGAAGACTGCTTGGCAGTGCTGCCACTCTTTCTCTACATTTTGAGCTGTGTCATGCGTCGATTGCAATGTGATCAATCTAGTTGACGGTTGATTGATCAGGAGATTTCCATGTCCCCTTGTGAATATCGAGATGTGGGAATCGCGTACTTGCTACCATTTCGTCTCGCCCCGCAGCGAATTCGATTAGCCTAAATCCGTTATCGGAGGTGGTGTCGTGTAGGCTTTGTCGTCCGTTTATTCCACCAAAGATTTCTTCTCTATCTAGCTCATAGCATTAAAATCTCTAGGTAGACAAGTAATACTCGCTAAACCCGAATAGCAGTTAGACCAAATGCTTCAATTATATTATTAGGTACTACCTGGGCACTATAGTCATATAGTCATATAGTCAAAAGCCTTTTCAAATTTTACAAACAGCTGGTAATACGAGTAATATTGCGGAGAGTTATTGACCACTGTTTTGGCAACAATAAGTAGGCCGTTCAGTCTCAAGCTTGCTGATAAGACAGGTTCTAATGAATGACCCCTTACGGTGAAGGCTTCACCTAATATTGAGACAAAGGGTATAGTTTGAGAAGTGGTGGATGTCCAGACACCCGGGATGGTATCCCGTCGTTGTTAATATCTGGTTGAAATCTTATTATGCCAATGAAGTCACCTGAACAGAGTATGATACCTTGATGTGGTGTATCTTCTAGGGAGTTACATAACTCTTCTACTAACAAAAAAAATAAAATCTTATGAAAGTCCAATTTTCTGCAAGATTTCCATCGATAGTTAAAACATTCTTTTTTTTAAACCTCTCTCTCTTCGATTTTCGTACTCCACTCTATCAATATCCCCGAAATTTCAAAACCTTCACCAAAATTCTTACGATTTTTAAAAATCAAATTCCATACACAAAAATCCCTTCACAAAATTCCAACAAATAGGTGGGCTTCTGCTATATGCTAGATCTATGTCAAACTAGAAAACCTCAGTTGCTTGAGAGTCAAATCAATATCATCAGAAAATGTTCAAAACATACTCCTAACCTACTTCCAGTTTGTCACCAGTCCTCCCTCAATATCTTCTCTCAAAACGACTTCGAACAGAATTTAAATCTCCGGTGTGGGTTTTTTGGTTTTGCTTCGATTTTGTTTGGTTTCTCTCGATTTTGAGTTCAAAATGGAAATAATTTCCCAAAATTCTGTCCCATCTCACAAAAACCCTCACTTTCCAATTTAATCCTGGAAGATAAATCTTTTCACTAATTTCCGGTTTCATTCAAAATGTCGTCACCATAACTGAGATGGTATTGTGTGGAATGTGTGTGTGTGTGAATATCCTCATTCATGGATTTTTGGTCTGAGCCAAGAGTCTATTCAAAAAGTCATGTTTCCAAACACCTTACCTTGGATGTGTGGTTATCCTGGTCAGGGATTTAATTTCATTGAACAATTTCTGAAGCATCCAACAACAACAATCACTTCAAGAAAAATAAATTAAAAAGCCTCTTAGGACAGCTCAATTTTTAAGTGTCTCGTTTTTTAAATCTTCCTGCAAACCTTCCTTATCCTAATTAGAATATCAGAATATAAAGGATCTCCTGAGAAATAACACAAAAGAGTCAACGTTATCAACGGCACGGACAGCAGTAGCGCCCGCCATCTCGTGGAGGCGCAACCTAACTCTCGAATATGTCACAAAGATTCTGTTTGATTTTCACTTCCAGTTGTGAGATTCCAACGAGCCGTCAAGGGACGAGTTCACTTTACATAAATCACCACGCTGCCTTTTTTATTTGCACTGCTTCTCAAGATCGCCTTTTTACAGGACCATAAAGGACGCTGTAAAGGATAGCGAAGGTTAGGCACGAGTCGTATTTCGATTGTTGGGAGAGAAATATTCTTCGCTACCGAAAAATAAAAGCTGGAAGAGAGAAAAAAGGGATGTAAGAAACAAAAACAGAGATTAATCTTTCCATTTTATCACGGACGGAAG
>CAKKXW010000003.1:16075515-16087475 GCA_920937365.1 Sphaerophoria rueppellii | reverse complement strand
TGAGGGGTTGATATTAGCTTTGGTTAGGCGCGGTTTCTCCTCTACATGGGTCTAGTTTCTGTCAACCCTGGGATAATGCTCCTAATGCCTAAGAACATCTCTTCGATAAATAGCTTCGTTACAATTTAATAATTAAATATTTATATTAATTTATAAAATGACTTTTTTTGCATTTCTGCATGGTGTGCCATATCTGATCCAAACCATAAAACTCATATTTCCCGAGTTTTTCGGAAAAAAATGAAAAATCCTGAAACACGTGACTTTTATTTTTGCTAAATCTATCCAATATTTTTTTTTTCATCAAAAAAAAAATCATGCAGTAAGGGGTTAAATATTTTTAACGACAAAAAGAAAAATATAAATGTCTCGAATTGTTCAGCAACGCAAACGCTTCCAAATTCACCGCCACTATAAGGCTTAAATGCACAATTCTTGAATGGTTTTAATTAATTTTCGTTTTGAAAACTCTCTTTGAAAGTATCGCCAGTTTAGGCAAATCAATTTTTTTATTCACACTTTGAAATATTTTCGATTAAAGCTATCGTCTTTCTTCTTATTCCAAGCTCTAAAATTACTCCAAATTGCAGTTCTTAAAATTAAGGGCTTTGTTAATGCTTCGCGCATAATCTTTGTTTGAATGTTTTGAATGACTGATTGTTCACAAATATATCCTTGGATGCACTGCTTTGAGTCTCTGGGTCAGTCTACCTCAATTAGATTTCAAGAATCTGAAATTTTGTGACTATAAAAGAATATTTTCTCTTGTCTGTACATTGCAATTATATGTTCCTGTTATATTTTTTTCCCCAAAAAAGATTCCAGAATTATCTCCTCTACTTAAGATACTATTCTTTTCTTCCTTTTCTTTTTTTCTTTTTTTTTCTCTCTTTTTCTTAAAAAATTCTGACTATCTTGAAAAACGTACGAGAATAAAAATGTTCAATACTTAAAGTTTTCACTGAGAAAACCTAGGTATACTTGATTTAATTTTCTTTAGTTTTTCACAGTATTGAAATTCGGAGTAGTAACAAGTGTTTTCATTAAGGTATTGTTGCAGATATTTTTTTTTCCAGACTAAGGTACCATTCACAACAATCGTAAGCGAAAAAAAAAACAGAGTTTTCAAAATTTTTGCGATCTATCAACATACCAGCTTCGGCAGCATTCGTTTTCTACAAAAATCGCCAGCTTCTCTGAGGCCACCTGTGGGATGATATGAGACACTTAAAATCTTTGTCTCCTCCTCTGTGCCACGTAGGTTTATGTTATGTGTTCTTCCCTTCTATGTGTCTATCTGTCTCTCTCTGTTGTATTATTGTTCTGTTCTGTCCCAGCCGATGGCCTTAGTCGCCAGTGCTGCTATGTGTCTGTAGCTATCGTTACATTCATGTGCGAACACTGTGAAATGTCAATGTCAATTTCAATATTTTTAGGGTTGCCAGGTATTCAACTTCGAATGGTGTTCAATTTTTCTTGGTCGAGCAAAATTTTGACTTTGGGGTAATTTTTCGATTTTTGATTTGACGAAAACATTATTAAAACAACTCATTGAAAAGTGCATCCGAAAACCCACACATTTCATGGTTCTTGGCGATAACATAAAACAGTTAAAAATCTAATTTTGGCACATGTCAATTGGAGTTGTTTTTTTCTAACTGATAGATTTTAGGTAAGAGGCTTAAAAGTTCACTTATGCGTAGCCGACTTGCTGTCGAAACCCTAATTACTTTAACTCTTCTCAGGAAAAGTTAAGTTTGGGGTATGAATGTTTACTTGAAAAACCAATTTTATTAGATTTTCAGGTCATGATATTTCAAAATATGATAATTTTTGCACAGACTATCGACCCCTTTGTTAAAATATTCTTTTATCACTGCTGTTGCAGTGATTTTTTTCAACAGCTTAATGAAAATGTTATACCACACTCATATCTAAACAATTTTCAACTTTCCTAAATGTCCAAGGAGAACAAAATTAATTACCATTGGTACACAAAATAACAGTTTAACACCAAAATATAAAATTTTTATTTAGTGTAAATGTACATTAATATTTTCTCAGGTAAACAATGAGGCTAATGTTAAATCCTGTCATAAATTCTTTATTATCCCTTAAAAGATATCCATAAAATATTTTACGAGTGTCATAAACATTGTAGCTCCAACAAAGTTATTGCATGACGCTTCCCTTATTTTTTTTTTCCGCCCCGCCTTTAGTACGAGAGATTTGAAGCTCGATACATAGATTATGACGAACTATCCGCAACCATCATACCCATCCTGGTTCCTGTTATAGAAACGAAAAAGGATACTAATAAGAATTCGGTTTGCTGAATATTTTAATGTTTGTATTTGCGTTCATAACTTCATGAGCCATAATATTATTTTCTCGTCGAATGTATTTTTTGTTTGGCTCTCATACTTCATTCAGTTTTTGTTTTTGGTTGTTTTGGCCGTCAACATTTTAATAACTTTACCCGCACTTATAAAAATTGAAATGACCATCACAGTTTTATGCCGTCGTAAAAATGAAGGCAGTATTTTTTCCAACATCGTTATTCTGGTGGAGGTTTTTTTTGTTTTGGTCTCAGCTCTCAGCTGTCCTGTGGCTTATGGACATTTCAACACTTTCCAAAGCCATTGTTGATAGTGCCTCAAAGTCCAGTCAACAAATTGGCTCTGCATACAAAAGGGAATTTTATTGTTTTGGGGCTAGTCCGCTAAGTTTTAGTCAAATTGTAGACAATTTTTCCATGATGCTTATTCCAAACACAAAACTAGCCATCTTCGTAGTTCTCTTGTTATAAAATGGGTTTCAGGGACGTTTCATTTTCATTTCATTTTTCTTTTATTTCAAACAAGATTTACATGGATACATTAAGATTTAAATCTTTTAGAGCATCAAAAAAATTATATTACAATTAATGTTACTAACAGAAAAAAATTAAATAAAATAGATTAGAATAAATAGCACTAAAGCCTTTACTAATAAATATATCTTTAGTTAAAACATTTGAATAAACCACCTAAAGAAATAAAACAAAAAAATTTAATTATTAGTTATTAAGAAAAGAGAAAAGAATCAAAAATAATATTAAAAGTAGTAAACATAAAGTCAGTTAGTATAGTGCAAAAATAATTTATTCCTGAAAGCTGAAGGTGAGGCCGTGCATTGCAACTCGTTAGGAAGTAAGTTCCATTGACGAATTGCTGTTACGTAAAATGATCGTTCTGCATTTTGCGATAGAAACGCGCCAAAATAAGTTTTAAGCCTCTTTGTGACTGGGCAAAAATTAAGTCCTCACTGAGGTAACTGGGACACCTTCTGTGAATAATATTATGTAGTGTCAGAATAAGCCGAAAGTTCAAGTAGTCATCTAAATTCATTTCTAGGATAGTATGCCGCAAATGAGACACACTCGTGTGTCTCGGGGCATTATAAATAAACCTAATACAATCATTAAAAGCTACATTAAGTTTACGCTTACAATCACAATCTAAAGCAGGATAAATGCAGGCTTTATATGAGAAAAAAGGCAATAATAAGGATTTAACGAGTTGTTTCTTAACATGAGGCAAAAATAATTCAGAAGAAGACCTCAAACTACGTAATCCCCCATATATTTTTCTGATTGCATCTGTATGGCAGTATACAACAGCTGACATTAACATTAATTTTGTAGCCTAAATAGGCAACATCCTTAACATAGGTTATGACCACATTATCAAGAACTACTGCAGGTAAATCAGAGGGGTCATACTCAGCTCTAGAGCAATACATGGCTAGAGACTTAGCAGGATTTAATTTCATGCGATTTTCATTAGACCAACTTAAAATATGACTCAAATCCTCATTTATTCTTGCAACACAATCTGCCATCAAACCAGTGGGGCGAAAGAACTCTATTTCTTTCTTTCACATCATCCGCATATAAGTGAACTCGACAGTTGCAAATTATATCAGGAAGGTCATTTATAAAAATTGAAAAAAGTAGGGGACCCAGTACTGAACCTTGGAGTATTCCTATGTTAGAAGTTACGGTTTTTGAAATACCAACATCTGTTTTAATCATTTGGACTCTACCTGCTAAATAATTATACAAAAGCTTCAGTGATGTGTTAGAAAAATTATAAGTATGCTTTAGTTTAGCAAGTAAAATAGAGTGATCAATGCAATCAAATGCCTTAGAAAAGTCTATGAGCACAATGATACCATTTTTATCTGAATCTAGGGCATATCGGTGTCTGTTGTGAGTCTGATAACAGCAGTTTCACAACTGTATTTATTTCTGAACCTAGATTGCCATTTGAAGAGAAGATCATAGTTATTGATATAGGTCTGTATTTGGTCATGCATAATTTTTTCCAGCAACTTACAAGGAAATGATAAGATGCTAATGGGCCTATATTCAGATACATTCAAAGGGTTTGCTTTTTTCGAAACTGGAATGACGTTTGCGTGTTTCCACACATCTGGAAATCTACCACTATACAAACAATAGTTGAAAATGTGAAGTAAATAGTTAATAACGATTGGAAGAACAATTTTTAAAAGTTTTGGGGAAATATCATCAGGACCAATCGCATTACACTTAATAGACTTAGCAGATTTAAATAGTTCACTAGCATCAATGCAAGCAAATGAAAAAGAATTATCACTGTCAGGCAATGTTAGAATATCATCTGGACTTCTATTTCTGGACAAGGACAGATAAAGAACACCAATCATCTCGTCAGCACTGAAAGGACATTTAGTGTTTTTATCTTTCTTCACACCAAGTTTTTTTTAGGTTACTCCAAAGCTCCTTTGTACTCAGCGACGGATCAAGTTTTTGCAAAAAGTAAGCGCGTTTAGATTTACGAATCAGCGAGTTCACCTTATTACGTGCATGTATACATATTGTCTTTTATTGTACTCACAAGATTATTTTTAAAACTTCGAAACAAGAGCTCCCTTTCCCTTATAAGGTGTTTAATAACCAAGGGCAACAATTCCTTTTTAGTTCTTTAGTAACTACTGGGACATAATCATTGTACAATTGTGTGATTAAACTGTTGAAAAGTGACACTTTGACATTGACATCAGCCGAGTAATATATCTCATCCCAATCAGACCTTCTGAAATTTGTCGACAAATCCTCATCTAAATAAAGCTGATTGTTCGAGAAAAATTACTTCTATAATATTCAAATTGTAGTGAGCAGATTATAAAGTCGTGAATGAACTCAGAAGTACGTCTTATTTGGTCATTACCCAAAATTTTACACTTAGAAGTGGTCAAAAACATGTCTAAAAGCGAAGGGTTAGCATCCGACTTAAAACAAGTAGGCCAACGATTATTTACAACGGATAAACAGAACTTGTCACAAAAATGATTTATTAACCTTGTAAAACTATTGTTAACAAAAAGATTTACGTCGAAGTCACCACCTAATAAGATGTTACTGTATTTTGGACCCAGTCTAAGTAAAGTTTCTTCTAGTTCTCCAATATATTCATCTTAAAACATGTTTGGTGGGCTGTAGATACATACAATTAAGTATTTATCTACTAGACAATTCACTTCAATGCAAATAAAATCAATACTCGAATAATTTTTAGACTTATAAACTGGAAGCGCAGAAATATTTTGAAGTACATAAACACAAACTCCACCTCCAACCCTATCTATTCCTGTCTCTTCTATGTAAGTTATAACCTGGTAAAGAAACTAAATTATCCAAGATACTATTGTTCAGCCAAGATTCAGACACCATAATAACATCAATTATAGAAGTACTAAAGACTTGATAAATCATAGTATATTTAGCCCTTAAACGACATATATTGAGTCCAGCCCTTAAACGACATATATTGAGTCCAGCATACGCTCCACACAACACATTCAGAACGCACCTTACTATGTCAGGATCTTTACAAATAACCATTATATTTTGACAAACGTTGCAGAAAACGTATTTTTGAACACATCTTACCAAAGCATGTAGCAAGGGTTTTACGAAAATTCTTCAATGACTTAAAATTACTTACCTACATTATACCTACATCTATTCTGATTGATGGTTTGTATAGAGAATAGTTTAGCCAAGACGAGAAAAATATATTAACGAAGGAGGAATCTTTTTTCCCATCTTTAAATCGGAAATATCAGTTCTAAAAAACTCCACAAAGTAGGATTAGCCAAACAATTGTTTTTACAAAATGTCTACCGTCTGCAAGAATGTCTTGGAATCAGTTTTAAAACTGTGATGGTATTTTAAGTTTGTAGCTGAGGTATGCTCAGGGAAGTCCAAAAATACCGAAATTAAACTCATGGTCTATTTCTTTAATTAAATAATTACTGTACAATTCGTTAGTATTCGTTAATCAATAAACTGGTGGAATACCGGTATGTGATCCTCTCCTGCTACTGATAGGCTCAATTAGGTGTTGTCTCTCCCGGACAGTGGTTTCTTATGCTTTTCAATGACGGGGTTTGCCTACTGAAATCGAAACAGGTTAATCGCCACTTAATGTGGTTAATGACGGTCGAAACCGGTACAACCGGCCGCCGAAACCTGTAATCGCTGTATGAACAGGTAAATCGCCACTAACCGTGGGTAATTGCGGTCGGAACCGGTACAATCGCCGCCGAAACGGGTATAATCGCTGTGTAACAAGTTAATCGCCACTTACCGTGGGTAATCGCGGTCGACACCGGTACAACGACCTTACTTACTTAATTATGGTGGCTCTACAGTCCAGGTCGGACCAGGGCCTCACCCAACAAACTTCTCCAGCCAGCTCGGTCCCTGCCTAACTGTCTCCAGTTTCACACGACAAGTTGGTTCAGGTTCTCTACCACCTGTGTGCTCCACCGGAGTTGCGGTCTTCCTCTTCTGCGACGTCCTTCCGGATTGGATTCGAAGACTCTACGAGCCGGAGCATTATTTTCCATTCGCTCTAAGTCGTTGGACCTTAACTTTTCTGGATAGTTCACTGTCGCTGTAAAGCTCGTACAGTTCTTGGTTGAATCTTCGTCTCCATTTTCATTCATGCAGACAGGACCAAAAATCACTTGAAGAATTTTTCTCTCAAAGCAGCCGAAAGCGTTTTCATCAGATGTTGTCATAGTCCATGTCTCTGCACCATACGTGAGGACCGGGATGATGAGGGTTTTGTAGAGTGTCACTTTAGTTGCTCGGGAGAGGACTTTACTACTCAATTGCCTTCTAAGTCCAAAGAAGCAGCGATTGGCAAGAGTGATTTTCGTTTGATTTCAGAGCTGGTGTTGTTGTCTGAGTTGATAGCGGATCCCAGGTACACTGAAAAAAATAACCGTTGTCATATTGAAAATTACTGGTTGTTAACCGAAAATTGTCATATCGATGAAAAAAATGTTGAATGTGATGTAACTTTTCAAAAGTCGTCTCACAATCTTTCAAGCCAAATTGTAAACCTAATATAATAATTTGATTCTTCTTTTTTGTATAATTTGATTAAATTTAAATCTTAAGATAATAAGTATTAAAAATAAGACAACATGTTTTAAAATGCTAAATGATTAAAATAAAAACAAAAAAATACAAATCTTACAACTTGATAGTAAATGGGACAATTTTAAATTTTCAATATCTTGTTGCTAGTTTGAAAATCAAAGTTTTCGTTTTGACACCTGAGATGATCAAATAGAATATAATGGTTGTCAATATGAAAACCTTAGGTTGTCCGTCAGTTAATTAAGAACTACAATCATCATATGTACAACAATGATTGTCAATATGATTACTACCTAAATACAACAAGAGCATTGAAAATAAAATCATCATATTGACAGTTATAGTTTTTAATGTGATGATTGAATTTTACCGGCATCAAATTGAAAACAAGATTTGCTTTATTGATAATTGCGATTGTAGGAATGTAAATCAAAATAAATAGAAATATGTAAACAAAAAATAAATAAGTTCCTTAGCGAAGACTTTTCGTCGACAAACATTTCGTATTTAAACCCATGTTGATGATGGAGTTAAATAACGCCCTATAAAATAAGGCCCATATAAAATGCGGCTTTATTTCCAAGACGAATTTGAAAAAAATATTTATGGAAATAAAGCCGAATCTTATTAGGAAAAATTTACAAAAAAAAATGGCATCTGGCCTAGTTTCCACGTCTAAGTAGGGATAGGGCCCAATTTTGATTTTGTTGACAATCTTTTGAAGAAGAAACAGAGATTTACTTTCAATAGGTCCGCAATTTTTTTTGATTATTTGCAAAACCTTCGGATGGAGTCGATTTTTGCAAATTTAAATTTTAAAAAATGTGCACGTGCGTCGCACAAACTTGTTTCTGTATTCTTAGATTTAACTATTTTTTTTAAATAGCTATAAAGGAAAAAATATGAAATATTAAATATGCATACAAGAAAACAACACATTTTATCTAAACAAATATAGTTGCCATAAAATTTCTTAAGCAATTGTTGATTTTTTTTTTTTATTTTTAACTTCCCAGACAGAGTTTTCGCATATCTCCATGTTTCGAGGTCACTAGAATCCGAATCAACCCTTTTTATCTTTCAGTGTTCCGAAAAAAATTTACATAGAATGTTTTAAACAAATCGTAAGAGTCGTTTTTGAGAAAATTTAAAATAACATTGATAAATAGGATTTTTCGAACTATTGTTGTTTATGATTATGATAATGATCATAGTTGTAATGCATAAATGTCATATTTACGATTGCTGTTGTCAATACGATGATTGACCACATGAAGTAAAATTGACAATTATTCGTTTCAATAAGAAAATCGAATTAATCTTGAATTGAACAAGAACAAACAAACACAAACGACAAATTGCTTATGCCGTTATTCAAATTATTGTATAGAAAACCGTAATTGTCAAGTTGAAAAACGCAGTAGTCAATGTGATGGTTTAACCGTTTTTAAAAATCATATTTACAATTGCGATTGTCAATACGATGATCGACCACATAAGGTTAACTATGGTCATCAAGTTGACAATTATTAATTTCAATATGAAAATCAAATTTATCTTGAATTGAACAAGTAGTGTAAGTGTAATCCTCATTCGGTAGTCGTGCATCAAGCTAATCAGACGTTCGTGTCTCGTGAGTGTAATGTAAAAAAGTGGAAAATATTAAAATAAAACAAGAAAAAACAAAAAATAAATCAATTATAAATTAAACAAATTAACTGAAGAAGAATAGTGTTACAGGTAAGACAATTATATATATATATATATTTTTTTTGTAGAGTTATCTGTAGGTAAGAAACATTCAACTTTATTTATTCAATATACAGTGTCGCACTTAATTATTGGCACATCAAACATTTCAAACCAAATGCTGTTTTAAATCCATTGAGAACAAATAATGTTGACTATTTTATTATTATTTAGTGGATACATATATTTTTAATCAAATGCAGGTCATTTTATGTGAAAATTGTGTATTTGCTTTGAGAAAATTTATTTAGTTATGTGCGCTGGTTGTTACGCAGAACGCGTGGGTTCGAACTCTGTTCGTTTCCATAGTTTTTATTTCATCTTTAACGGATACTGCCTCTTGCGAAGAACTAACAACACCAAGAGTATAAATCTGTCATGAAAAAGTGCTTACTTTGCCATTCGGAATCGACGTCAAATTGTAGGTCTCCTCACATGCACTCAGAGCATTGTTGATCAGTGTAAACCACTTAGACTTTGGCTCTTCAAGAGATGTCGCGCCATTTTTTTTATATTTTGTTGAGAAATTCAGTGGATAATCGATGGTTTGAAAGGACTTAAACAAAATTTAATACCTTTATCTATTCGTAATAGTATTCACGTTTTTTTACTTTTACAATCGGCTATTCAAGAATCTCATTCTGTTTTGTAATCTGAGGAGTGCTATTGATACTTCCTTTAATCATTTATTTTCTTATCATAACCGAAACTTCTTTGACTCGACTTCCAAAAAAACACTAACAATAACACCAAAACTAACACCAACACCAACACCAACACCAACACCAACTCCAACACCAACACAAAATAAATACCAAAACCAACAGCAGCAAAAATTCCTTTATGTTAATAATGATTAACATTAATGTTTATACCAACACAGCCACCAACACCAACACCAAAACCAACAGCAACACCAATACCAGCAACAGCACCAGCACCAAAACCATTACCAACAGCAACACCAACATCAGCACTAACACCAACTTTAACACCAATACAATATTACTCTAAATATTATATCTAAATTTCATGGGATTTTTTATGTTGTAGATTGACAAGAACTTTCACATCATATACCCCGAAAGTTCCTCCATCCTTTCGTTGTGGTAGCCAATCTTCAAAAACTAAGACAGTTCCTGATCAAAAACATAAAGGATAACTAAGTATTGGACTACGTCAAAAACACAAAAGAAGAGGACTTTGATAAAGGTAAAATACTTTTTGATGCTTAACAGAAATTATTCTAACTGTTTCTTGTAAATTTATTATAGATGAAGTTATTTTCCGAGTTCTCAAAAGTCTGCACAATTATCTGTTCCCAATGAAATACCACCAAAGGATAGATATTTGCTTTTTATTTGCCAAGCTCAACACCAACACCAGCACCAACTCTAACACCAACACACCAATACCAATACCACCGAAAAAACAAAGCTCAATACCAGCACCAACACTACCGCCAACAGCAAAACCAGCATCAACACCAACACCAACAGCAACACCAATACCAACAATAACTCTAATACCAACACCATCACCAACTTTAACACCAATAACAACATTAAATCCAATAAAAACACCAACACCTGCACCAACAGCAACCTATTTTCATAAGAATTATATGTATGTATATTTACGTTGACGTAGTTGTAGACAATAATGAATAATTAAATATGTTCCAAAAAATTAAATCTGCCTTATATTTAAGACAATCTTTGTAACATATTTTTCAGAAAAAGGGGTGTGGTATACAGGAAAGCTTCTATAGTATTGAAAAACACGGTAATCTGATTGAACATCGAAATTATAAAGTGTATCATAATGTTTGTAATATTGAAAACCAAGCAAATTTTAAATTTTCAAATTAACAACTACAGTTTTCAATTTGACAACCAAAGTTTTCATACTAACTCCCGTGGTTTTAAATTAGTTAATTGTGTTTTTCAATATGATTACTGCAGTTTGTCAATTTGAGAACCACGATCTTCAAATTGACAATATTGATTTTCAATCCAACAACCACTGTTTTCAATTTATCAATCGTAGTTCTCATACTAACTACCGTGGTTTTAAATTGGTTCACTGTTGTTATCAATATGACTACTACGGTTGTCTAGTTGACAACCGTGGTATTCAATTTGAAAGTCTTGGTTTTCAATAAGACTTCCTCGTTTTCAATTTGATAATTTGGGTTTTCAAAACGACTACTGCAGTGTTTAATACGACTGCCATAGATTTCAATATGACAACCATGGTTTTCGATTTGCCAACGCAAATTATCAATGTGAATTCGAATCTTGAATTTGTCATTCATTGAAAATTTTAAATTGTCATATTTACTATTGCGGTCATTGGTTGTTTCATATATCAGTGAAAAATTGATCATTTTGAGTGGTTTTCATGATTATTTGATGTTCTCATCTTTTAACTCTCACCGCTGAATTTCAAAATAATTTCTTTGTTTTACTGGGTGAGTGATACTTTTTAGTGTATGCTCTGCCATATAAGCAAATTTTGGTGCTACATAAAATTGTATCGCTCTCGTTACATGCCGCAACAAGTTGCAGCCGCCGCCGTCATCGCTGCCTGCTGTATTAAGCCATCAACACATCATCAGAACAACTCTTATCTTTGACTCCAACTTGTGCTGGATGCTTAATGCTGATCTATCCGCTTCTCATCTTTTCACTTTTGGGATTGTCGTTGTCGTCACTTCTACTTGGAATTT
>CAKKXW010000003.1:16049486-16065143 GCA_920937365.1 Sphaerophoria rueppellii | reverse complement strand
A
Organism: Sphaerophoria rueppellii; assembly: GCA_920937365.1. Taxonomy (NCBI): domain Eukaryota; kingdom Metazoa; phylum Arthropoda; class Insecta; order Diptera; family Syrphidae; genus Sphaerophoria; species Sphaerophoria rueppellii. The sequence continues at coordinate 16,065,142 of CAKKXW010000003.1, read as the reverse complement.
GTATTTTCCAGTTTTCACCGTTCAGAATGTTATAGATCTCGAGGTCACTTAACTCGTTCTTACTATAGTAAACTCTTCGGAGTTCTTTTAAAATCGGACATCGACCTAAAAAGTGCGTTACATCTTCGCGTTCATTTAGGTTGCACATTGAGAACAATTGAGCGAGGTCACTTCTGTGGGGCATAAAAATAAGCCGTAGCATTTCCACTCTTGCTTTGAAAGTAGTAGATATCATTGGTATAGTATGTGAAGAGTTTAAGTAATTTCTTAACTCCAAGTTGTGTGTTAGATTTCGGTACACTAATCGGTCACTCAAAGACCGTGCTTCTTCTAGAAATAACATTCGTTGTTTCTCATCGTATTTTTGGAGCAGACCGTATAATTGTATTTTCAAATCATCTAGCCTATTTTCATTTACTTCTAATGAGATCCCACACTCGTTTGCAATTCTTTCCCATTCCGTAAACCAAAGTATTTTGTTTCTTAGCGCATATAAAGCAATCTTTTTGGGAAGCCGAGCGTCATTCATTTTCAACACTTTTAAGAGAGAATGAAGTTTAAGAGTGGATAGAAATAACGGAGATAATCCAGTTTCTAGATAAATAGAGTAGTTCGGGCAGGAAAACGGAAGTTTAAACATTTTTCTAATAAAGAATCGAAGTAGTTGCTCTACAGTTTCGCACCATAGAACATAATAGCTCGAGCTGTGGATTCGAACACCTTGAATTTGTCGTTTTTGGAAATATATGAACTGTTAAAAATGTTTTTCCAATCATCGCAAATAGCTGCTTTTACTTTTTCGAGCTTCGTATTTAAGTGATGCTCCATATTAAGATTATACGACAGCTTTATTCCAAGATACTGAAATTGTTTGACAACATCCAGTCTTTCACTTCCAAAAGTCCATTTCTCATCCTGACTTAGTGCTCCAGAACCATTTTTAAAAACTAACACTTTTGATTTATTTGTATTGACATGTAAGTTCCACTTTTGGCAATAGGTTTTCAGTTTATTGATCATAGACTGCAACATCTTAGGATCTTCGGGTAATAAGACAATGTCATCGGCGTAGAGGATGACTTTAGTTTTCATCCCCGCCAAGGATACTCCTCCCGGTAGTGCTTCTGTAATGTCGTCGATAAATAATGAAAACAATAAATGACTCTTACAACATCCTTGGCGAACTCCTATTTCCACGTCAAATTTTTGTGAAACATGATCACCATCACATACCGTTGCAGTTGTAGATTCATATAGTTTTTCTATTGCTTTTAAAAACTTGTAAGAAACTCCTATGCAACTTAGTTTATAAAACAGACTTTTTCTATCAATAGAATCAAATGCGGCTCTAAAGTCAACAAAGAAAGCGTACATTTTTTGTTTTCTATTCAATTTCATTTCTGCTAAATTGGCCAGTACAAAAATATTGTCTACAATGCTATAGCCTTTTCTGAAGCCGGCTTGAAACTCGCTTAGTTTGCTGTTACTTATGACTTTTAGATTTTTATAGATTTTTAGGGCGGAGTTCAGTAGCGAAATGCCTCTGTAGTTACTTGGAATAGCAGGATTTCCTTTTTTATAAATGGGTGTTAAAAGAGCGTCATAAAAGTAATCTGGAACAATCCTAAACTGATATATTATAATCAAAGAAGTTACCAAATGCTTCTTAAACTCATATGGACTATTTGTAGAATTCAATTGATAATCCATTCGATCTGGGTGCTTTATTTGAAGATGTATTTACTAGTGCATCACATACTTCATCACACGTTATACATCCATCCAATATGATGTCTTCGTTTAAAGGTTTAGCAAATGACCAGGTAGTATGAACGTCGTCTTGAGTTGCGCTTGCTATGAAAAAACATCTTAATTCATTTATATCTACTTTCAAAGTGTTGGTTGTAGTTATACCGTTAATTTTCTTTGTTATCTTCCAAAATTCCGTCTTTTACATTGCTCAGCCGTAGGGCCAATCTCTCGTAATGCATAATTTTTTTCCTCTTACATATTTTCTTAAACTCTTTTGTTGATTTAAGATATTGTGCTTTAAGTACGCTGTGAGTGTTGCTGTTTCTGTACAGTCTTAGCCAAGCTAAGGACTTACTTCTTGATTTTGCACATTCATAATCGTACCGTTCATTTTTGAAAATAATTTTTGAGGCCTGGTTAGTTTGCATAATTGATGCCGCATTTATTAAAATACTTTCAAGTTCGAAGAATGGAGTAAAATGTTTGGCAGGTCTAGTATTAAGGGCCATTGTCACACCCTCACAAAATTCATTCTTTAAATACTCCTTCCATCTGAGTTTTTCGATTTGTGTACTTTTGGCTTGCTTATACTTTGGTAACGACTGTATTTGAACCCGATTTTCACCTGAATTGGAAAATGATCTGAGTAAATTTCGTTTAAAACAGAAAAATCCTCAACAGCTGCAAGCCAGTCTCCGCCGACAAGACAGTAATCTATAACACAGTTACCTTGCCCTCCAGCAAACGTGAAGCTTCCCAAACTGTGGCTCGATGATTTTCCATTCAAAACTGCTAAGCCAAAAGAATTGCACATTTCCAGTAATTTCTTACCCTCTTGATTGCATACGAGATCTTTTAAATTTCTGGTTTCATATCCGTACTTTATGGCAGTGTCTTTAGTTCCGATTCGGGCATTTATCTCCCAGCACCATTATATTCACAAAATTACTGTTTACTAAAACATCGTACAGGGTCTCTGGTCCAATGGTTGCAGTTAATATACTAGGGGACGATATAAAATGATTTAAGATCGACAGTGATGACTACTATTGGAGTGTTTTCATTAAAAATAATTTTACAAAAGTCTTTTGGCAGTATTTTTTGGAGTGCTATCAAGAACCCACCACTGGCTCTGCCTCTTGCTTGAGTTCTATTCGCAGAAATCCATCCACATTTATGGTTTGGAAAATACTTTTCAAATCTGAAAATCTATTCACCTTATACACTTGCTGAAAAGCAGCTCCCACGGTCTCCACTTTCTCCTGCGGGTCTTCGATAATAAAGAAGTCATCGTCCAAGACGGCTTCCTCAGGATCAATTTGCGCTGTCAGAAGTACGTCTCTGTTCTCTACTGTCCTCTGGAGCTTAAGACATGGAAGGTCGTTCTGATTTTTGGACCTAAATATCTTATTAATTTCAGGGAACATACTCGGGTCGCTAGAATTAACGGCCCGAATTGTATTGTCCCAGTACAAATTAATTGATTACCTGTAGTTTTCCTTGATCAGGGTGTTTACGTTCTTAATCGACGACTTCAGTGTCCTAATCTCTACGTCGTTCGGGTCTGTAAATCGTCTGTACAAGTTTTTAAGTCTTGTCAATAATCCTCTTTTCTGTCTGTGCAGTGCTTCTATGGTCGCGTTACTGTAGACGTTGTTTTGGTCACCATCTTGTAGGCAATGTTCAAGACTCAGGAGACTTATTCACCATCTACAGTTCAGAGAATCGCTTTACTTGAGGATCGAACATACGATGCGGAGCTTCCATTCGTAGGGCATGCTTTTCTTCGAGCAAATATAGCAAATGAGCTGGTTCTGGTGCATACTCCTATAACAAATTCATTTCTAGTTGCGTTGTATAGTTTGGCAACTAAGCTTTTTGTTCCAGTGGTTGTTCGTAATTTTCACTGTGCTCTGCGAAGTTATAGTACAACTTCAGTTTGATGGATTGTTTAACCTTTTCGTAAAAATTCTGAATCACATTCCTCCTGTGGCATCCTATATCTTCTCGATAGTTCACTTTTCATCCCTCCGGCAGGGACCCTCCTCTTTTTTGCTTTCCGAGAAGTCGGTGATCATCTCTCCTTTTCTGTTCGCAGAGTCGAGAGCAACTCGAGTCCGCACCGCTTCGTACCTATACCTCTCGCAGTCACGCACTCATCGTCAAATCAAAGGTTTCGTTGTTAATGGGGTAATTTAAATTTAGGTCGATTTTAGAATACCATAAGTTGGTATGGATAAAATTAAAACATACTGGAATATAATTATTCATCTTCAAATCTGTGAATTAATTAAATGTTCCCTTTTCTCCAAGTAAAATCTGAATGGAACAAATATTAAAGCCCTTATTTCCTCCCTGGAAAAAAAATGAAAAAAAAGTATTTTGCCTAAGCAAACCTACTCTACTCGCTTTTTAAACAAGTAGGATAGTCCTTAATACATGAACAACAACAAAAAACCCTAAGCATTTGCCCACTTCAACTAAATGGTTGTTGAACTGCAACCGCTCCATCATACTCCACTCAAACCAGATTCCCTCCATTCTCGATAATAATTATTTTTGCATGCTTCCACAGATCCGTGAATGGCAGCATACCAAAAAAAAAAAAAAAAACCAAGACGAAAAAGTCGGAAAATTCAGAGCTTCCTCAACGAACCTTCAATAACTTCAAACTGCAAGAAAAAAAAAAACGATAAGAGCAGGCACCACTTTACTTCCCCATAAGCTCAACTTGGTCGTTCCAAATAGACTTTCACGATACTACAAGCAGTTCACTAGTGCTTCCTTGGAGAGGAGATGAGTGTACCTTCGTTTCGGGGCAGAAAAAATAATCAAAAATATAAAAAATAAACGGAAATAATTATGCTATTCCGCTGAACCACGTTCATGCATTTCAAAATAGACCCTTGACGATGCGCCACCGCGTTTCGCATCGCTTTACTGTACGCCACTCCCGATATCAGAAAATTATTCTAAAATGCGGTTAAACTTCTTCCCATCACCACATTACAGAAAAATCCCACGCCATGAATTCCCTCCAGGAAGCATAAATACAACCAAAAACGAAAAAAAAAACTTTGAAGGAAAACAAACTTCCTTGCCACCATAACGCAATGAATAACGTGTTTCACCCGAGACGAGCTAAAAAGGACGAAAGAACGAAAGGACGAGAGGAAGGCAAAAGCGTAGGAAAAAAAAATTATAAAAACTAATTTGCATATAATTTAGTTCAGATAAACATCTTATCTCGGTTATCCTTTCTTGTCATAAGTCGGTCGCAATTAATTCGTTGCCTCCTTTAAAGCTGCTGCGACGACAATACAAACAACAACATGGAGCGAGCGGTTGGTTGTGATGGTGTCGTGTTGTGTTTGTTTCGTGTTGTTTATGTTATGAAAAAAGGAAGACAGGGATATGACGGGAGGAGAGAACAAACACAGAAGGTGAAAGGAATTTGATTGACACCTTTTCTAAACACTATGGTTAGGTTGGTTAAGGTACAAGTATGAACCGTTTTCTTTTGTGGGTGCAATAATTTTCTTTTCCTTGCGGGCACACTGTTATACAAAAGCAACGTAAGGTAACTTTGGAGCTTTGTACAGTAGAGTCTTAATTATTTTTACGTGGCAGATGATGGGGTTAAGTGACGCACTTTGGAATGTTAACTTGTGTCGATCGTGTTGTTGGCAGAGAAGGATGATTGTAAGTAAACGGAAATTGGACAGCTTTGGTTGTTCGAACACCTTTTGGCTGGAATAAGAGCACTATTCTCAATGCAAGTGGTCAAGGCCCAATGAATGAATAGAATCTTATTTCTTAGAAAAGTGCAATGGCTTGGATATGTATGTTTTAGTTAAATTTTCAATTTTGGCTCCTTATACTTGTGACAGACAACGGTGAGAGGTTCAAGGACTTCTACAATGCCCATGGCTTTTTGATTGGAGACCCCAAGTTCAGCTCAATATAAGTGGGGTTGTCGACGGACAGGCATCATTTCGTGAGCCAGATGCTTTCCCTATTCGGTAAGGAACAGGGGATACATATTTACTTTGTTCGTGAACCATTATTCTTCATTACTTCTTTCTGAGGATTTCATACAGCAGCAGTGCGTGATCCCATTGCTCCGAAGATACGAAGTCCATGAATGGGAAAGAGGTTCATCGTAGCCGAAGACCGATAGGATAACATCAACTTTTTGACTGGAGAAGCAAATGAACACACCAACTGGCCTTCTGCTTCTTCGATAGTAAACAGGGCTCAATACACTTAGCCGAGTTCCTATGAAGAGCTACTCGGATTTTCACTTAGAAACTCATTTTCTGCTTTATATTCTTAACATTCATCTCGTTCACTCTGCAAAGGAGTATACACTTTCAGAGGAGCAAATGTCGACACTGACCACTTTGTGACAAGAAAACACGTGTTATCCAAAGAAAGAATCTTCAGCATTCCGCAGAATGCCAGAGACTAAAGTGAGCGCCCGTCCACCGTACTCCCAAATGTCATAGACGTCAACATCTTCTGGTCTGTGGAACCAGTATTGTGAAATTATTAAAAAACGTAGCCAAGACCATCAAACGATACCAGCCAAGCCCGAAGTAGTACCCGGGCAATGATGATTAAAAGAAAGACGGAAATGAAAAAACAAAAGAAGCAAGAGAAGAATACGAAAAAAGGAGAAACGAGAAAAAGTCTCTATGAAAGAAGGAAAGAGCATCCACAGCTTCCCACCTCGAGGATCTCGAAGAGACACGTGCCAAGAACAACATCCGACGCTTTTTAGGTCGCCGCATTTAGCTTCTGGTTTCAGAACCGAGACACAGGCCCTACGAAATAGTGAAGAAAACCAAGTCACCAAAGCACATGGAATTTAAGATGTATTCAACCAAAGCTTAAAGCGGCTGCTGAATGTGCATAATGTCGAGCGAACCAATGGCGAGACCAGTCAATGAAGAACCATTCCTAGCTCCCAACACAGAAGAGGTAGAAAGAGCCACCCAAAAGCTAAAAAAATAACAAGTCTGCCTTGTTCGTTAGCCTGCCTCGGGATCTCTATAATGGTGCAGATCTAACTGCATTTACCAGATCATCAACTAAGTGTGGGAGGAAGAATGAATGAACGCTGACTGGTCTATAGGCTCTATATGTGCATACCGAGGCATATCCTTGCTTAATATTGCATATAAAATCCTTTCCAACGTGGTGTGTGGGCCTTTACTCTAATACTCTAATCGGTACGTACTAGTGTGCCTCTATTCAAGACAAAACATTTACCCTGAGGCAAATTTCGGAAAAGATCAACGAATTTCAAGTCGTAACCCACCATCTTTTCATCGACTTCAAAGCTGCTTATCACCAAGAGCTTATGGTGGCGATGTCGTAACGCTTAAGACTACCAAATGCAGTGTGCAAGTGGGTAACAGCTTAACTGAGTTGTTATAAACATGCGCTGCGCTAATAGAGAAGGAGATGCACTGTCATGTGACTTTTTCAACATTGTCCTACAGAAGATAGTGCTCAAGGCAGGTGTGAGTACCTTGGAACCAACATCAATCGCACAAACGATAGCTTAGCGGAGATCCGACGAAGAAGAACCCCAGCGAACAGCTGCAACTTCAGTTTCGCCAAACAACTAGATTCAAAACTTCTCACTTGAAAGAAAAAGTGCCTATTATACGAGACTTTGATGTCACCAGTCCTACACCATAAGCGGCGCGGCACCAAATACTGGAGGTTAAGTAAAAAGGGGGAAAATGGTATTGGACATTTTCGAAGGAAAAATTCTTCGACAAATTTTTGGTCCCGTATTTCGACGATGAGGAATGAAGGAGTCTTAACCGTGAACTGTACGAGCTGTACCAAGATGTGGATGTAGTCTAGAAAGCAAAGAAAAACCGCTACGTAGGTTCGGCTATATCGAGCGAATGGACGAATAAACTCCCGCCAACAAAGTCGTCTTTTCACAGCCCCCCAGGTTCAAGACGTCAAGGAGGACAGACCGAGAGTGCATGCGAAGGAGCGTTTCCGATGGAAAACTGCTGTATGTCTCACGCTGAGATTCTATACATGGATTATTCTACCACCGTAATACCCGCGCTTCTAGGAATGCCCATCAGTTTACCCTCGAGCCCAATTTCGGTCGTATGCTCAAGTATAGAGAATCGTTCTTTAGCCGTACTACGCAAATGTGGAACTCTCTTCCACACTCTTTCTTTTCCGATCATTGCAGTGTTCAGGAATTTACGACCAATGTGCACCGGCACCTCAATTCCTTCCCTCTTTCCTAAAGCACTCACTGTGTCTATGGCATAATAAGGGTATAAGAAACTCCTTTAGAGTGTGTTTTTATATTTAAAAAAAATGGATTGGGAGTCGGATAGGTAAATAAGTAAAGTAGAATATCGAATTGGTAGCTTTTTACCGCTCCACCACCGTTTTGACAATATGGGAGTCACACAAATTGGTAATCAACTTGTCCCTCTAAAAATAATTTTGGTCTGCCATCCTACCATTTTAATCTCTGTTCAATAAAGCCAACCCCTCACTGTAACATTCTAAACTTCCCACCTCTCCCGCCTCATCAAAACGTAAAACAACAAAACTATGTCACGAATAAAACATGCTTGTCTCCCATACACACTTATGTTGACATAGATGAAAATGGAACAAAAACTAGAATTTTGAAAATTTCCCTTTCGTTTTATTTTTTCTTGTCTTTCTTGCACTTTTTTTTCCAGAACACTTTTGAAAGATATTTTCTCCAAGGAGATTCTGCTCCCACGAAAAAATATACGTGTCCCTATTCACGTGTCCGCCAACTTAAGTGATGAATGTGAAGTATCTCCAGGAAGAAACTAAACCAACTGTGTGCAATCTTTAAGGTTGCGGAAAAGTACATCAACTTTTCTTTTTTTGAGAAAATATTTCGTTGAATAGACTACACTTTTATCTGAACAGTTTTATCCTTTTTCTTACTTTTGAAAGGAGAGATATAACATTGGGTAAGTATATGGTATCTACTTACATCTCTTATTTGACAGGAATTCCCCACCACACCAGGCGACAGGATTGTTCTTTTTACCATTTTTCATTTCCTTCTATGCAGGACTTTGTGAGGAGGATGAGGAGGAGTTGGTGGAAATATGGCCTTTTGTGTAACAGTTTTGAAGTGAAAAGTCCTTATTCTTTTATCTATTCGCTTGCAGGATTAACTTTTTCTTTTCTTAAAAAATAGTTTTTTTTTTTGTCTCCATTCGCCACTTTGTATCACACCTTCAGCATACTGTAATAGCGCCAATAGTGTAACTCTTCTGTTGTCTCTACCAATAAAGTATGAACTCTTTTTGGCCTGTCAAGATGATAGTGTGACTGCACATTGCACAATATGGATATTCTTTAATAGTTCACTCATTGGAAGAATAAAAACATATGTGAGCTTGAAAAAATAAATTGGCGACACTATAAAAATCAATCGGGCTACTTGGACTTATTTGAAGCTCAGGCCGTAAAAGAAGCGGTTTTTCCGGCTCATGCACTTGGAGTCATATCAAGTGCCTGTTACTTCAGGTTGGGGGTAGTACGTCGGGTTGCCTTCCCGAACAATAAGCGGAGACCCTCAACTGCAACAAACAGACATTACCTCTATCCAGGAAATGCGATGGGATGTAGTGGGCAAAATGAGGATGAGAAACTGCGGCATTAACTATGGTAATTGTAACCGGAGCAACAACAGCGGCTTTTTGGATGTAGATTCGTCGTGGGAAGCAGACTCAGGCTAAAAGTCTTGAGTTTCAAATGTTTAAGTGAACGCAACCAAACGATCTGAACCAAGGCTAAATTCACCCACATTAGCTTAATATGCGCGCATGCCACCACGGAAGAGAAAAAAGACGACACCGAAGATGAGTCCTACGAGCTCCGTGACAAAACATATGAGCAGTGTCCTAGCTATGGCATTAAAATTGTCAACTGCGTTTTTAACCCAAAGCTGGAAAGAGAGGACATCTCAGAAAGCACAGCCTGCACGACACCACTTCCGACAACGGATTCAGGCTGATCGATTTTGCTGAATGGCAAAACATTGTGGTAGCAAGCACATGGCTCCAGCATCTCAAAATCTATAAAGGAACATGGAGATCTCCTGACCAATCAACCTTCAAATATATTGATCGCATTGCGTTCGACAGAAGCCTTTTGTCCAGCATTGAATATTCCGAAAACGACCAAAACAAGGAAATGCTGCAAGAAAATTCAACGTCGGACGGCTACAATTGCAAGATATCGCCCGATCTTTCTCTGATAAATTATCAAGTAACCTCTTAAGCAGTCTTATGCCGCCAACATCACGTATTGAGGACCAGTGGCAAAATTGCCAGAAAACTGGCAATGGGTTTCACGCAGCCACATCGCTGGTGTGAGGAAAAATGTTGGAAGACGCATGCAGCCAAGCAGGAGGTATACAAAGCGGAGCTGCAAAGAAGGACAAAGGCTGTTCGTGAACCCTTCGAGCAAGAGCAGAAAGGAACGCCGGCTTCTCAGAAGAAAAAAGAAGAAGCATGAGAAGCGTCAGATCGAGGATGTTGAGAGAGCCAATAGAAGGAATGAAGTTCGGAAATTCTACCGGAAGGCAAAGCAGTTGGCTCAAGCTCACCGAGCAGGAACTGATGCCTGCAGAGATAAACAAGGGAACATCATAGTAAGATTGCAATCAATGCTGAGGATTTGGAAAGACCACTTCTGTATACTATATAATGGCAGGAGCCTTTCATCGAACACGATGATAACCAATAATTTCGTGAACCCGATCTAGAAAAAATATCACGGCTGAAATCCACCAAAGGCGCTGGAGCAGATGGTCTAGCTGCCGAGCTGTTCAAAACAGCAGGAGGCAACGATCTAGATAGGAGCATGCACTAAACTATCTGTAAGATATGGTCGAAAAAATTCCCTGAAGAAGAGAGATCCTCTAAACTGCGCCAAGTACAGTGGAATCAGCCTTCTTAACATCGCTTACAAGATCCCCTCTGCCATAAAATGTGAACGCCTGAAGCCTTTCGACGCTCCGACAAAGCATCGCAATAGACGCATATAACTTCGAGGTAGTAGAAGAGTTTGTCTACCTAAACACGTACACACACCAGCGCCGCGCAATAGTGGAATAAGGCCGAATTTTAGAATTCGGCGTTATTTTGCTCGGCGTTATTGCACGGGACCCGTACTTATCGTTACTTACTTACTGAGCTAGCTCCCATCCATGTAGGATCACAGTAGTTTTCCATCGGGAACTGTTTTTTACATGCACTCTCCAGTCGCCAAAACCAACCACACTGGCATCCGTAGTCACTTGATGCATGTACGGTATTCCTTGTCGTCTCGAACCTGGGGGCTACGAAGAGAACACGATGGCTGAACCATCGCCATCGTCGCATACGGGACTGAAAAACCATCGAAGGACTATTTTTTTCGAAAGTGCCTATAATTTCCCTTTTTAACTTATAGTCCAGCACTTGGCTGCTCAGAATAAAATCAAAAACTTGTGTAGAAGGCACTTTGCCTTTCGAGTGAGGAGTTTCGAACAAAGTTGATTGGCCAAACCGAAGAAACTGCGGTTCGATAGGATAATTCTTCCTCGTATATGCACTAAAGTTTCGTTTGTGAGGTTGATGTTTACTCCAAGGTAGGTATGGGAACTCCTTAAGTACCTCGAAATTTCTGCGAGTACGTGAATAATTGTCTGAGGCGCTGAATAGATATTCTTTTGTTTTTTGATAGAGTGTATACTTTGTTTAGTTCTCATTCACTTTAAGACTAAAGATTTTCTCCTGTTCTTGAATCGCTGTAAAGGCGTCTTTGACAGCGATCGATGATGTCTATGTCATCCACATAGTCTAGGAGCTAGGTGGGTTTGTTCAACATAGTGTTTAACGTGCGCACACGTGCCTTGAACACTAGCTACTGATTGTAAGGCCCGTTGTTTGCCGGATTCGTCCGTGAGTTTCCGAAAACTAACTGAAGCTACTGGAGGAACGGCCATCATTCCCAATACAACAAAAGCAGAAATATAAATCCAAATCAATAAAGTGGAGGACTGCCGAGCCAAGACTGAGTATGACCAATACATCGCACGCTAAGCCAAGATATTTTGAAGAAAAATAAACAAAACTAAAGTTATATTATATGGTCCGGTACGCAGATTACCTTAGGTACGCTAAACTAAATTTTATCTCAATAATTTTTATCTCCGTTCTTTGTAGAGATAATTTTTGGTGTTTGTTTTTTCTTCTTCTGGTTTTTTATCTTATTTTCTTGCTGTTGTAGTTCTATTCTGCCAAACGCTTTTGTTTGTTGTACAGATAGTACTGTCATGATTGGTGTTTTCAAACTTTCTGTGCAAGTTATATAAAAAAAACGGCTTTGTTGCGAAAAAAATTTACTGCACATTATTTTATTTAGCGTTTGATCTGCTATCACCAAGCTAAAAATCCTGGCAAATATTTATCTTTGAAGAAAATTTCTTACTTACTTACTTAAGGTGGCGCTACAGTCCGTTGTGGACTTGGGCCTCAATCAACAGGCTCCGCCAGCTAGCTCGATCCTTGGCTAGTCGTCTCCAGTTTTGCACTCCAAGTTGATTGAGGTCCTCTTCCACTTGAGTGCGCCACCTGAGTCGCGGTCTTCCTCTACTCCTACGTCCCTCGGGAATAGTGTCGAAGGCTTCCGGGCCGGAGCATTGGTGTCCATTCGCTCTAAATGACCGAGCCATCTGAGTCTCTGGACCTTGACCCTTCTGGCTAGGTCCATGTCGTTGTACAACCCGTAAAGTTCGCTGTTGTATCTGCACACGGGGCCAAAGATGACCCGAAGAACTTTCCTCTCGAAACAGAATAAGGCACTCATCCGATTTTGTCAGGGTCCATGCTTCTGCACCATACAGCAGGACTGGGATGATGAGTGTGTTGTACAGTTTTACCTTAGTTGCTCGAGAGAGGGCTTTTCCACTCAATTGCTTTCTAAGCCCAAAGAAACAGCGATTAGCAAGAGTTATTCTTCGTCTGATCTCGGCGCTGGTGTTATTACCCGTTTTTATAGCGGAGCCTAGGTAAACAAACTCCTCTACTACCTCGAAATTATATGTGTCTATTGTGACGTTCTGCCCGAGCCGTCGGTGTTGGGTGTCCTTCCTCGAAGACAGCATATACTTCGTTTTTCCCTCATTTACCGCTAAACCCATTTTTGCCCCCTCTGTCTCAATTCTAACAAAGGCGCCATTGACATCACGCTGCGTTCTTACCATTATATCAATATCATCGGCGTACGCGAGAAGTTGAACAGATTTTTGGAAGATAGTGCCTCTGGTGTTGACGTTGGAGTTCTGCACTATTTTCTCAAGAACGATGTTAAAGAAATCGCATGACACGAGCTTGGCAGGGACGCCAAAACTAGACATAGCTTTGTACAGTTCGTCTCTGTAGATGCTGTCATACGCGGCCTTAAAATCGATGAAAAGGTGGTGGGTATCGATTTGGAGTTCATAGGTCTTTTCCAGGATCTGCCGCAACGTGAAAATTTGGTCGATGGTTGACTTTCCTGGCCTGAAGCCACATTGATAAGGACCAATCAGATTGTTGACGAAAGGCTTCAGACGTTCACATATTACGGCAGAGAGGATCTTGTAGGCGATGTTTAGTAGACTTATTCCTCTATAGTTGGCGCAGTTTAGAGGATCTCCCTTTTTCAGGATCGGGCAAACAATGCTGAGGTTCCATTCATCGGGCATGCATTCCTCTGACCATATCTTACAGATGATTTGGTACATGCTCCTATCTAGCTCGTCGCCTGCTGCTTTGAATAACTCAGCAGCTAGTCCATCTGCTCCAGCGGCTTTGTTGGATTTCAGCCGTGATATTGCGGTTTTCACTTCATCTAGGTCGGGTTCACGGAATTGTTGGCTATCATCGTGTCCGATGAAAGGCTCCTGTCTGACGGCGGTATTTTGTTCGTCGTCACAGTTATACAATCTACAGAAGTGGTCTTTCCAAATCCCCAGCATTGACTGCGATTCTACTATGATGTTCCCTTGTTTATCTCTGCAGGCATCAGTTCTTGCTCGATGACCTTGAGACAACTGTTTAACCTTTCGGTAAAACCTCCGAACTTCATTCCTGCTGTTGGCTCTCTCAACATCCTCGATCTGACACTTCTCATGCTCTCTCTTTTTCCTCCTGAGAAGCCGGCGTTCCTCTCTCCTCTTTTGCTCGTAGAGCTCACGAGCAGCTCTTGTCCTTCTATGCATAGAAGAAAATTTCTATGAAAGCTTAATTTTTGCCCGATCTGCATACCGCCTTTTAGACACAAAGTTCCTACACAACAACTGGTCCAAGAACTGGTCTCAATATAAAATGTAAGCCGGTGCGGCGCGTGGGCCCAGCCGCATAAGTTCTCCAAAGAAGACGAAAGCTGTTTAATCGGCTATGGAGATCAGCGTTGATGGCTTTAAGAAGAGTAAAATGGTCATAGGGCTGTATTATGCTGAATAATTACGCCGATTCGACACCGAATTGAAGAAAAAAAAGTCAATGGCCCACTTGGCAACGATGATAACACACCAGCTCCGTCATCCCTATGCCGAATTTGTTCGATTTGGGCTACGAACTGCTGCCCCATCCGACGCATTCTCCAGATTAAGCCCCGTGTATGCAAGTATTGATCGGATCTCCATCATTTATGAACTTTCTTAATGTTACGTACAAAATCCATCATCAGTGTACTTTTAAGTAAAAACCACCTCACCTTCTAAAAAAAGCAACTGCAGAAGAACAAAGCAGTATAGAAGACTACTCTGACTAATAACTCTCGTCTGCCTGATCTGGTATTCCAGCTGAAATCGTGTTATGGGTACACATGACTACGACATTACTCTGTCGTGTCTTTTGTTTAACCCCTCGAGGTTTATCAAACTCATGTGATAGATTTTATCCTCCTCCTCCATTGAATTTAACACTTCCACCTATAATTACCGTTTTATGTCAAACAAGAAGAATCATCCCCCATCATTAGTGTCAATATTGTTAGTGCGTGCCCCCAATTCATTAAATTCATTCCCACTGAAGAGCCCCTTAATGCACTTCGTTCTTGCCTTGCTGCATTGCAACAAACCCAACCCCGCTCTTCCTCCTTAAAATAAAACATCACTTTGCGAAATCATTACGAGTATCATTCACACATTACAAAAACGAATAAAAAATTAAAACGAACAAAAAACAAGTCCAATTTTATTGCCGTCTTCCTTCTTCATTGATAAAACATCCTTCGACTAGATTGAGATTCCTATCACACATTCTAAATGAGTTAAACTTCCATTCCCTCCAATTCGCATAGGGGGATGCCTCCCTTTCCTTCCTCATTACGCGGCAACATCGACGAGGTTGTTTGTATAGAGACAGTTTGCAGATAGAATACTTAGATTATAGTCGGTAAACAGACGTTAAGAATGGAGGACTTTATCGCACATAGACAGGATCTCATCAATTCTGCTCCTTGGGGATGTGGAAATACCTTCGCATTTCAAAGCAAGACTTAATGCTTCCCACTTCTTCTTACGTTAAAGGTGAACTATTAGTTTCATATAAACCTTATTTTTTGCAGTGTCTTGATGGTAGTACAATCATATTTACCAAACATTTGGTGTTGTAGTTTTTCAGCGTTTTATTGGATAGACAAATCAGCTTGCGTTGTCAGTCTTGAATGAATTTTGAAGTTGTATTGTTAAATGAGCAATTTCGGACGACAAGATGGAGCATTATATTTGTCTGTAAAACGTGATAGACTAAGATGTTGCGCTATGTCCGCAACATCTTCGTCTATCACTCATCGGCCGACGACAAGGACGGGGAGTTGCATTGATG
>CAKKXW010000003.1:16032960-16044588 GCA_920937365.1 Sphaerophoria rueppellii | reverse complement strand
TTTAACTCATTTAGAATGTGTGATAGGAATCTCAATCTAGTCGAAGGATGTTTTATCAATGAAGAAGGAAGACGGCAATAAAATTGGACTTGTTTTTTGTTCGTTTTAATTTTTTATTCGTTTTTGTAATGTGTGAATGATACTCGTAATGATTTCGCAAAGTGATGTTTTATTTTAAGGAGGAAGAGCGGGGTTGGGTTTGTTGCAATGCAGCAAGGCAAGAACGAAGTGCATTAAGGGGCTCTTCAGTGGGAATGAATTTAATGAATTGGGGGCACGCACTAACAATATTGACACTAATGATGGGGGATGATTCTTCTTGTTCGACATAAAATGGTAATTATAGGTGGAAGTGTTAAATTGAATGGAGGAGGAGGATAAAATCTATCACATGTGTTTGATAAACCTCGAGGGGTTAAACAAAAGACACGACAGAGTAATGTCGTAGTCATGTGTACCCATGACACGATTTCAGCTGGAATACCAGATCAGGCAGACGAGAGTTATTAGTGAGAGTAGTCCTCTATACTGCTTTGTTCTTCTGCAGTTGCTTTTTTTAGTAAGTGAGGTGGTTTTTACTTAAAAGTACACTGATGAAGGATTTTGTATGTAACATTAAGAAAGTTCATACATGATGGAGATCCGATCAATACTTGCCTACACGGGGCTTAATCTGGAGAATGCGTCGGATGGGGCAGCAGTTCGTAGCCCAAATCGAATAAATTCGGCATAGGGATGACGGAGCTGGTGTGTTATCATCGTTGCCAAGTGGTACATTGACTTTTTTTTCTTTAATTCGGCGTCGAATCGGCGTAATTATTCAGCATAATACAGCCCTATGACCATTTTACTCTTCTTAAAGCCATCAACGTGGATTACACCTTGTAAATCCCAGAAAACGCTGATCTCCATACACTATTAACAAAATAGTAATTTTACTACAATAAGTGTTTAAAGTTTTTCAACACCGGTTGAATTTTGCTACAATTATTGTAGCATCGAAATGAAATCGTAGTAATTTTCAACATTTTTCTGAAAAATAAGCATTTTTTTAGTTGAAAACTAATCAAGTTTAGAATTTTTGTTTAATTTTCAACAAATTTAAACATTTTTCGATGAAAATTAAGCATCGCTGTTGACAATTCATATCTTTTTGTTGGGAAATCAATAGATTGCTTAAAATTAAGAGGGGTGATGAATTTTCAAAACCGTATTTTCTTACGAGAAATCATTTTTTTCTCTTATTCAACAGATTTTTCTCAAAATTAAACATTTTTGCTTAAAAATCATTAAAATTTGTTCAATATTAATCAAATATCTGAAAAAAGGAAGAGAATAGCAAAATCAACATCCCAGATTGTATTTTTACAGATATCGTTTTTCTCTCTTTCAACAGTTTTGGTTTAATTTAATTTGATCGTTTTCATAATCTCGTAATAATGTTGAATTTTCAATATGCATTTCAACAAACAATGTCCAGTCGTGAATTAGTGTTTTTAGAGTGCGGTTGTGCGATTATTAAAAAAAAAAACAAAAAACACAAAAAGTGAAAATAGTGAGGTGAGTGAAATATTTGTATTATTATCATTATTATTATTATTATTACTAGATATCTTATTTAGTTGTCTGTGTCACTTATTTCCACGATAAATGCAACAACCGCTTGGTTTAATTCTGTATTGTTGTTGTATTTAACATGGCATTTCTTTTGCAATGTTAAGTACAATAACAATACGGAATTAAACCAAGCCATTGTGGTATTTAACGTGGAAATATGTGACCTTCAACATTTCTGTCGAGAATTCAACAATCTGATTTTGATGAGAACTCAACCCGTATAAAATGGTAAGAACTCAACATATATTTTGAAAGATACTAGCAATTATTAGAATATGTTCCCAAAAAGGCTTATATTTACTTAACTGTAGCTATAGATTTCTCAATACAAATTCTATTTCCAAATATAAATGCTAAAAAAATATGAAAACCTGAATATTCTAACTAAATAAGCTTGCTTTTTACAAAAATAAAGATATTGGAAATTCAGAAAAATAAAACAAATTTATAGCCATATTTAGTATTCAAAATAATTATTTAAATATGTAAAGAAAAAACAGCATTTAAGTTTAGTAATGATATAGTAAATGCTTTTTTTTTTCAATAAATTTTGTTTAATATCCAAACAGCTAATCGGAAAGTCAATTTTTTTTTCACATGTTTTAAACGTTTATGTTCAATACTAAATGTGGCTGTGAATGAATTTGTATAATTTTCCTGAATTTTCATTTTTTTTTGCTAAAAAAGCCGCTTTTTATGTTGAATAATCAAGTTTTTTTTATTTTAATTTAAAGCATTTATGCTGAAAAATAGGGTTAATTTGTTGAAAAATCAACTACGGTTGGTTAAATTTAAGCAAACTTTTGGGAATAAATTTTAGAATATGTTTATCTTTCAACAATTATGTTGAATTCTAATCATTTTATGTTGAATTTCTGATTTAATTTTGATTGGTATTTAACATTTATGTTTAATATTCAACAGATAATGTTGAATTTTAATGAATTAAAAATTGGTTTTCAGCAAACTTCAATTAAAATTCAACAAGTGTGCTTAAAAGCCAAGAATACTTCCTGCATTTGGTGAACTATAGTGTTGAAAATTAAGTAAAGTTATTGAAGAGTCAGATTTTTTTGTTGAAATATCAGCAGAACGAGTTGAATATTAAAAATAAAAGCTTAATTTTCTACAGATATTGTTTACTTTTAAACTTATTTGTTGAAAAAGGTACGATTTTTTTCTTATTTTTAAGAAAATTTGACATTATTTGTTAATTTTTCAACAAATTCGGAGTAAATTTTATATAAATATGTTTAATATTTAGCAAATATTGCTTAAAAACCGACGATCTGGGATTTAAGAGCTACGATACACGATCTATGAAAATGCTTACTTTTTAGTTTGTTGAAAATTTAACAATTTCTTTTTTCGACCAAATGTTGAATAAAAAACAACGAAAATTCGTGCTGAAAATTACTACAATTATTGTAACGGACCAGTTGCATACAATAATTGGAGTAATTTTCAACAAAAATTTCTTAGAGTGTAGCCGATGAAACAGCTTTGGAGCACTTATGCGGTACCCGCCGCATACTGGCTTAAATTTTATATTGAGACCGCTTCTTGGACCAGTTGTTGTGTAGGTACTTTGTGTCTACAAGACGGTATGCAGATCGATTATTGCCAGGATTTTTAGCTTGGTGATAGCAGATCAAACGCTAAATAAAATAATGTGCAGTAAATTTTTTTCGCAACAAAGCCGTTTTTTTTATATAACTTGCACAGAAAGTTTGAAAACACCAATCATGACAGTTCTATCTGTACAACAAACAAAGGCGTTCGGCAGAATAGAACTACAACAGCAAAAAAATAAGATAAAAAATCAAAAGAAGAAAAAACAAACACCAAAAATTATCTCTACAAAGAAAAGAGATAAAAATTATTGAGATAAAATTTAGTTTAGCGTATAGGTAATCTGCGTACCGGACCATATTATATAACTTTGGTTTTGTTTATTTTTCTTCAAAATATCTTGGCTTAGCGTGCGATGTATTGGTCATCATCATCAGTCTTGGCTCGGTAGTCCTCCGCTTTATTGATTTGGATTTATATATCTGCTTTTGTTGTATTGGGAATGACGGCCGTTCCTCCAGTAGCTTCAGAAAGTTTTTGGAAACTCACGGACGAATCCGGCAAACAACGGGCCTTACAATCAGTAGCTAGTGCGCAAGGCACGTGTGAGCCTGCGTTGAGTAGCGTTGGTTACGCTAACAGCCCAACGAGTGGTTGGATGACTGGAACACTTTTTGTTAAAGTTCTTGATCATATTCAGAAATCCGCAAGATGCACTAAATCAGACATGATATTACTTTTACTGGACAATCATGAAAGCCATTGCACAATTGATGCCATTAACTTTTCCCGTGATCATGGTATAGTCCTAGTTACTTTTCCTCCCCATTGCACTCATTGCCTTCAGCCTCTTGATGTTGCTGTTTTGTGACCCTTCAAGCAAAAACTATCGATAGCACAAAACGGCTGGCTACTTAACAATCCCGGCAAAACAATAAGAATACACGATCTTCCAGCTATTGCAAACACTGCGTACATGGCTTCCTTTACTCAAAAAAAATATAACCTCTGGCTTTGCTAAGCCAGGCATTTTTCCATTTTCAAGGAGTGCATTCACTGAAGAAGACTTTCAATGTTCAGAGGTCACAAATCGAAAATTGCCTGAGTCTGCTGAAGTCACGAATGAAAATATTGAACCATTGTCGAATGAAGCCGATTTTCCAGCTCATAATATGATTACAACACCCACTGACATAATTTCACCTGAAATTGCAAGGCCTTATCCGAAAGCTGCCCCAAGGAAAACCACAACTGGAGGCCGAAGGAAAGTAAAGTCGCAGATACTTACCGAAACTCCTGAAAAAAATGTAATTGAAGATGCCTATTTAAAACGCCAAAAGAGTCTGAAAAAAACACCAATTCTGCCTTTAATTAAACGCCTTTGGAGGTTCCAAACCACAAACCAAAGCAAAGAACTTCATAGAATCATAGCTCCGGTTCAGATGAAAGCTTCTCAGTTAATGATTACATCGATCTTGATTTCGATTTTGCAAACGATTCTTCGTTTGAAGAACTGCAAGTAACAGAACAAGTAGAAAACGAGGAATCATTTGATTTGAGTTATGAGAATTTAAATCAAGGCGATTTCATTTAAGTAGAATGCTCCAATGAAAAGAACAATAAAAAACTAACTTTTGTAGGCAAAATCAAAGAAAAAAATGGAAATATGTACAGCATTGATTTTATGAAAAAGAAGCCTGAATCCTTCAAGTTCTTTTTTCCTGATCTCGAAGACAGCTCCATTATAAGCGGGATAGAAATTAAAGCCAAGCTGCCTGAACCTGATTTTTCAAAATACCGGTTGGGTTGAAGATAAATTATTCTACTTAAAATTATATAATATATTCTATGTTTTCTAAGTTATGCTTAAATAAGTTTTTGTTGTTGTCTTTCAACTAATGAATGTGATAATGGAAGTATACATTTTATTTTTTATGATTTTCTGTTACTTTTTGATTCCTTGAATGTGATGTAATTTTATTTTTTACTTTTAAGTTTCTTTTTATCCTTTTACAAATAAAACTAATAAAAAATAGTAAAAATTTGAAGTGTTATTCAATCGCTGAAACGAAATAATACTGTTGTTCAAAAGTGCCCCTTCCAATGTCAAAACTGCCCCATACATGGGGCACTTTTAAACATAAGCATGTATATTGTTTAAAAATCAAAATTTAATAAAAATATGTTCATAAATGAACCACATCTTATTTGAAATCGCAGTTCAATAACATTGTTTCATGCAAGTAAGCTTTACAGATCAATAAATCGAACATGTATGGTTCCAGCAGCTGTGAATGCAAAGAGTGTTCAAATGTGCCCCACTCTCCCTACACTCTATCAAAAAACAAAAGAATATCTATTCAGCGCCTCAGACAATTATTCACGTACTCGCAGAAATTTCGAAGTACTTAAGGAGTTCCCATACCTACCTTGGAGTAAACATCAACCCCACAAACGAAACTTTGGTGGATATTCGAGGAAGAATTATCCTATCGAACCGCTGTTTCCTCGGTTTGGCCAATCAACTTTCTTCGAAACTCCTCACTCGAAAGGCAAAGTGCCTACTACACAAGATTTTGATTTTACTCTGAGCAGCCAAGTGCTGGGCTATAAGTTAAAAAGGGAAAGGGCACTTGCGAAAAAAAAGTCCTTCGATGGTTTTTCAGTCCCATATGCAACGATGGCGATGGTTCAGCAGCGAATGGACGAAACGCTCCAGACAAAAAAAGTGTTCTCTTCGCAGCCCCCCAGGTTCGAGACGACAAGGAATACCGTACATGCACCAAGTGACTACGGATGCCAGTGTGGTTGGTTTTGGCGACTGGAGAGTGCATGTGAAAGACAGTTCTCGATGGAAAACTGTGATTCTACATGGATGGGAGCTAGCTAAGTAAGTAAGTTACAATTAGTGCGGGTGCCGTGCAATAACGCCGAGCGAAATAACGCCGAATTCTAAAATTCGGGCTTATTTCACTTTGATAAAGTGAAATAACGCCGAATTTTAGCATTTGGCCTTATTGCACTACTGCGCGGCGCTAGTGGCTAGTGGCTCCTGCCATTATACAGTCTACAGAAGTGGTCTTTCCAAATCCTCAGCATTGACTGCAATTCTACTATGATGTTCCCTTGTTTATCTCTGCAGGTATCGGTTCCTGCTCGGTGAGCTTGAGCCAACTGCTTTGCTTTCCGGTGGA
Source organism: Sphaerophoria rueppellii (assembly GCA_920937365.1). NCBI lineage: Eukaryota > Metazoa > Arthropoda > Insecta > Diptera > Syrphidae > Sphaerophoria > Sphaerophoria rueppellii. Next base: position 16,038,205 of record CAKKXW010000003.1, on the reverse strand, counting down.
ACCTCCGAACTTCATTCCTTCTATTGGCTCTCTCAACATCATCGATCTGACGCTTCTAATGCTCCCTCTTTTATCTCCTGAGAAGCCGGCGGGCGTTCCTTTCTGCTCGTGCTCGAAGGGTTCACGAACAGCTCTTGTCCTTCTTTGCAGCTCCGCTTTGTATACCTCCTGCTTGGCTGCATGAGTCTTCCTACATTCTTCGTCACAATTTCGCTTTGGTGGCTGCGTGAAACCCAGCTCATAAGAGGTGGCATCTCTAACAGTTTTCTGGCAATTTTGCCACTGGTCCTCAATACTTGATGTTGGCGGCAAAAGACTGCTTAAGAGGTTACTTGATACTTGATCAGAGAAAGATCAGGCGATATCTTGCAATTGTAGCCGTCCGACGTTGAATTTTCTTGCAGCATTTCCTTGTTTTGGTCGTTTTCAGAATATTCAATGTTGGCTGCTCAGAAAGTTCGAACATCTAGAATGCTGGACAAGTGGCTTCGGTCGATCGCAATGCGATCAATCTATTTGACGGTTGATTGGTCAGGAGATCTCCATGTTCCTTTATAGATTTTGAGATGTTGGAGCCATGTGCTTGCTACCAGAATATTTTGCCCCTCAGCAAAATCGATCAGCCTGAATCCATTGTCCGAAGTGCAGGCTGTGCTTTCTGAGATGTCCTCTTTGCTTTAAAATCGCAGTTGACAATTTTAATGCCATATAGCTAGAAACTGCTCATTTGTTTTATCACGGAGCTCGAAGAACTCGTCTTCGGTGTCGTCTTTTTTCTCTTCCGTAGTGGCATGCGCGAATATTAGGCTAATGTTGGCAAATTTAACCTTGATGCAGATCGTTTTGATATACGTTCACTTAAACATTTGAAACTCAAGACTTTTAGGCTGAGTCTGCTTCCCACGACATGCCCAGTACATCCAATCGTATTTCCTGGATAGCGGTAATGTCTGTTTGTTGCAGTTGAGGGTCTCCGCTTATTGTTCGGGAAGGCACATCGACGACGTACTACCCCCAACCTGAAGTAACAGGCACTTGATATGACTCTAAGTTCATGAGCCGGAAAAACCGCTCCTTTTACGGTCAGAGCTTCAAATAAGTCTAAGTAGCCCGATTGATTTTTATTGTGCCGCCAATTTATTTTTTCCAATATTACATATGTTTTTATTCCTCCAATGAGTGAACCATTAAAGAATATCCATATTGTGCAATGTGCAGTCACACTATCATCTTGACAGGCCAAAAAGAGTTCATACTTTATTGGTAGAGACAACAGAAGAGTTACAATATCGGCGCTGTTACCGTATGCTGAAGGTGATACAAAGTGGCGAATGGAGACAAAAAAAATACTATTTTTTAAGAAAAAAAAGTTAATCCTGCAAACGAATAGATAAAAGAATAAGGACTTTTCACTTCAAAACTGTTACACAAAAGGCCATATTTCCACCAACTCCTCCTCCTCCTCACAAAGTCCTGCATAGAAGGAAATGAAAAATGGTAAAAAGAACAATCCTGTCGCCTGGTGTGGTGGGGAATTCCTGTCAAATAAAAGATGTAAGTAGATACCATATACTTACCCAATGTTATATCTCTTCTTCCAAAAGTAAGAAAAAGGATAAAACTGTTCAGATAAAAGTGTAGTCTATTCAACGAAATATTTTCTCAAAAAAAGAAAAGTTGATGTACTTTTCCGCAACCTTAAAGATTGCACACAGTTGGTTTAGTTTCTTCCTGGAGATACTTCACATTCATCACTTAAGTTGGCGGACACGTGAATAGGGACACGTATATTTTTTTCGTGGGAGCAGAATCTCCTTGGAGAAAATATCTTTCAAAAGTGTTCTGGAAAAAAGTGCAAGAAAGACAAGAAAAAAATAAAACGAAAGGGAAATTTTCAAAATTCTAGTTTTTGTTCTATTTTCATCTATGTCAACATAAGTGTGTATGGGAGACAAGCATGTTTTATTCGTGACATAGTTTTGTTGTTTTACGTTTTGATGAGGCGGGAGAGGTGGGAAGTTTAGAATTTTACAGTGAAGGGTTGGCTTTTTTGAACAGAGATTAAAATGGTAGGATGGCAGATCCAAAGTATGCTAGAGGGACAAGCTGATTACCAATTTGTGTGACTCCCTTATTGGCAAAACCGTGGTGGAGCGGTGAAAAGCTACCAATTCGATATTCTACTTTACTTATTTACCTATCCGACTCCCAATCCATTTTTTTTAAATATAAAAACACACTCTCCAGGGGTTTCTTATACTCTTATTATGCCATTGACACAGTGAGTGCTTTAGGGAAGAGGGAAGGAATTGAGGTGCCGGTGCACATTGGTCTTAAATTCCTGAACACTGCAATGATCGGAAAAGAAAGAGTGTGGAAGAGAGTTCCACATTCGCGTAGTACGGCTAAAGAACGATTCTCTATACTTGAGCGTACGACCGAAATTGGGCTCGAGGGTAAACTGATGGGCATTCCTAGAAGCGCGGGTATTACGGTGGTAGAAAAATCCATGTACAGGGACATATAGCAGTTTTCCATCGGAAACGCTCCTTCGCATGCACTCTCGGTCGGTCTTCCTTGCCGTCTTGAACCTGGGGGCTGTGAAGAGAAGACATTGTTGGCGGGAGTGTTTTCGTCCATTCGCTCGATATAGCTGAGCCTACGTAGCGGTTTTCCTTTGCTCTCTGGACTACATCCACATCTTGGTACAGCTCGTATAGTTCACTGTTAAGACTCCTCCATTCCTCATCGTCGAAATACGGGACCAAAAATTTGTCGAAGAATTTTTCCTTCGAAAATGTCCAGTACCATTTTCCTCCTTTTTACTTAACCTCCAGTGTTCAGTGCCGCGCCACCGATAGTGTAGGACTGGTGACATCAAAGTCTCGTATAATAGGCACTTTTTCTTTCAAGTGAGAAGTTTTGAACCTAGTTGTTTGGCGAAACTGAAGTTGCAGCTGTTCTCTGGGGTTCTTCTTCGTCGGATCTCCGCTAAACTATCGTTTGTGCGATTGATGTTGGTTCCAAGGTACTCACACCTGCCTTGAGCACTATCTTCTCTAGGACAATGTTGAAAAAGTCACATGACAGTGCATCTCTTTGTCTATAAGCCCAACGCATGTTTATAACAACTCAGTTGAGCTGTTACCCACTTGCACACTGCACTTGGTAGTGTTAAGCGTCATGACATCGCCACCATAAGCTCTTGGCGATAAGCAGCTTTGACGTCGATGAAAAGATGGTGGGTTACGACTTGAAATTCGTTGATCTTTTCCAGGATTTGCCTAAGGGTAAATGTTTTGTCTTAATTAAGGCACACTGGTACGTACCGATTAGAGTATTGCAGAAAGGCTTAAGACGTCCACACACCACGTTGGAAAGGATTTTATATGCAATATTAAGCAGGGATATGCCTCGGTATGCACGGCAAGGGAACGCATATACAGAGCCTATAGGCCAGTCAGCGTCATCAATTCTTCCTACCATACTTAGTTGATGATCTGGTAAATGCAGTTTGATCTGCACCATTATAGAGATCCCGAGGTAGGCTAACGAACAAGGCAGACTTGTTATTTCTTAGCTTTTGGATGGCTCTTTCTACCTTTTCTATGTTGGGAGCTAGGATTGGTTCTTCATTGACTGGGTTCGCTCGACGTTATGCGCATTCAGCAGCCGCTGGAAGCGTTGGTTGAATACATCTAAAATTCCCTGTGCTTTGGTGACTTGGTTTTCTTCACTATTTCATAGGGCCTGTGTCTCGGTTCTGAAACCAGAAGCTAAATGCGGCGACCTAAAAAGTGTCGGATGTTGTTCTTGGCACGTATCTCTTCGAGATCCTTGAGGTGAGAAGCTGTGGATGCTCTTTCCTTACTTCGTAGAGACTTTTTCTCGTTTCTCCTTTTCTTCGTATTCTTCTTTTGCTTCTTTTGTTTTTTCATTTGTGGATTTTCCGTCCTCTTTTCATCATCATTTCCCGGGTACTTCTTCAGGCTTGGCTGGTAACGTTTGATGGTCTTAGATACGTTTTTAATTATTTTACGATACTGGTTCCACGGACCACAGGGTGTTGACGTCTGTGACATATAATGGGAGTATGGGAGAGTCTCTCACTCAGGCGCTCACTTTAGTCTCTGGCATTCTGCGGAATGCTAAGAACACCTTTGCTGAAGATTCTTTCTTTGGGTAACACGTGTTTTCTTGTCGTTTGATAGTCGAACTCTAAGCTTTGCCACTACTACAAAGTGGTCAGAGTCGACAGTTGCTCCTCCGAAAGTGCGCACTTCTTTATAGAGTGAACGAGATGAATGTTTAGAATGTAAAGTAGATAGTAGGTTTTGTAAGTGAAAAGGTCCACCATCTAAGTAGTTCTTCATAGGAACTCTGGCAAGTGTTTTGTTCACTATCATAGAAGCAGAAGACCAGTTGGTGCGGTCATTTGCTTCTCCAGTCAAAAAGTTGGTCGGTCTTTGACTACGATGAACCTCTTTGCCATTTATGGACTTCGTTACTTCGGAGTAATGGATCTTCGGATTGCTGCTGTATGAAATCCTCGGAGAGTATTAATGATATGAAGAATAATGGTTCACGATCAAGGTATCCACTGTTCCTTCCGAACAGTGAAAGCATCTGGAAGTTTGACTGCACACTTAATGATGCCTGTCCGTCCATAACCATACTTATATTGACCTGAACTTGGTGTCTCCAATCACAAGGCCATGGGCATTGTAGAAGTCCTTGAACTTCTCAGCGTTGTCTGTCACAAGTATAAGGAGCCAAAATTGAAAATTTAACTAAAATATACATATCCAAAGCCATTTCACTTTTCTTAGAAATAAGATTCTATTCATTCATTGGGCCTTGACCACTTGCATTGAGAATAGTGCTCTTATTCCAGCCAAAAGGTGTTCGAACAACCAAAGCTGTCCAATTTCCGTTTACTTATAATCATCATTCTCAACAACACGATCGACACAAGTTAACATTCCAAAGTGCATCACTTAACCCCATCATCTGCCACGTAAAAATAATTAAGACTCTACTGTACAAAGCTCCAAAGTTACCTTACGTTGCTTTTGTATAACAGTGTGCCCGCAAGGAAAAGAAAATTATTGCACCCGCACAACAACTCTTACTACTAATATTCATTTGCCTTTAACCTGTCGAAACCAACAAGCTTGTGGAAAACCGACCTTATTCTCGTGATAAGAGTTACGTTCACCAGTTCCGGGTTACTTACTTATCTTAG
>CAKKXW010000003.1:15991614-16004727 GCA_920937365.1 Sphaerophoria rueppellii | reverse complement strand
AATGAAAATATAATAAAATTTTCACAAAACAAATATACAAGAGAAAACTTAATATCACAAGTTTACAAGTAGTTTTAAGTTGAGTTGATTACATATATGTATATACAAATGAATATTCTAACAAGAAGGAAAACGTCAGCAAGCTGTCTCCAGTTTCGCACGCCAAATTGGTTCAGGTCCTCTACCACCTGTCTGCTCCACCTGAGTCGCGGTCTTCCTCTTCTGCGACGTCCTTCCGGGTTGGATTCGAAGACTCTACGAAACGCTCTGCTTGACCCAACCATCTAGGTCGTTGCATCTTAACTTTTCTGCCTAGATCAATGTCGCTGAACAGCTCGCACAGTAGTTCTTGATTGAATCATCGTCTCCATTTTCCATTTATACAAACAGGACCAAAAATCACTCGAAGAATTTTTCTCTCAAAGCAGCCCAAAGCGTTTTCATCAGATGTTGGCATAGTCCATGTCTCTGCACCATTCATTAGAACCGGGATGATGAGGGTTTTGTATAGTGACACTTTAGTTGCTGGATAGAGGACTTTACTACTCAATTGCCTTCTTAGTCCAAAAAAGGAGCGATTGGCATGAGTGATTCTTCGTTTGATTTCAGCGCTGGTGTTGTTATCTGAGTTGAAAGCGGATCCTAGGTAGACAAAGTCCTTAACTACCTCGGAGTTAAATCTGTCTATGCTGACGTTTCCTCCAAGACGTCGATGTTGGTTGTCCTTCCTTGTCAACAGCATTTACTTGTTCTTGCCCTCGTTAAACTACTAGATCCATCTTCCTGCAATCCGTCTCAAGACTCACGAATACTCCAGTGACATCACACTGTGTTCATCCAATTATGTCAATGTCGTCTGCCTCTGGTGTTGACGTTGGAGTTTTGCACAATCTTTCCAAGAATGATGTTGAAGACATCGCATGACAAATGACAATGCATCGCTTTGTGTAAAACCTTTTTTGACGTCAAATGCGACCGTTAGTTTTTTTCCTTAATAGAACAGCGTGAGTCTTCCGTTGTCATCCTTCACAAACGGAGGAGTTTTTCTAGGATGCCAAAACTAGACATTGCTCGTTATTGATTTGAAGTTCCCTCTCCAAGATCGGCCGTAGGGTGAATATTTGATCGATGATGACACTGATAAGAAGCTATCAGGTAGTTGACGAAGGGCTTCAAACGTTCACACAGCACGGCATACAATATCTTGTAGGCGATGCTAAGAAGACTTATCCTCTGTAGTTGGTGCAGTTCAAGGGATCTCTTTTCTTTGGGGTTCCATTCGTCTGCTTTCCTCGGACCAAATTTTGCAAATGAACTGGTACATGCTCCTAACCAAATCAATTCTTGATGGAACACCGTGATCTTACAAAAACAGACGGGAGCAGTGGGATGCCAAGCCAAGACATTGCTCGTATTCAGTTCGATTCAGTATTCGCTGAATGGAAGCTAAGGGAAATGGAGTAGTTGGTGTTGATTTGAAGTTCCACGTTTTTTTCGAAGATCTGATGCAAAAATCTATTACAAAACTGATTGCTGATGGACTTTCTTCCTCCAAAGCCACTTTGACATGGCTATACTAGCCATGTATATACAAAGGCCTGCATCCGTTAACTAAGTGCTGCATAAAAGGTCTTGTGATCGATGCTTATAGGAGTATTTGAAGCGTCATGTCGTTGATACAGTTAAGAGAACCACATTTTTTGAGGATCAGACAAACTGAAGCATGCTTTCCTCAGATCAAATCTTGTAGGTGAGCTGGTACCTTCTCCTAGCGACATCATTTCCTAATATTCTGCATAGTTCAGAAGCTAATCTGTGATATGTATTCACACTTGCCCACCACACTGTAGTGAGAGTAGCATTAGTTAATATAGAGTAAGTTTAGCAATAAGGTTATTATAGGAGAATAATGTAATAAAGTTTTTAGTCTTAAGCCGAACAGTGTATACTGGTTGTTTCTTTTCTTACTCTCCGGTGGTCATATACGTCAATCTGCCTTGTTGAACCAAAGTTTTGATGTCGAAGGTGACATTGGAGAAGTGGCTTTTACAGCTCGCTTCCTTCCAAGTGCTCGTCTTGTCTCTTTTCTGCACGTAAGGCTCGCGAGCAGCTCTACATTTTCCTTGCGAATCCACTTGAGGATGGTCTTTATAAGCTGAGTGTTATTGACTGATTTTTACGTCAAAAAAGCGGTTTTGCTGAGATGAGCCTGGTCGTGTGAATCCTAGCACATGCCAAGGAAAATAATTGATCAAGGGAAACCAAGCTTCCGATTTGTTTTTTTAAGATATTGCTATCATTCAACTCGCAGAATCGAGGCGGCCAGGCTGGATGATAGTGATTGCATATTAAGAGCGGAATAGATGACTTGTCGTCTTGGCGCCAACCGGAATGACGCAGAGGTAGATGAAATCCAAATCAATACCTTCAAAGTCAGTAAAAAAAAGCGCCGGTCAACATAGCGTTTACAAAAAAATATAGTGTTTACGTTAGTGTTAATACCAGCCTCTTCTTTGCAGAGAAAGTTTTTATTCTTTGTGGATTCATAGGCTTCTCTATAAAGATGCTCGTCTCAATAATAAATACAATTTTCACCTTAAATTGTTACCAAACAAACCATTGTGAACGCATGTTGAAGAGGTCCTCCACAAAAGGTGTCTTAATAATTGCCTTGAAAATCCTTAGCGCAGTCTTCTTGGTACTTTAAGAATTAAATTACAACTTTAAGGAATACAAGTTCCTTCTCCACATCAGTTTGAGTAGGTTTATTCATTTTAAGTTTCCCCCACAAAAAAGGTAAGCCCTCACAACACATATTGCAAACCAATTTCTCTCCGAGCTTAATTGAACAAAATAGAAAAGTTAACTTTTGTTGACAACCTGCCTTAGTTATCAAATTAAAGTTCGCATGGCACAAAATATAATCCCATGAAAAAGGTAGGTAGGTATATGCGAGTAGGAAGGCTTTTTTGCGTTGGTCGTGGCGATGGTGATAAATCAAGCTATCAATGAGTTGGGAACACTTTGACCATGAACATAACCTTATTTTTTTGTCGATCTCATTAATTTAATTAATCCACTCTGATGATTCAAGTCAATTAATTAAATATTACAATGTCAAGAAAGCTTTTCTTTTTGTTTTCTTAATTGGTTATTGATTTATTTATTTATTTCTCCGTCATTTCATTGTTAACAGTTTAAGAAAAAAGCAGAATGTTGAAGAATAAAGTGGTGGAACTCAAACCCAATGGACAATGGTCAAGGAAAACATATACAAACATGGCTATCTTTGTTCTTCAGAACCTAATCGGGCATATCCCAGATGAAGAGTACTTGGTAAATGTGTAAATACTTTTTATAATAAATTATATTATCAGCGGGTACCAATGTTGCTCTTGACCAAAGAGATCAACGATTAACTATTGAACTTCAATTTGTAACGTATCGACTATGAAACAGGATGCTCTTGCAGCTTATTTGAGCACTTCCTAACATGTTCTAGATTATGAGGTGCTTTCGTCAAAGGCTAGGGCTCTTTCGCCGTTCTATTCAAGTTGTCAATAAAAAGCATGCCAAAATCTTAATCTCAAAGTCCATATCAGTTAATACGAGGTTACTCAATTTTTTTATGTAGTCATTGCTGAATATTTCGAATGATGACGGTTGAGAAGACCTTTGAATGTCCAGGTTATAATATGCTGAGTATACATTTTTGTCACAATAAAGGGTGTTACAGGCAATTGACGAAAGAATTTCTGGGAAGCCTTCAAAACTGACGCGACGCCTTCATTATTCTTCTCTAGTCATTGAGGTTGATGGTGGTCTCGTAGGTGTTATTGGTTTGCTGGTAAGATGGTTTGCTGGTTAGTTGTATTTTAGTATATGATGTGATTAGAACCAGTAAGGTTTGCTGGTCCATCATTCAAGCTTAGAAATTTGGTTTCACTACAAGCTTCTAAGGGCGAAACCACCAGAAAGACGAAACTTCTACTGCACTGAACAGTCAGTTTGTCATACCAAATTGCTTGGCATGATGATTGGAGCACAAAACCGATTGAATAATGTTATCCTGTGTGGCATGAAATAGCATAAAATACGCGATTGAATCGTCAACAAAGTCAAAAAATAACTAAGGAGAACCTAAAAAACGATTATGAAGAAACGTTTAGACAGAAACTTATTGACTTCATAACAAATTGAAGGCGCGAGCATTTAATCCCCAACCACTGCGTTTGTTGTTGTGGCTACGCATCCGATAAGAATTCTCTTCTAAAATCTTACTTGCTTACTTAAGGTGGCACAACAGTCCGTTGTGGACTTGGGCCTCAAGCAACAGCCTTCACCAGGCAGTTCGATCCCTAGCTAGCTGTCTCCAGTTTTGCACTACAAGTTGATTGAGGTCCTTGTGTGCACCACCTGAGTCGCGATATTCCTCTCCTTCTACGTCCCTCGGGAATAGTGTCGAAGGTCTTCCGGGCTGGAGAATTTGTATCCATCCGTTCTAAATGACCGAGGCATCTGAGTCTCTCGACCTTGATTCTTCTGGCTTGGTCCGTGTCGTTGTACAACCCGTAAAGTTCGCGGTTGAATCTTCTTCTCCATCAATGCACACGGGGCTTTAGCTAATCCGGAGAACTTTCCGCTCGAAACAACCTTAGGCACATTCATCCGATTTTGTCAGGGTCCATGCTTCTGCACTATACAGCAGGACTTGTAGTTGTATGCGTCTATTCTGACGTTTTGTCTAAGCCGTCATCGGTGTTGGGTGTCCTTCCTACATAGGAAGACAGAGTATACTTTGTTTTGCCCCCGTTTACCGCTAGAGCCGTTTTTTCCACTTTTTTCTTAATTCTCTCAAATGCACATTGACATCACGTAAGCTCGTTGCCAATCTTGATGGTGCAGCGTGAGTTATAGATAGTCATTTTGCACAAACGTACTTGGCAGGGATGCAAGAACTAGACATAGCTTTATAAAGTTCGTCTCTGTAGAAGCTGCCATACGCGGCTTTAAAATCAAAGGTTCTTTCCAGGATTTACCGCAAAGTGAAAAATTGAAGATGGGTGATTTTCCTGGTCTGAAGCCACTGATGAAGGACGATGAGGATGATGAAGGACCGATCAGATTGTTGACGAAAGGCTTCGGACGTTCACATATTACGGTAGAGAGGATCTTGTAGGCGATGTAAGGTTGGCTGATTCCTCTGTATTTTGCCCAATTAAGAGGATCTCAATTTTTCAGGATCGGGAGAACAATGCTGAGGTTTCATTCATCAGGCATGCCGCATGCGTTCTTCCGACCATATCTTACAGATAATGTATTGCATGCTCCTATCTAGATCGTCGCCTGCTGCTTTAAATAGCTTTCAGCCGTGATATTGCCGTTTTCACTTCTTCAAAGTCGGGTTCACGGAATTGCTGGCTATCATCGTTTGCGATAAATTACTTCTGCCTGACAACGGGATTTTGTTCGTCGTCGCCGTTATACAGTCTACAGAAGTGGTCTTTCCTAATCCCCAGCAATGACTGCGATTCTACTATGATGTTCCCTTTATGATCTCTGCGGTTATCGGTTTTTGTTCGATGACCTTGAGTCAGCTATTTTCCCTTCCTATAAAAACTCCGAACTTCATTATTGCTGTTGGCTCTTTCAACATTCTCGATCTGAGGTTCTCATGCTCATTCTTTTTCCTCTCTCTCTTTTGCTAGTAGAGCTCACGAGCAGCTCTTCTAAGCAGCGCCACATCGTATGCCACCTGCTTTTTATGCATGCGCCTTAGCCTTCCCATATTCTTCCTCAAACCAAGGGTTTTGCTTTGGTGGCTGCGTGGAACCCAGCACATTATACGTGGCATCTCTAACTGCTTTCTGTTGCTGTTGTTGTTACTCCGGCAACAGTTACCATAGTAAATGTTGCAGTTTTTCATCCTCATTTTGCCCGGTCCATCCCATCGCATTTCCTATATAGCGGCAGCAGTTGAGGGTCCCCGCTTATTGTTTGGGAAGTCACCCCGACGTACAACCTCCAATCTGATGTGACCCCAAGTGCAAGAGCCGGAAAAACCGACTGCCGTCGCTTGTTGGGAGTGCTTTGGTGGAAACACCGCTTCGATCTGTCGACCATGTAATGCCCTTCTGCGATAACAAGTTTCGCAATCGCATAGCATTAAGCTCCATAGTAGTAGTCACCGTAAGCCGCTTCGTCACGTCAAGGTTTACCCCAACATCTTCCAAAATCACTGCATTAAAAAACATCACCGTTATCATCATCGGCCTTCCCGATTGTTGTCTGACACCATGCAGGCAGCGCCAGTGGCGGTTAGCTAACAACCAAGTTGATTCAACACCTTCTTTTTCTCGGACTTGTGAAAGTGTCGCCATAGCCACCAAGAGCCAGCTGCTAGATGCACGAACCCGACAGCAAGCATTGGATATGATAAAAACTTTAATGAGACACGAATTCCAGTTCGTAGTGGTTGTGACACTCCCTTAAAATTGTGATAATTGAAAAACATTTTCTCACTTGAAAAACTGAAAGTGTAAAAATCCTTCAATTTTTTAACCTCACCAGGATATCTTTTCCACCGAAAACTCCTTTCGTCGAAACACCCAAAAGTTATTGCCAAATGGCTTGTGAAATATAATTCACCTCATGTTCTTATTTTGGAACGAAAAAAATGTACAAAAACTCCTCCATTTGTTGCCAATACCTCCTACTTATGCCGCCCCATTTCTATAATCATTTTTTAAACTATTAACAATTTTTTCATCCAACCTCGTTCAATGAGTCCTGTTGCCACAGAACAAAACAAAAAAAAATACAAGTATTGGAAATAAAAATAAAAACATACCCACAATGTGTCCACTGAGCCATGGGAGGATTCTTGGCCTACAAATTTCGATTTTCACACTTCGTTTGATTCTCTGCCACAAGGTGGGGTGCATTAAAAGTTCGTATTCCTGGGGATAAACTGAGTGGGTTGCAGGCGACTTTTAGATATCCTCTTGTTCATCGGAGTTTAGTTTTCGTGTCCTTTTTTTCTTATAGCTCGCATTTTCTGGAAGAATTACCCACACACACACCAGACCGGTTGTTTTTTCGCAACTCGTGCGCTCAGTTTATCCTTGTTCTGTGAGGTTTTTTTTTTGTCTCTGTTAGAACTTAGATCGCCAGTCAAATGGGAAGGAAAATTTTCACTTTATGGCTAGTTTCCTCTCTCATCGACTAAGGGTTTACATGAAAAGGTGCAGTCTCCGTTTTCCTTGTCGTGCGTCGTCGTTGAACTTTGTCGCCAAGAATAACAGCTCCAGCCAGACAGCGGATGAAAGTAGTGAGACTGCTTTTGAGAACGTTTTTTTTGTCCTTTTGATCAAGTATCATTTTCTTTCATACAACCATTTAAAAAATTCAAAAATAAAAGAAGAGAAACCGGGCGAAAATTTATTAACCCTCGACGCTCGACAGAATTTGTTTTCTCAGCGTCATTCCACTAAGCAAGCAACGAACGGTTTTTAATTTTTTTTTTACTCCAAGCAAAGGATAATAGATAAAATGAAATGCTTTAAAAATGAAGAGAACAATCGCTTCCGACGATATGGACGCGACGACCGAAGACGCGACACAATGAAAAAATGCAAGCACATCACTTGAGGAGCTCACTTTCATTCACTCCTTTTTTTTGTGCACCTTCAACCATTTACCCGCCTTGAAAAGCTCTAAGATAGAAAATGCAATGGATACACTTTCCTCGTGTACCTACTTCAACAGTCTTCAACTGAATTGAATATTCTTCAGACGAAGTTAAATTGAATTTCAATTTTGAAATGTACAAACGTAACATTGGCAAAGTCCAGTCAGTCCCTCTAAGTAGGTACTAGATACCTTTCCTTTATGCATGTCTGTGTGGGAAGAAATGATGAAACCGAAGTTAAGTGATGTGGACTGTGGACTTATAGCTTAATGCATAAATTTTGTAGCCATCGACTTGAGTGATATTTTTCAGTTGAATGGTCAAAGCGAAAGAAGAGTAGAAGGAGCAATCATAAACTCATCATCAAGTTATTCAACCTTTTCTTGGTACTTTTTTTGTGTTAAGTTAATTTTAGCATTTTTGCTTTGAGGATACCCTTTTTTGAGGGAATCGTTTTCTTTTTGGTTTTTATTTTCCAAGTGACCTCATTTCGCGGGAAGAAATATGATTTTTAGCGAAAATCAAAGATTTATTGAATGCTTGTTCGATTTTTTATTGAGTGGATAGTTAAATGCGTCCTTTTTTATTAGTTAAAGTTGCATTTTAAGGATGGTTAAAGGATAGGAGTTTTGTCGAGATTCATGAACCAACAAAGAAATTGCATGAAAGCGAAGTTTAAGGAATCTGAGATATCAGGTCCATAATGATCCGTAAGTTGTTTAAGCGTACAGTGGGATCCTAATTCATCAGCGGGCGTCCATGAATCATTTAAACCAAAGGATACGCTGCAACCTGCAGTTGCTTGACCTTTGTTGTTCAGGTATTCGACTGGTCTTTTAAATTACATATTGTGATGTCTTCACCTCTTCGGAGAAAGTTTACTAGTTGAAGTCCAGTCTTAAAATTGTAACTTGGTCTCTGGAGTATACTGAAGCAGGAACTACTTCGGATTGTGCTGAAACAGATTCAAAAATTGCTTTGATCAGTCTATACACCTATGGCTAACGGCTTTCTCATCTTCAAAACCTCGTGCTACACCTTCCATCAGCGCCAGCGGTCTGATAATGAAACAGATTCAAAAATTGCTTTGATCAGTCTATACACCTATGGCTAACAGCTTTCTCATCTTCAAAACCTCGTGCTGCACCTTCCATCAGCCAGCGGTCTGATAATGCGAGATTGCATCATCCAAGGTAGCCGTTTTCGGGGCCGCTAGAAAGTGTATATCAAAACAAGACGTGAGATCTTTGAACCAGCAGAGGGTCAGAGTCATATTTTTCTTCAAAAAAAAAAAATTAATTCACTGACCGGATATTGCTCTTTTAAGATTTTTCTAGAATCCACGGACACTCGCATCCACGTGCGGTCAAAACGAAATTACGAATTTGATTACGAGAGTAAATTGTTCTTGCGGCGCCATAATTCGGCGAAGCTTAGATTCCAAAAAATATATATATATTATATAATTTTTTATTTTAAATATCAAGTGTTCTTTTCTTTTTTGGCACTATGTTTGAATAAAAATGAAATATATTCACATATGTCGGTATCTACCTACATATCATACATTTTTGGTTAGATGTATAGAATATTTATAAAATGAAATCCAAGCGCCTTGGTACTTTTGCCAAAATTTTTTTTATAACTTCATAATCGATGTCAATTTCCTCTACCTCCAATTATTATCGTCCGATTTCACTTACGTCCCTTCATTCTGAGGTCATGGAAACACTGATAAATTATCAGCTCAAGATAATATTAAACATTAATTTTAAATAAATAAATAAAACACATTAACTTGAGTTTTCAAATAATTTTTTTATTTTGAATGCATTTCGAGCAGCTTTCCGCTCATCTTCAGCAACACGACTTGAGTCGTTTAATATGTTTAGAATAACGGGTGATTTTTTAGCTGGTTTGGTTTTGGCAACACTGGTTTTGACAGCTGAAGTGTGTTTAGTATACCTCGTGTCACTGTCAAACAGCTTCAGTTTGGTTTGCAATTTAACCATGGATCGTCTTACAAATGAACAACGCTTGCAAATTATTGAATTTTACTATCAAAATTCGTGCTCGGTTCGAAATGTTCATCACGCGCTGCTTCCATTTTATGGTCGGCATTCTCGACCTTCTGAGCAGTCTATTCGGAAGATTGTGACCAAATTTCGCACCAAATTTACTTTGTTGGACATTAAACCACCAACACGTTTACGTACTGTGCGTAGTGAAGAAAATATTGCGGCCGTATCAGCTAGTGTGACAGAAGACCGCGAAATGAGATTCGGCGCCGTTCCCAGCGGTTAGGCCTTTGTTACAGCACTACGTGGAAAATTTTGCGGAAGGATTTGGGCGTAAAGCCTTTTAAGATACAGCTGGTGCAAGAACTAAAGCCAGCCGACCTACCCAACGCCGAATTTTTGGTGAATGGGCTTTTGGAAAGCTGGCCGAGGATCCGTTTTTTATCGAAAAATTGTGTTCAGCGATGAGGCTCATATTTGGTTGAATGGGTACGTAAATAAGCAAAATTGCCGCATTTGGAGTGAAGATCAGCCAGAAGCACTGCAACAGCTACCAATGCATCCCGAAAAAGCCACTGTTTGGTGCGGTTTATGGGCCGGCGGCATTATTGGGCCATATTTCTTCAAAGATGATGCGAATCGCAGCGTTACTGTCAATGGTGAACGCTACCGAGCGATGATAACAAACTGTTTTTTTGCCCGAAATGGAAGTTCTTGACTTGCATGATATGTGGTTCAACAAGACGGTGCCACAGGCCACACAGCACGCGAAACAATGGCGCAATTGCGAGGCGAGTTTGGTAAACAATTAATTTCACATTTCGGGCCGGTCAATTGGCCGCCTAGATCGTGCGATTTGACACCATTACACTATTTTTTGTGGGGGTATGTCAAGGCTAATGTCTATAAGGACAAGCCCGCTTCGATTGACGCACTGGAAGCCAACATCCATGCATTCATTCGTGAGATACCGGCTGATATGTGTGAAAGAGTATGCCAAAATTGGATTCAGCGGATGGGCTACCTGAGACGCAGCCGCGGTCAACATTTGCATGAAATTATCTTTAAACATTAAATTGCAAGGTTTGAACCCTCATCGATTCAAATAAATATTTCATTCATTTTTTCGAATTTTTTGTGTTTTTTTTTAAAGTTCTAAACCTCTTAAAAAATCACCTTTCATAAGAGTTTTCGATAATCGTTTCAAAATTTTTCTTTTTAAGGCCGTGTGCGAATTTGATGAATTGTGGTTAAAAATGGATGAATTTTTAACCAATGCTGTCATATTTTAACCTGCTCCGCAGCTAGTCTAATTTGTAACACATCTTATTCAATGCGAAGTGTCAAAATTTAACCAAACGTCAAGTTTTAACCACTTTTCAACCCAATTCGCACACGGCCTAAATAAAAAAATAAAAAATAGCTCAAGAAATATTTCGAAGACCAAAAGCTTCTTAGCTTCTTAATGACCGGCAGTACGGCTTTCGCAGCAACAGGTCCACTGGTGATTTGATGGCTTATCTCACCGAACAGTGGATCAAATCTTTAGACCGTTTTGGAGAAAGTAAGATTGTTGCACTTGATATTTCAAAAGCATTTGATAAAGTTTTGAATCTTGCCCTTTTATCGAAAATGCGTGCCTTCGGTATAGATGAATCCCTTCTTCGTTGGATTAGAAACTTTCTTTTGAACCGTTCCATACAAGTTGTAGTGGTCGGTTTCAAGTCTGAAACCCACAATAAAAATGCTGGTGTTCACATACGCGATGTCGCCAAATATGCCGCAAGATGTTTGGGTTTCTTAAGACGGTGCAAGAAATTTTTCTCCCCGTTTGGTCTGGCTATTATCTATAAAACCTATATCCGTCCAAGACTTGAGTACAATTCCCATCTTTGGGCTGGTGCTCCAGCTTTATACTTAAGCCTCTTGGACGGAATCCAAAAAAGAGCAGTAAGTATGATTTTTGACAGAGACATCACTAACTCATTCACTTCTTTGGAACAACGTCGTAACGTTTCTTGTCTCTCTTTGTTTTATCGTTACTTCTACAGTAATTGCTCTAGTGTAATAGCACAGATAATAAAGTTACGTAGATATCGCACGCAGAGGAAAAAAAAAATTACCATTTTTCAATTCCATGGGACGTACCACTACGTCCCAGTTCGATCAAACAAGCGTCAATCATACTCAGTCTTTATGTTGTTACTTATTTGTATTGTATCGTCAAGTTGCTTGTTGCGTTTTTTTTTTTTATTTGCGACACGTTTAGAATGGCAAGTATTGAATTTGTGCAAAAAAAAAGTTGAGATGATAATGAGATATGACATTATGATGATAGAGAAGTCGAAAGTGGGTCCGCCGATTCCGTCCGTCTGTCTGTCTGCCTGTCTGTAAACGCATCTACAGCCTTAACCACCTAGTCTGATTGACTTCAAACTTGAAAATAAGAGGATTGAGCGAATTCGCGTGGGTGGTTTTTTGTTTGTTTTTTTAATCAAATTTTAGGGTAGCCACCATACGTTTTTTTTGCCAAAAACCAAAACTTTCAATTTTCTAAAAAACGGCTCTTGATGAAAATTCGAAAAACTCATTGGTATTCAAATGAAATGTGAAATGAAATGTGCACGACTGGGTCGTACGAACTTGCTCCTGCATGCTAAAACTAAATATTCATGATTACTTTTATGTTCCAAAAATTGCAAAAAGTAGTGATAAAATAAGAGATATACTTTAAGCAATTCTGATTACACTCGTATGCACTTAAATATTTAAATTTTTCAAAAATGTCTTTAAATTAATTTGGGTATGCAGTTTTCAAGACCATGTAAATACACATATTATACTTTAATTTGGATTTTAAAAATTGATCCGTTCCTCCGGGACTGCTTACAAACTCAAATTCGGTCGTACTATCAAGTACAGAGATATGTTTATTAGTCTAACAACAAAAATATGAATCTGACTACAGGCGCTTTGCGACCTATACAAATATTTTTTGGAAAGTTCTTTTTCGTTGTTGTTGTATTTTGTAGATTTCGACAAACCCATCAACATATCGCAAAATATTTTTGAATGGTGGGAAATATTAAGTCTTTGTATTTGAGACGATAAAGATAATTCTCGTTTTTTTTTTTTTAAGTTTTAGTTTTTTTGGTATGTTTTAATTTAAGATTTTTTATTTTAATCTTGTAACTTAATAAAATTTTGTTTTTACATTGCATTTTTTTACTCCGCTTTGACGCATCTCTGGATTAAACCTAAGTCTTAATTTGATTCTTCTATAATTTAGAGGAGGTTGATTTGCTTCTTTTTGAAGCTCATCTACATCGTAAAGCACCCATTCAACGCTAGTTAATAATCTCTCTACGCAGTTTCGCCTCATTTTTTTACGTTACATTTTTGTTT
>CAKKXW010000003.1:15965649-15975876 GCA_920937365.1 Sphaerophoria rueppellii | reverse complement strand
TTTTATTTTTTTTGACCCTATACTCAAAAACGAGTTTGGAGATTAAAAATTCAATTCCGACATCTACAGACATTTGAAGGGCTGTCTGTCTGTCTGCCTTATCGGCCTAGGTGAAAAAAGCTGAAGAGATAGTAGCAACTGGAAATGAACTGGAAATGAAATGAAATGAAAAATAGAGAAACATTTCAAAAAATTGATGTCGGCTGTCAGTTTCCTGAATTTAAAAACAAAATTTGCGGGTGAGTAAATTAAAATCAACATTTTTACTTGCGACATATTTTTTGTAAAAAAAAAATTTAAGTGAGGATGAGATATGACATTACGATGATAGAGAAGTCGAAAAAAGTGGATCCGGCTATTCCGTCTGTCTGTCTGTCGGGAAGTTTACAGACATCTACAGCCTTAACTTAAAAATTAGAGGTTTGAGCAAAAACTCATATCCCAGTTTTTTTTATTTTTGTTTTAAGATCAATATTCAGGGTAGCCACCATACGATTTTTTTTTGGCCAAAAACCAAAACTTTCAATTTCCTTCAAAACGCCTCCTACGATTTATTTTTTTAAACTTCCTCGAGTTTAATTTTTTTAAACGTTCATGTATTAAATGTAAAAAAATATGTTTGTATTGGTCCAAAACGGTACCTCCCTCTAGCGTTATTACCTACAGCTCTCTCGCAGAAATTCTCAAACCCGGCAACGCAGGGTTTTTTCGGCTAGTAATATAATAATAATAACCTTTTTAGAAGGTGAAATACTTTGACACCTATAGCGTATGCGAGTTATAGTCAAATGAAGGAATATTCAACTGTTAAGCTCACGAGTTACACTACGGGATGTAATGTCATCAAAGCAGAAAGCGACTGTCTGACTAGAGAAGTAATGCAACCAATACCAAAATCACCTTTGATAAGCATTGACTTGACTTGAGGCAAAGAAAACTATCCCTCTGTTCTTCCTAAACCTAGAGATTTAATCCCATTGGCCGCCAAATCCGTACTTAATAATAGGAACGACCTACTTTTTAAGACTTCTTGTCATTTAATAAAAATCGATCCAATCGATCGATCCGCCTTTAAAAACCAAGTTTTATTTATGTTCTTTCTTCGGTAAAGCTTATGCCCGCTGACCTACCTGGAAAAAGAAAAGACCATCAAAAGCCTCAGGTTCGCGTAGAACCAGGAAGTCAGGAACATCAAACTATAGCGAGGTAGACACACTAGAAAGATCGTGTTCAATTCAGGATTACCCTAAAGCTTGAACATGGATTGAAAGCCGCATATATTTGTTTGTTAACATCGGGGTTCAAATATTTTACATTTTAACTTCATGTTCTTCTTCATTTGTAATTAAATGTGAAACCTGTTGCACAACCTTTTCGAATAATAACACTTAAATCGATAATTTCAATTTTATGTGCAAATATACAAAGTAACCCTGAACTTTGGTGCAGCAAAACTTCATCTTTCTTTTTTTGCATTCAAACGATATAAATCATTAAAATAATGAAGAAGTCCACTTAAAATGCAGCTTGCGTAAACAGTTTTTACATAGTAATGTCCAGTTTGATGATATTTTGTATGACAGAAATGCAAAGGAATGTTGTTCCTTGCTTCAGAACTGCAAAACCATAACCCATTCAATTTGGAATGTAAATAAAAACAAACTCCCCACCCCCTGAGGTGTACCAACAGTTTGACAAGAAGCCAACGTTGACTGGAACCTATTTTACTTTTTTTAGCATTTCCATTCTATCTTATTCGTCATGATGATGGATTGTATTTATTTTTGCACAACTTGTACCTTGTTTTGACTTTTTTGTGTACAAAATATTTTTGTTTATAAAAATACTCACCTCTAGATTGCTGCAACCTTTCAGCAGTCCCTCTTCGATGGACTTAATTTTATTGCCAGATAAATCAAGAATTTTCAAATTGATTAATGGATGGAATTCCGCCGAAGAGAATATTGGATTCAAGCTGTCACCGAGCAAGTTATTCGCCAAACGTAATTCGAGTAGGGTATCCTGCAAAAGTGGGCAACAAAACAACAACAAATATAAAGTACAGAGAATTGGTAAATTTGTCGAAAATTGAAATGAAAATCAATACATCTGAGGAGATTGGAAATTGTTGTATATTGGCTACTTAGTAGAGTTTGTACGTACTTGCAAACCGAAAAAAGATTTTTCTGCAATTCGACGAACCAAATTGTTGGACATGTCAAGTTTTTCAATTGGAAGTTTGAGAGTTCCGAATGCCTGAAAGATGAAACAGAAGGTGGTTAAAAATGTTCGTCAATTTATTTTTCTATGATTAGTGAAATAATTTTTTGGATTTGACAAAGGCACTTAAAGACTTTTGACATTTAAACGTGAAAATGTCAATAATAACGTTTATGTCGTAGGTATTATCCACTGTAAGAATATTAATATCTTATAGCGTTTGTGTATCTCAATATTCTGTCAGAATTATTGTATTTCATATTATATAATAAACTTAAATTATAATATTCTTTTTACATCCATCGACTCTTAAATGACAACATACATCTTGGCGACAGGGATAACGAATCAAACTGCTTCATTATGGATGCTGAACAACTCGAACTCAAAAATTTTATTCCTCCATTAAAGAACTTCGAGAAAAATAAGGAGACCTGGGAAACATATCATCTCCAATTGGAACAATATTTCATTGCAAATAATGTAATCGAAAACGACACAAAGTGTGCCGGTTTGCTTAGTTGGATAGGAGGTTATTCACTAGATCTTTTACAAAAATCCTATGGTGATAGAGTAGCACAGGAAACATTCGACAAATTAAACGAACACCTCAAAAACCACTACCAGAAAAAGCTTCGGTTTTTTGCATCTATAGGTTCAAGTTTCATAGAACGTTCATACAGCCTAACCAAACATTACGCAGATTGGGTTGCAGAATTGAGTGGAAGGGCCAAAGAATGTAGCTTCGTTTGCGAGAAAGAAGAATGTGGTGAATCGTACGTAGATTCCCAAATTCGAGATAATGATTATCCTTTACAGTCCCCACGATAAGGTAAGATCAGCTACACTTCAAAAGAAAATCCAACATTGGATGAAGTTCTTCAAGTTACGCAATTGTAGGGTGAACAAAAACCTGGTTAATTATATCTCATTTTCGTGTCCTGGACTTGTAGAAAGTCATCAGCGATCTCAGTGTTTCCATTACAAAAACAAAACAATTTGTAAGAAATGCAAAAAGATGGGTCATCTGGGCAATAGTTTGTATACCATCCAAAATAGAAGCGAATCAACGTTCTACAGACTACTGTACTGGTCCCATCATATGCCAAAACACAAAAATAGCGAAAACGTAAATCATGAAAGTCAATTCGAAACCGTAAGTACCATAGAAATTATAGAACCATCTTCTCCTGTTCAGATTAATCAAAGTCAAATAGTTTGCAATTCAGATGAACTTTTTGTTGAGGTGAGTGTCAATAACCAGATTCTCAAGTTCCAAATTGACACTGGTGCCTCTAGGCCTCGAAGCATATCAGTTGCTCAATAGTTGTATTTGCACATCAACCACAAAAATCTTAAAATCTTACGGTGCAAATGTTTTGCCACTTAAAGGAACACTTTCAGTTAGTGTCATAATTGGCAAACAAAATCTTAATTGAAATTTGACAGTTGTTGATAGACAATTCGCAACTAATATTCTTGGCATGGATTGGTTCAATACAATGGAATTTGGCATACAAACTAGACACACAATGTCATCAGCTTATCAGCACATCAATTATAGTTCTTGCCACAATGTCAATGTCAACATTCACAACATTCACTCAAAACCGATTTATATCCCATGCAAAAAGAGTTTCAATCCACATTTTCATCAGATTGTGGTCGTTGCTCAAAGTATAAAGCAAATGTTTTTCTAAGACCAAACGGTCAATTGAAGTTCTGCAAACCCTACAACCTGCCATTTGCGCTGTATGAGTACATCAGATCCCAAATAAACCGTCTAGTGTCACAACAAATTCTTAAACCAGTCAACTCGAGTGATTGGGCAGCCCCAATCTGGAAATGCGATGGGATGGAACGGTAAAAGGAGGATGAGAAACTGCGGAATTTACTATGGTAATTGTTACCGGGAGCAACAACAGCGACTCTTTGGATGCGGATTTGTCGTGGCAAGAATACTCAGGCAAAAAGTCTTGACCTTAAAATGTGTAAGCGAACGCATCACGACGATCTGAATGAAGGCTTAATTCGTTAACATTAGCCTAATATGCGCGCACGCCTCCATAGAAGAAGCAAGGAGGACACCAAAGACGAATTCTATGAGCTCCTCGACAAAACTTATGAGCAATGTCCTAGCTATGACATTCAAATTTTCTTCGGCAATTTAAACGCAAAGCTGGGAAAAGAGGACATCTTTGGTGGAACTGTCTGAAAGCATAGCCTACACGACACCATTTGATTGATTTTGTTGCGGGGCGAAATGTTGCGGTAGCAAGCACCTGGTTCTCACATCTCAACATCCATAAAGTTACATGGAGATATTCTGATCAATCAACCGTCAACCAGATTGATCACATTGCGATCAACGGAAGGCACTTGTCCAGCATTCTATCATCGACATCGACTCGGAGGTAGTGGTCCGAGTTGAACTACCAATATCCCAACAACGGCCAAAACAAGGAAAAGCTGCAAGAAAATTTGACGTGCGTCGCAAGAGAGCGCCAGATCCTTCTCTGATCGAGTATCAAGTAACCTCTTAAGGAATATTATGCCGCCAACATCAAGCATCGAAGACCCAGTGACAACATTGCCAGAAAGCAGTTAGAGAAATCCAACAAAGCCGCTGGAGTAGATGGTGTAGCTTTTGAGCTGTTCAAAGCTGCAGACTACGAGCAAGATAATAGCATGCACCAAGATATGGGCAGAGGAATAAATGTCCAATGAATGGAACCTCGGTATAATTTGCCCGATTATGAAAAAGGGAGATCCTCTAAACTGCGTCAACTACAAAGGAATCAGCCTACTTAACGTCGCCACAAGATACTTTCTGTCGTAATATATGAACGTCTGATCTGAAGCCTTTCCTCAACAATCTGAATATCTGATTGGTGGTTATTGATGTGGCTTCAGGCTAGAAAAGTCAATAATCGACAAAATTTTCACCTTGCGTCAGATCCTTATCGATTTTGAAGACGCGTATTAGAGCTTCTGTCAATCTCGTTCGCTTGTGCACGCTGCGCCATCAAAAAAGGTTTCAGACAAGAAGATTGACTGTCATGCGATTTTTTTAACATCGTTTTTGAGAATATAGTGAAAAACTCCACCGGCAACACCATAAGCACTTTCTTCCAAAAATCTGTTCAATTTCTGGCGTACGCCGATGACATTGATATAACGGGAAGAACACAGAGTGATGTCAATATAGCGTCTTTGTGAGAATTGAGACAAAAGCGACAAAAATGGGTTTAACGGTAAATAAGAATAAGCATACGCTTTCTTCGAGGAAATACACCCAAAACCGGCGCGGCGGCGGCTCGAACAGAACGTCACAATAGATGCATACAACTTCGAGGTAGTAGAGGAGATTGTCTACCTACGCTCCGCTTTTAACACGGGCAATAACACCAGCGCCGAGATCAGACGAAGAATATTTCTTGCTAATCGCTGTTTCTTTGGGCTTAGAAAGCAATCGAGTGGAAAAGCCCTCTCTCGAGCAACTAAGGCAAAACTGTATAACGCACTCATCATCCCAGTCCTGCTGTATGGTGAAGAAGCATGGACCCTGACAAAATCGGATGAAAGTGCCTTAGGCTGTTTCGAGAGGAAAGTTCTTCGGGTCATCTTTGGCCCCGTGTGCATTGAAGGGGAATATCGAAGAAGATACAAGATACGAGTTGTAAAACGACATGGACCAAGCCAGAAGGGTCAAGGTCCAGAGGCTCTAATTGTTAGGTTATTTAGAGCGGATAAACACCAATGCTCCGGCCCAGAAAGCCTTCGACACTTTTTCCGAGGGACCTGGAGGAAGAGCAAGACCGTGACTCAGGTGGCGCGTAGCACACACAAGTGGAAGAGGATCTCAATCAACTTGGAGTTTGAAATTAGAGACAGCTGTAGCTAGGGACAGAGTTGACTGGCGGAGACTGTTGATTGAGGCCTACTTCCACAACGGACCTCTAGCGCCACCTTAAGTAAGTAAGTGCAACACGCACCGAAGTAATAAGAAAAAAGACTTTATTTTCAAGATCAGTGAAACAAATAAGGTCAGAAGGAATGTTGTACTATCCACTGTAGAAATTTTAATATGTTGTAGTTAGCGTTTGTATTTCTCAATATTCTGTCAGAATTAATATATTTCATTCATTGTTATTCTTTTGTTAATGGAATTTCATATCATATTCTTTTTATGGTTTCTTAAGCCTCGTCTGAAAGCGTCTGTATGCGATTCCAATGGGAACTCACGCTGTTGCATCATTGTCGGGTTAAACTTCATGCCTCATTGATGCATTTATCAGCTGAAAAGGTTTTCGACACGCCGTCTTAAGTGTTAGGTCTCCTTCAATATCACAAAGCAAAACTGATATTTCCTGGCTAGTTCTTAAAATACCAATTTGTCAATACCCAGCAAGGACATTCAAGAAGAAATCCAAACCCACATGCAAGCAAAAACCAAAATCCCAGCAATTAATGTTTCCCCATTTTAAAACAACACAAGCTAAGCTTATTTTCAACTACCATCTTCTCATATCTTCCACTTTTTCCCAAAATTTGAAAAAAGTTTCCCTCTCATCAGCCAGTGATAGAAAGAGAAACCCTTTTCACAATGTAATACCTCGCAATATTATGCCAACTACAAAGATGACCTCAAAAGAAAACTAAACCAGACACTTGTCAGTGGACCACTTCACAAAATTCTCCAGCAATAAGCAACACAACCAAACCAAAACCATGCCGCAAACTCATCTGGCTGGCTGGCGAAGTTTAACTCTCAAACGAAATATAAATTTCACTTGTTGCCTTCGCCTACTTAAATGAATGAAAGTTGTTTCCAAAAAAATAAACAAAATCACTTAAATTGCGCGAAAGAATGAAAAGGGAAAAGGGGCAAAGTGAAGTCAACAGAACTGTGTTTTGAGAGTTGACCGACATACTGGAGATCATTGACATTTAAGAATAAGACATGAGAACTCAACAAACAGCAAAACCTCAAAAAAAAGATCAAGATATTACAATTCTTCTACAATGATGTTGCTGGGGTAATAATGATGTTTCCGGTGCGTACGTTTCACGATGATGTTGTGTCTAATTAGCGAATCTAGGCGTTGTTCTATTGTTTTAACTTTTGATGTTTTACTTTTAGAAATTTTGAATAAAAAACCGAGACGAGTAGGTCAAAAGAAACTGAGAGTGAAGAAATGTAGGAAGTAGCAGTGAGTTCTTCGAAAATCTGAAGTATCGGGTTCGAGATTCGGGCAGACATTGATTGTTAGCAGTGGCGTAGGTTAGTAATCGCAACTAATGAAACTATTCGTGAAAGGGTCATTCTGCCCCAAATTGTGAAGAACGAAAACAAGACTATATAGAAAGGCTTATAAAATAACAGAAGGCTTTGTTGGGTTCCAGGACCCGGTGATGTGCTGGGCAGAATACCAATAGAGCTGATGAGCTGGATTGGCATGGAAAGGGTTGAACAGTCCTCCTCAAGCCAAAATTAGTGCCAAAAATTATTCCAACTCAGCGATTATTTCTTTCCAACCCACATTAAGTGTTAAGTTTTACATTTCTAAATCTTTAATTTTTTTTATTCTAGTAACTCTGAGAAATTCTCTTCACTTCATTCTAATATTTTCTTCAAGTAACATCAAATTTATTTTTCATTAAATTATTTTTCTTCGAGAACAAATATCTTTTGTTGTTTTCTCATTTCTAAAGGAAATTCAAATTCAACGAAGGACAAGTTTAACAGGTTATGGGCCCAGTGCACTAACCCGAAGAATTGTTTAATAGATTTTTTTTGCAGTATAATTGGTTATTGAACATTGAAGCCCAATAACAAGAAATTTGCAAAAATGAATATGGAGGATGTTGCTCATATGTCTCACCGTTTGAATGGGGCCAATTTTAAAGCTTGGAAATTTCAAATTGCTGCAGTTTTGCGTGGAAAAGGGTTAATTGAAATTGCAGATGGTTCAGAGGTTGCTCCAGATGAAACAAAGGATAGAGAACGCAAGGCATGGCTAAAAAGTGATGGTCAAGCAATGGCTATAATTTTTTCTTCACTGGACAGCGAACAAGCAAATCATGTTTTAACCTGCAAGACAGCGTACGAAATGCTTACGAAATTAGAATGCATTCATAACATGAAGAGTGATGTTAGGGTTATGACATTGTATGAAGAATATTTTGCTGTAAAAATGAATGAAGACGAATCTGTCGCAGCGTATGTATCAAAGGTGTCTCGATTGGCAGCTGAAATAGAAGAAAATAAAGAAAAGTTGTCTGATAACCTTAAGATGTGTCGAATTATCAGCGGCTTAAGCTCCAAGTTCAAAAACTTTAAGACAGTTTGGTATAATATCAAAGAATGCCGAACAATTGATCAATTAGAAGAAGATCAAATGAACAAAATAGATAGCGAACAGCATTCGGAAGGAGCAGCTTTCAATATCAAACAGCAAAACAAAAAGCAAATGTTTGAGAACAAAAAGAAACCAAAATTTATTTGTTTTGGCTGTGGAAAGGAAGGACATTGGAAGAAAAATTGCCCAGATCAGAAGAAGATGAACCAAAATAGGACAAAACCAGAACAGAAATCATGGATGGCATTTTCGGCGATGACAGATATTTTATCAGCAAGCTATAACGATGTTTGGATAGCAGACTCTGGAGCTTCAAGACACATAACGTTCCGGAAGGACTGGTTCTGTTCGTTTTCATCAAATGAAGGCCAAAGTAGCATTAGAACTGCAAACAATGAAGCACTTAATGTCGAGGGAAGTGGCTCAATAGAAATAGAAGCGTGGATTGATGGCCAATGGCATTCAAGACGTTTGGATGATGTTAGATATGTACCAAAATCTAAGGTCAACTTATTTTCAATCGGATCATTAATGAACAAAGGTTTTGAGATCAGCTTTGACGAAAGCCGATGCATTATCACAAAAGACGATATTACAGCGGGTATTGGATACAAAGACGAAAACAATTTGGTGCGAATGATTTTCAAGCATACCATGACGAAGCAAAATTGCATTGAATCTTGCTTATCAGTAAACAGTATTTATGGTCAGTCGATGAATTCCTTGCAACAATGGCACAGGCGTTTAGGCCATATGAATACTTCGACAATCAAGACAATGGTCAAACAGGACTCAGTAACAGGTATACATTTATCTGATGAAAATAATTTTTTCTGTAGGGAGTGTCAGTTTGGAAAAATGCATAGAAGTTCACATCCAGCTAGAGAAAAGCATTCTATTGCAAAGGGTGAATGTTTCCATGTGGACTTATGTGGAAAAATGCAGCAAATAGGTGTTGGTGGGGCTCAATATTTCATGTTGATAAAAGATGAGGCAACTGGCTTAAGATTTGTTTACTTAATCGCATGCAAATCGGAAGTAGAGGAAAAATTCAAGGAATTTGTAGCTTTTGTTGAAAATTCAATGCAAGTTTCGATCAAAAGAATTCGATGTGATAACGGAACTGAATTTATCAATCGAAATTTGATGAAATATCTTTCTGAACGTGGTATTATCATTGAAAGAATCTCTCCATACACACCGGAACAAAATGGATATATTGAACGTGACAACAGAACAGTTCAAGAATATGCTAGAACAATGTTGTTGGCAAGTGGATTGAATAAATCTTTGTGGCCAGAGGCGGTTCGAACAGCTGTTTATTTATTAAATCGTTCACCAAATGCATAGAACCAAGCCACAACCCCTTATGAGATCTGGTTTGGAGAAAAGCCACAACTTGGTCATGTAAAGGTTTTTGGCACTGTTGGCTATGTTCACATTCCCAAGTCTTATCGCAAGAAATGGGATGACAAAGCGAGAGAAGTTTATTTGGTTGGATATGAACCAACACAGAAGAATTTCAGACTCTATGATCCAAATTCAAAGAAAGTTATTATTAGCTGCGATGTTAAATTCAACGAAAATTTCATAAAGAATGTTTATTTTGATTTTTCAAATAAAGAACACGATTCTTGTAGTTCCA
>CAKKXW010000003.1:15940053-15953144 GCA_920937365.1 Sphaerophoria rueppellii | reverse complement strand
GTTCTTTGTGAATTATTATTTATTCATGTGTCATGTGGATTCGTTTTGGTTAGCGGAATGAATTGTCATTCAGGCTTCGATCTTAATGTTTGCAATACGTACCTAATAATTGTGGACTTCTGCTTACAAGGCTCTCTAATCTGATCTGTCCGTTTCCAACTACTGTCTCTATTGGATCATTGAATCAATTACTTAACTACACCATCAATCGAAACTTTTCGTGTATGTCCCTCTTTTATAGTTACTCCTACGGTAAGTGCTCTAGTCAAATAGCCAGCTGCATTCCTCTCCTCAAACAATTCTTCCGTGATACTCGTGCTTCTAGGAATGCTCATCAGTTTGCAATCGAGTCTAGCTTCGGACTTACTGTTAAGTAAGGCGATTGGTTTTGCTTAGGTGTACTGTGTACTTATTTATTATTAAGTGTTTCTTGAAACTACGAATACAAAATGGAAATTGTAAGTCTGATAGTCAATATCCGGTGGTAGTACTTCCAGTACTGGGACTTAAGTTCTGCCTTCCGCTTGTCGGATGTCCGGTTATTTGAAAATAAGTGATTGTTGGTGTATGCTTTACTCCACCGTTTCATTTCCGGTGAAATTATTCAGCTGGCAATAGCTCTGCTAAATCAGTAGGTTTATTTAAGGCCCCTGGTGGCACTCAGGACAATTTCCTTCAAAATTTAAACACCTTACAACTGGTGAGGTAATTTTCAATAATGAAATGGCGATTGCTACACGGTCGGCGGTGGCTGAAATGACTAAAAACATTTATTCCGTACTAAAGGTCGGGATGAAAACTAAAAGTACTAGAGAAAGGTACTGGTAGAAGTCCTTTAGTACAAGAGTGCTTACACTCATATGGAATTATGAATATATGCGTATTAGTTTTGCCTGCAGATGCGTGAATTCTATTTACGTAAAATGCAAAAACTAACCTATTCATATTTCATTCTAGAGATTCATTATACTTTCGTAGAGTTCATATGAGAGCCTGCAACGTTTCGTTTTAATGAACAATTTTGGCAAGGATTCTTAAATCAAACATTGTTCCTTAGAACTTGTTTCTACACATGCTCTTAAAAGCAAATTAGAAATCAGTGGAAAGGTGGTGGGTATCGAATTCATATACGAGGGCCTTATCCAATGTGGTCTAAGGTCATATTAAGATATGGGGCAATTAAATCTTAAAACAAGCTTATTAGTCGTTTCGAATAGTTTTGCACTACACTACGGAAACAAAGACTGATTGTATTCCGCGTTACACAGTGTACAGAAACAAGAAATCGGTTTGAGACAAAAAAATTTTAAGAAATAGGGTGGCGAAAAAAAGTTTTGAAGAGCAAAGGCCTAAGTGGCTTACTCTCATCAACAATTCTGTGAGTGCGTGTGTAGAATTGAGGGAACCTAAAATTAAACGCCGATTCCGAACAACAGATTGATACTCTTTGAAGTTTTGTCACATTATGGGCACGAGTTGGATTCGAACCCACAACGTTCTGCTTAGCAGCCAACGCACATAACCACTAAGCCACGGATACTGCCTGGTTCAAGAAATCCCTTGTTAAGGAACCTTAGCTCAAACTTTATTTGATTGCCCGGTGACTCTATCGTTGAGTTCATCTTTGAGATTCATCCGCTAACTTGTATTTAAGTCTACATAAGGACACTCCATTGTATCAGTGTGTTAAGTTTTGGCACTTCAAACGTTCCATAATGGAAGGCTCTGTTTCAAAAACGAAATTCTGTATCGCATTGCTCTCTGTTTGGTTTAAGTTATTGCTGCATCAAGTTGAACCGTCTAGAAAAGCTTCACCTCATAATTGCCTTCTTTCGAAAGAGTTGCTAGTCATATTAACAAGATAGCAAACACTGACTTATTTACTTTTGAAAAAGTTTGTTTAAGTTTCACAAAATATTTAAAACAAGTCGGGTTTTCGATGGCATTTTAAAATTCAACATTGCAATTTTTTACGTATTATCCAACCCAGACAATAACTCGTGATGTCGCACGCGAGACTGCCAAAATTTTGTATTCTTCATAATTATTATTTCTCTTTTTGATGCGCAGTCACCCTATAATTAAATTAGTCAAAATATTTTTGTTTTCATTCTTGTCTGACACTGACGAAAAAATCAATACCAATGACTGGACTTTTAATATATTTTGCCAAACTGACAAAAAAAAACAATATTAACATTTTTACGGCCACACGATAAGTTCAAGTTTCTCGTTCCGAATGCCGTCAGTGGTGTCACTCAAATGCAAAAACAGATATCAATCTTTATAAGTCCCTTTCTTGCAACATTTCTTTGGGGTAGAATTATAATAGCCGACCGGACACATTCGGAAGCCCTCGCTTTTTAACAGGTCATTCAGGGACTTATTTGCGTTTATAAAGTGAATTCAAATAGACTTAAAAAAGCAACTTTAAAAGTTCATAATCGTTAGGGTTGTTGTAAATAGTTGGTTAATTAATCAGGATGCGTGTTACTTTTGACCGCACTACTCCGCAGTCACTCAAGTCTGCGCTCTTGTCCAGGGACGTAGAGCTTCATTATTGGGCTTCTCGTTTTAATTGTTAGTGTTTTCCCCTTGATTTAGTAACGTCCATGCCTGGAATGCGGGTGGTATGTTGTAAGTACAATAAATGTATGCATATTAAGTGGCCACAATTACCGGTAGTAGTAATAATGACTATAAAGCTGTTGGTCACGATTCGTTCTTTACCACCTTTCACTGTCCAGCTGTGAGAGTGAGTGTGCACTTAATTTCAGCCACTTCTCATGTAGGTAGACGTTCTTTTTGTGGTATTTTGACATGTTGCTTTTAATACAGACATAACCTATTAAAATGTAAAATGTTCGTTTCGAAAAGGCAATTTCAATTTGTGTCAACAAAGGACTCAGACCCAATATGGCTCATATCTAAATCTAAATATTGTAAATTTTGTTGGAGTTTATCTTATTTTGCATTTTGCCTTCAGCCAGACGTAAATATTTGTCTTGTAACTAGATTACACGTTTATCGACAATTTTCGTTTTTTTTTTTCGACGAGAGAAGATTTTTGTTTGCTTTAACGAAGGTGGTGGGATTGTAAAATAAGGACTTAAAATTCCAGTAGCTGATGTGAATGTAGATTAAAATGTTTGTCAATATGTGCTAACAGCTACTCATAGAGGTCTGTAGATAACCGAAAGGGTTTTTTTCGAAGGAATTTAATGATATTTACAAATATGTTAGTCTTATAGCTTGTGTTTTTATACTGCGTAGAATGTTCGCACGAATTGAGAGGGGTTTCATTCATAATTTAAGGAAGATGCGTAAACCTTCTTCCTAGTATTTGGAGTCCAGACAAGATTTTTTCTTAAAAACCTTTTCCTATCTTTTTGTCACCTCATTCTTTTCTACGTCTATAAAACTTACCCAAGATAGCTGAAGAATTGCACTACTTCAAGCTGTAGCACCTTTTCATTGTTCTCCTACAAAAGTTTTCCACAGAAGAAGCGGATTTGATGAACAAAAGCTAGGCTGAGACAGCTCCGGTGTTTGGACACTTCTTTTGCGCTACAATCGATGTAAGCAGACAACAATGTATGTAGATCCAATTTCGAAGATTTGGTCATTTTATGTATACGTACTGCTCTAGTATTATCACGGGCTGAATTTTTTGTTGGGAATTCACCCAACAATAGGGCGCTAGTAGTTATTCGCTCGTATTCTAATGAGACTCAAAATAGTCTTACCTGCCGTTCGAGGAGGCGCTGTTGTCGATTCTTGATGATTGCAAGTGCTTAAGAAGTATTTATGCAAAGCTCTGGTGTTTGCAATAGGATGGCATTGGGCATCAAGAAGGATTGGTAGACAATTTACTGAAGGAGGCAAGAGGCTCAGTTGTGGCATAGCGCATAGATGAAGGCCAGACTTACGAAAATTATGATGATGGTAATCGGGGAGCAAACGGGGTTATGTCGTCTGTTAGTAGTCGGCATATGCATATTTTCCAGTTCCAGTTTGTAAATCTTCTCTCGAAAGAGCGAAATAGTCCAATCTTCCGTCGAAAAGTCTTCTAAGGCAAGGCATTTGAAAAGACCATCAATAGAGCTCTAACAAAATGGGCTGCAGACAAGATAAAAATTCCGGACAACCAGTTCGTGTTCGAGGCACGACCAGACACGATTCTGTGCTCCTTTCTTTCTAACAAGCACAGGTGCAATTCTTGTTGATTTGGAAAAAGCTTTCGGTATTTTGACATGATATGCTTAGCTGGAAAGTTTGTTGTCAAAAAAGGCAATGTACCTACTACCCAACTTTCTGTAACTGGGAGCGATTTATTTGCCAAATTTATTCATTATCTACCTCAGCGACCTGATAGGAAGGCTTATCGATATTTCGATGACTGGAGACTTAAAATGCCCAGGAATGCGACGCAATTCTGTTCCGCACCTAGTTGACTGGGCCCCGAAGGCGCAAGAAGTGATTAACGAGCAAATGTGAAGTGAAGAATACCGCGATGTCTGGCTGAATCAGCATTTGTATTTAGACAGCCATATAAATGCTGCTCTGATCACGGCCAGACGAGCCTTTACTCTGACGAAACGGCTGTTTCACAGGCCGATTCTCGTTTATTGTAGTCCCGTGTGGTCAATTGAAGAAGATTAGGGTGTTGTGGAGGTAGTGTCTTCGGCGCTGTCTCGGTTTGTATCGGAAGCCTTATGGACATAACTATTCTAACGACATTCTATTCGATGGGGCTCTGATCTAAGAAATTAAAAATTTCGTGATAAAACCTGTTCGAACGACGAAAATATTGATATAGTTCTCACTTGACTGGTTTCATTTCGCTATTAACAAAATTTCCATCTAATACAAGACAAATTGGCTATTCCTCTAATCTCCCACGTCATGCGATGAACCGTAAAAAGGTAACTGTACAGATAAGGCGTCCTCGAACAAGACGGAGCAGATCTTTATCGGTGGCTTCAGTCAGCCCTTGACAATAAGTACTCGGTTTGCGTTCTGAGCCTTGGACGACTTACTTACCTAATTGTTTAAGGAAGTTTTCTGACTCCCTCAGCCTCAATACTAAGACCCTCATGGCTGATATTTGCTTATTGTAACGGCGGAGACGGTATTTCTTCGGTAAACTTCGTCCTTTTATTATGATAGACATTTCATGCTCCATTCTGAGCTCGATAAGAATAATAACTCAGTTGGTTTTACTCATTCAAATTTTCAACCATCATCCTTCCCCAATATGAACACCTAAATTAACAAAAACACATTATTCCCACACCAAATACCAATCACATGACAAGTTTCCACAATCCTCAGTCTACATATTAGGCATCTCCACCAATACCAAACAACATAACCACCGAAATGTTTTCCAAAAATGTTTGTAACTTTTCCAAAATGCCCAGCAGATCTCAAACTGTCATCACATAATTAATGGATGAGCTGCCTCCGTGCACCAATCCCAGATCTGTCTGTCCGAATTCATTAGAGAAGCAGTAACAAATAATAAAACAACACAAACAAGGACCTGAAGATACAAAAAAAAAAAAACATAACAGCAGTAAGAGTGTTTGTTGTTGTTGTTCTCGTTCTTGTTGTTGCCAATGCCAAGGGAAATCTCCTGAGGATCTTATTCTGGTACTTTATTAAATTCTTATACACGATATTTCCCACTTACACATTTTTTCTTTAACTTAATTTAGTGTGCGATTAGGTAAATTTTTGTTGACAGATTATTTGAAACAAAAAAATCGTCTCATGACCTTTTGAGGCGCTCGAACTGACGAAACTGACCCTGATCAACCAAATGTGCATCACCGCCTTAGACAAACAAATTAGAATCGTGTCAAAGGGTTGAGCAAGCTCATTTATTTGAACAGTTATTTAATCCAATTTTAACTCTTTGCACAAACTAATATCAAAACTGCATTTCTTGTCACATTTCTCTCATCGAGTCTGCGTTCTGACAGATGGTCAAAAAAGTCAATATTCTGCGTTTGTCTGTTGTGCAATTAACCAGGCACGTATCACATTCCACCAAAGTGGACATTCATTAAAATAATCCAAAACAGAAAAAAGGAGAAAGTGAAATATTAATTTTGTTTCCCCTAAAAATCAACACGACTGACGTTCAACGACGCGACAACAGAAAGCAACACGAACGAATTATCTTGTCATCGCAATAAGGAGCCCAATGGGGGTGGGTGTAAGAATACATGATACAAGAATCACTTAAGGCATTAGACATATTCTTTTTTTCAGTTCCCATCGTGTGGGTTGAGATGAAAAAAAAGATAGGGTTAATTTCTGGACAATGACTTGACGAAAGTATCTCTAATCTGTCTTTTGTCTGTCCAGTCGCAGACGGGAATTGTCCGCTGTCTACTTTTTTTTCTGTAAAAATTTGTTGTTCTTCCTTCAGAATAGGCTCATGAGTTTTGTTTTTAGAATAGAAAACTAGAAAAACATTTTGAAGCTCATTTATTAAACGGAGAAAGAGGAATAATAATAATAAACACAGTTCTTAGATTTGGATAGGTATGAAGACTTGGCAAACCCTTTTCCTGCCATCAAATCTAGTTGATTAATAAAAACAAACAAAAAAAGAGATTGTACGTCAGTTTTCTTGTTAATTAAAAGCGATACATATGACAGGAGAGCATCTAACAGCGAAAAGTTAGGAATCAAAATCAATCAGAAATAAGAAAACAAGGGACTTGACATATCAAAATGAGTGTCCCGCTGAGACGCTGGGTTATTAGTCGTGACTCATGAGGTCTTTTAAGTTGAACATGGATCCATACGAGATTTTTGATTTTTATCAGATGATAGTGAACGTGAAGTCAGGAGTTCTGGGAAGAAGAACAGCGTCAAAAAGAAAACAAATAAATAAATAAATGATAATGTTGACTTGTTCTAAGGTGGACAGCTGGAAACTTTAGCTTTTAATTTTTTAAACACTATAAATGTGAATGCAATTGAACCTTGGAAAACTTCAGATTTGAAAATTTTGAAAATTGTATAGATGCAGTTTGTATAAAGGACCAAGCAAAAAACCGTTTTTGGTATGTTTGAATGGATTGCAGAACTAGAAGATTATTTACAACGCCTGTGTGGGAGCCTAGTAGGCGCTTGACAGAATTGTGAATATAAGCCGTGTTTTATTGGGAACTCAGCTTAGCTTAGCAATAGGAATTACATGTCAAACAACAACAACCGAAAGCGGAGTAAAAATAAGTTAGGAATTTAAGTTAGGAATTTACACAAGATAAAGTACCGGTTACTCGACGCTAGAGTGAGCAAAATATGTTTTTTTTTTAAATCTAAATGTGGGCAGAACCAAATAGGATTTTTGAGCTAGTGGTGAGCATAATGGAATGATTTCAATAATCGAGACAAAATTATTCGACTGATTTGAATAATCGAGTGATCATTCGAATAACAAAATGATAGCTTGAAATTCTCAATTGTAAACACCAAACTTGATAATATGTACTAGTACTCGAATATTAACAGTCGTCAATCAAGTACTGCTCGTAATAATCATAATTCGATCTTTTTTCATTCGAATACTAATAATCGATGACTTTCATTTGAATGCTCATAATCGATTATTTACATTGGAATACTAATAGTCGTCATTCAAAAACTGTTCGTAATAATTCGATTTATTTTCAAGAGGATGCTAATTATCGATTATTTTCATTGCAATTCTAATAGTCGTCATTCAAAAACTGCTCGTATTAATTCGATTTATATTCAAGAGGATGCTTATAATCGATTATTTTCAATCGAATACTAATAAGTAGCAGTTGTAGCGGTACTAGTAGGTTTAAGAAATCATCCGAATGATTTCACAGTGCATAATCGAATGATATCGAATAGTTTCTTGAATCGATTAAATCGTTCGAATGCGCCCATCACTATCACCTTGACATTTTTTTTCTCTGACAGGTTTTGACAATTCTTAATTGCAGGGGTAACAACTTTTAAATATAAAGTAGAAACTCAGTTTAAAGTTGAGTAAAGCGTTTTATTTGAATTCCTTTTGCTAAGCTAAGCTGAGATCCCAATAAAACACGGCTATAATAAGCTTTTACATGCTGCATACAGAACATTTACGAATATTCCGCGAGCACAACACAATTTTGCACAGTGTTGAAAAAAACAACGATCAGTAAAACTAGTATTACCACTCTTTCAAACCACCTTACGATTGCGGATAATGAACGAGCACACTGATCCATCAACAAACGGACGGAACTAGTAGCAGTTATAGTAATATTCCTGGAGTTCCTCATGGTAGCCATCTAGGGCCTATACTTTTAATTTAGCTATAAACGATGCTCCGTTATGTGTACGTAATATCAAAATTCTCATCTTCACAGATGATATGAAGGTTTACAAACACATCTCTTCTAGTAATGACCACATTCTTCTACACGATTACATTAATAGTTTTGGTGTGAGAAAAATAGGTTAAATCTTATTCCAATAAAATGTCAAACAATGACCTTTTCTAGGAAGCGTGCACCGTTAACATATCACTACGCTTTTTCACAGCACATTCTAATCCGTCTAACGTCCGTAAGAAAACTTGGAGTTTTTTTACTCCCAAGCTATAGATTTTTCCGTGCACATTAACAAAATTGTGAATAGAGCCAATTCATTAATTCAATTCTTGGATTTATAAAATGTTGGTCAAAGGAGTTCTGCGATCCAAATATTACCCGCGTTCAATATAATTGCTATGTTTGTCCTCACTTAGAATACACAAATTTGGTCACCTCATTACGATATTCATATTGAGAGGCTAGAATTTGTTCAACGAAATTTTTGTGGTTTTGTCCTTCCTGGAGTGATCCTTATGAAATCTCTTATGAAATCCGTTTATTAAGTCTCCAGATGTAAACATTGTCAAAAAGACGCAACAACAACGACATGGTATGCTTCCCTCATGTTATGACTGGTGTAACAGATGCACCGGAACTACTTGGCTCTATATCTTTCAACCATCGTTGTGGCAGTTATAATTTTCGCAGGAAGGACATGGTACAAGAACCTAAACAACGTACCAATTATACATATATTTTATCAGCCCTTGACGCGTAAGAGTAGACCTATTCGATTTAAATCTAAGCAAAAATAAATGTTAAAATTTGCTCAAGAACAGTTTTCTACATTTGTAATGTTATATGTATGATGAGCCAGTGGTATAACATAGTCTCCTCTGTTGGCAAACTATTCATCGTATGTCAGTATGCGCCTTCTTCGACCTATTTTGATAGTGTAAACAAAATTCCCAAGCAGCAATGTACCTTTTCTGGTTTATTGTGTTTTGCATGACCGTGGAAAACTACAGGAACGAAAAGAGAAAAGAACATCAGATGAAAGCAGAAAGCAAAAGATTGAAGCTTTAAGGATGTCATAGGAGAGGAAAAGGTGGGGATATGGAAGTTCAGAGCAGAGCGCGACTATCCAATCAGATTAGCCACCCAAGAAATGCAGATTACAACAATCTTTTTTATTAAAAACTCTCCGCTGTACATCCAGCTTGTGGAATCAGAATCAGACATCATAAACAGGCAAGCAATAGCTCTGGTCGATAAGCAGGTTTATTTAAAGCTTCTGGTGGGGAAGATTCAATATTGCACGGTTGGCGACGGAAATGTCCACAAACTCTGATTTCGTACTAAAAGTCGAAATGACAACTAAGAGAAGTAGAGAAAGGTATTGGTAAACATCCTAATAATCTGTGAGACCTCCTCAAAATATGCTGCTGTGGACATAATAATAATACTCAAAAACAGACCGAAATACAATATTTCAGAAATTGTACCCTCTTCAAAAAAAGGTGTACCACTAATTTTTACGAATGAAGCTAAATACCTTGGTCCGATATTAGACAAAACATTAAGTTGGACACCTAACATTCAAAAAAGAGCCAAAGGAAGCAACTGGAGTTTTCAACTCGCATAACCTATTGGCTATATATGTACATCGGTCATCCGACCAATACTCATGTTGAAATATAGTGGACTGCTCTGGAGAAAGTCACTTACTGCGAGAAACTCATGTCACTGCATAAGCGGGGCATCGAGAACCACACCCTTAGTAGCGTTAAACACTTTCCTCCATCTGACTCCTCTCGACATCTTCAGCAAAGCAAACAAGTCGCAGCGGGTACAGCTATAAGACTCAACGCCTCATCTCAATTGACCAACAATAATGTGGGACATTCCATCGTTTTGAACTTCTTCGGTTCTATACCAAAGTACATAGACTACACTATTTCAAACCCCCAATGTGGGAAAAACTTCCAGGTATCCATTCCATCCAGAGATAATAGGAACACAAGAAATTTCTGGAAGACAAAAGCATTCATGTTTATACAGATGGATCCAAGACAAATGATGGTTTTGGTAGTGGTGTGTACACAGAAAAAAGCTTGACCTAAGTCTCCAAGCGGAAATTTTGGCTATCAAAAAGGTTCTATCCTGGCTTGGAGAAAACGTGATATCAACTTCTGATATCCGCAACTTCTCTGATAGTCAGGCTGCTGTTCAATCTCTCGATGGTGTCTCAAACAACTCTCAAGCGGCCCTCGATTGTCAATCATTTCTTATGGAGATGGTGCAGCAATTTAATATTCACCTCTGTTGGGTGCCGGGCCACAGAGACATCACTGGAAATTGTAGGCCGATGAACTCGCTAAAAATGGAACCGTCATACCTATCTCACTTGAAAGGGAATGTAAACTTGTAACCATGAAAACTTTTGATAAAAGAAACAGCCTTAACTACAACAAGCTCTAGACGGTATAATTTACCAACGTTCGCAGCCATAAAACTCATATGGTCGTCACTCTAAAGGCTTGTTATCTCAAAACAGATTTCATATTAGCTCCCTAATAGGTGTCCTGACGGGGCACTATCTTAGAGGCAGACACGCAATATGACTTGGTGTATCCTCAAATGACTTCTGCAGGAGTTATATGGACGAAGAAGAAGAAGAAACTATCTCTCACCTTCTCTGTACATGTCCTGCTCTTTCCCTAAGACGCAAACTTTATCTTGGAGAATATTTTTACGATAAACCCAGTAAACTAGCTGACAAGGATATCAAATATCTCCTTCGCTTTATAAAAAGCTGAAAATGGTTCAACTAGTAAGAAGTAATTCCTTAGATTCATGTGGTATCACAATGGGTCTTTTCCTTTGGCCTAAGTGTGTGGATTCTGCATCCACAGCCACTTCACATGCATTTTTCCGCGCTCTCTGAGTGTGAATACGAATGTTCATTTTTCCTACGATT
Organism: Sphaerophoria rueppellii; assembly: GCA_920937365.1. Lineage (NCBI taxonomy): Eukaryota > Metazoa > Arthropoda > Insecta > Diptera > Syrphidae > Sphaerophoria > Sphaerophoria rueppellii. The sequence continues at coordinate 15,941,813 of CAKKXW010000003.1, read as the reverse complement.
TAATTTGCCTGCAGATATGCCTTTTAATGAACGCAAGAATTATATTCACGTTAAATGCAAAAACTAAAAAAACTCCATGTTTCGGTCAATAGAAATTCGGTAGGGCACGTATCGCATTCCTACCTAAGGTTTCAAACAAAATCCTATCGAGCGTACTTTGTGAGCGTTTTTAACATTTCTGCAACATTCATACGATGAGGTTTTGAAATGCCAGGAAAAAATTAGAATGCCTCAACTGTAACAGTTAAAATCATTTTTCCACATCTAATTTTCTGTGTGAGGCAGGTATGAGATGTGGTAGTAGTAGTAGTAGTAAGTAGTAGTAAGTAGTGAATTATTGTTCTTTTTTCTTTCTTATACATATTACATCTTTCACAATAGTGCAATTGGCTTTGTGCCGTCAGCTGGAAAAGAGAGTTTTTTTTTTTTTAATGAAAATTTGACAATAAATTTTATTCTAAAAAGGTTTTCTGTTAAAAGTATTCGTTTTTTATTTGTTGTCTGTACTTGAGTGCCGTTTTGACGTAATTGTAGAGCAGGTTCCAGTTTTCTCCGTTTAGTATTTCCATAAGTTCATTTGTTTGTAGAATAGACTTCCCCCAGACCCGTATTCTAATTGTTTTCAACACTGGGCATATTGCGATGAAATGTTGCGTATCTTCTATTTGTCTGAGGTTGCATAGCGTGCACGTTGAATCAGAGTCAGTTACGTATGGTCTATAGTTTAAAGGCAGGAGTTTACTTCTAGTCTTACAGATTGTTGATATCTTATCTACACTTAGGTCGTCATGGAAGTAATTGTTAAGTCCTAGATCATGTTGGAGATGCTTATACGTCAATCTCATTTGGCTATCTTGGATTTGGTCACGGAAGTTTGCAAATTGGGCGGAGTCAACTTTTGTAATGAGCTCCTGTATTGCCCACTGTCCATTTGTTTCTTCAGTGACATTATGTTCTCTGCAGAGCTTAGCCCTTTCGTAGAAACATTGTTTGTTGCAGTTTTGCAGATGCGAAGCAATTATAAATGTGAGGCGATATGCTGGTTGGTTCAACACCTTCTTCATGTAGTCCAGATGGAGTTTTAGGGTATATGTGAACATTGTTGGTAGTCCGGTTTCCGTGTGCAATATATAGTTTGGTATGTTAACTGGAAGTCGGAACATTTTTTTTGATAAAGTATCCTTGGAGTTTTTCTACTTCTTCGAATTGCCATATTCCCCATACTTGAGCTGCATAACATTGCACGGACAACTGCTTCGAATATTCTAAATTTGGTACTTGCCACAATAATATCCTTTTTGAAAATTTTACTCCAGGTGCTGTTAATTGCTCTTTTTGCCTCTTTCAACTTTCCTTCCAAGTGAGACTTGAATGAAATTCGCGGGGTTAGCAGGACGCCCAGGTACTTATATTCTTTGACTTTCTCCAATTCTTCACGTCCCCAGTACCATTTCTCCTTACTCGCATACCGTCCGGTTCCATTACGGAAAATCATGATTTTTGATTTACTGGTGTTTAATTTTAAGTTCCATAAGTCACAATAAGTTTGGAGTTTGTTAATCATTAGTTGCATTGTATTTGTATTATCAGCTAACATGACTAAATCATCTGCGTACATCAGAATTTTGATCTTAGTTCCCGCGTAAGATATACCTCCTGGTAGGTGTACGCTGAGGTCATCCAGGAAGAGAGAAAAAAGAAGTGGACTAAGGAGACAACCTTGTTTAACTCCTGTATCTGTATGAAACCATTCTGATAGT
>CAKKXW010000003.1:15909028-15919980 GCA_920937365.1 Sphaerophoria rueppellii | reverse complement strand
ACAGTTAGTTGTGGACGTATGAATGCCTCAACCAACAGTCTCCACCCGCCAGCTCGTACCCTAGCTAGCTGTCTCCAGTTTTGCACTCCAAGATGATTGAGGTCGTCTTCCACTTGTATGCGCCAACTTGGTCACGATCTGCCTATCATTCTACGTCCCTGTCGAAGGCTTTCCGTCCGGAGCATTGGTGTTAATCCACTCTTAATGTCCAAGCCATCTGAGTCTCTGGAACTTGACTCATTTGGCTAGGTCCGCGTCGTTGTACACTCGTAGTTAACTGCTGTATCTTCTTCTCCATTTCCCATCAATGTACACGGGGTCAAAGATGACCCGAAGAACATTGCTCTGGAAACAGCCTAATTCACTTTTAGCCGATTTTGTCAAGGTCCATGCTTCTGCACCATTCAGCAGGACTGGGATGATGATGATGCTTTCTTAGCCCAAAGAAAGAGCGATTAGTATATGTTATTCTTCGTCTAATCTTGCGCTGGCTGGTGTAATTAGATACCTCGTTTTCCCTCATTTACCGCTAAGCCCATTTTTGCCGCTTATGTCGCAATTCTTCTAAGGGCACCATTGACATCACGCTGTGTTCTTTATATCATCAGCATACGCGAGAAGTTGAACAGACTTTTGGAAGATAGTACCTCTGGTGGTGGAGTTTGAATCCTTCTTTGACAACGAAAGATTCCATAAGCTCGTTGCCAACTTTGATGGCTCAGTGAGTTCTCCAACGTCAATTTGCAAAGAGAAAGAGCTTGGCAGGTATGCTAAAGCTAGAAATCTTTATACAGTTTGTATCTGTAGATGCTGTCATACGGGGCCTTAAAATTGATGTAAAGGTGGTGGGTATCGACTTGATGTTCATAAGTTTTTTTCAGGATCTGCCGTAAAGTGAAAATTTGGACGATGGTTGAGTTTCCTGGTCTGAAGACACATTGAAAAGGACCAATCATTACGGACGAATTGCTGAATCCCCTGTAGTAGATGATTTGGTGCATGCTCCTATCTAGATCGTTACCTGGTTCTTTGAACAGATTGGCTGCTAGACCATCTGCTAATGGTTTTGTTGGATTTCACCCCTGATATTGCCGTTTTCATTTTTTCTAGGTCGGGTTCACGGAATTGTTGGCTGTCATCGTGCCCGATGACGGCAGGATTTTGTTCGTCTTCACCGTTATACAGTCTACGGAAGTGATCTTTTCAAATTTCCAGCATTGACTGCGATTTTACTGCAGGCATTAGTTCTTGCTCGATGACCTTGAGCCAGCTGTTTTACTTTCTGCAAAGATCTCCGAACTTCATTCAGACTGTTGACTGTCATTATCCTCGATCTGACGCTTCTCATGCTTCCGCGTTCCTCCCTCTTCTTTTGCTCTCGTAGACCTCACGAACAGCCCTTGTCCTTCTATGCAGCGCAGCTTTGTACGCCTCCAGCTTGGCTGCATATCGGCCTGCCTACATTCTTCGTCAAGCCAGGGGTTTTATTTTGATGGCTGTATAAAACCTAGCACATTAGAGACTGGCCACTGGCTCTCCTTAAAAGGTTACTTGACACTCGATCAGAGAAGAATCTGGCGATCTCTGGCGATTGTAGCCGCCCGATGTCGAATTTTCTTGCAGCATTTCTTTGTTTTAGCCGTTGTCGGGATTTTAGTATTTAGTAACTTTGGCTACGACGAGGTAGGAGTCCGAGTCGATGTTGGCTCCTCGGAAAGTTCGTGCCTTTCGTCAATCCCATTGTGATTAATCTAGTTGACAGTTGATTGATCAGGAGATCTCCATGTTCATTTATGGATGTTGAGATATGGGAACCATGTACTTGCTACAACAGAATTTCGCCCCGCAGCAAAATCGAACTGCCTGAATCCGTTGTCGGCAGTGATTTCGTGCAGGCTATGCTTTCCGACTGTTCCACCAAAGATGTCCGCTTTTCGGAGGACAATTTTAATGTCATAGCTAAGACATTGGTTTTATGTTTTGTCGAGGAGCTAGTAGAACTCATCTTAACAGTACTTACTTACGAAAAAAGCCAAATTTGGAACCCCATGCATCATCCGCAGTCGCACCTTGATAATAACGGCTAAAGGCAATGTAATTCTTTCAAATTTACGAACATCCTGCATGATGTTATCGATTTGATACTTCACCGTTATTTTTTATCATTTAAGCGGGGAACTACTCACAAATCAATTTCTAATAACTTCCCAAATCACATTTTACTTTTAATCAAAAATAAGACACACAAAACCTTAATATCTTTCAGATGTTCAATGTGATTTCAGTCCAAAACAATAAACAAACTGCAATTTTATCTCAAGTCGAAGCAATCAACTTTTTCATCATCATCCTCAATATCCGAACTGAAATCATAACAATAATGAAAGTTTTACAGTTTGTTTTTTCCACTTCCTTTGCTTCAATAATAATAATTTTCTTCCATGCTCGCCTCAATAACGCTGCTTCTGCTTGTGCATGCTAATGGAAATGGTATGTAAGACGAAAGCATTGCTCATGTGAATTATTAATTATCTCGAGGCATCAAACAAAAAAGTCAGTCAAAAGAAGAAAAAATGCTATGATCAGTAATTAGAGTGTTTCATTGTTCCAAGAATGTATTTCTCTAATTAGCATCATGCAATCAAAAACTGCATATGAGGTAGATACTTTTTTTTTGGAAAAATGAAAAAAATAAAAATAGAAGAAGATGCCTTCCTTTCCATTGTTGGTTGTGGCATGTCACACAAAATTGATGAAGAGGATAAAACTGCGGAAGTGCGGATGTCTTCGGTGCAATGGCAAATAATGTGAATTGAGTTTTATCTTAAAACTGCAATTTTTGTGAAATAATATTTTTTATGAGCTGCAAAATTTCAATTACTCGCCAATTGACTTTATTTCCCTACTGACCGTTGGCTCTCGAAGTGGCTCTCGAAGTGTGCAACATGTTGCTAGCAGACGCGCTACCGCAAAGTGAGTCATATTTCTTATAATCAGTCATAAAAGAAAATTTATTGGGTGAGTAGTCAATGTTCTGGAAACGATTGCATAAACTTAAAACACAATAATATAAGCGAAAGTGGTTAAGTGTGGCTGTGAACAGTGATGAAAAGACATGCCAAGCAGTTCCATCAGACTAATCTGGAATGAAGTGAACATGTTCAAGAAACTAATTAAATTGAAACGCTGGTTGATTTTTGAAAATAAAAAGTTATCACCATATTGGTAACGGGATTCGTGTGAGAAATTAACGACATGCTTTTACTTTTGAAACTCTTATTCGAAGGGAAATTTAGAAAATTAGAGTTTATCTGACTTGTGATAAAAGTGTAATTGTGATGTGCAAAGCTTGAGAGATTTTCTTCTAGTAGCGCCGTCCTGTTGAAACCAAATGTTGCCAATATTCTCCCCTTCAATTTTTGTGAACAAAAAATTGTTCAACATGGCTCGATAACGATCGCCAATGACTGTAACGGTCACTCCCTGCTCATTTTCGAAGAAAAATGGCCCATTTATGCCTCTGTACCAACATCCGCACCAAACAGTGACTCGTTTTAGGTGTATCGGCTATTCTGTGCCCCAAATACGACAACTTTGCTTGTTAACATACCAGCCAAGATCAAAATGAGCTTCATGTGAAAAGATGTTTTTTGGCAAAATCGGCATCTTCTCTAAGTTGATCGCAGGCCCACTTAGCGAAGCGAAAACTCACTGGGTGGTCTGGTCAGTTGGCTTCAACTCCTGAACCAATTGGACTTGGTCATACCAAGGTCTTTATACAAAATTCGTCTCAATGATGTCTCCGCAGTGTTCAATTGTTGAGAACAACGGTGAATTAATATTGATGGCGCTTCACGCACACTTTCTGCCACAGCAGAAATATTCTCGAGTGTTTTTGGCTTTTAACGTTTTGGTTTATCGATGAATATGCAAGTTTCTTTAACTTTTTTCACAAGATAATGAACTTACGGAGCTGCACTGTCAGCTTCTCTTCTTCCAAAATCCGTACACAATTTTCGAACACATTCTGCAACATAACCCCGACTTTTTCGAAGTAATGTCGCAATATTTCCCACCGTTGTGCAAGTGTATACACAACCATATTCGTTCAGCGGAAGGATACAACTAATTATCTGTCAAATCAGACATGAGCTAAGTGTTAACATTCACAAAAAAAGCGCTAGTTAAAAAAAAAACGTAGATGGCGGACACTTTCTATATCCAGGCATGGGTCTGATCATTGAAGATGATTTTTCGATGAAAATTTGCCAACTGCCACTGGAACTATTCAGCAAATACACATCGTTGTCTAATGCTCTTTTACTTCAGCAAATAAAGATGGAAAATCTCGTCAAGTTGTGTCCTAATTAAGGCCGAGTTTTTGTGAGCCACGTGGAATCGACTGCGGAAGCGATTCCAGAAGAATTCGATTTTCGTCAACAAAAAAGTAAGTCGATTGTATACTGCGAATAGTGCTCGAGGTAGAACAGAATCGGGAAAGCGAACACAAAGTTGCCTGAACAACAACAGTGTGATTCATCCTTTTCAGTGCCGATTCAGATCACTTAAGGAGATTTTCTTTCTAAGAAAGACAAAGAAAGAAGGTAATAACCACAATATGACATCCAAATCTTTTTTTCGATTTTATATGACAGCAAAGGTATACCGCAATAGACATTAACATAACCAACTTAGAGATCAAAGCTATAAGCATATATAGCTTGGAGCTGGCCTTGGTCTTTACCGCGCTGTAAGAGGTGTTCTATTTTTTGTTTTTTTATATAATAATGAAATTTAGCCTTTTACTACGTAAGACCATTCTTCCTACCAAATGTTTTCAAAACCCGAAATATGTTAAAAAGCTTCTTCAATAGCATTAAATAAGACTTAAGACTTCTTTCCCTTTCATACTTAATTTTTATTCCTTGATCCTTTAATATACTCAAAAAAAAAAACCGGCTTCCGACTTCAAACCATAAACAAATTTCTAAATTGATATTCTTCTGAGCACGTCTTTTATTGAGTAACATAATTAAATAACTCATTACGTTTCATAAAACTTTATCAAACTCCAAATCAAATTATGAATTTGTCACCTCTTCCTCATAAGAAATATTTTTTCAGTCATAATTTTAATTTCTCATTACTATTCAAGCAGTACACCCATTACGCATCCAATTAAACCATACACTTCCATTGCACCACATCCAAAGCACCGAAAACAACAATATTCTCTGCACTTCTTCCTAAACGAAAGAGCTGAGCAGCGAACTTATGTTTGCGAATTCTCTTTATACATCGCCACAGTTCTCTTAGTTTTGTTCTTTCAAATCATAATCTTAGCTAATTCTTATGCAGACACGATAAAGAAATGAAAAAAAAGCAGAAAAAAAAACTTTTTCATAAATTTCTTTGCTGCTGGTGCCGAGTGACTCGACAGACCGACACAAAAAACAAACCAGAGAGTAAGTGTTTCGGAGAAAAATAACCAAAAACCAGTTTAGTTACATTTTCTTTCACAAAAGCAACAGAGCTTGTTTCGAGCCAAAGGAGCTGGCTTCAATTTGGAATCTTGTCTGCAGAGCCAGAGTTAGTCTCAGAGAATCGGTCGGTGCGTTCGGAATCAATTTCAATGCGATACGGATAAATTTGTTGCTTTCAGTGCTTATACCTTGAGTGAATTGTATATCTATCCATTTTTGTGGTTAGATCTTAGAAAGGTGATATTCTTCAAGCTAGAAAACGAAGAAAAAAAGAGCATAAGAAAAAAAGTGTTGGATTAACCGTTACACAGTGAAATTCTTCATTCGGTTCTTGAGTGAGTTAATAAGAAAAAAGCGAAAAATATGCAAACGTTTTTGTAAGATTCAAGTCCAACAAAAAAAGCAACCAATAAATTAGCAAGGCATTTTGGATATTTTTATAAATTTGTTTCAACTTTGAGAAACCCGAAGGACGTCAAGTTCAATTCATTGAATGAAATTACAAGAGGTAAGTGGCAAATGGTCAACCGAAAAATCTCTCAAATGAGAAAAAACCAGAACAGGCTTAGAAAAAATCGCTCAAACTCTTTAGAAACCAGTTAGGTTGCCCATGGCCAGGGTATTCGGTGTATACCTCTAATAAATGCTGCACCATCATCGAACCTATATCAGCACTTACCGCCATTGTGCCGCGTTCGCCACCTCTCCCTCGATGTATCGTTCTTAAGATTGCCTTCTAAAGTCAAAGATAATCAAACCACTTATCCATACATATGTATACGCTCTTGCACACCCTGTGAACTAAATAAACGTTATAGGCACTATGGCAGCAGCAGCAGCAGCGCATTCCATTCAATGGATAACAGTCGAGGTGTGGTGCAGGGCAGCTGGTGCATTGAGTTCGAGTATTGACTAAACTATCTAAGCTCCGATTGAGTTCAACTTTGGAATACGAGTGTTTACTTTGGATATTGCGTGTCTTGTTTTTGGCCGGGCGAGCGAGGTGAGGTCGGGTTTTGATAAAACAAACAACTTGTTCAAGGGCAAGCACTAAGAAGAGCGCGAGTATAGTGCAAATGCAAATTGAAAACCAATTTAGGTTTGTATGAATGCACTCGATCCGGTGAGGAGTGGAGAAGGGGTTGCACCAATTTCGACATTGTTGAACTACGAGTACAATAAAAAGATAAATCTTACGATAAAATTTATTTGTTTAAGTGGGCGGATAATAAAAATACCTGTTGGCTTGGATGAAAGCAATTTTCTTGTCATAAATGTTGTTTTGAGCGGTTCGTGGAATGGTAAAAGGTATTTTAAATCTTGATTTGTTTATTTTTGCATTTCATTTGTAAGAACTTGGTTTGATGCCTTTCTAACGGTGTCAACTTTCTGAATAGACGTAAACGAGTCCTTTTGATTTGTTTAAGAACGAAGGCAGATTGATGATTGTGTTAAGTTTGAAAGAGTAATAGAATATTATTCTGCTCAGAATTGACTGATCCAAGATTTCATAATTGTTGTCAACAGACGCTTAATATTGATGGATACAACTTATACCGGAACCGAAACTTGTTTCTTTTTCAAGGAATTTGCATTTTTAGTTTTTGGCAATTATACCGAATTTCGCCGGTAAACAAGTTTTGGTCCATATTTTAACTTAATTCAAGTTTGGTTCAGATTGCCTTAAAAATACCAAGTTCAATGGTAATATGAAAATCGGGTGAGGTAATGATTCATTCAGAGGCTTGTTCTATCGCTACTTTTACGTTAATTGCTCTAGTGAAATAGCCAGTTGCATTCCTCCCCTCAAACAATTCGCCCGTAATACTCGCGCTTCTAGGAATGCCCATCAGTTTACCCTCGAGCCCAACTTCGGACGTACTCTCAAGTATAGGGAATCATTCTTTAGCCGTACTACGCGAATGTGGAACTCTCTTTCACACTCTGTTTTTCCCAGTCATTTCAATGCTCAAGAATTTAAGACCAATGTACACCGACACCTCCTTTCCAACCACTTCCCTTCTTCCTAATGCATTCACTCTGTTTCTGCCATAAAAAGGGTATAAAATACCTTGAGTGGGTGTAAATCATAAAATTATAAAAAACAAATAAAAAGGCAAGGCTACGAAAGTAATGCGATGGAGATGCAGAAATTATTGTGAGAGTTCTTGGAAATTTTAAATTTTTGTTCACTTGTTTCTTTTTCGAAGTTTTTTCTTGTTTCTGTCTCGAAGTATTAATTTGTTAAAAACTGTTTTCAAAACGAAAAGAAGGACATCAGAAATCCCAAATGTTGCTCATTGAATTCACTAGAACTTTGGAGATGACAACGTGTAAGATATTGGTCGTATGCAAAAAGATGAGAACAAAAAGGTGGTATGCAAAAAAAATAAATTACTAACCGAGTTAGATCTCAATTTGTGAGTTCAATCTCATAGGAATGAGATCGATCTCAAAATGAAAGCTCACCATGAGATTGATCTCGTTTTCATATACAAAAAAAGATGAGGAAACACTAGGTTACATGAGATCGATCTCAAAAATTGTTAAGCATGGCATTTTTCGGACTCAGTTCACATTAACCGTAAGGATGGCCCAGTTTATTATTAATTATGTCGGACAAAGAGTTTGTTAGGAAAGAAGGTGTCAAATTGGTGAAGATTTTCAACGGTTGTACCGATTTAATGAAGAAGTTGTGCGATTCTTGACGAAAAAATTTTTAGGGCCAAGCTCAGAAACTCGTGATGGTGCTCTCACAAACCAAAACAAAAAAAGTAATCTTTCTACGATACATAGGAGACCCCGGGTTCCAAATTGGAGTAGGTGAAGACGTTGGAGTTCATCAACCAACAGCCTCTAGAGTTGTGCAGCAAGTTTCTGCAGAAATAGCAAGCCAAACACAGAATTGGACTGTATTCCTACATAATGTGAAAGAAATACAAGAACAAGAAGCGCAAAGGTTATGGAGCAGGAAGTACGAGTTTCCTAATGCACATGGTGCTCAAGATTGTACTCACGTCCGTATAAGGAAACCTTTGACCTATCATGAGGAGTACACTAATCGTAAAGGATACTACTCTTTTAATGTTTAAGCTTCATGCAATGCGGAAGAATAGTTTACAAGTGTTGAAGTTCGGTGGCTAGTTATTTGTTTGTTGTTGATGTCACCAAGCTGTTGAGCTTGAACTCGTAGATATGACACTAAGATGATAGAGAATAGAGTCGAAAAAAGTGGATCCGGCGATTCCGTCCGTCTGTTCGTTTGTGTGTCTGTAAACGCACCTACGGCCTTAACCAATGCTCCGATTGACTGGTTTCAATTTTCTCAAGAACTTATTTTTAAACTTTTTTTTATAAGATTTTTTATTTTGAAAACGGACCAATATTAATATCGAAATTCTATTACAAAATGTATAATTTAATGTGTTCTTAAATACTGCATACCCAAATTATTTTTAGGACATTTTTTAAAAATTTTATAAAGAGTCGTGGTACCAGTTACCGAACAGTTTACGGACTATGAGGAAAGAACATGTTGCAAAAAATATTTTAACTGAGTTTAGTATTATAAATGTGGTTTTTTCTGAAATATTGTCTCAAATATTTTCTTTTTGATACCCTTTTTTTCTATTTACATTATCTATATATATAAAAATGTTATGTTGGTTTGTGTACGCTCGAAAAACTCAACAACCGTTTGACCAATTTTCTTAATTTTTGTTTTAAATTAAACAGGAGTAAGGGTAGAAGGTTGTTAACAAACAAAATGTAAACTTTTCAAATTACAATTGGTGCAAATGTTAAAAATAATGCTTTTCTCACTTCAGCAAAATATATCAATATAGCTACGAATATTTGATTCCGTCAAATATTTTTATTTTCAGATTTCAGTATAAGAAAAAACAAAAAAAAAAAATAAAATGTCAGTGAAGAAAAATATTATTTGTCAAATATTGTTTTTCATCGACAATAAAAAACCTATACACTTGACATATTTCGTTGTCGATTTTTTATTTTTTAAGATTTGTTGCTTAGTTCGACTCACTACTTTTGTACCAATGCACTGGAGCGTTTGTCATCTTATTTTGAGGGAACGTTTGGGTAGTGGCGTAAATGAGTTAAAAGTATTTTGTATAAAATCGACCGAGCCGTTTATGATATGATTACATGGCCAGGAAAGCTGGTAGTGGAGTAGTGAGGTTATGGGTAGCAGGTAGTGGGGTGACGGGTAGCGTGTAGAAGTAGTGGGTAGCGGGTAACATATAGTAGGTTAACGGGGTACCAAGTGGCAGGAAGCAGGTAGCGGATAAACGGGTAGAGGGTAGTAGGGCCGTTGATAGAGTTTAGCGTATAGTTCGATAGCGGGGTGCAAACGTTAAGGTCTTATTTTCATCAAACGAGGAAGTACGAAGTCAGCTAGGTCTGATTTCTTAGATTCGTTGCTTTTGATTTGTTGAACTGCTTGCAGCAAATTCTCTAAAAATGTATTGTTGTTAAGAAAATTACTGAAAATGTTAAATTTCATTGAACAACCTGCATTTGGTATGATACATGTAAAATATAATCATACTGAATATTTAAGATAATTTCATACCGTGTGTCCTGAAAATTTCAATTGTTCGTACTGTAGAGTTTATTTATATTTTTACCGGATTATTTGATGCACATGTGGTATTCAGTTCGGCTCACATATTTTGTACCAGTGGAGTGTTCTGCACCGAATTTTGACAGAATGTTCGGGTAGTGGCGTGAATGGGTTTTTAAGTATTTTGTGAAAAATCGACCAATCGTTAATGACATGTGAGCAGGGTAGTGGAGTAGTGGGGTAGCGGAGTGACAGGAAACAGGAGTATGTAGAGAGCATAGGGGTATCAGTTAGCGTGTAGGGTAGGATAGCGCGAGTAACGGGTACCGGGGTTGCGGGAAACGGATAGCAGTTTAGGTATTTAATTTATATCATTTGCAATCACAATCCATAAAACTCAAGGTCAATCTTTAGAATTGTGTGGCTTAGGTTTAGATGCGACGGATAGTCTTTATATCTACGCAGGCAGAAAAACAAAAAATATTGAAAAATTACCATCCAATCACATGTGCCACTGCGAAGTGTGGCAGGGTACAGCTAGTTTTTTTATAAATTTGTTTACATAAATTTGTTTTCTTAGATTGAATTATTGTTTGATGCTAGTCACATTGATATATGGCATAGTTTTTTCACGTGCAACCGATCCGATAGATTTTTCACTTGCGACACATAGAATACATACATATATGGCAAGTAATGAATTCGTAAAAAAAAAATTTGAGATGATGACGAGATAAGACATTACGATGATAGAGAAGTCGAAAAAGTGGGTCCGGCGATTCCGTCTGTTTGTACGACCCAGTCGTGCAAATTTTTTTATTTTGTTTTTTAATTAACACACACGTATTTACGGGTAACGGGCATGTTTAATGTGCGCGAATTGA
>CAKKXW010000003.1:15889200-15908528 GCA_920937365.1 Sphaerophoria rueppellii | reverse complement strand
TGTTATGATTTCAGTTCGGATATTGAGGATGATGATGAAAAAGTTGATTGCTTCGACTTGAGATAAAATTGCAGTTTGTTTATTGTTTTGGACTGAAATCACATTGAACATCTGAAAGATATTTTGAGATTTTGTGTGTCTTATTTTTGCTTAAAAGTAAAATGTTATTTGGGAAGTTATTAGAAATTGATTTGTGAGTAGTTCCCCGCTTAAATGATAAAAAATAACGGTGAAGAATCAAGTTGATAAGATTTCTACCCGCTCGCCTTACCATATCATGCATGATGTTCGTAAATTTGAAAGAATTACATTGCCCTTAGACGTTCTTATCAAGGTGCGAGTGCGGATGATGGTGTGCCATATTTGGCTTTTTTCCATAAGTAAGTTGTGTCCGTAGCTTAGTCGTTAGGTGCGTCGGCTGCTAAGCAGAACGTCGTGGGTTCGAGTCCTACCTGGGCCCATAGTTTTTATTTCATCTTTCACGGGCACTGCCTCTTGCGAAGAACTGACAAAACTTCCAAGAGTATCATCTGTCATGAAAAAGTGCTTCACAACTTTGCCGTTTGGAATCGGCGTTAAATTGTAGGTCCCTCAATTCTTAACACGCACCTAGAGAATTGTTTATGAGAGTAAGCCTCTTAGGCCTTGGCTCTTCAAGAGCTGTCGCGCCACTCAATTTTTTTTTTTTTAAGTACTTTAAGACGAGTTCTACCAACTCCTCGACAAAAAATATAACCAATGTCGTAGCTATGATTTAAATTATCCTCCGAAAAGAGGACATCTTTGATGGAACAGCCGGAAAGCATAGCCTGCACGACACCACTGCCGACAACGCATTCAGGCAGTTCGATTTTGCTGCGGGGCGAAATTCTGTAGTAGCAAGTACATGGTTCCCACATCTCAACATCCATAAATAAACATGGAGATCTCCTGACCAATCAACCTTCAACTAGATTAATCACAATGGGATTGACGAAAGGCAAGAACTCTCCGAGGAGCCAACATCGACTTGGACTCCTACCTCGTCGTAGCCAAAGTTACTAAATACGAAAATCCCGACAACGGCTAAAACAAGGAAATGCTGCAAGAAAATTCGACATCGGGCGGCTACAATCCTTCTCTAATCGAGTGTCAAGTAACCTTTTAAGGAGAGGTTTGCCTCCAACATCAAGTATCCGAAGACCAGTGGCAACATTACCAGAAAGAAGATAAATATGCCGTCTCTAATGTGCTAGGTTTTATACAGCCATCAAAATGAAACCCCTGGCTTGACGAAGAATGTAGGCAGGCCGATATGCAGCCAAGCTGGAGGCGTACAAAGCTGCGCTGCATAGAAGGACAAGTGCTGTTCGTGAGGTCTACGCGCTACGCAAAAGAGAAGGAAGGAAGGCGGGCTTCTCAGGAAAAAACAGAAGGAGCATGAGAAGCGTCACTTCGAGGATATTGAGAGCAGGTTTTATCGGAAAGTAAAACAACTGGCTCAAGGTCATCGAGCAAGAACTGATGCCTGCAGTAAAATCGCAGTCAATGCTGGGAATTTGAAAAGACCACTTCCGTAGACTGTATAACGGTGAAGACGAACAAAATCCTGCCGTCATCAGGCACTATGACAGCCAACAATTCCGTGAGCCCGACCTAGAAAAAATTAAAACGGCAATATCAGTCGTGAAATCCAACAAAACCATTAGCAGATGGTCTAGCAGCCAATCTGTTCAAAGAACCAAGCGACGATCTAGATAGGAGCATGCACCAAATCATGTACTACAGGGGATTCAGCAATTCGTCCGTAATGATTGGTCCTTTTCAATGTGTCTTCAGACCAGGAAACTCAACCATCGACCAAATTTTCACTTTGCGGCAGATCCTGAAAAAAACCTATGAACATCAAATCGATACCCACCACCTTTACATCAATTTTAAGGCCCCGTATGACAGCATCTACAGATACAAACTGTATAAAGATTTCTAGCTTTGGCATACCTGCCAAGCTCTTTCTCTTTGCAAATTGACGCTGGAGAACTCACTGAGCCATCAAAGTTGGCAACGAGCTTATGGAATCTTTCGTTGTCAAAGAAGGATTCAAACAAGGCGAAGCACTGTCATGCGATTTCCTTAACATATTTCTGAGAAGATAGTGCAAAACTCCACCATCAACACCAGAGGCACTATCTTCCAAAAATCTGTTCAACTTCTCGCGTACGCCGATGATATTGATATAATGGAAAGAACACAGCGTGATGTCAATGGCGCCATTGTGAGAATTGAGACAGAAGCGGCAAAAATGGGTTTAGCGATAAATGAGGGAAAACGAGGTATCTAATTACACCAGCCAGCGCAAGATTAGACGAAGAATAACATTTACTAATCGCTGTTTCTTTGGGCTAAGAAAGCATCATCATCATCCCAGTCCTGCTGCATGGTGGAGAAGCATGGACCTTGACAAAATCGGATAAATGTGCCTTAGGCTGTTTCCAGATTAAAGTTCTTCGGGTCATCTTTGACCCCGTGTGCATTGATGGGAAATGGAGAAGAAGATACAGCAGTTAACTACGAGTGTACAACGACGCGGACCTAGCCAAATGAGTCAAGTTCCAGAGACTCAGATGGCTTGGACATTAAGAGTGGATTAACACCAATGCTCCGGACGGAAAGCCTTCGACAGGGACGTAGAATGATAGGCAGATCGTGACCAAGTTGGCGCATACAAGTGGAAGACGACCTCAATCATCTTGGAGTGCAAAACTGGAGACAGCTAGCTAGGGTACGAGCTGGCGGGTGGAGACTGTTGGTTGAGGCATTCATACGTCCACAACTAACTGTAGAACCACCTTAAGTTGTTGCTTTATGTTGCTGCTGTTGCTGTAGCTTGCATGTGTAGCTTGGCTGTTGCTATGACGCGCGTTGCACAGTCTTTGGGTTTCCCATCGTTTGTGACGATTGCGCTGGGCTGTGGCGAGTGTGCCCCAGGCAAGTGGGTCGATGCTCAGGCAAACGAACGATTCGATCAGTTACCCCTCAGAAAAGCGAGTTGAGTGGAGATGAAACTCAGACGTCGCTCGGGTGCGCAAGTAAGTTAAGTAAGTAAGTAAGTAGATACTGATTAAATTGTAGCGGCTATATGACAAAAGTCGTTTCTATCAAATGGTATTGTACTTGAATTTTTGAAGCCCGACAGATAAACAATGGTTTCGTCGTTATGAAAAATGAAATACTGGACAAGCGTTATAAGACCATCAAGCCTAAAAGCCTGCTAACTGCAGGGCAGATTTGTGGTTTCGAAAGCCTGGGAATGGGTGGAAAATCATCAAAATGCAGACAAATCTATAATTCTGACAACACTAAAGTCTTGAACATTTCAAATTTGTTTTTAAACTAAGTTCAACGGAAAATAAACTTTCGCTTTATCATAAGCCTAAAGTAATATGGCCTTGTTCTAGAGTTCGAGATTTATTTGACCCACTGGAAAGCTCGTTTCTCAAGCTGATTAGTGCTCGGTATTAAGAAAATAATTAAAATCGATAGTGAGTTTTGCGCATTCACCCAAAGTTTGCTCACTCGCAAAACAAAAAGTTATTATAAAGCAGTTAAGACAAGCAAAGTACTCGAACCCACTATAGGTGCGCGGTTTCAAGGTTGACTTATCTCTCGCTTACAATATTTATCAAACCTTGAACTTGTTTTTTTTTTCTGTTTTTCTCTTCTGTTTATATTTCATTATTTTGATCCGATAAAACGTCGTCAGTCATCTCGCCCTTCATAAACCCCAATTAAACTTATTAACCTGCACCAAGACCTCACATCTCTGTCGCAAAAAACTATTTTTACCTTCAACTTGGTATTTCCTCTTTCAATCAAAATAAATAAAGAAATATATTATGGCTCTATGTGGATGCGAAAATATTTATCTAAAAGAACTTGTTTGGACATAAAGTCACAAAACGAGACACTACCCACCTAGTGGCATTCCATCTAAAATGATTCACTACAATCTTTTTTTCGTTCGTTCGTTTTTTTTTTGCGTTCGACTATCTTGTGCAGACGCAAATAAATCGTTGTAACTTCCAGTAGCTGTCTTTCAAGCCCACATTCCACCCAACAAGAACTACGAGACGACAAACAACAAAGCCGACGACGACAATGGCACAATGGACGACAACAACATGAGTACACCACTACGATGACGACTGTGCTCCTCTCAACGATAAAGTGAATCGTAAATTTCAGCGAAGGCAGTCTGTTTGCCAACTCTCGGTACGAAGAAGATCCTGACACAATACAAGGTTTATCTAGCTGAAGCTGTCTTCAAGACGCGCTACTGCTGCACTCCAACCCAATTGCAGTTATGTGTTCATCAAACATTTGCTAAAGCAGAGATACGAGTAGTTGAAATACGCGACGAGACGAAAGCAAGACGTAGACATAGACGTCGTCGACGGAACACAATAAAATTGTATAGAATCTAAATGTCTGTCAATTCCGAATGCGAAAAGGTCTTGACAATGAATACCAAGTTAAGGCGATGTATAGACGAATAAAGAAGAACAAACTGAAGACGGCAACGCACGAGGAATGAAGACAACTCGACGACGATGTTGATTTCAACGACTTCCAGACATCCAAAATGAAACAGATTGCCAAGGTTTAACATATACATTTCCCCCACATTCATCCATCTTTAAACTGCCAATGCTGCAAGAAGGTCGGTGGGTGTAAAGTGCATGGAATTGGTTGAACTGTCAGTTCAGCTTGTTGTTATTATTAGAAGCGAGTTGTTGTTATTGTCCTGTCATAATTAAATCCATTAATTTAGGATATAATTAAATGCCACCAATGCAAAATTGACGCTGGCGACCGACGAGTGAGTGTGAGTGTTGGGGATAAGAAGAAATCGGCTAATGTGTGTCGTTCTTAATTTATTGCACATTTGCAGTTTGTACTTGATATGCGTATTGTGCAAATTCTTGGCTTCTATTTTGCAACACGAACTGGTCGTAATTCCTGTTAATAGATTCACTCTTCATGCAGATAACTGTTAACAGCTACTTACTATGGCTCGTTTGCTCGTTTTGGTATGCAAAATCTGAAAAGTGTGGCCAGAACATATTTTCAAGATTCGTCAGTTCAAAAATGGGTCTTTCGAGTCATTTTCAACCCGAAAACGTACGTGTACAAAAATTCCAAGAAGTCAGAATGGCATCAGAGTAGAAAGCTGAAGAAGAGCTTTCAAAGAAGGCAGTGACATTCATTAACTGAAATAGAAAACATAAGAAGGCAAAGAATGGAACCCTGAGGCACACCAAAATTAATAGGCCCAAAATCTTGCTTGAACTCTACAAATAGTCTGCCTTAGGTCCTCAATGCAAATCATCATTCACTACATTCTTACATATGTCTACGTGAACTACTGATAATCCTAGCAAGTCCTACCAGCTGTAAATAAATAGAGTCGCGCGGCAGCTCTTGAAGAGCCAAGGCCTAAATGGCTTACTCTCATCAACAATTCATTAGGTGCGTATGAAAAATTGAGGGGACCTACAATTTAACGCCGATTCCAAACGGCAAAGTTGAGAAGCACTTTTTCATGACAGATTGATACTCTTGGAAGTTTTGTCAGTTCGTCGCAAGAGGCAGTGTCCTTGAAAGATGAAATAAAAAACCATCAGCTGTGTGACTCTTTTTCTTGGTGTTCTTAATCATTCAGTATGGTAACACCATTTTCCCGTCAGAACCAATCCCAAGTAACCTGTCAAAAACTCACATACCTCATTAAACACGCAAAACAAGTCCAACGAAAAGTCTTAGCTTCGTAAACTCAAGACAAGAATTCATGTGTGAGATGCAAGTCAAAACACTCTAACACACATGACTGCCAATTAATGACTCTGAGTGTAAGCCGAACTACCTTTCCATGTTAGATTACACCGAATAGACGTCAATCATCATCGGTAATTGTTGTCCATGTCCATGGCACTTTGCTATGCAAACTAACTTCGACTTTTTCTCCTTAAATTCTAGCCTTCGCGAGTATGAAAACGAGTCCGCCTTGTAAGTGCGATTAGAAAGACTCTTGTTTTGTATTCGTTCGCTGCACCTGAGGTCAAGCGCATAATCAAGGCAATTCTTTCTTTATCCAATTCACACCAATCGCATGGAATATGTTTGCTCAAAGAGACTTGAGTAATGAGGTTTTGAGATTGAAGATGTGTTTCAGCATTAAAAACCAAAAACGCATAAACTTTGCGACATTTCTTATCACGAGTGAAGGTGGTTAGATCTCCAACCACTCACAACAACTGTCTGAAACCCTTTTTCCGGTCGGTAGTTACTCAATCGATAGTGAAATAGCCCCTGCTTTTGAACTGAGCGTCAAACCATTTATTTTAAATCAATCAATTTGTCATGCAATTCATCATCCGACCATCAGGCAATGCGGTAGGCGGCAGCATGAACACAAAAGGTGTAAGCGAAAATCCCATACAAAGCATTTTTTGTGTCTATTGTTGTCGATTTAATATTTATGTATATCAGGGTGTCAATTCCGGGTGTGAATGATTTTTGTGCATCCATCAATTAGACAGCTTTGCCGGTCAGTCATTTTATTAATTGATTTGCCTTTTTTTCTCTTTCGGCAATCCAGGGTTTTATTTACATAAAACAAAAATCAAAACAATAATTAAGATAGAGAACAAGTGGTTTTCATAGGCTTACCTATGAATTTTTTATTGGAAAATTCAATATTAATAACTTTTTAAAAATGTTGTTTTTTTTTTCAAGTTCAATTCCAAATGAATCATTTTGATTGATTGAATCTGAAAAATAAAGTTAAAAAAACCCAACGAAAGACAACAAATCAGTCATTGTGGTGAACAAAGCAAAGGTACTTATAGATACGAAGCTGGTCCGATAAGTTCTTTGCCTGCAGAAGAAAATCATAAGTTTTGGAAAAGAAGCGTTTTTTTCAAGGAAATATCCTCTTAACTCGATAAAGTTTACTCGACGACGATACTTTTCAACTTCTTAAACCCTCTGCAGGGTGGTGAGGACCTCTTTATTCAACTGAAATTTCTACCCCAGCGAGTGACTTTTTCAAATCTAGAGAATACGGTGGAAGGCACAGAAGTTCGTAGCCCGGCTATCATAGGTGATAGCAGAGATGTGAGCCGTTGTGTTACTCATATCATGGTCCAAAAGCAATCATCTTCGCTAAATGGGGCAGCTCTATGACCTCTTTGCCCCCTTTCCAAGTATTCCCTAAGAACCACACCATTTGAATGCCTGAAAATGGTGGTTAACACCTTCTTAATGGCATAGGTATAGATCAGTCTTCACCTTCTTCGGGACATATTCGCCGACTGGAGTTCAATTCGACTACTCTTTTAGGTACACACCAGTAGATCCATATACTTCTTCGACTAGCTAGAAAGGAAGCAGAATCTCGTGTGGATTGCACTTTTATGACTTCAAACTATTTTATCATTGCGCACCTTCAATAGACAGAAGGCGGTCTATCAGTAAAAAGTAGTAAAAAGATCGTGGATTTTCAACACGTTATTCATCGTAGAGGTACCCGTAGCGTGGCGATCTACCTCTTATTTCACTTTCTAAACTCCACGGACACTCCCGTTTCCGAACTAGTGCAAACAAAACTTCCAGTTCGGTTCCAACAAAATTCAACAGCCGTCTACGGAAACGTACTCGATACATTTCTTTTATGATGCTGGCGCCATCAGGAGGTGAGGCTAAGTGCTTATGAGACCACCCTTATAATTTTGGAATGTATGTCAAAATTATGTGCATTTTGACTGTGACCTTACAATAACTGATAACATGTATCTTACAAAGGATTGAGCTGAAGAATCTATTTCGTCTTTTCTCTTTTATTCATCATATCTTCCTGAAATGGGGCTCGCCAGGCTGTCCTCAGAAATCGACGACGAATTTTCGATTTCGTTAAGTTCCATTTGTAAGTGTAACGTAACCCTGTTTTGGGTTTTGCATTTACTTGTGTCAGAAGTTCTTAGGCAGACCTTCTATCTTGGTTTCACTATCGTATCGGGACGTTGTAAAGGGTTTTTCAATAGGGAGGCTACAAAAGTAGACCGATAGGGACAGCAAACAACGCGATATTTTTTCCCGCTCTCTTGACATTTCTCTTCAGTAAGACTTGCCATTTTATCATGCAAAGGTATACGATCTAACAACGAGTCGAAATTATTAAAATTTACTACCGAAATTCGGAGTCAGTGGTCAACACTTTAAGAGCGCTACGTACAATTTATTGTCGTCATAATCGTCCTGCGAGATCATTTATTGAGCGTCTAATGGAAAAATTTGAATCCACAAGCTCAGTACAAAATGTTCCCGTGCCAGTGAGACAAAAAAGTGCCCGTAGTGTCCAGAATATTGCTGCCGCTAGCGCATCAATTGCGGAAGACCCAAATCAGTCTCTCACACGTCGTTGACGTCGTTGTGGCGAATTTCGCGAAAAGATCTTGGCCTACATCCTAACAAGATCAAATTGACGCAAGAACTGAAGCCGCTTGATCACCAGAAGCATCGTATGTTCGTGAATTGGGCTGAGCAACAACTTGAAAATGATCCGGATTTTCATCGAAAAATCATCTTCAGCGATGAGGCTCATTTCTGACTGGATGGTTTCGTCAATAAGCAAAATATGCGTTATTGGTCAGGCAGCAATCCACATGTGCTTCACGAGGCACCATTACATCCCGAAAAAATCACTGTTTGGTGCGGTTTACATGCTGGTGGTGTCATTGGGCCGTACTTCTTCCGTGATGATCAAGACCGGCACGTTACTGTGAATGGGAATCGCTACCGCTCAATGCTAATCGATTATTTTTGGAATGAATTGGATGATATGCACTTGGACAATATTTGGTTTCAACAGGACGGTGCCACATGTCACACAGCTGGCCAAACAATCGAATTATTGAGAACGAAGTTCGATGAGCGCATTATCTCCAGAAATTGACCTGTGAATTGGCCGCCTCGTTCATGCGGGCTACGTCAAATCTATGGTTCAAGCACCTATTCGACGAATCTACGACGTTGTGAATGGTATGCTAAATTCAGTCGTTGTGTGAGCTTGACTTCTATATGGATGTATCATGTATGTAGGTGTAGATACAAATGCAAAATACGCCAATTAGGAGTCTATACCGGACATTCAAACGAACAAACAGAAATCCAATCTAATCCAAGAATCCTCTCACAACCAAGACTTCTAAAAAGCATTTATTCTCAAGAATGGCTTATCTTTTTTCGTTGTAGTTTTCAGTAATCTCGTCTTTATTAAGGCATTGTTTGAGTTCGGTTCTAACTAGGGCTTTAGAGCTCTAAACCAAGCGTTTGTACTATTGCAACTGTTACATAGATAAATTAATTGCTGTATTCAACAATTTGTTCTCTAAAATTTTATTATTCTGATATTTGTTTTATTGTTTAACTGTCAGTATGAATCTTCACAGCAAATTGTTTTTATCTGAATTTTTGCATCCATTCAAAATTATGTTATTCACAAAAGCAAACCAATTCGAAATAAAATATAAACAACACAACACATACTGCACACATAAACAACATGGAGACATATTTTATGTGGCCCAGTCCCAATTTGGGAATACTCGCATGAAGAATACCTTTTTTTTCGATATCATTTTATGAATTAAAAATTCCGCTCACATCGATCGGACATCAGGTTGACATTGAACACGTTATTCCCATTGTTGACACCTCAGAACTGGTTCCAAAAAGATGCGTCTTTTTATGGAGAGCTTTATTCAAGAGTGTATATTATATTTTATGAACTTGTAAGCATGAGCTCAAGCCGACCATATGCTTAGAAAGATAGTTCTGCTATGGTTACACTTACAATGTAACCAATAGAAAAACGTTTTTCTATGCAATGGATGTCCGAATGTGAAAAAGGAAACTGGAACACAACGAAAACGTGTTCGTTTGTTCGAGCTGTTTGGAGAAGTTCGGTTGGTATAAACAACATGAAACAATTGAAATTGTTGTCTCTTTTTTAAAAGAAACACAATTAGTTCAAGGCATTGAAATATTTTACTTGATTTGAACTGTAAATGAACAAAAACTTTTTAAAACATTTCCATTTTTTGGCGTTAGCGTGAGCTTCATGTATAAATTGCTTGTTCTAAGAAGACGTCTAAATACTTTTATTATTAGCATAAGAAAACAATGGTTCACTGTGACGTATGAGTTATATTTATTTTGTGCTAGGGCTTGTTATTATTCTTTATTGAATTCATTACAATAAGAGGCTGTTATTGATATTTTTTTCCTAAATCGATATTTTCCATCCAGATCGGACGAGACACTTATCCAACAAGAGTTCCCAGCTAACTCTATCCCTAGCTGAGAAAGCTAGCAGTTTCGCTCCCCTAATTGGTTGAGATTCTCTACCACCTGTGTGCTCCACCTGAATCGTGGCCTTTCTCTTGTGAGACTCCTTCCAGGGATACAACCGAAGACCGGGTCAGAGCACAATTTTTCATTCTTTCTATATGGCCCAGCTATCTAAGTCGTTGGACCTTAACTTTTCTGGCTTGATTTAATCTTCGCTTTCATTCTTAATTCCGGCAGACGAAATCAAATCTGTCTTTTATGACCCTTGTTCCAAACGTTTGAAAGGTGTCCTTCACAGCAGAAACTTTGCCTTGCCTACATCCCTAGGCAATGTTCTTATAATTTATCAGTGTGTTGTTCGCGTTTCCTATTATTAGTTGGACGATTAACACAAACTAGGGTCCGGTGTTATATTTTCCTTGACGTAAATTAATATTTTTGACTGAACAGCAATGTCAAAACATTTAAAGAATAAACAACTTTCACTGAACTTCTGAAAAATAAATAAATTTTGACAATTACAATCTCTCATTAGAGATCATAAAAGTTGTTACGGATCTGTCGACAAAAAAAAAATTTAAATGTTGCTCTCCTTTTAAATCGATTCACTGTTTAAAGACTCGTATGTAATCCACTGAGTTTATCAGTAGGGTTAGGTATGGTTGGTAAGATTGGCTGTCTTGTCTGAAAGTTGTTGACTCACTTAGACCCATAGGATCCATTGTGATACTAATGAAGAGTTGTGAACTTAAACAAAGCATTTTATACTTTTTATGAAATTGGAGAGAAATTTTATGTCTATCGTTGCCAGTTCACTCGTAAAGGGGTTTCCAATAAGAGGTGTCAGTTTTATATTCAAAGAAAAATGGAATTTTTTAATAAATGATCGGATATTTATTTCATTATAAAGAAGAAGGTATGCCGTTAATAATAGGACATCAAGCAAATGGCAGCCACGACCACGCTTACATGACCATATCCTTTTCATGAAATTTTCCATAACCAAATCGCAAAGTGGCTGCCCTATGTCCTCTATAGCCTCACGAATTCCATCTTTGAGGTCTTGAATCGATGCTGGGCTGTTGGCGTAGACCTTATCTTTCACGTGGCGCCAAAGGAAGAAGTCGCAATGTGTTAAATCACAATAATCCACCTATCCACCAATTTCTGTATTGCGGTCCGACAAGGTGCTTCACGACGACCAAAAAATGTTTTAGTTTTACGCCAAATTTTCAACATTTTTATAGTGAATTTTAATAATTTCAATGCGTTGTATTTTTATTAATGGCTCAGTTTCTACTTGTCAAGTGTCAAAAAATGACAGTTTCAAAAGTGACAGCTAGCGAAATAGCGGGCTATTCAAAATAACACCTCTTATTGGAAAACCCTTTATTGTCGAGATGGGGCTAACAAGGTAGGTGTTGCTTCTTTTGAAGAGCACCGGAGATGTACAGAGAAGGTATTGGACTATTTTCGCTTTCTCTTCTCAATGCAGCTTCTACAGACATCATTTTGCCTCATGGCATGTCTACTTATGCGACAGTGTCCCGTTATCACTCCAATTGAGGAGCTTATGCCTTGTCTGCTCAGGGAAATCAAGCCCTTTAATCACCATGCTCTATGCTTCATCATATATTTGTTTGGGTGCTCGGCAGGTGGTACCCTGTTGTAATGTTCTTCAAAGCATTAAAAGAAGGTTGTTTCAAGTTCAAGAGTAGATTTAATACTAAAATATAATTAGTCATTTACAATGTAAGAAGAGTTAACATGACATGGGAGTGTATAGGTAATACACTATACATGTGTGTTACATTGTACTAAATACATAGGTACTACACACCTGTGACCACCTGGCATTTGTTGATTGTAGAGCATATTGTTTGATAAGATATTTGCATGCAGCAAGTGGTGTTCCTATGTTATGACCACTTCTAACAGTGAGCAGAAGTGTCCCGTTTTTGGCGAGCTCTTCAGCCTTGCAATTTTCCATAATGTGTCTGTGGGGCATCCACAATAATAGTGTGTGATAACAGACGCGAGAGATTTGTGAACGGCTTAGTTGTCCTATCCTATCCTATCCTATCCTAACGAGATATGACGTTTTCTTTTATCGCCACACTACATTGATTAGAGAATCTATTGAATAGTTTGAGATTCAGTTGTTTTGAGTAGAGGTCCAGAGGTGCACCGTCTTCTCAAAAGGATATTGAATTGATGGAAATATGGAAGTTAGTATCGAATACCATTTTTGCGGTGGTACAGTCTAAGCGGTCTGGGATAGATCTGAAATTTTCTAAAATTATTGTTACTGATCCATTGACAGGTGGCTCTAAGCCTCAGGCATGAATTTCCTGCCACTATTTTCGAGAATATGTCGAGATGTGTTAAGTTTACCTATAAAGGTGTAGTTAGCGTTGAGCGAAGTGCTCCCATCGTTAGAATTTCCATATCATATCAGAATTAACTTTAACTTCGCATCGATTGAGATCGTCTGGCTGTAATCCGCAACAAGATCACAGTACAAAGCATCAATCTAATATGTGCACACGCCCCTACGGATGATGCTGAGGAAGTCTATCAAGGAGCATATTTACGCCCTCCTGGATAGAGCCTTCGGAGCCTGTTCAGAGAACGGCGTAAAAATCGACTTTGCTGCAGCTCGTACTACAGTGATAAATAGCACTAGGTTTCCAAGACGAAAGATCTATACAGCAACCTGGCGATCACCAGATGGTCGCACCACCAATCAAATTGAGCATGTGCTAATCGGCGCAAGGCACGCATCCAACATCTTCAACGTGCTCACTTTCCGAGGAGCCATAATTACGACTCTGACCATTTTCTGGTAGTGGCTAAGCTTAGAGCTCGACTATCAAACGACAAGAAAACCACGTGCGGCTCAAAGAAAAAGTTCAACATCGGTTATCTTAGCACTCCAAGGAATGCCAGAGATTACAGCGAGTGCCTGAGTGAGCGTCTCTCCGCCGCCGTCCTCCCAAATACCACAGATGTCAAACACAGATGTGGAACCAATATCGCAAAATAATAAAAAAAATTTAGACGAGACCACCATAGAATACCAGCCATCCTCGAAAAAAACCCGTGGTATGATGATGAATGCGCGTTATTGAAAAGAGAGACGGAAAATGCACGTTTTCAGATGCTACAATGGAAAACAAGAGCAGCAAGAGTAGAGTATCGAACAAAAAGGAAAAATGAGAAAAGACTCTGCGAAGGAAAAAAAGAGCATCCACAGTTTCTCAGTTCAAAGATCTAGAAGACTCACGGGGCAAGAACAACACCCTGCAATTCTTTGAAAGATCGAAGCAATTAGCTTCTGGTTTCAAGCCGGGACACAGGCGCTTCGAAACAGTGAAGCAAACCTAGTCACCGAAGCACAGGGAATTGAAGATGTTTTTAAGCAGCACTTCGGACAGCTATTGAATCCGCAAAATGTCGAGCGAGCTAATGACAAAATAGAAGCAGGACCAGTTAATGAAAACCCAGTCCCAGCCCTCAGTGTAGAAGAGGTAGCAAGAGCCATCCAAAAGCTAAAAAATAACAAGTCCACCGGGTCGGATGGCATATCTGCGGAACTTTTTAAATATGGAGGAGGTGTTTTGATGAACCGCATGCACCAGGTTATCAACAAAGTGCGGGAGGAAGAATGCATGCCCACTGAATGGTCGATGAGCTCCATATGCCCCATCTACAAAAAGGGCGATCCTATGTCATGAAAAAACTACGGCGACATATCTCTGCTTAATGTTGTATACAAAATCCTATCTTACGTACTGTGTGAGCGTCTTAAACTGTTCTGCAACGCAATATCCGGCACGTACCAGTGTGGCTTTAGCCTAGCTAGACCAAATATTCATACTGAGGCAGATCCTGGAAAAGACCAACGAATTTCAAGTCGAAACCCACCGCCACCATATCTTCATCGATTTCAAAGCTGCTTATGATAGCATCCACCGCCAAAAGCTTATGATGGGAATGTCTGAATTCGGGATCCCAAACAAACTGATCCAGCTGTTCAAGTGCAGAGTGCAGAGTGCAAATGGGTAACAGCTCATCCGAGTTGTTTCAAACATGCACAGGGTTTAGACAAGGAAATGTCCACCTAGCTCCTAGGCTATGCGGACGACATTGAGGCCTTCACAGTATTTGAAGAACAGGTCTTGAAGTGAATGAGGACAAAAGAAAGTACCTGCTATCAACAAACAAAGCAATATCTGTCTACCGCCTAGGACAAAACGTCACTGCAGCAATTTCGAAGTAGTTAAGTACCTTGGAACAAACAGCGATCCAACAAACGACACCTTAGTGAAGATCCCAAGAGGAATTATCCTAGCGAACCGCTTCTGCTTTGGTTTGGCAAACTTACTGGTTTCAAAACTCCTCACTCGAAAGACAAAACTATGATTTTACCAGTCTACGGCGGCGCCAAGTGCTCTATTATAAATAAAAAGGGGGAATTGATACTGGACACTTTCGAAAGAAAACTTCTGCTATAGATTTTCGGTCCCGTATGCAACGTTGGCGAATGAAGAAGAAGATTCAACCGCGAACTGTAAGAGCTGTACCAGAATGTGCATGTAGTCCAGAAAGCCAAGAAAAGACTACTACATTGCCTATATAGACCAACAAGAATGGACGTAAATGCTCCAACCACGAAAATCATTCTCATCCCAGCCCACAGGTTCGAGACGACAAGGAAGACCGAGTCTACGGTACAAGGACTAAGCGACTGCGGATGCCAGAGCGCTTGGTTTCACCATTCCCTATGGAGGCCTCTACTCCTACAGTATCTCAGGCTGAGATCCTTCATGGATTGGGAGCCGGTTAAGTAAGTAGCACGTTTCACGGGTGCTATCGAGTAAATACTTAAAAATAAAAAAAACAACAAACCTTTAAATAGAAGATAACAAGTGCAGTTATATTATTTTTCTTCACTTTCTGTAAAACTACAATATTTTGTATTTCTTACTTTTTAATAATACGTCATTATAATTATTTTTCTTAGCAACTAAATTTATAGTTTAAGACTAGCTTCTTTGTTCAATATTTTTAACTCACATTTTCATTTTACAAATCGTCTAAATGTTAAATACGTATTTTTGTTATAAAATTCAACTATTTAGTTTTGATTATTTAACATAGTAATTCTTAATTTTAAATCTTGTTGATTTATTTCTACAAGAAAGTTATTAATACAACTTTTTTTCATATTGCTTAGTTTTAAACTAAAAGAAATGGCTGAATTTTTATGTGGCTTGTTCTTAAGTGAAATTTTAAAATTAAGGAAAACAATATATATTTTATTTAACACACTTTTAAAACTCTTATAACAGCTTTAATTGAAAAATAAAATAAAATTTAAATTAAACCGAAGTTCGCTAATTATTAATTCTAATTCTCGTTTCTTTCAATTTTTATGAGGTAAGCCCTGAGTTATGGATTTTTTTATGTACATTCTTTACAAAATTAACAGTTTTCTGTTAAGAACATCGTATTTAATTTCACATTCTGTTAAAATTGCTTTTGAATAAATTGACGGTTCTGTACAGCAGCAGATGTCGTAACCACTATTCAACGGTTCATGTATCTGCTACTTGCATTTTTTATAAGCATCCAAGTCACACACCACTCAATTAGATTCCCTACTGTTTTCACTACTGCCTGGCAGAGGGCAGTCCAGAGAGCTGGTATGCGCATTCGCTGTCTGGGCTGCACAGGTTGTGGCATTCGGTGACAGACTTCTGTTATTGCTGCTATTACTGTTACTGCTCTGTCCGGCAACCTGTTGCTGTTGCTGGCTGAGGACATCGGCTGGAATCAGACCCTCTTTCACACGTTTCTTTTGTTTCATTCGTCGATTTTGAAACCAAATTTTAACCTTAAATCAAAATGTCTCATTAATAGGTCTAGAGTTCGGGAATGACAAAAGTTGAGTTCTTACTTGAGTTTCATTAAGTTGCAACGTATTGGCGATTTCAATGCGACGTGCTCGCGTCAGGTATCGATTGAAATGGAATTCCTTTTCCAACTCGGTCAACTGTTTATTGGTGAAATTCGTTCGTCCTGAATTATTGCTGTTATTGCTAACAGAGCCATTGCCCATTAACAACAGAGGATTATTTGTGACTGCTGATGGACCCATTCCGGAACGGCAAATTTCTAGCTGTTGAGGATTCATTTGGTAGTCGTGTATGGTGGCAGGTAGTTTTGGTACTGTAAAATATAAAAATAAACAAACATTATTTTTAGCATACGTCAAGGTTTTTACGGTAATGGATATAGCAATTCGGAGGCGGTACGGTTTGTGGGTTTTCTTTGAATTTAAGAAATTTGTTGGGAAAAGGACCTGTTTTGTGGTTTTTGTTGTGGATTGGTTTGTTAAAGTAAATGTCATGGGATTGTGTAAGTTTTTTGTTGATGGTAAATATTATTGTGGGCGAGGATGAGTCTGAGGATTATAATCATCGTGTTTGACCACAAAACACTTTGTCAAGGGATCAGGATTATGTCCCTGGAGAGTGTGTTGAACTGTTCGATGGGTAATATTAATTGACTTTGGAAAGTCCGTAAATTATTGGATGTCATAAATATTTTTGAGCAATTACCGATTGCGAGATACAGAATTTTATTAGAAAAGATTTATGGAAAAGTAAAAATACAAATACAGGAGAGGTTTCTCTACATGGAGTGAAAATTTTGTCAGATTCTTGAGCAAAATAGTCGATTACATGCATGACGCACGGTACACCATTAACAATGGAAAAAACACTGCTACGATTGCAGTCAGTATCATTTTATGGTAAATTTTAAATTTTGCATGACAGATTCGCACATATGCAGTTGTAGGTCCTCGATAGCGTAGTTCCAAAGAAAAATGTCTTTACATCTAAATTCACAAGGTCTTCACCAAAACAATGAGCGTTTTAAGACCAAATAAAAGTTAATCATTGCCATCGGAACTATATCGCTACTATTGATAAGAAAGAACTTCTTCTTAAGGTGCATTTAAAGCCTTTAGAAGTAATAACAATGAAGAACATTCAATTTCATGTTTACATAATAAAGGCGCCTCACTGGGGCCCTTAGAAAGTTATCAAAACAAATAAATTACTTATAAGAAAAACCAACGTGTGCAGCGTATTTAATTGTTAATGGAAAGCCCTTATCAAAATACCAACAATGTCAAACAATCACGATTATTGAAAAATAAATCTCAAGTAGACAATAATCAGAGGATGGGCTTTTCCCATCATAGGGTTAACCCTATCTCTGTTTATGACTGTATAATGGCGGCGGCAATGGTGGCGTCAATATTGTCGCCAACAAAGTCACTATCTTCATCGCCTACCATCATTTGACATGTCACTGATGTCGGCATCCCGAATTACACAAAAGCCCATTTTTTGACATCTGACAAGATTGGCGCCAATGCAGTGACTGACATTTCGAGTAGTAAATTAATAATTGACACCTTCTATTGAATTTATTGGTGCATGTAATATCATACCTACCCCTCCAAAAAAGTCGAGACAAAAAAAATTACAGTTGCCCACCCTTTTTACTAGATAAAGTTTGAGACCGGTCGGTGGCGACGCACATTGGTGGAGGTAGGAGAGTGTCTGGACTTTGTTTATATTCTTTCTTTGGACTTTGGGAAAGTCCGGCCGCCGCCGCCGACAACAATCTTGACAGCCGATGATCTTATCTACGATTGTAGGAGCTTCGAAAAAGTTGGTAAATCATTTTCGCACTTAACGTTAACGTGCCCACGTCTCAACCATAAAAATATAAAATTTATGATTCATCTTCAATTCCGGTTGAATATCAAAAGAACCGTTTGTGCTATAAATTTCGATTTGTTCCATAAAACTGTCTCCGATCGGGTTGCCTTTGACGTTTTTTTTTTCTTTTTACGTGTGATAACAATTCATGTGATAACGAACACACTTAAAGCTGTTAATCAAAATCTGTCAATCAGCAATTCACTCAATTTTTATTTTTTGTTGCAAAAAAGTTGCAGTCTTTGAAACACGTCAGTTTTATGTCACTGCTGTGGGTAAGCGTATGCCATTTTAACTATTTTTGGGATTTACCGACGAAACGTCTAATGAATTTACAACACACTCAAACTAATCGGACAACAAGAATTAAGTTTCTGTAAATTCAGATTATTGCGGGGCTAGTAAAACTGTGATAAAAAGGTAAAATTAACTATGAATTTCGAATTTTTAGTTAAGGTATTCGTTATCATTCTTATCGGGAAGTGCCAATTTAAAGTGCCAATTTGCCATGTCGGTAGCTAATTCTTAATTTTAGAACGCTGAGATATCTCGATGTTATCTGTACGAGAGAGTTATAGCGTAGGGTTCGCTATGATAATTTTTCTATTCATCAAATTATGCAACTCAAGGATTTTAGAAAGCTATACTATCTGAAGCCTTGAATAGCTCCCTATAGAATCTTAGCCTGAGACACTTTAATTATCCGTAGGGATCGGACATGTCCCTCGCTTTCGTCTTTCAGTCATAGGTTCAGTCATGAGGCACGAAGTTGAAGATTATTTCTAGTTTTTTGCTTTTTGTTTTACTACCTTTCTTTCTATAGATACTACTACCACATAATGCCAAGGATAGTAGAGCTTTCTGGAACATAGCAAAAACATTAAATAAACAGAAAAATGGATTCGCCATAAAAGTAGATGCTCAAATTCTGGCTGAATACTTTCAAAATCTCTTGAATAGAGAACTAAATCTTTATTAGAAGTTGAAGCACGGAGTACTGACTTGGATACTGACTTTCTGCTTTCGCTCCCTGTACAGGCTAGGGATGCCTATTAATTTCACAGAGTCCGATTCTAAGATATCCCTCGATAAGTTCCGAAGTCTATCATATCGAAAGATTTTAGGAACTCAACGTAT
>CAKKXW010000003.1:15825396-15838090 GCA_920937365.1 Sphaerophoria rueppellii | reverse complement strand
ACTTTTGTTCTAAATAACTTCTAAGGATATCGAGAAATTGCATTATAAAACAAGTCTCGTAACGAGTTAGCAAACGGTCAGTGAAAAGCCATTCGTTGAGGACACGGTGAGAAATTTCCTTGAAAGGTAAAGATCTTCTTCTTGTTACAAATCTACTCCGAAAATTTTGCATTTGCTCCACTTTTTTTTCAAATTCGCTCCGAAATTGTAAAACTGAGGTTCTAACCCTGCTCTAGATAGGTAAATAGATTCTCTATGTCTATGGGTATCATCATGAATATTTTTCTTTGGGATACACTTATGCAGTCAAAGTGAACAGGATTCGCTGAAATTCCCTACGTTAGCAGAAAATCGTGGCACAGGAGTTGCTTACCGAAAAGTGACTGGCAAACGATTGAGCAATGCTCTGAACAAAATATTACGTTAAAGAGCTATAGGAATCTTCAATAAATCTTGTTTTCAGATGAGAAAATGTTATCATAGAGGAACAATTCAACAATCTAAGCTCAGAGTTCTCAGAAAGCAAAGGATTGACAGAGTCGAAAAGTTCATCATCGGACTTCGGTCTTGGTTTGGTGGGAGGTAAGCTATCAAGATACCAACGACTTGCATTTTTGCGAACAAGGCGTAAAAACAAAAGCTAAAAGAACGTTCCTGAGTATATCACAGCGTCAGATTAGATTGGCATTCGGGTATTCCTGTCCTTTTAAAAACGTGTAACAGTATTAATGCCACGACCGTATAATTTCAATAAACCGGTATAACTTACCTATGGCTAGCTAGCTGCTATGACACTCTTTGAAATGTACCATTCGGCCACTAAATACCAAATCCACTTGAATTACTTGCATTCTTGATCTATCGAAAGCGTTAAAAGTGAGAAGCCATTGTCTGTCAAATTGTTCGCCACTACTTTTCAACTCTTTCCACGTTTTTGGATTTTTTTATTCATCTTTTGGAAAATAAAACCATAAATAATCGACACAAATGGAAGCAAAAATTTACCTACAACGGCTGTCATTTCAAGACATTCAAGCCAAAATTCAATTAGAAACTTGTTCTGATCTAAATTTTCTATAACTTCTGTTTTTGTTTGATTCATGCCGAGATGCCGACATCTATTGAACTTCAAAGAGTCCGAACTGTTGTCCGGCTTTTACACGCATGACGAACTTCAATACTTGAATTCGGGCTCTCGTCTGCTTGATAAGCGCAACGTTGTGTAACCATCTCATTGCTATTGTCTCATTTTCTTTCAAAATTATTGGCGTCAATTACAGTTAGAAAAAATTTAAATGAGTATATGACTACCTAGACAGTGTCAAAAACAGTATCCCAGTCCCCCAGTGTAAAATGTTTATTGTTTGCACTCAAACATTTATGTTATTGGCAATAGCCACACACACATTGTCAGCGATACCAAAATATCCACATGAATGAATTGCTCAAAAATAAAAGATGTGTCATTTTAAATGTTCTCAACGGAGGAACAAATCTCGCTGCAGAGATACTCCAAATGACTGCACCAGTCGTCAGAGATGTCTCCGTCTGCGTCAGTGACACATCCCCAATTCCAGACGGGAAGGAGATATCGACAAACGTCAAAAATGTCTCCCTCTCTCCATGCACAAATGCATCCGCTGTGCTGTGTGCTCGCAAATCCTCTCGATATCCCGATCCCATAGAATTTTTCTGTTTGCATGTCCGATGCACGTTGTCCCGCTTCCCATTGGCATATCACAAAATAAAAAAAAACTTGCCGTACGAGTTTCTTCACTCCGCAGAAATCGTGCGTCGCGCCATCAACCGTCTACAGATATTATTATAATTATTATTGAGATGTTTAACTTTGATAAAACATCACAGAAACAGGTCTGTCCGTTGCTTCTGTCAATTAACTTTTT
Organism: Sphaerophoria rueppellii; assembly: GCA_920937365.1. Classification (NCBI taxonomy): domain Eukaryota; kingdom Metazoa; phylum Arthropoda; class Insecta; order Diptera; family Syrphidae; genus Sphaerophoria; species Sphaerophoria rueppellii. Next base: position 15,836,186 of record CAKKXW010000003.1, on the reverse strand, counting down.
TGTCTTTTTATTTGCTTCAGCGATTGTGTGTTTAGCGTCCCTCGTGCGTCGTCCGTCGTCAGCGGTCGTGCGACGAAGTTCGAAGTCGTGGTGAACTGCACATGCGCAACGAGGGGAAATCACAAATTGAAAAATATTATTTATGATTGTCGATAAAATTTTAATAAAATTGTTAAGAGAATTCGCCGACGACGACGACATGATATTCCCTGGCTCGATCCCGGATACAAAGAAACTGAAAAAAAAAGGAAACATAACCAAAAGAGGTGGATGATGTTGCTAACACCAGAAAAGCTGCCGTTGCTGCTGTTCTTGATGACCAATGAATCTGTGACAAGTGACTTGACTTCCAGATCACTTGTGTGTATCTCTTCTGTAAGTGCGTCTGTCTGCGATCGTTCTTCTTTTTTCTCTATGTCCAATGGCCATTCTATGACAGCGGGTCATGTGGCGCGGTGGCGGCGCATTTGGAATTACTACGTTCCTTTACACAAATAATTTTCAATTTGTTTGATAAATTAATGGAGAATGATTTGAAAAGTGTTCGTCGACGAACGGTGTGGTGGTGGCGTCGCTGTCGACTATGCTTGGCACAGCAAGTGGAAGTAGACCATATCGTGGAGATGGGTCTTCAAAAGTCTACGAGTATCTCTATTGGAAGTAGGTAGGTATCGTTATCTATTGATGTCAGTTAGCTTCTATTATGAGTTGGACATAGCTCAAAAGACTTTTCAATAAGCTACGCATCGGTTATTAATAACTGTCAATCGGTGTAATGCTGTCTTCTACCGGTTAAGAAGATCCTCCGATACGCAGGGAATACACATCGCATGCTGCACTTTTCTAGGATTTAGATAAAACTTTTCTTTTATGAACGTCATGTGGTGGTAAGGCGGAAAAAAGGTGCTGGCGGTGGCGGTGGCGGCGCAGCCTAACATGCTGAGATGAAAATAAACTGACAAGAAGAGAGAAATGTTCGTGTACCTGTGGGAAGAGAAGCCGATGCGTATCCAATGAGGGCAGCAAGGCAGCAATAGAATGCATGGTACAAGAATGCAAGGAATGTTTTGAACCACTGTTGAACGGAAAGTAACATCGGTGTGCAACGCGGTACAGTATAATAATCCTTTTGTTTTAGAACGTTTTGTGATTAGAACACTTTGTTTGATTTAAACTAAGTACTTCAAACATAAAAACACTTAGAACTTTCTTGTTCAAATGATCGATTTTCTAAAAATATCAGACTAAGTAAGATTTGACTTTTTGAATTTTATGAGGAATTCATTACAAAATGCCTTTTCAGATTTATACCATTTTTCTTATTCATTCCTTTCCTTATTCGTTGTGTAAAAATGATAGAAGATAGAAGAAACATTTTACTAAAATATCCAATTTAGTTGTTCTTCAACACTTGATGTAAGTAAATGGTAAACTATGTTTCAAATCTAATTTTACTTGTTTTCCCATTTGAAAGTGAATTCATTGGCATTTTTGCTGGTCTTTCGATTCTTAAAAAAAAACGTTTTGCGGGTGATAAAACACAAAAAAATTACGGTTTAGGTACTGGATGCAGCAGAACATGACAAAAAAAGACTTACTGAAAACAGACTGCAAAAGAGGTGAAACTTCACTAAGCCAAAAGTTTAAAGGCTAATCTTATTCACAAAGACGTCAAGGATAGTAATCGACCTTAGGGATTTTCGAAAAAAAAATGCTTAAAATACAGAGACTAAAGTTGGTAAGAGCCCATTTTTGATAATTTTTTTAGTTTTTAGATGAAGATTAAGAAGTTTAATAAAAACAGTATAATAAACGGAAATAAGAAGAGAGTTTGGGTATATCAAAAAAAATACATTTTCTATAAAGTTCAACTTGCCAAGAGCTAAGTTACAATTTCGTTTAAGCTTTCAATTTTCAAAGCCACGTCCCGGATCAGAAAAAAAAGTAGTGGATTTTTAGTAGTGATTAGTTGTTTAAGTGTTTGTTCATTACCTTAAATTAGTTAATTAAAGAAAAAACCTAGCGGAACCTAGAAAAAAAAAAAACAAATATCATGATATAATCAAGCACACAAAAAATATTGAGACATTTTATTAAAAAGTGAGGATTCTGTATCTTCTAAGGTAATCATAAGTACGTCTGCTGCTGATCTTAAATGCAATGCAAAATTCCATCTACTACTTATTCTAAAAAACCCACAAAATATGTACATTCCAGCAGAAGAACTTGTAATGCAGTCGAAAAACAAAGTGATTATTGTGGATTGTATTGTTACCCAGAGCCAGACACCCAGTTAAGTGGAGCATCAATAACGAAACACAAGAATATATTTCTCTGAATATCTAAATACTACATCCAAAGATTAACGATCATTTTTCATTGAATAAGAAAATATATAATGATAATGTTTCACGTGTCGTCTTCAGAATTTTTAAATATAGAACAACGTCCAAGGAAATGAAAGTGCAAAACTTCAAGGAAATGATAGTTCTTTGTCGACCTTGTGTATTATTCCATGGAGGAATTAGTTTTGGAAAACGACATGTTAGTTGAAATGTTTGGAAGAACGCATCAATTTGATTAGAGAGTCATGAAAATTCATGTGAACATGAAACATATATATTTTGACTTTACAACGCAGATCTAAGATTATCGGTCGTGTTGATCATGAGCTCGCCGCTCAATTTTTTGAAGAGTGAACTTACTGTCGTCAAGCCTTGGGACGTGTAGTTAAGTCCTCAGATTCGCGTTGTTTACCTACATTTCAGGGAACCGGAAATTATTTTATGACCCTGGAATGAGTTCCAGCGGAGTTTCATCTATTTTTAAACAAAGAAAAAATATTGCTCAAGATTACGGAGGGAAAAGAATATACTAATTGATTTTCCTTGAACATGTGACGAATATATTGAATTGATGGCAAGCAATATTTTGACACATGAGATGAAATTAAGATATCAAATTATTATTCACCATCAGAAATTTCCCACATTGACTAACGCTCATAGTTCGATACAATCTAGCTGATATAGTGAGTTCGTTGAACGTTTTATTAAGTTTATAGAATACAAAATGTCGGTCTTGAATCACAAAACATTGCAGATGCTATCATTAAACCAGGGCTGCCGTTTCAAATTTTCACAGAGGAGTATTTTCAAGTTCTAGAGGGGAGTATTTTGCTATTGAAGGGAGTACACAAACAAACAATTTTAACAGGGACACTTTTTGATTAGGTAGAAGAAAACAAAATCGATAAAAAAAATAATGAATCACAATCCATTTTCATCATGAAAATTCTCCAACGGCTTTCTGCCGAAATGCGGAGTCGATGACCACAAATGATGCTGTCGTATAGAGAAGCGTTCCCCGACGTAAAAAAAAATCATAACCTCAATGAGCCCATATAGGAAAGTTGCCTCGTGTCTTTCTTCGCATTGGCGAAGCGCTCAGAAAATGTCATAAAGTCAAAAAACAATTAACCTTTTGCCTGTTATCAAAGCAGCGAAATTAAACTCCATTCTTATAGCGCGACTCTTCATTCGCAACCGTCCGTAAACAATGCGAGGAATCAGTTAAACCTCTTTGTTTAGATAGAAATTTTATATTCCATCGCAAATATTGAATATAGTGCACGTTTCTGTGGACATAGCAAAAGTAATGCAAAGACATAGATAAGATATCTCTGCCTCTAGTGGTTGGTTCGCTTTACACTCCTAAGCCCAACAACAACCCCTGTTGAGCTAGAAATCTTGAATGATGTCCGCAACACAAAATAAAGGAATTCCCTATTTACCAGGACTTAGGTAATATTATCCAACATTTTGAGTTAGTTTCGTGTGTGAGTGTGTCTCCTGCCAAGGCACACACCATTCACAACTACTACGGTCTGATGTCTCAATTTTGATTTTTGTTGGCAAAGTTAATGCGATTTTCTTGTTAAGTCTGTCCGGAACCTTTTTAGGTGTGTAAACAAACCACAAGACTGAACATTCGATTCCTTTTGCGAAGACTGGAGCAACCAAGTCGGTTTCAATGTTTAAATTAGATTCAATCTCATGAGATAAAAGTAAAGACATTTCAAATTTGCTTTTTTTTTTTGAAAATTTCATTAAAGTCTCCTCACTCACAATTAGACACCGTTTTTCTGACAATGACAACAAGAGTTTGTCACATTTGAGTGGTTGTCGCGACTGACCAAAGGTAAACCTTCAGTCATCCTTTTCATATTTATCGCTATGATATCGGAACTCAGAAGGTCTTAAAGCAAATATATGAACAAGAAGCAAAGGAAGAATGCATTTTTTTCAGGAGTCAGTACAAACAAATGTCTTCTGGTGCACAGGGTGTTCTTGATATGGATCGAAAAATTGTTTTTTTAATGCTCATTCTCCCTTTTATAACCAATATCGGGCAGGAAAAGCCAGTCAAATGCTTTATGATGGCGATTTCGACAAAAGTACACCCTGTCCCAGAACAACAAACTGCAACCAGCGGACATTGTATACGATGCGCATGAGTAAGCGGTCTTTCTCGTGTCATAACCCGGCTCAATTTCCCCTTTTTTTACTCATTCCTCCAATTTTTCACTTCTCGTCTTCATATTTTTTTTTATCAATAAATTCAAATAAGACTGGCGCCGGGTAATCCATCAATTCGACTCGGAGCTCTGTCAATTTTTTGTTCTCGAAGTTGTTGTTGTTCTTATTTTGATATTGTTTTTATTTTTTATCCGAAGCATTGGGCTCTTATTAAACAACAACAACAACAACAAAAATTAACTCCACAAAGGAATGCTTCAGTTTTGAGAGGTAGAGATAAAGGTTGTAGGTTGATATCTAAAATTTGAAGCATGGAACGTGTGCGCTCGGGATCAGTTTCATTTTGAGTATTTAAATGGTAAATTAAAGTAGCGGCACACCCACTATTAAATTGATATGGCATGCTGTGATGGGCGGCTTAAGGGGGACAGTGTGTTTTATTTTATAAATTTTTGAGTAAGAAAATGTGTGGTCCATATTTGTTTCTAACAAGATCTTGTAATTTTCATCGGTGTGACGAATGGATAATTGGGTGTCTTGAAAATTGTGAGTATTTGAATATTTCTCTCTCTTTGTTGATCAAAAGTAATTTATATTTTTTTTTTCGGAATGGAGCTTTCTGCTTGTTCCATAAGGAATTATTTTTCTCCGTTAAATGGAGTGTGAAGTAGAAATTTCAGTTTATGGTCATATCCAATATCCTTTTTGTTCATTATGAAGAAAGTTTGTTTGAATACATTTAAGCAACAAGGTCGTTTCTCGATTTTGTAAATGTTGAGCTCAAAGCAACGTACGTCGACACGTTGGCAGGCACCAGGAATCTCTGGAATATAATAATCTGATATAATCTGAAGCAGACACAATTATTCACGATTTTCTAGGGGAGAATAACGAAACAGCAAACAGGGTTCAAATCAGAAAGAGGAGAGTTTAAAGGCTATATCACTGTGAAAGTTCTTTTCGAAAGCTTTGCTGACGTCAGTGGAGAAGTTGATTTGAGATTTGACAAGTCGTCTATGTATTTCGCAATGTTAAACGAAATTCGAAAATACCGTCGGTTTTCTTGCTCAACTCAACCGACTTCGTTCAACTAACAATATTTCCATTAAACCAATTGAATGAAAGTAGAGTACATCTAACTTACAAAAGGTGGTACAGAGTCTAGATCGAGTCAAAGCAAGGCCTCTTTAAACAAGTGTTTCCTGCCAGCCAGTTCGGTCCCTTGCTAGGTTGAAGATGTCTACCTGTGTCGTGGTCTCCCTCTTCTGTGACGTTCTTGTGGGTTGGATTGGAAGGCTCTACGTACCGGAACATAATTTTCCATTCGTTTTACATGACTCAACCATCTAAGTCGTTGGACCTTAACTTTTCTGGCTAGGTCAGTGTCGCTAAACAGCTCGTAGGTTCTTGATTGAATCTTTGTCTGCGTTGTCCATTTGTACCAACGCGACTAAAGGACGATACAATACATGAGGACCGCGATGATTAGGATCTTTTATAGTGACCATTTAGTTCCTCGAGAGAGGGTTTTGCTACTCAGTTGCCCTCTTGTCCAAGGAAGCAGCGGTTTGCTGAATCTTCTTTCATTTCAGTGCTAGTGTATAGTTGTTTGAATTTTTAGCGGATCCCAGGCCTATGACGTCTGCGTATCCTCGGAGGACGGACATTACAAATTATGCCTCTAGTACTGTACATTTATTATTGACAGTTTAAAATAATATTCAATAAGAAATCTCCAGATCGAAAACCTGACCGAGAAAGGATTCCTGTGGATTCCCTACTGAGAAAACAACAAACTCGGCAAAAATTCAGCAATGCAGTGAGGAAAAATCTTGTAATATGTTTTTTGTTAACTGTGTATATTCTGCATTCTAATTCTTAGGTTAGAAAATGGTATGTATATTTTTAGTTGAAGAAAATGTTCGGATATTTTGCAAAAACTTTAACTTTGAAGATTGCATTACAAGTGGTTTCTTACCATGTGTAGGTTTTCAGACAACCTATTTACATCCATAAGAGAGAAATATTCATAAATTGGAAGATGTTTTTCAATTTAACTATACCAATGCATTTTCCACTTCCTGTAGTACTGAATGGCTAGGTAGGGAGTATTTTATCGTATCTGCTATCTATTCCTTTTAATCCGTTTTCATAATTTGGGATTATATTGAGACCTGGATCTAAAGTTCATCAGCTTTATATCCCAATATTAAGAAGGTATAGATATGTTAATCCATTTGCTTTAAAGTTAAGAAAAGTTCCGTAACATTATTTGACTTTCAAGTAAGCCATCTTTTTCTAACAGACCCAATTATGTTCAATCTCCTTCATTTCCTTATCTCTTAAAATTAATTTTTTTTAAATTTGAAAGTTTCGAAATTATCTGTATTTGGTGATAAAAATGTTGATGGTGATGGTGTTCTTGCAACAATTTTTGTCAACTTAGTTTTATTAGGCTCTCGTAGCATTAATATACAGGGTGATTCGCAAGCGTTGTGCCAAAAAGTCAGAGTGTGTAGGTTGAGTTGAGACAAGAAAAAAATCGTATGGGAGAGGGAGGGGGTCTATTAAAAATCAACGGCTTCGTTAACAACACTGTGCTATAGCTTTTTTACAAATCCAAGAACTTCTTCCTTCATTTTATATTTAAATTAAATTGTTTTGAACAATAAATTTTCAAACTAAAAATTTTGAAAAAAATTACATTTTTAAACTATTTTTTTTTTTTATTTATGTAATTAAGTACTTATTTTGTTTTAAACATTCAGTGCCGTTGATAATTTTTAGTCGAAAACAGGAAATCGGACGCAAAAATGTCTTGACTGATGAATCGCTATGACTTCGAAAGCTGTAATTGAAGCAGAGCGGAGCCGTTTTGTACGATACAATAATGCGTACAAATTATTATAAGACAAATAAAACCTTATTGTCCAACGGTCGCGTTATATTAATTTTATTGAAAAATGTCAAATGACAAAGAGTATTATTATGAATATTATATAAAAAATAAAAACGAACTATAAGAGGGAAATACAGCTCGACAAGCGAATAGAAAAAAAGATCTCGAGCATATATATTAGGGTGGTCCTTAAGATAAAATTAATGAAAACATCCGATTGAGCGGAAATAAATAAATAAAAAACAAATCCTCAAATTTTTTCAGATTTTTATCTATACCCCTTACTGGCCCCGTATCGAAGTGATATTCTAATACTTGGGAATTTGTGGCAGATTTTTGGATTATTTCCATATATCTCCATTTCGGCTTTACCGATCTTGTTAAAATTTTGCACAGTTATACTTAACATTATCTTTAGTGATATTGCATTCCAAGACAAAACTTAAAATATATTTTTGAATACCAAAAAAATCGGAAGAGAAATCCATTTTTGTAGTACCTTTAGGGTTTATAACACTCTTTTCTAGATTTCTCGAAAACGGCTCAACTAATTTTTAAGAAATTTCGTCGACACGTTTAAATGCAATTTCTGAATAATATTGCGTACTAAAAAATCGTATACCTACATTTTTTTAAAATTTACTTGTTAGAAAAAAACAAAACAATTAAAAAAAAACGGATGAAATTGTTTGGTATGCAACATTAATTTTCGAAAAAAAAAAGCAAATAAGAACCACCTTAATATATAGGTATACTCAGGACCACCTTTGTGCCTCTAAGGTGGGCTTTTTCCTATTTTTTTTTTTCAGTTATTTTTCATGCCCTCCTCTTTTCATAAATTGTCTTAAAATCCCTCTTTTTGATTTTTCTACCACTTTTTCCTCTTTTCAGTATTAAATTTTCAAAATTTATTTATTTGCGCTTATTTTTATTTTTTGTTTGCGCTGAATGCTACTCTCAATAGACGAAATTATTTAAAGCTGAACGTGTTCATTTCATTTAAATGGAATCTGTTAGTCCTAAGCCATAAGATGTCGCGCCAACTGATCAGTTATAACAAGATGGGAAAGCTTGCTGTCAAAATGACATTTGCCTTCAAGCTAAGGAGCAGGCATTGAATAAGAAGTACAGGAAGCGGTGTTAGCTACATGTACAGTGTACGTGAGTGAAGCAACAAAAATGTCAAACTTTGACTGTGTTGTCAGTCGAGTTCAGGGGTGTATTATTTCTGTTCGTGATGGTAAGGCGCTGCAATTCGTTGAGTTCCCGTAGTTGCTTTGAATAGTTCTTCCATCGTCTTTCGAAACGTTTTTATTTGTTGGTTGTATTACAATAGGCGTAATAAACGTGATGAATTACGGATGAAAAATCAAGAAAATGTACTGGAAAACAAAAAAATTAAACATTAAAAACCGTGCAGTGCATCTTTAGTGTTAAAACACAGTGCTTCCTAAAAAATGAATTGAGATTGAAAAAAAAAGTTGAAGCAAAATCGATGAAATCTTGATTTAATCAAATTTTGCTTGGCGCCCCTGAGATTAACTATTCAACTGCAGACCAGCCCTGTTGTAATGCGTTTGTGTTTGTGAAACTCACACTACTTAGAAAAATGCTTCAATTCTTGTTCATAAGACCCCTTCCTGTACTTCATATTCAATGGGAGCAGGTTAGCTGTAAGAGTATGCGTGTAATACAAACTAAAAAAAGCAGGTTAGCTGTAAGAGTATGCGTTTTATTGTAATAATGATACAATTGCCTACATAATAAAAAGCAAGTTTGCTGCAAGAGTATGTGTATGAAAAAAAAAAAAGTTTTGAGGTATTTGGAGGGTAAAACGTAGGTAGGTTTCCAATCTTGTTATAACTGATCAGTGGTCGCGCCGTTCCTTTTAAATGACAGCAATGAGAAAGAATGAAACGAAAATAGAAAAATCTGTTCCTCCGAGCATAAAACACAAAACAATGCGGTTACAGTACCGCTACTGTTTTTAAAATAGAAACTTGTCAGTCAAATCTTTCAGCTTTAAGTCTTATAATAGGCCAGTTCCACTTAACAACATCTTACTGAGATCTCAGAGATCTCCGAGAAAAAAATCTCAGCTGAGAACTGAGATTTCTTTTTCTGAGATCTCTGAGATGAATTTATTTTGGATTCGATTTCTCACTTACAGTGCAGTCATTGAAGCGAAAAATTTGAAATTTTGTTTTATTTTTTTAATCGTTACTTTTTTGAAAAATATGTGTCCTGAAGCAGCCAAACTGATAGTATCTATCAAACTCTTCATAATAAAGTTAATTCTAGGCTACGATTAATTTTAGGCCGTGTGCGAATTGGGTTAAAAAGTAGTTAAAACATGACGTTTGGTTAAATTTTGACACTTCGCATTGAATAAAATGTGTTAAAAATTAAACTAGCTGCGGAGCAGGTTAAAATATGACAGTAGTAGTTAAAAATTCATCCATTTCTAACCACAATTCATCCAATTCGCACACGGCCTTAATTTTGGTGCACTTATGAAACCCATTGATTTAAAAGAAAAAAAAAAAAACATTCGATGCTCCCCTTATTTGCAATACAGCTTGCTTATTTTACGTGCAAGAGACCTTTAATAGTGCTCATTTTAAATTTTATTTCAAGCACTATACATCTCTTTTGTATTAGAATGCATAAAATGCATCTTCTCGCCGCTAGATGGCATTGATCACATCGATTAAATTTCAGACAAACAGATCTTTAATATCTAGCTTAAAAAACCAAATTGTTCATTGTTTTACCTGATACAATTTTGTTCTTGATAAAATTCTCCACAAAACGTATATTTTTGGAGATATTTGATGCAAAATACCGATGAAAAACGTGAAAAAATTGCGAATTTTCAATTGCCAATAACTTGAAAAGTATTGGATTTTTTGAAAATTTTTTAAATTAGGCCTTCTATCGATATCCGAGGCAGGCTATTTAAAAAAAAAATCACCCCCGAGAAGGGGTGGCAACCACCGCCAGGGTGATAGCGGAGTTCAAATCGTTTTCAATTTTGAAGTTAAGGGTAAGATGAACCTAATTCCAAAATTCTATACAATTCGGTTCACAGTAAAAAAAATCGGACAAATAATGCTTCAATGACTGCACTATTAGCTATTTTGACATGACTGACATATGAACAAAAACAATTAGTAAGGTTACCATTTTATCTCAATGAGAACTGAGAATTATGTTCAACCAAATTATTTTAAAAAAATAAAAAATAAATAGAGTGGCGCGACAGCTCTTGAAGAGCCAAGGCCTAAGTGGCTTACTCTCATTCAACAATTCTCTAGGTGCGTGTGAAGAATTGAGGGGACCTACTGTTTTAC
>CAKKXW010000003.1:15810150-15824896 GCA_920937365.1 Sphaerophoria rueppellii | reverse complement strand
CGTCCATGGTCAATACTCGTTGAATGACGCTGATGGCTACAGACGCATTGTCGACTACACTGCTGATCCTATCAACGGATTCAACGCTGTTGTCCGTCGCGAACCATTGGGTGCTGCTGTTGCCGTCAAGACTGTCGCCGCTGCTCCAGCTTTGATTAAATCTGCTCCTTTGGCTTATGCTGCTGCTCCAGCTCTTATTAAGTCTGCTCCAGTTGCTTACGCTCAAGCACCAACCCTCATCAAGTCAGCTCCATTGGCTTACGCTCATGCCCCTGCTCCTTTGGCTTATGCTGCTGCTCCATCAGCTTACTACCAACAAGCTCCAGCATTGATCCGATCAGCACCAACTTTGATCAAGTCTGCTCCAGCTGTGGCCTACTCCACCGGCCCAGCATTGGTAAAGACAAGCTTCTCATCGCCAATCATCTCTTATGCTTACTAAGAAGAAGTGATACCCGGATGGAGAAACGATCTTCTTGTTGTTAATGTTGTTTTTAATGCGAACCTGACTTGTGAAATAAAAATTGATTGATTGAAATAAGTTTGTCTTTTTAATTATTTGAGGGTTTAAGATGGGTCTCCAATTTCTAACGGAATACTTCATCCGAAGTGACCAAACAATCGATATAGTTGGATCTCAACTTTTCGATGCCCTATAGTTCTAAAGCTCTGGTAAGCCATATGGTTAGAAACCTTGTGGCACTCAACCGGATAAGCCAACAAGTACGTACAAGGCTTGTGATGAAGATCAAACTTTAACAAAATCTCGGACAGTCTCGGTGAATAAAGTGACCAAAATCACTTTTTACCGATACGAATGCCTTAAAGGATCGTAGCTGTAAAGGAACCTTGCAAGCTTTAAATTCAACTCAACTTTATGTTAACATTGAAAAAAGACCTGATAGGGATAGCTGCAATGTTGTCTCATGTCTCATGGAAGCAACTTTAGTTGTTCTTTCTGTTCAGGATGATAGCTTTATTGAGCGAATAAGCTTTAGTCCTGATCTAATGTAACAGTGTTTTCATATTTTTTGACAAGAACATAATGTGAATCATGTCATCAACAAAGTGGAAATTCCTGTGACCAAGTATTCTTGTGTTCTTGTTTGTTACGGCCTCCCGCTTGTCGATAGCGATGACGTAGGAAGAACAGTGAGATAGAAGTCAATCAAAAGATATTACAGTGATACACAGGTTGACACATACATAAATGGAAGATGGAACTAAATTTGACAGCACATTTTTAAAACCGTTTGGAGTTTTCTATAAGTAACCGACTACATAGCAATATTTGGCTTTCACTGACTGAATTCTCATCATCATCCATAATAATCGATCGTGTCGTTGAATCTTTCGTTCTGCTAGGTTCAGTCATGTACAGACTTTCTCCAAGCACTCTGGCACAAAGAGTTACTTGATCATTGTACTGGTGCCACGGGCTTCCTGGTCGTCCCGCAACTTAGGCTGAGATGAGAAGATCTTCTTGGCTGAAACCTTTCTGTCAATTCACCATGAACAACATTCACATCTTGCTACAGCCCGTACAGTTCGTGTTGAACCTTCCTCTCCACTCGTCATCGTCGCCTAAAGGACAGAATATCTTTCCAAAGTGTCCAGCGCCATTTCCCATATTCTGCTAGACGACGCCTGAAGAATTGGTCAAATCGAAATCTTGTATAGGAAGCACTTTGTCTTTCTAGTGAGGTGTTAAGAATCGAATCGCAATATTCCCAATTGTTTGGTGAAACTAAAGTTGCCAGTTGTGGGTTGACTACAGACAAGGACATTCCAACAAAATTGACTTTTTTGCGATCAGTCGGCGTCTTAAATGCAGTCTTCGGGACGTCCGTAACAGATTAGGAGCAGGCATGGGAATGTTCAGGGAGCACCATTTAGTGGTTGTTACAATAAGGTTGCGTACAGCTGCATCTCGGAGATTCCAAGAAAACACACGAATGCCCAAGTTTAATATAGAAAAACGTAAGGATTCCGCATTCCGCCAACAACTAGGGGAAAGCAGTGTGCAACACGGAGCACTCATCCATCGAAAACCATTAGTGTGCTGTGAAAAATTTGTTCATATCCGGGGCTAAAAGTATACCAAGTCGACCGGACACAAGAATGAAATAGTGCTTGTTTCTCCGAAGAAATTTGAACAAGGATTGAAGAAATAAAACACCTAAAAGCTCGCATTCCAGCTGTTCCAGCAGCAGGGAGAATTGAACTATAGTCTAGGTCCCGCAAGAATGAGTGAAGTGCACCGTAGTATGCGAAGTGATAAGCTTAACTTCATCAACGCATTGGCCGCAGAAGCAGAAGAAGCCGCAAGTAGATGTGAAAGTAGGACCGTCTACAGAATTACTAAAGAGCTCACTGGTGTCCACAGCTTTAAACAGCAGAAAGAAAGGACATCTCTTGCAGTGCGAAAACTGGAGAGCATTCTCCCTGCATTAGCCAAGATCATAGACAAAAAAGTGCCGGAACGAATCAAAGAACACCTAGAACAAGCAGGATTCGGCACTGGATCTTCCTGTGTGAATCAAATCAACAGCGGATTATCATTGAACAGTTGAATCCAATCGGCTTTGTAGATGCAGCACTTAGAAAGTCACAGACACTGTCACAAGAAAGCTATACAAATGTTAGTTAATAGATATCTCCGAAACATTTTGAGGATAGTTGGGCCAACCGTATCGCATATGCTGAATTTCATGCAAAGACAGACGAGAACACATTGACTCTATTATACTAAGACGTAGGCAGTGGATTGGCCATACGATTCGAAAAGGTTAAGGGTACTTTCCCCGCTCACACAAGAAGGCAGACAAGTGAGTTCGCCTAACCATACCTTTCGAAGTGGTCTCCTGGTGTATACATTTTTACAGACACAACTTCGACTATACTCCTTTTCACTTCATTTGGTTTTAATACAAATAACTATAAGAACGGGGTTGCCTTTTCACATCATTATTTAATACTCAGATAAACAAAAACATCAACAATTATAAACGAAAACAATAGTTCAGCACTTAGTAGGCGTATGAGATGAGTGGAGAAGAGAAGGTAGTCTTAACTAATGCTGGGCCAGTGGAGTAGGCCACAGCCGGTGCAGACTTGATCAAAGCTGGAGCTGATCTGATCAATGCAGGAGCTTGTTGGTAGTAAGCGGATGGAGCAGCTGCATAAGCCAAAGGAGCTGGAGCATGAGCGTAAGCCACTGGAGCTGACTTGATGAGGGTTGGTGCTTGAGCGTAAGCAACTGGAGCAGACTTAATCAGAGCTGGGGCAGCAGCATAAGCCAGAGGAGCAGATTTGATCAAAGCTGGAGCAGCAGCAACAGCTTTAACAGCAACAGCAGCACCCAATGGTTCGCGACGGACAACAGCGTTGAATCCATTGATTGGGTCAGCAGTGTAGTCGACAATGCGTCTGTAGCCATCAGCGTCATTCAACGAGTATTGGCCATGGACGATGTCTCCATCTCGTGATTCATGCTGGTTCTTGTTGTCTCCAGAAATGGCATCCTGGACATCGTATGCAAAACTGTACTGTGGATGAGGATCGTGATCATTGGTCTTGGCCAACACTGGAGTTGCAACAGCGGCGAGTGGTGCAGCAATATATCCGGCACTGGCAACAGCGAGGCAGGCGAAGAAAGCTACAAACTGCAATTAAGAAATTCGTAAATAATAATCAGTCTTAGCTCGAAAGACAGAAAACAAAGGAGAACTTACTTTGAATGCCATTTTAGAGGAGTAAATTGTTTTGTTATCCTGTTGTCGAAGTCGAACTGGAGTAGTATGATTTTCTTCATCGGATGCACCAGCTTTTATACCGGCAACTGATTTGCAGAAAAGTAATCCAATTTCTTCAAGGTCAATGATGGCATACGGATATGTGGACTAAAGGGACTGTGAAATTGGAAAGGAACGCAAAATTCAACTCAATGTTAAAGCATGCTACCTTGTGAGCTTCGTTTTGAAAACAAGTTTGCATCAGGTTAATTGCCTAAAATTGGAACGAGGAAGCACGTGTGCTGTTTTCATCTCTTCTGTTGAGAGAATTTACGGTAGCAAATTGTATTACTCGACATTGCACTGGTAGGATGTTTTATCGACTTCATAAATTAGTGGAATAACATTGAACTCGCAAATAAAAAATTACTGTTTTTTGAAAATTAGGCAGGAACAGACTTATCCAGTACGTACTTATAACAGGAACAGGAACGTGTCTATAGTGAAATTTAAAATAGAAAAGTTTAGGGCCTATTTATTGATACTCAATTTAACTAGCATTAATACGTTATTAGTTAGTTATACGCTTTTTATTACTGCCTCCATTTCGATTTCTCAGTTAAAATTTCTTTTTATTCATTCCCTATTAGTTAAAAACACGATTGGTAATGATATACTACTTCTAAATATGATAACGTTTTAAAAATATCTTAAGTCTTTTTGCTTGTTTTTGAAATATTTAAAGTATGAAGCATTATTTAAATTTCACTTTGATTTGAAGTGAATTAAATTTGATGTGAATTAAAACGACTAGACTTAAGGTTGGAGAGACAATGATTTTATTTTTGGAGTAGTACTTCACATTGATTATAAAGGAGAATTGAAGCAATCTTCGTCATATTTTAATATCATCGTACCCTGAGTCTCTACAAGAATGAACTCTCCTTATGTAACGCGTTCTAGTTTCATTTTAAGCTCTTGAAAATACCTTGGCTTTGTAATGCACCTGGCTGAACATTTTTCTTGCACGTTAAAAGAGTATCGTTCCTTTCTGTAGCCTAAATTCTAAAACAAACTTGCATGTTGGACTTTGACTTGAGTGTAGAAAATAGGTTCGACGGTTCAAAAAATACTCTCTAGCGTAACGGGTACAATGGTTGGCACCCCTAAGCATTTTTTCACTTTAAATTGCGAATCGCTCTCACATTTAAGGAGTGAGTTATATGTTTCTTATGTCAAATTAAAGCTTAAAGAATTTCTAACTTGAATATTAGCTGCGTTTTATTATCACGATGATCTGATCCGGATCAGATCATGAAAATAAAACAGCTTCTATCATCAATTTCTCTTTTACTTCGTGTTTGGCAGATGTTTGTATTTTTTTTTTTTTTTGTCATTCCGATCGAAGT
This sequence comes from Sphaerophoria rueppellii, assembly GCA_920937365.1. Taxonomy (NCBI): domain Eukaryota; kingdom Metazoa; phylum Arthropoda; class Insecta; order Diptera; family Syrphidae; genus Sphaerophoria; species Sphaerophoria rueppellii. Next base: position 15,819,753 of record CAKKXW010000003.1, on the reverse strand, counting down.
TGCCCTACGACATTTTTTTCTACGATTATTATGTTGTTTTTTTAGGGCAAAAGATTTTGCTATGTAATTGAAAAATATTTCATTACCGGATAAGGCGGATAGATGAATGTGTGAAAGTGGCAGCACGGTTTTTATTGAAAATATACGCCAACGTTTCAACTTGTGTGCGGAAGAAAAACTAATTTTTGGATCACAAAAATTGATCCAAGTGAAAAGCAGGATCTCATTTTGTTGTTGTTACACATATAAATCAATGATCTGATCTGGATCATGGTGATAATAAAACGCAGCTATTATCATAAGAAAATTTTAAATAAACAAAAAATCTTATAAAAACTTCAAAAGAGGAAAAGGCTGCGAAAAGGTACAATCATTGGGACCAAGGTACAATTGTTGGCACCCACGGGTACAATTGTTGGCACCCTTAAAAATGAGAGAAATACCATTGTTGTTCGTGATAGCTAGCTATTTTGATCAAAATTTAGTTTAAAAAAAAAAACTTTTTACTATAACAAAATCACTTCTTTTAACGCAAATAAAAAAATTAAAATTATATTTCATTAAAAAATCTCTAACATACATTTTAAATTTTAAGTTTTTTTTTTTAATTGTTCTATAATTTATTTCAAAAAATTTCAAAATGTGTTTCAGTCGATGTAGTCTTATGAAACAGGAATACATACAACGAAAACCGGTACTCAAAAAATGGTTATTAACTTTTAAAACTTTATTGGATTTTACCTCATCTCAAATTTTGTTAGTAACGTATTTTTTAGTTTTCACTCCTTTTAAAAAACCGCTTAACTAATCTAGGTGATAAAGTTAATCAAGTGCAGTACCATAAGTGGTTCGCGAGATAATGTAGGCAAAACATACCTGCGTAGGTATGCAGTAAATAAAGAGGGGTTGATTTGATTTTGGGGGACATGGAAATATGCAAACATTTTAAGTTCACATTAAAATACACCCTTCTGGGAAGTTAAAAATTATTATAAATACAATATTATTTAATTATTAAAGGATGCTGATTGTTTTCTTCTCCATATTTGTGCCTTTTTTGTCCCATTTTTCAAACTAAAATTAACAACTGATACGGGGTACAATTATTGGCAATCTCTAAAATACAATTGTTGGCAGTGCCAATAACTGATGCCCCATAGCACGAATCATTGGCACCCCCTGCCAATAATTAAACCACAACTTTATATTGGACCAATAATTGGCACCCCTGTTTTAACAATTAAAAAAAATTTTTTTACAAAACAACAATGGAAAATATTTAATTTATTATATTTCTATATTTAAAAAAATAAATATTCATCCAAAAACTTTAAAAAAAATTGAAAAACGGACAGTTAAAAAATTTAGTCTACTTAGCGGGAACACTGTATTTTTAGCGCTTTTTTTACGAATTTAGAACGACTTTACTTTTTTACTGATAAAAATAAAATGAAATTGAAATAATTCTCAATAAAAATGCAGAATTGTAGAAAATTTATACATCTTATGAAAAAATATGATTTTAAGTTCCTAGGTATAGTAGTTTTTCGTAAATTCTTAATTTCATGAAGGGTGCCAATAATTAGTACAAAAATTAGGGGTGCTAACCATTGTACCCGTTACGCTACTAGCTACAGTCATTTCGGAAAAAGTTTCAGGCGTGCGAAATGCTAATGAATCTAGATCGTGTTATAGCAATGGGCTGAAAAAACTTTGGAAATTGACGAAGTGCGTATGTACTAGGAAAAAAGGCAATACAAATTACTAACTGGGCAATCGGTGTTATCCACCGTGACCTAGAAGATACGTTAAGTTGAATTATTCATTCCTCCATATTTCTTTATCTTTACAGAGTAATCCAAATCGTCAACAATGATCCCAAGTACTCTGAGCATTTCATATGGTTTTCATTTACCAAAAAAAAAAAGTAGAGTGGCGCGACAGTTCTTCAAGAGCCAAGGCCTAAGTGGCTTACTCTCATCAACAATTTTCTGGGTGCGTGTGAAGAATTGAGGGGAACTACAATTTAACGCCGGTTGAGAAGCACTTTTTCATGACAGATTGATAGAATTGATACTCTTGGAAGTTTTCTCAGTTCTTCGCAAGAGGCAGTGCCCGTAAAAGATGAAATGAAAACTATGGGCATGAGTAGGACACGAACCCACGACTTTCTACTTGGCAGCCAATGCCACGAACATTAATTTTCGTTAACCGTAATCTTTTTAAAAAAATCTGTTATTACTATCCCTTAATACCCTTATCCAAACTTGTCATTATTCTTTTTTGTCTTCTTTCTTTTACTAGGTAAAGGATTTTCACTAAAATCCAACAAAAATTCTATTCTACAGACACGGAGACTTTAGAATAATTTATAAATCAATAGAAATCTGACATTTTGCACTAACGGAGAGTAAATAAATTGACATTTTAAATAAAAACTCTTTTAAATTTTATTTCCTATTAGTAGATCAACTGTTATTAAAATCCTTAAGAGAGACTCAATAATACAGTTTTGAGTTTAATTTAAAAATTGCCTTTTTGATTCCGATTTTTAATTTAATGGAGGGTCAATAAATTGGGCCTTACTAGTAATGAAAGTAGAATTGAATGAGTAGATATGTACATTTTTAAATTCGTCTTATAGATATACATATGTAATATAGGTATACGAAAAAATATGCACCACTGGGTCGCACGGATTTGCTTCTGTATTCCAAAATTTACTTACTAACTTATCCTTACATGGTGATCGGTCCCTCGCTTGCACTCTCCAGTTGCCGAAACCTAGCGCTCTGGCATCCGCAGTCACTTGGTCTTTGTACCGTAGGTTCGGTCTTCCTTGCCGTCACGAACTTGAAAGGCTGGGATAAGAAGACTTTCTTGGCTGGAGCATTGTCGTCCATTCACTCGATGTGGTCTAGGCAATGTAGTCGTCTTTTCTTGGCTTTCTGGACTACATCCACATCATCTTACAATTCGCGGTTGAACCTTCTTCCCCATTCGCAATCAAAGCAAACGGGACCGAAAATCCGTCGAAGGATTTTTTCTTTCGATAGTGCCCAGCAGTGATGACTTTATAACAAGCTTGGAAACTAACCTACGTTTTTCCCTCCAAATACCGCAAAAGCTATTTTTTTTCACACACACATACTCTTGCAGCAAACTTGCTTTATTATGTAGGCAATTGTATCATTATTACAATAAAACGCATACTCTTACAGCTGATCCCAATAGCAAGCTTTCCTATCTTGTTATAACTGATCAGTGGTGCCCAGTATCAATTCCCCTTTTTTACTTATAGTCCATCATTCGGCGTCGCGCCGTAGAGTAGGACTGGTAAAATCAAAGCTTTGTATAGCAGACACTTTGTCTTTCGGGTGAGGAGTTTTTGAACCCAGTTGTTTTGCCAAACCGAAGCAGCAGCGGTTCGCTAATGTAGTTCTTCTTCGGATCTAGACTAAGGTGTCGTTTGTGGAATTGATGTTTTTTCCAAGGTAGGTGAACTCCTTAACTACGTCGAAATTGCCAAGTCAAAATATCTTTAGAGATAAATAAATACTTAAATCAAAAATTGAAATCTAAAGCAGACAAAACTTACAAAAAGTGTCTGTTTACATTTTTATTGCAATATGTAAAGGAAAACATTTTACATTGAAAAACTTGTTTCAACTTCATACTCCAGTTATATGTACGTGCAAGTTTTAATGCCATTATTTCAGATGCAGTGTGTTTTTCTACGAAGAAATTCTATCATCTATCCGAAGAAACAATTTGAAATTCGTTTTAAGACCTTGAGCCCTCTAATTTTTTCCAAAATATCGATTAACTTTTTTGATATTGCAGTCGATGATATTAACTTTAACTTTTTTTCCGGTTGTGTAATACATTTCGATAAAAATGATTCCTCTTCGCGTAGTTCTCCGAAAACGCTTTCCTCCCTCCCTGCTTCCCTCATCACCCCGAGATAGATACCTAACGAGTCGTAATCGGGTGCGAAGGAAGTGGTATTTCCGGTGCAATATCCTTATTCTTCATAGAGGTTTAAAAAACTTCTTTTCACGTTTGCAATGTAAAGATCAACCTCTGGAAATTGACCTCGAAGAGTTTCACAAGCTCTATTGAGCCTGTGTGCCACACAAGTGACATGCGTTACTTTTGGATAAAATACTTGAATAGCATCGCAAGTGTATTCCATCATTTGAAACAAAAATTGCAAATAATGACGAAATATGACAATATGTGCATTTTAGAGCAAAGTATGCAAAAATATGCTATAACGAATTGGGTCCAAAATGTTTGTTTTTTCATTAAACGTAATTCTATCTTGTCAAGTATTGTCAAATTCGACGTTAAATATAAAAAAAAACATGCTCGAGCATGAATTTGCTTGCCCTAGTGATATGCTTTATAGCCGAGGTTTTGCTCTCGTCGGTTTCAACGGGATCTTTTTGCAAAATATTACGGAACTTCAATGAAAGTCAACAAAACCTCCTTTAAAAATACCATTAGAAGTTTACAACATAATAAAAACAATAACTAAGTTTTCTTTCGGATATTCCTTAACAATATTAAAGCAGCTTAAGGCTCTCCTATGTCCTATGGCTATCGGATGTTATTAACGACGATTTTCATCAAAGGTAGTTGGCCCATTGTAGACCTCAATGTCGTTTTACAAATGATTAAAAATAAATAGAGTGGCGCGACAGCTCTTGAAGAGCCAAGGCCTAAGTGACTTACTCTCATCAACAATTCTCTAGGTGCGTGTGAAGAATTGAGGGGACCTACAATTTTACGCCGATTCCGAACGGCCAAGTTGAGAAGCACTTTTTTTCATGACAGATGATACTCTTGGAAGTTTTGTCAGTTCTTCGCAAGAGGCAGTGTCCGTGAAAGATGAAATAAAAACTTTGGGCCCGAGTAGGATTCGAACCCACGACGCTTAGCAGCCAACGCACCTAACCCCTAAGCTACGGACACTACAAATGATTGGATAAAGCAAAATCGTCGAATCATTTCGTCTTACAACACCGTGTTATTTCTTCTCTGTCACTCTTACTCACGGTTTATGTTACATTGAGCAATTCGGCCACACGGTTCGAATACTACTGGTGCTCATAAAGTTTTTATTTTATCTTTCACGGGTACTGTCTCTTGCGAAGAACTATTAAAACTTCCAAGAACATCAATCTGTCATGAAAAAAGTCCTTCTCAACTAGTATATCATTCAGAATCGGCGTCTAATTGTAGGTCCGCTCAATTCTTCACACTCACTCAGAGAATTGTTAATGAGTGTAAGCCTTGGCTCTTCAAGAGCTGTCTTATTACTCTTTTTCTTTATTATACTTCCAGGAAAGCTTCTGGGTTAAAGACTAATGGTCGTTTGATGTTGCTTGCTTTAAGCTCTCTTCGACTTTATCTGAGTGTAATACAAAAAAAAAAAAAAAAAAGCTCATCAGCTCACCCTTGACAACAACATCGGATATAATTTTAAGTACAGAGATCCGTTTTAAAGCCGTACTTCGCGAATATGATGCATTTTCTAACATTTGTTTGGTGTTTACAAACTAAAAGACGTTCTTTGGCGGCTTTACAGACAAAAATCTGGAACTATCTTATTTTAAATATGGAGACCGCTTTATGTCGCCTAAAAGTGAAATTACGACCAAGAATGATGATCTTCAATCGCCAGCCGAAAAAGAAAATCGGTCATCGTGCGTCGTCGATACTGCCCCTAATTGACTGCGAATGACTGACTGTGCTCAGTTGCCTCTTCCAAGAAATAAGAGTAACGAGTGACACCTTTCGATTATAAACCAAACCCAACCAAATATGTAATAGTCCGTTTGACAATTTTCCCTTTCCCTTTGTAGGGACAATAGTTGAATTGCAATAGCAATAATTTCTTCTAAGCGTGGTTTACAATGGTGAACACTGATACCGAACAGGCCTGCAGATAAAGACGCTTTGGTTTTTGAGTAAATTATTGTAAAACGAAATATGTATTGTAAAAATAAAGACATTTTGAAAACTGAAAAAAAATGTTTCTTTTTTTTTGTCAGGTTACCGTATACAGACATCGCATTTGAAGACTCGTGGTGTTGGCGTGATGTTAGAGTTCGTTGGCTACTACGCAGTGGGTTTAGACTCGAATCATACATGTCCGCCGCCGTATCGGTGCGTGGTTAGGACATGTCTCAGACGTCGGAGGTCAGACTTAAGATTTAGGGAGTGATACAGTGAGAGCGAAGAGTGATTCTAGATTCAGCATTCACTTCCGGGATTTTCGGGGTTTCCTTAAGATTTAAAAAAACAGTATGTGCAAGACTATTCCGAAAAACGTTCAGCTAATCAGTTTTTGCATGTTTCAAGATAAAATTTAAAAAACCTTTAGGTATGAGGCAAGCAAACCAAATTAATTTCCTTCTTGCTGTTATGTCCTACTTTGTTTAACCTGTTTTCGCTCTGCTATTTATAGAATCTCTTCTTTACTACTTTGCAAGACAAATTTACCAACATATCCAGAGTTACATAGAAACGTGAGCTCTTCTTCTTTTAATCTATCTTTTATCTATTCTTTTGTAAGTGATTTTCCAAAAATGCCTCCATATTCAAGCAGATAGCGGTTTGATTTCATTGGTTGAGTATTTGTTTCTTAATTAATTTCTTTTATTCCAGTAACCAGGTATATTACAAGAACTGTCTTAAACAATATTCCACAAGCCACAACACAACACATCGAGCATCAACCAGCAATTGTTCGTAATGCTTTCCAAAGTGAATACAATAAGATACAAGTTCCAATTTCGAGATTCAAACTCTCAATGGTCAGCGTTGACACTAGCTACCTCTAGTTGTAAGACCTCAAACCACATGAAATCAAATCAATGATGAAAAACAAATTTGGCATTTTTACTGCTCAAACTCCTACCCCAACCTCAAATCAACCAATTACAATGCAAAATATCGCATATTCGACATTCATTGGGAATCACTACAAACCTTTTTCTCTTTGTCTTTCCTTAACACTTTCGTGTAGAGTGTATTCGCTTAGAGGCGGCAACATTTTCATTCGATGATTTGTGCTCTTTCACTCTGTCTTTCCTTCTCTTACACTCTAAAGAGTAAAGAGAAACAATGGCGTTAGAAAACAAAGGTTCGCTATTGTGAATGGATCTCGTATGGTGAATAAGTAAAAGAGAGTGGTGAATGTTTACTATGATAAGAAGGAACCTGCTGTGAAAAGAAAGATACACAGTGCACAGACCAGAAATTGTTTCGAAATTCTAATATTATGTCACGTCAAGAAGCATCTCCTTTAATCGATACAACATACATACAACAGTAAATGAAGAAAGTGGAACTATTTTAAAGGATATTTGCAAATGGACGAGAAGGCCCTTAATGAAACGTGATTTCCTATAGAACAGCTGATCCGATGCTGTGCTACGTGCAACATACGGGATACCTCAATTGACAACGTTGACATCTATCCGCATAGTATTGAATGTTAAGAATGTAAAAATGATGGTATCCGCATGGGACAAAGACTTAGTGGTCAAAGAAAACACTTTAAGCATACCGACGTCAGATTTAAGCTCTCAGCGTGTTTTATTTAAACACATTTAGAGATAACAATTGTAAATAAATAAGTTCCATTGATTTGATTGATGTCCGCCTGACCTTCATAGACAAAATGGATTCATACCGACATCAGCTTGCTGTCCAGTTAGTCAAACGTACGTGCGTCGTGCTTGAAATTTATAGTGGCGCCCATATGTATTTACTTTTCCATCAAAATGGGGCTTTACACCAAAGCCTTTTATGTTGACCAGACACCGGACTGAAAATTTGATAAGATTATACTTAGAATATTCGAATTTCGAACGGTATTGCACAATTGTTGTGTTATATGTGTTTTGCCGAATATTTAAAATACCTGCACTTCAATGAAGATTTACAATAGGTTTTATCAACAAACAGAGAACATTTTTATAATATGCAGATAGGTAAACGAAAGCCTCTACTTCAGTTAAGTGATCTTGACGCCATTTCATTCCAGGAACATCAGCTGTCACAAATCTTCTTGTTTGTAGGTATAAATCAGTGTGTTTAAATCCTCGAATGGTCAGAAGGTTGATTTTGTTTAGACAGTTTTCTTGAAGGATTTCAATCGACTTCTACTTCACTGTAAAATTCAAATTAAATGCGAACCTATTTACTCTCTACATTTTTCCACAGTAGGTAATTTATTCAGACGTTTTATCTCCAAAGCACTATTTGCCAATTTAAGAGTTCCTCAGGGGAGCCATTTATGACCTCTTCTTTTAAACTTAAGCTTAACTTATGACAGCAAAATTCAGATCTAAGAAACATTTACAAAAACATCATTATCTTCTGCAAGGAGACATTAATAGTTTTCAATAACGTGATATGAAACCTACGGTCCTCATATAATTACTGATGCGAACGAACTTTGAGTCAAATTTGACCCAGTAGGTACCATACTTTTTTTATTATTTGCGGTAACACTTTTTATTCGGTTTTATGAATATCTTGATTTGAAAAATGTTGAAATGATTGAATTAAATTCATGCAGCTTCATAAATCCTTTTTAGGGTATAACAAGCTACATTCTGAGGTTTTCTAGGAATAACCTTCACTAGTAATTCGGGTTTTTTCAGTATTGTTCCTAACAGTGTAATCTGTTTGTCTTATAATAATTATTTTGCCAATTTATGAGACGTGAAAAAGTTATATCGGTTGTCAGGTTATGTGTTGATTATTTTCTGGATTGCTTTCGATTTCCTTGCCAGTATTGTAAGGTTGAATAATCCAAATATAGCTCGTTGCAGAATCACACAGCACCCAAAACTTGATTACGTAGTTTGCAGGCTTTGACGGCATATACTATCACACACAACCTAATCCATCTCTCAGTTGATTTTTCTTTGATAGGACCCGCCAGGACTTTTCAATTCCGTGATTTCAATAATGTAGATATTCAATCTATCCAATTAAGTGCAAGAAGAGTGAACTGGGGATTCAATTTTTTGCTACCATCAAGCCGACGACCAAGGAAAGTTCCTAAAGAGTAATCTGTCTTCCCTGTTCGACACTCACTGACCTCTTTAAATAATATCTGTAAAATATGACGTGTGTCCATGGTTATACGTGATATAAATACAAACTTAAACGAAGGGATTTGGCGTTTTTAAAGTGAACGTTTTAATATTCCAGATGATTTCCAAGAAAATTACCGCTTTCGTAACACGGCCGTTCGTTTTATCCGTGTGGCTAAAATCCAATATGGTACCAGCGCCGCTTAAATATCTCTCACGACGGACGAGAGCTATGGAAAAACTTAAAAGGGTGGAAAAGCAGATCAACTAACCTCTGTGTAAGTGAGATTGTAATGACAATAAATAACTCCTTTGTTGTTTTAATTCCCTAACCATCTTGTAGACCTTATAATTTTGCAAGTGAAATTTTTGCGGTTTAGGGAAGCAAATTCAAACATAAATATAGTGCATATTGGTACCTGTGTGCAGTATAAAATGTCTATAATAAATTTCTCCAGTCACTCACAGCTTGTCCCTTCTGTCT
>CAKKXW010000003.1:15772675-15783244 GCA_920937365.1 Sphaerophoria rueppellii | reverse complement strand
TATTATATTTTTACAATACAACCAAACACATGCGAGCTATTTGAGTTGTTGGCAAGCTGGCTAAAAGAGTTAAAAACAAAATTTGATTTCTCCTTATTCCCATCTTTGTTTGTTAACAACCTTCTACCCTTATTCCTCTTTAGTTTAAAACAAAAATTGAGAAAATCGGTCGAACGGTTGTTGAGTTTATCGAGCGTACACAAACCAACATAACATTTTTATATTATATAGATATTCAAAACTCAATACGTCGTTTCGACGTAGGTTATCTTTCTAGGGTTAAATTGGCTCAAGGATCGGTTGGTTATAGCTATCAGAAAAATCCATCAGAAAAAATTGCAACAGTGGAAACATAAAACATCTTTCTGATTGCTTACAGAAACCAATTATAATGCGTTAGAAATTAAATGTCACATTTATGCGCTTGAAGAAATTGTTTTTTGTCATCCGAACCAATTTTTTTCATCAGAAAAAATATTTCTGATATGATCGGAACAGAAACAAATCGAAACACGTGAGAAAAACGGGTAGGGGTCGAAATTCTGCCTGATCAAAATTCTTTTTCTTTTGACAAATTTCTGCTTATCAAATTTTACAAATAATAAAGAGGAGAAAGATTTGAAAACATTTTTTGGAGAACACTTTCGCGATTAAAACGACCTTAACTTATTTTGTCTTCTGCTTTAGTTTGGTGTATACCTATAATTGTCGGATTAATGCTCGTTTCATTCTCTTTCGATAAACTTCGTTAACTAAAAAAAAAAATTTAAATTAATTCAATAATTGTAAAATCTAACAAAGGAACTGATAAATTATGTGTAGGCGGTTATAAAAGTTATTTAGAGAAATTCACCAAGTGAAAACATTTTAATTGGTCGTGTGCAAATCGTATTAAAGATAAGTAAAGAACATGTTATTACTAAATTAGTTGATAGTAAACATATTATCTTACGTCAATCTGGGAAACATCCAATAATCAGTGATCGAGATTCGAGACACCAAGCCACACCCTTCTGACAAAAAATGTCTAAAAAGTTAAAATTAGGCCGTGTGCGAATCGGATGAATTGTGGTTAAAAGTTTTTGAATTTTTAACCACTGCTATCATATTTTAACCTGCAGCTATATTTTAATCCGCAGCTAGTACTAAATATTATATTAGATGTTGACATTTCCTTAAACTTATATCGATGTTCTGGATGGTGAATTATTTGGTTCGGTCAATGAGAACCTAAGGTAACCCTTTTCCAATTTTGCAGAACTCTTTCTTAAACTCATCCGGAACTCTAGAACTCTTGATTATAAGTTGAAATATATCATCAGAACTCATTTTCTGAAAAAAGTCCTTGCTACGTGAAGTTATATCACAAAAAACTTTTTTTTTCGAATTTTACCTTTAATTCGCCAGAATTATTGAAAAAAATTATGAGCAACTCTAGAACTCTTGGTTTGCGACCGAGAACTCTCATTTTTTATTAAATTTTCAACAATCAGTTTGCCAACTCCACAGGACAGTTGGTATAAAAGCTATGTGAGAGATAGCTGCAAGTTCCTTACAGAGGACCAACAACTCAAAATAGTATAGAACGTGTTTTTGTCGGGCGTAGAAGTGCGTTTTAACGTTTACGATAGTTGACTATAGTTGTTATGTCAAAGAACAATTGTTGATGTGAATTTTTGGAAATAGTTAAATCATCCAGTTAGTTAGGTTTGGTTGACCTGTCAAACAAGAAAAAAATAGACAAATTTTTTGAGGCTAGATTTTTTTTCTTTTGAACATCATAATTGAAATGGGTAAAGAGACAACAATGTTTGTTGCTCTAATTTTATTGCAAAAATTCAAGAATGATCTTGATATGGTTAGTTTTTAAAGACAATTGAAATAAGAACATATTTATTTATTTTTGAACAACCCACAGCAAGAAAAGCAAATGGAGTATTCGAACTGAAGACCACCCTCCATAAAGAACTCATTAAGCTTTTCCAAGTAAGCCAGCTCCTAATATTCTCCTAACTGCTGCTTCCAGATTTGCTGAAAATCAATATCTAGTTCGTGCTCTTACATAAAATAAACAAATTTTTATTGACGTCAGAATGCATAGAAGAAATAATTTCAATTCAAAACAAAACTAGTTATGGACTAATAAGACTACAGAAGCAATGTTCCATGCGTCGATTGATTGTTGTATCTCATCCGGATCTTAGGTCGAAAAGTCTCTGGCCATTGAATCATCACTTGCTTGCAAAAGTCTCACTTTACTTGACTGAAAACAAAAACGGTTATAAAAACTGATACATAAACAAAAAGCAAATAAGGAAAAACCTTTTGAAAACATACTAGTCACAGTTTAGTGAACGAAACTACAGTAACAGAAACATTTGGGCTGGACCTATTGGATGTATCAAACATCAGTTTCAGAAACGTTGGACTCACATTCATGCTCAGTTATGGAGTCTCCTAAATTCTGCTCGTTGTTGGACTGAAATTATCCACGAAGTTTTCTTCTTTTCTTGAATCAGATGGTTGGCGTTCTCAGCGAAAGACAACATTTTCGCGTCGTTGATGGTTTTCTCTTTCTATATTTTCAAACAAATATTATGAAAATCTCGATTACACACCACAATCTAAGGAAACGAAACATTTTTCGTTTGAAAGCTTTGTCTTTAAACATTAATTTTAGAATTTGCTAAAAAAAAGTGTTATTGGATATTGCAGCTTAAAGATAACGCTTTATTTTAAAAAAAGGTTTGGTTGACTTATTTTCAAATTTGTAGGAGGACCATCGATTTAAAAAATAGAGTGGCGCTACGGCTCTTGAAGAGCCAAGGCCTAAGCGGTTTACTCTCATCTCGTTTCTGAAAGGCGAAAATGAGAAGCACTTTTGCATCAATTGATACTCTTGTAAGTTTTGTCAGTTTTTCGCAACAGGCAGTAGGTAGGTATACTAGGTACCTGCCGTGAAAGATGAACCCACAAACGTTGTGCTTAGTAGCCAACGCCTTAGCCATGGCACTTGCTTATATTTAAGTTGAAGCAATCTTGCATAACGCGATAGAATTTGCCTTACGAAATACTTAATAAAATTCTGACCGTTTAATCGGTAGTGCTTGCAGTTTTGACAATTGAGAATCCAGATCTGAATTCCTTGTCCGCAACCAAATTGTCGGCTGAAAAAAAATTTACAATTTCGAAATCAGTGCGGATGATAAAAGAACTCTTTCAGATTCAATTTAAAAAGATTCAAGTTAGAAGATCAATCTGTTGATGGACAGATTAGCACTAGCTAAATTTTTAGATCCATGTCTTAAAAAACATGTACAAGTACATTCTCTTAACACCCGGCAAACGAGAATCGTTTTAAAGACGAGCAAACAAAAAAACTGTCACCAGATTCGGAACTAGCACTGAAAACTATTCGCTTCTTTCCAAAGAAAAAAGTATATGTATACCCACGACTATACAACCTTGCTCCCAAGAGGCTTTACATTGCCGCTACAAGCACACCATGCGAGAGGCTGCGTTCCGTCATCCTGGGGTTCGATTTGAAGGCTCACAGTCTGGAACAAATTTTATCAAAATTGTGCTTCTCTGGTGTTGACCCCCCCACCCACCTCTTTAGCAAATACCATAATATTGCTCTTGGGAAAAACACGCTTAAATTTATATCATAGTTCTCGTTGTTAAAATATTCGTACTATCGTATTGATGTTTCGAATAAGAATATGGAAACATCAAGAACCATATTCATTTCTACTTAATAGTTTACCCATATTTATCTCAAACTATTTTTAAGTTGTGATTAAAACCCCCTAAGGCGTTTAAACCCTAAACATGTTGCCACCTCGACCCTCCTTCAAATTCATAATAACGTTAATTAATAAAATGTTATACCTTCGCATTAAATATAAACGTTTACCAAACGAAAACAAAAAGAAGAAACTGTTAAAAAAATATAAATACCCAAACATTCCTGTGAAGTGTCAATGTCAATCTAACTCCAAAAAATGTTCGTCAAAAAGAAAAAAAAAATAAACACATTTTTTCTGACACGAAGACCCCACAAGAAAAATAGTTACAAGTGGCTGCCTTTTAACTCAAAATAGAAAAAAACGCACTAACACCGTTTTTCACTTCTCATACCCACCTTAACTATGGAACTACGGTGTTTTCGGTCTTGCCGTTGTCGAACAGTTCTCTGACCCTTTTAATGTTAAATTCTGATAGGGAAAAATTTGTCACGACATCAAACCAAGAAATCATATAAAAATATACAGACCCTGCTTAAAAAGTGGCGGTGGTGGTCTGCTGCCACTTAGAGAGAGAAATTATAATTAATTCTTCGGAATATTCAAGTTCGTTACCGATATAATATTATATATTTTTTCTGTTTCGTTGTTTTTGGTATTTTTTGGTATCTCTGAGTTAAAATCCATCCAACAAGCACCTCGTGTTCGCGTGAGTGTCAGAAATATCAAAACATCACATCAAATAGACATTTTCGGACACAGTGTCAGAAGGAGAAATAATTATTCTATACATGATGATGGTCTAAAAAAAAATGTTGCTGCCTGCTGGTGAGAATATGGCCATAGCTTTTGCGCAACTTAGACACGAGTTAGATATTTTCTGGTTTGTTTTAGAATTTCATCATAATTTTTCATAGTTCACGGTGAGCGGGATGATAGATTTGATTGTCTTAAATTTTGCTAATTGATTGTTCTTATTTTAAACATGACCGTTGTTTTTTTTTTCTTTGGGGATTTGGTTGATCTTTCAAAAATATACTTTCAAATTTTACATTTTACAAGTAAACATGATGTAAGTCAAGTTGCTGGATCAAGTCTTGTAAAGCAAAGACGGAATTTGCATATCGTTATTGTGATGATGGATTTCTTAGTTGCTAGAAGACAACATATTTCAATATGTAAATATGTCAGGTGTCACGGCTTTTGAGTGACGTGCACAATCTTTTATTGTTAGTATACCTAGGGCTAGGGCTGCTTTCCTAAATTTTGAAAAAGAGACACAAAAAAGAAGATTTTCAGAAACGAAAGTGGAACCGCTAAAAAATGTCCCGTATTAAAAAAAGTACTACAAAGTGGTTTAAAATTCTTCATTTATTTCATTAACAGGAACAAACACAAACTTAGGTACATATGGTCGTACATGTATCTGTTTGAAATGAATACAAAAGAAGATAACACTTCATAAGGAACTTGAAGCTAGATTCAAATATATACATAAATATTAAGCAGTCATAATAATATCATTTAGTGACGCTTAAAGAGAACTCACTTTTGCGTGACATTTTGCGAATAATTTTTGACCAGTTCCGGATCTGGTTTCCACTTTTCTAGCTCTGGATTCACTAGGCCAATTCCACCTAACAACATCTCACTGAGATTTCAATTCCACTTTGACTGAAGCAAAATAATTTGGTTGGTCAGTCATGTCAAAATAGCTAATAGTGCAGTCATTGAAGCATTATTTGTCCGATTTTTTTACTGTGAACCGAATTGTATAGAATTTTGGAATTAGGTTCATCTTAAACTTAACTTCAAAAGTGAAAACGATTTGAACTCCGCTATCACCCTGGCGGTGGTTGCCACCCCTTCTCGGGGGTGATTTTTTTTTTAAATAGCCTCGGATATCGATAGAAGGCCTAATTTAAAAAAATTTCAAAAATCCAATACTTTTCAAGTTATTGGCAATTGAAAATTCGCAATTTTTTCACGTTTTTCATCGGTTTTTTGCATCAAATATCTCCAAAAATATACGTTTTGTGTTTGCCGAAAATTTTATCAAGAACAAAATTGTATCAGGTAAAACAATGAACAATTTGTTTTTTTAAGCTAGATATTAAAGATCAAAGCCGTTTTTTATTTTGTCTGAAATTTAATCGACGTGGTCAATGCCATCTAGCGGCGAGCACATGCATTTTATGCATTCTAATACAAAAGGGATGTATAATTGTATAGTGCTTGAAATAAAATTTAAATTGAGCACTATGAAAAGTCTCTTGCACGTAAAATAAGCAAGCTGTATTGCAAAAAGGGGGGGCATCTTATGTTTTTTTTTCTTTTAAATCAATGGGTTTCATAAGTGCCATTTCCACCAAAATTAAAATTAATCGTAGCCTAGAATTAACTTTATTATTAACTATCAGTTTGGCTGCTTCAGAACATACATAATTATTTTTCAAAAAAGTAACGATTAAAAAAATAAAACAAAATTTCAAATTGTTCGCTTCAATGACTGCACTATAAATGAGAAATCGAATTCAAAATAAATTCATCTCAGAGATCTCAGAAAAAAATCTTAGTTCTCAGCTGAGATTTTTTGTTCCACCTAAAAAATCCCGGAGATCTCTGAGATCTCAATAGATGTTGTTAGGTGGAACTGGCCTATTATAAGACTTAAAGCTGAAAGATTTGACTGACTAGTCTCTATTTAAAAAACAGTAGTGGTACTGTAACCGCATTGTTTTGTGTTTTATGCTCGGAGGAACAGATCGTTCTGTTTTCGTTTCATTATTTCTCTGCTGCTGTCATTTAACAGCAACGGCGCGATATCTTATGGCTTAGGACTAACAGATTCCATTTAAATGAAATGAAAGCGTTCAGCTTTAAATAATTTCGTCTATTGAGAATAGTATTCAGCGTAAACAAAAAATAAAAATAAGTGCAAATAAATAAATTAAAAAATACGACAGCTCTTGAAGAGCCAAAGCCTAAGTGGCTTACTCTCATCAACAATTCTCTAGGTGCGGGTGATGAATTGAGGGGACCTACAATTTAACGCCGATTCCGAACGGCAAAGTTGAGAAGCACTTTTTCAAGACAGATGATACTCTTGGAAGTTTTGCCAGTTCTTCGCAAGAGGCAGTGCCCGTGAAAGATGAAATAAAAACTATGGGTACGAGTAGGACTCGAACCCACGACGTTCTGCTTAGCAGCCAACGCACGTAACCCCTAAGCTACGGACACTACAAATAAAAAAATGTATAAATTAGTAGAATTTAATACTGAAAAGAGGAAAAAGTGGTAGATAAAATCAAAAAGAGGGATTTTTAGACAATTTATGAAAAGGGGAGGGCATGAAAAATAACTGAGGAAAGAAGAGGAAAAAAAATGTAGGTGTACGATTTTTTAGTACGCAATATTACTAAGAAATTGCATTTAAACGTGTCGACGAAATTTCTTAAAAATTAGTTGAGCCGTTTTCGAGAAATCCAGAAAAGAGTGTAATAAACCCAAAAGGTACTACAAAAATGGATTTCTCTCTCGATTTTTTCGGTATTCAACAATATATTTTAAATTTTGTTTTGGAATTTAATAAAACAAATAAGATAATGTTAAGTATAATTGTGCAAAATTTTAACAAGATCGGTAAAGCCGAAATGGAGATATATGGGAATAATCCAAAAATCAGCCGCAAATTCCCAAGTATTAAAATATCACTTCGATACGGGGCCAGTAAGGATGTAACGGAACCCGTGTTCCTCCCTCTTGAACCTTTCACTACCCTTCACGCTCTTAGATTTACAGGACCCTAAGAACGATCCAGGATGCAGGCTGAAAAGGGGATCCAGGCTACGACTGCGGAATGCTTGCTTTTGCACGCTGGACGTTGTTACTTTTCATGCCAACATTACAACAAAAGGGTTCCGGGGACCCGAAAATTGAGGAGGGAAAGGGGGTGTTACTGAAGGTAGAACGCGGAAATCTCCTCTCTATCTCAACTCCCACCCGTCTTCATATCTACTCACCATGACCTTTATTTAAAAATTTAAATAAACATGTTCATTAAGAACAAACAAAAAGAAATAATTCAAATTAAAATCATAATTTTAATTATGTAGCAAAAAAAAGTCAAAAAAGAAATAAAAATAACGACAAAAAAAAAGTATTAAATAGTAATAATACTTAAATTAAATATATATAATAAAAAAATTATAAATAGTACCTTTAATAATCCAGGTGCACCAGGAAACACAAACAAAAAAATGAATGGTAAAAAAAAAATGTTTAACATATAAGTTGAAAATAACAAAATTTAAGTCCACACACAAACAAAAAAACAACACTGAATGATTTTTTTTTTTTTTAATTTTTATATTTCTAAAGTTTAATTGTACCACTGGAATTTGATAAACTAAATATTATAGTTGAATAAACGACAAAAAAAAATTGTACATTGGACAAAAAACAAACAAAACAGAAATATGTGTACCGTTATATTATAATAAAGGGTTTTTCAATAGAGACGCTACAAAAGTTTTCTTAAATAAAACAAAAACGGTTTTGGATATCAATGAAATTCTTTATTTCTATGGAAGTTCATTTGATGCCATTATGTATGAAACTGGATTTCTTTTGCATGGCCACCACGGGCACGCTTGCAGAAGTCCAGACGCTGAACCCAATTTTCGACGGTTTTCAAGCATAAATCGGCCGATACTGATCTGGGTCTTCCGCAATTGATGCACTAGCGGGAGCAATATTCTCGACACTACGGGCACTTCTTTGTCTCACTGGCACGGGAACATTTTGTACTGAGCCTGTGGATTCAAATTTTTCCACTAGACGCTCAATTGTTGATCTGGCAGGACGATTATGACGACCATAAATTGTACGTAGCGCTCTTAAAGTGTTGACCACTGACTCCGAATGTCGGTAGTAAATTTTAATAATTTCAACTCGTTGTTGGATCGTATACCTTTCCATGATGAAATGGCAAACCTTACTGAAGAGAAATTTCAAAAATATTTCGTCGTTTGCTGTCCCTATCGGTCTACTTTTGTAACGTCCCTATTGAAAAAACCTTTATATTTTTGAATAAATAAAAATAAAATAAAATAAATGCAAGAAGAGAAAATGAAATAGATACAAGAAGAGAAGAAGAAAGAAGAAGTTCTAATAGAGACGTAATATAAAGGAAAAAAATAATATCATTCAGTGTTGTTTTTTTGTTTATGTGTGGACTTAAATTTTGTTTTTTTTTTCAACTTTTGTTAATTTTTTTATCATTAATTTTATCTTAAGGACCACCCTAATATATATGCTCGATATCTTTTTTTCTATTCGCGAGCTGAATTTCCTTTTTTATAGTTCGTTTTTATTTTTTATATAATAAAAATGATAATACTCTTTGTCATTTGACATTTTTCAATAAAATTTATATAACGCGACCGTTGGACAACAAGGTTCTATTTGCCTTATAATAATTTGTACGTATTATTGTATCCTACAAAACGGCTACGCTGCTTCAATTACAGCTTTCGAAGTCATAGCGATTCATCAGTCAAGACATTTTTGCGTCCGGTTTCCTGTTTTCGACTAAAAATTAACAACGGCACTGAATGTTTAAAACAAAATTAGTACATAATTACATAAATTTAAAAAAAATGGTTTAAAAATGTAATGTTTTATCAAAATGTTTAGTTTGAAAATTTATTGTTCAAAAACTCTTCGTTAAAACAAATTAATTTAAAAATAAAATGAAGGAAGAAGTTCTTGGATTTGTAGAAAAGCTATAGCACAGTGTTGTTAACGAAGCCGTTGATTTTTAATAGACCCCCTCCCTCTCCCATACGATTATTTTCTTGTCTCAACTCAACCTACACACTCTGACTTTTTGGCACAACGCTCGCGAATCACCCTGTATATCAATGCCACGAGAGCCTAATAAAACTAAGTTGACAAAAATTGTTGCAAGAACACCATCACCATCAACATTTTTATCACCAAATACAGATAATTTCGAAACTTTCAAATTAAAAAAAAAATAATTTTCAGAGATAAGGAAATGAGGGAGATTGAAGATAATTGCGTCTGTTAGAAAAAGATGGCTTACTTGAAAGTCAAATAATGTTGCGGAACTTTTCTTAATTTCAAAGAAAATGGATTAACATATCTATACCTACTTAATATTGGGACATAAAGCTGATGAACTTTAGATCCAGGTCACAATATAATCCCAAATTATGAAAACGGATTAAAAGGAATAGATAGCAGATACGATAAAGTACTCCCTACCTAGCCATCCAGTCCTTCAGGAAGTCGAAAATGCATTGGTATAGTTAAATTGAAAAACATCTTCCAATTTATGAATATTTCTCTCTTATGGATGTAAATAGGTTGTCTGAAAACCTACACATGGTAAGAAACCACTTGTAATGCAATCTTCAAAGTTAAAGTTTTTGCAAAATATCCGAACATTTTCTTCAACTAAAAATATACATATACCATTTTCTAACCTAAGAATAAGAATGAAGAATATACACAGTTAACAAAAAACATATTACAAGATTTTTACAAGATTATTACTGCATTGTTGAATTTTTGCCGAGTTTGTTGTTTTCTCAGTAGGGTGTTGTACCACAGGAATCCTTTCTCGGTCAGGTTTTCGATCTGGAGATTTCTTATTGAATATTATTTTAAACTGTCAATAATAAATGTACAGTACTAGAGGCATAATTTGTAATGTCCGTCCTCCGAGGATACGCAGACGTCTTAGGCCTGGGATCCGCTAAAAATTCAAACAACTACACCAGCACTGAAATGAAAG
>CAKKXW010000003.1:15647756-15658981 GCA_920937365.1 Sphaerophoria rueppellii | reverse complement strand
GGCGGGGTAACCGAATACGGAGACGGGGTCAAGTGATGAGGAGTCGAGGTCGAGTAAACTGAATGAGACGAGGTTGAGGTTAACAACGATTCCGACGAATACGGATGCGGGTGACTCCATTACTTGAGACAGGTGGCTGACTAAGTACGCGTTTGGTCCTAGCTGAAAGGTTGTTATTTTTGGCCAAATTTTTGGTGTAATCGCAACGCAATTGATTTGGAAATATCTTGAACACCTTGCTTGGACTCGTTTTGGAATTTCTTATCTTCATATGTTTTTAATTGAAAACAGAGTTTTTTGATTTTTTTAAATAATTTATTTACAAACAAAAGTTTAACAAAAGAACGGCATCAGTCGGTGGACAGAGTTCATTACCTCAGTGGGCGTAGGCATAAGCAGCCTTAGCAACAATTGGAGTTGGAGCAGAGTAAGTCAAATGAGCTGGAGCTGAGGAGTAGTGAACTGGGGCAGAGGCATAAGCCAATGGGGCGGATTTGACGAGTGTTGGTGCGGAGTAAGCAACTGGAGCAGCGTAAGCGGCCTTGACGACTGGAGCGGCAGCAACAGTCTTCACAACATGGCCAAGTGGTTCACGGTTCACAACAGCGTTGAATCCGTTGATGGGATCAGCGGTATAGTGAACGGTCCTCTTGTAGCCATCAGCATCGATCAAGGAGTATTCTCCATGGACAACATCTCCATCGCGGGATTCGCTTTGGCTCTTTGAGTCACCTGAGAGAGAATCTTGAACATCGTAGGCGAATTTGTATTGTGGATGAGGATCGTATTCTTCGGCGGCCTTGGCGAGGACAGGTAGGGCATGATGGGCGACAGCAACTGGAGCGGCAGCATATGCAACTGGAGCAGAGTGGTGGACGACTGCTGCTGGAGCGGAAGAATATGCAAGTGGAGCGTGTTGGACGAGGCCAGCATTGGCGACAGCGACCAGGGCAAGGAGAGCAACAAACTGTTCAAAGAAAAAGAAAAGAGGTCAGGAGGTATGTCTTCATTTGAAATTGGGCGGATAGTGAAATTCCCTCTGTGAGCTGATGGTATCTCACCTTGAATGCCATTTTTGTTGTTAAAATTTGAGTTTACTTCTGTTGTGAGTCAACGTTGAACACTGAATACATAATTGGCATACTTTGCGCGCTATTTATACCAAATTTTTGTAGTGCCGCCATTGAAATGGTAAGTAGGTACTCGAGGGTATGAACGTACTCTCACTTTTTGCTTCCTTTTTGATATTTTCTTTTACTTATATAGCTGTTGTTGTATTATGACGAACTTATTAGTTTAATTTGATTCAGCAATGAGGTAAATCATATTGAGAAAATATCAGTAAGAAAAGAATTAAAAGAATTGATCTATGAACTTGGAAGCGGACCTAGAAAAGAATGTTGACATCACTGTGTGCCAAAATGAATGGATGAAACACATGAATGTGACAAAAGCAACAATATCAACTCCAACAATTGCTAACATTTCTGGTTGGGGCTTTAAAAAGATGTTCCTGTTGTGTATATTCGCAGTTATAACAAGGAGTTAAAAGTTTTTCAAAGTTTTCCAAAATATAATTTAACACTTTTGTTGGGTTCATGTGCAAATTAAACTACTGCCACGAAATTTGTGAAGTAGCCTAGTTCTTTTTTACATGCGACGCGACATAAAGAATACATGGCAAGTTTAGGATTCGTAAAAAAAAGCTTATGCGGATAATAGAGAAGTCTATCGGTCTGTCTGTCTGTAAGCGCACCTTCAGCCTTAACCGCTCTTTCGATAGACTTCAAACTTGAAAATTGACTTGAGGTAAGAGCGAATTCCCGTGGGTGGTTATTTTAATTTTTTCTTTTTAAGATCAAAATTTAGGGAAGCCACCATACAAAATTCAATTGTCTCAATAACGGCTCCTATTACTTTTTTTTTAAAGTTCGTCGATTTTTTTTTTTCAAAACTCTGTATTTTATGCATGAAAAATATTCGTGCATTGACCAAAAACGGTTCCGCTCATATAACTATTTATTTGTTATTAGATTTTCTCGAAAAATAAAAGTCCGATCAGTGTATTTTTTTTTTTTCTGAAAGTACGCATATATTGTCAAAATAACAATAAGTTATCAAAAAATTTCAAAAATCATTTTTATTATTTTAAAAAAATGCTTTAACATTTTTTTCAAAATTCTGTATCTCGAAAACTGATCAATATTAAAAATCGAAATTCCCTTATAAAACGTGTATTTAAATCCTTGAATACTGCATTCCCATATTATAATTTTAAGACTATTCCGAAAAATTTTATATCAGAAAAATTAATTAACAAAAAACATTTCCAAGAAGTTCTTGTTTCAAATTTAAAAATCAACAATTGGCAAAGAAATCTTTATGACATCAATTCTTTTCAGATAGAATTTATTTTTGCGGTACATATTTCAATTTCATTTATGAATTGTTATTACATGTTGTTACTTTTTAATGTTTTCATGAGTTAAAAATTCTAATGCAGCAGCAAGTTCGTACGACCCAGTCGTGTGGAATCGTTGGATAGTAGCTAATTATGCGGTCACCACATTAATAGTAGGGAGGTATTTGAATGTAATATTTTATAAATTATCACCGCCGTCAAAATTTTACGAATTAGATTTTTACTCTAACCCCGTAACAGGGCCTTGTTTGAATTACAGGTCGAAAATGTTTGACGTATGTGCCATTAAAACATTATATCCAGTCCTTATTGATCCTGATCACTGATCAGGATCATCTTCCTACCGCACTAACAAATACCATTACTTACTTACTTATACGGCTCACAATCCATGAAGGATCTCAGCCTGAGATACTGCAGCCTTCCATCGTGAGCGGTCCCTCTCATGCACTCTCCAGTCGCCGACACCAAGCGATCTGGCATCCGCAGTCACTTGGTCCTTGTATCGTAGGTTCGGCATTCCTTGTCGTCTCGAACGAGGTAGCTGGGATGATAAAACTTTCTTTGCTGGAGCGTTGTCGTCCATTCGCTCGATGTGTCCGAGCCAATGTAGTCGTCTTTTCTTGTCTCTTTGGACTATATCCACATCTTGGAACAGCTCATACAGTTCTCGGTTGAACCTTCTTCTTCATTCGCCATCGTCGGATACGGGACCGAAAATCCGTCGAAGAATTTTTATCTCGAAAGTGCCCAGTATCAATTCCCCTTTTTACTTGCGACATATAGATTATTATGGCAAGTATTGAATTCGTAAAAAAAAATTTTGAGACGATTATGAGATATGACATTACGATGATAGAGAAGTCGAAAAAGTGGGTCCAGCGATTCCGTCTGTCTGTCTGTCGGAAAGCTTACAGGCATCTACAGCCTAAGCTACTGGTCCGATTGACTTCAAATTTGAAAATTAGAGGTTTTAGCAAAAACTCATATCCCAATTTTTTTTATTTTTGTTTTAAGATCAAAATTTAGAGTAGCCACCAAAAACCAAAACTTTCAATTTTCTCCAAAACGGCTCCTACGATTTTTTTTAAACTTCCTCGAGTTTAATTTTTTAAACATTTATGTATTTTATGTAAAACAAAATTTTTTGTATTGCTCCGAAACGGTACCTCCCATAGAACCGTTGTTTTGTTATTAAATTTTCTCGAAAAATGAAAGTCCGATCAGCGTAAGTTTTTTTTTTTTTGAAAGTACATATATATATGTATTGTGCGTGTAGTGTCCGTAGCTTAGTGGTAAGGTGCGTTGGCTGCTAAGCAGAACGTCGTGGGTTCGAATCCTACTCGGGCCCAAAGTTTTTATTTCATCTTTCACGGGCACTGCCTCTTGCGAAGAACTGGCAAAACTTCCAAGAGTATCATCTGTCTTGAAAAAGTGGTTCTCAACTTTGCCGTTCGGAATCGGCGTAAAATTGTAGGTCCCTCAATTCTTCACACGCACTTAGAGAATTGTTGATTAGAGTAAGCAACTTAGGCCCTGGCTCTTCAAGAGCTGCCGCGCCGCTCTATTTATTTATTTACATATATGTATATTGTTCAAATAATATTTTGTATTCAAAAAATTTTTTTTCAAAATTCTGTATCTCAAAAACGGATCAATTTTAAAAATCCGAATTGAAGTACGATATGGATATGTATATTAAAATGGTCTTAAAAACTGCAAACCCAAATAAATTTTAAGACATTTTTGAAAAATTTTATGTATAAAAAATTAATTTAAAAAAAAACGGCTCCGACGATTTTCAAAAAAAAAAAATTCAATAAATCAAGAATAAAGTTTGGATTTATTTGGCATTTAAATTATTGGAATGAAATGTATTTACGAGGTATATTTTCAAATTTTAATTTTCTTAATGAATTCTAATTATTTTTATATATTGAGATTTTTTTTGTGAGTTAAGTGTTAGCTGTGAGTAAGAGTGTAATCAGAATTGATTAAAGTATATCTCTTATTTTAACACTACTTTTTGCAATGTAAGTAATCATAAATATTTCGTTTTAGCACGCAGAAGCAAGTTCGTACGACCCAGTCGTGCACATTTTTACTTATCGTCCAGCACTCGGCGCCGTAGAGTAGGACTGGTAAAATCAAAGTTTTGTAAAGCAGACACGTTGTCTTTCGAGTGAGGAGTTTTGAACCCAGTTGTTTGGCCAACCCGAAGCAGCAGCAGTTTGCTAGGGTAATTCTTCTTGGGATCTCCACTAAGGTGTCATTTGTGGGATTGATGTTTGTTCCAAGATAGGTGGACTGCGTAAGTAACTCGAACTTGCTGCTACCAACAGTGACGTTTTGTCCGTGCGGTGGATCGTTGTTGCTTTGTTATCAACAAACAATGTACTTTGCTTTGCCCTCATTCACTTCAAGACTAACGAGTTTCGCCTGTTCTTCAATCGCTGCGAAGGCCTCAAGCACAGCTCTCTTGGATCGACCGATGACGTCAATGTCGTCCGCATATCGCCTAGGAGCTGGGTGGACTTGTTGAAGATAGTGTTTTCCGTGCTCACACCTGCCTTGCGCACTATCTGCTCCACGACTATGTTGAAGAAGTCATATGTCAACGCATCTCCTTGTCTTAACCCTGCATATGTTTGGAATAACTCGGATGAGCTTTTACCCATTTGCACACTGCACTACGTATTGTTAAGCGTCATGCGGCACAGCTGGATCAGCTTGTTCGGGATCCCGAATTCATACATCGCCATCATAAGCTCTTGGCGGTGGATGCTATCATACGCAGCTTTAAAGCCTTTTCCAGGATCTGCCACAGTGTGTCTATCTTTGTTCTGCCTGGCCTAAAGCCACACTGATTATTGTATTGCAGAAAGGTTTAAGACGCTCACACAGTACGTAAGATAGGATTTTGTATGCAACAATAAGCAGGGATATACCAGAATCAAAAGCTTCCCGAAATAGAAAAAGATTATTACAAAAAAAGCCGATAATGCCAACTCACGTTGAACAGACTGAGGGCTAGTTTGCTCATTCGAAACATAAAATTATTCTCTACATAAAGTTTTACTTTAGTATGGGGATTTTAGGTAGAACTTAAGAATTCCGGAACGTCGCGTCCCTTACAAAAACAAAAACAGTTTTTAATAATAAATAATGTAAATATGTATATGGTCGAAAGATTAATTCAACATTTAAAATCAAAGGTCAAATAATAAAGTGGGTTCATTGCTGCAAAAGGCAAAACTGTTTAATTGGCGGTGTAGACGCACGCGGTTCAAATGCAATCCGATCAATTCATACCTTAGAAATAATTCTTATGACGAAACAACGTTTGGCGGGTCAGCTAGTTAGTATATACAGTAGAAGAAAGATCCAAAAAATAGCTCACTTATTTCCATATTAGAATAGAGGTGCAATTCCCAACATAGATGTTCCTTCTCCCGAAATCGCAATAAGGATTTGAACACGTGAACCTTCTTTTTTATAAACAACAAAATGTGTACGTTGTTTTGAACAAACATTTATTGAAACATTATAAACAATTACAAATAGAGTCAAGCATCCAATATCTTCACAGAGTCTTGAGACTTGTCGGTCATACAAGCGTTAAACTAAATGAAGAAATTGAGCCTAAGATAGCATCTCGCTGAGCCTCTGAGAAAATAAAAATATGTCAAAAATGTGTAGGTGCATGATTATTTACAGTTTTAAAACAGATCCGAGTCATTCATGAGATCCGTTTTAGCCTAATAAGTGTTGTCCAATTCCAATTCCCAATGGTGCTCCAAGTGGTGCTGGCCTAATCAATGATTGCAATGGAGACAGTCCAAGTCCAGTCTTAATCAACGTCGGCTGCAGGGTCTTGATAACTGGAACTGCAGGACCGGCAACAATTTGCTTGCCAATTGGAGTTCGTGTAACAATTGCATTAAATCCATTAATGCCATCTGAAGTGTATTGGACGATTCGTTGCAAGCCATCGGCATCAATAAGTGAGTAGGCGCCTTTAACCACATCACCGTCGCGTGTTTCCTCTTGGCTCTTGCTGTCACCAGTTGTGGGATCGTTTACCTGATAGCTGAATGTGTACTTTGGTGGTGCTTCTACTTCGATTCTCTTGGTCAAGACTGCTGGCTGCAAAATTCCACCGGGTATTAAACCGGCATTAGCAGCCATGACGCATGCGAGAAGGACAACAAGCTTGGAAGAAAAAAAAATTTAAAAGTGACAAATTTTTTGATTTTATTGGATTCTTAATGAGAACTTCGAGAGGTGGTCTTACTTTGAATGCCATGTTACTGGATTTGGTGCCAAATACTGTTTGATGCCCAGAAGGTGCAGTTTTGACTATTTATACGAAATTTTTCGTCTAGAATTTTGCAGACATTCTGGGTGGAGACTTGTCTTCAGATTTGACCATGGTGGATGGTGCGTAGAGTGCGTGCACGTTGACATTGATAGAGAATGTATGTTAGCCAAGAAAAGGAGCGTCGAAACCTGATTAGAGTAGGTTAGTATCAATTTGCAAATATGAGTTGGTACAAATTTGATTTCACTCTGGCTGACGCAATTTTGAGTCAGTTTTGGTCACTGTCTACTTGGGCAGACAAATTGGTCTATAATCGAATTTGTTAAGTGCTTTTGGTACTGAATGCAAGAAATCAGTTTATATTCTCAAAATTTTTATTGTGATAGACGTCCTTTATGAGTTGGAATTTGAATGTTTGTTTAATGAACTGCCTTCATAAATTCCATTTTATTACTTAATGTAGTTTTTAGGTACTTAAACGATAGCAGGCAAACTTATACAACTCAAGAGCAACCAGCCTAGAAAAATCAATATGTACTTCAATATCTCGTGCTGATGGAAGTGTCTATACAGCCTCCGAAAGCGGTAGCTGACGACGGGTTTAAATGATCCAGCTAATATGTTGAAGGGGTAGTCCTGAAACATGGTAATGTTAATGTAGCCCACCCCTACTAAATAAAAGTCTACCAGCCGGACAGTATGTGTAGTAAGCTGGACTACAAGTCGACGACCAAAAACCTTCACGTGACAACTGAGGAATCCGCAGACTACGAAAAAGATCGCCAATGCGAGTGGATGGAAAGGACCCTCAATGCCTGCCAAAGTATGGGGTTACAATCATCCTTAGTGATTTCAACGCAAAAATAGGTTGGGATTTAGTATTCAAGCAATAGATAGAATCCCATAGTTTGCAATTAGAAAACTATTTATTTATGCTGGACAGCGAGTTATTGTAATGGCGGCATCGAAAAATACGGTTGTTGTGTGTACAAGAATCGCGCGTAAGGATTTCCCCAAAGTCAAATGGTTATCACATGAAGAAGTCGCTCGTAACCAAATAGACCTCGTGTTAATAGCTGCCTGCCACCTTTCAAACCGGATCGTGATACGCTCGTATCGATTTGCCAACATCGAATCGGATCACAACTATGTTAGTATGGTTATGATCCTGAGCAGGATTCATACAACTCAATTTCGCAAAATTCTGGAAAACTGTTTATTGATAAATGCAAGCTACAATCTACAGAAGGATCGCAGTATATCTGGTAGTGCAGTAATCTCACAGAAAACGGGTACGCGCAGAAGAGGCCCAGGAAAGAAGAAAATAAGTTACACCGACAGAAAAAACAGCTAAAGGAAAAAGAATTTTATGTGAAAGTACAAGGAGAGGGCAATCTGATCACCGATCTGAAAGGTATTTTGAAGCTATTTGAAGTGGACTTAAACGAATGCTCAAAGGTCATCTTACCAAAGAAATTTCGGACCCAATATTTTAAGATAACAACATCATGTTGAGCCACCAAGTATTAATGAAGTCTACCTAAGAGCTATCAAACAGTTAAGGGAAAACAAAGCAGGTGCTGCTCAGTCCACAATGTAGACGACATTTCCATCTTTGGAAGGAAATCACAAGCTGTACAAACCTCATCTTACTTAAGGTGGTCCTTTGTGGACTTGGACCTCAACCAAATCCAACAGTCTCCGACAGCCAGCTATCTTTTCTAGAACGATGTTAAAGAGATCGTATGACAGTGCATCGTCTTGTCTGAATCCTTTTTGATATCGAAAAATTCCGTAAGAATTCTCCATCTTCATTTAGCAAAAACAAGACATACAGTTCGTCTCTGCAGCTGCGTTATGACTTATGACTTAACTTAATGAATTTATGAATTTTGATAAATCCTTCTAGAAAATTAGGTACATTGTTGTTATCTGTTGTACATTTTATTTGTGTCGGTAGTCATCGACTAAGCGTTGCTTCTAAGAAAGAACTGTCGTGCTTGGGCGAAGCGCATTCGTCTAAAAGTCTGTTCGCTTGTGCAAAATGACGATGGAGAACTCACGCTGCTCCATCAAGGTTGGCAACAAGCTTACGGAATCTTTCGACGTCAAAAAAGGATTCAGACAAGGCGATGCACTGTCGTGCGATTTCTTTAACATCGTTCTTGAGAAGATAGTGCAGAACTCCAACGTCACATCAGAGGCACTATCTTCCAAAAATCTGTTCAACTTCTCGCGTACGCAGATGATATTGATATAATGGAAAGAACACAGTGTGATGTCAATGTCGCCTTTGTGAGAATTGAGACAGAAACGGCAAAAATGGTAGCGGTATATGAGGGAAAAACGAAGTACATGCTGTCTTCGCTATAAACACGTACAATAACACCAGTGCCAAGATCAGACGAAGAGTAACTCTTTCTGATCGCTGTTTCTTTGGGCTAAGAAAGCAATTGAGTGGAAAAACCCCCTCTCAAGCAACTAAGGTAAAATTCTACAACACATTCATCATCCTTGACAAAATCAGATGAAAGAGCCTTAGACTGTTTCGAGAGGAAAGTTCTTCGGGTCATCTTTGACCCCGTGTGCATTGAAGGGGAATGTCGAAGAAGATATAACAGCGAACTTTACGGGTTGTATAACGAAATGGACCAAGCCAGAAGGGTCAAGGTCTAGAGACTCAGATGGCTGGGTCATTTAGAGCGAATGGACATGAATGCTTCGGCCCGGAAAGCCTTCGACACTATTCCCGAGGGACGTAAGAGGAGAGGATGACCGCGACTCAGGTGGCGCACTTAAGTGGAAGAGGACCTCAATCAACTTGGAGTGAAAAACTGGAGACAGCTAGCTAAGGACTGAACTAGCTGGCGGAGACTGTTGATTGAGATCCAAGTCCAAGATGGACTGTTGCCCCACCTTAAGTAAGTAAGTAAGTTAGGCTGCATGGGCCTGTCTAAATTTTTCGTCAAACCAGAAGTTTCGCTGTGGTAGCTGGGAACAGTAGAGTCTCCAACTCTAACTGCTTTCTGTGGCATAGGTCTTCTTAAGAGGTTAATTGACACTCGTTTGGAAAAGGATTTGGCGATATCTTGCAATTGTAGCCGACCGACAAACCTCATTTTGGAGCTGAAGAAGAACAACTATTCGTTAGCACGAGTTTGAAATAGTGCGATCCTTCAATTACCTTGTGTAGGTATTAGCAGCCGATAACAATATGGAAGAGAAATACGCTCGCGTCTGCTCATATTAAACAAAATCTTCTTTTTTACATCGAAACTGCGGCTGTACTAGACGATAGATTTACCAATACCTACTACGGATCCCATACTTGGGTCATTACCTAAAGTCACCCTGAACTCTTAGTCGGGTTCCAGGGATAAGTGCTCCTGAGAATAGTTACCCTTTGTGAGAAACGACCGACGATGCCAGCATGAACTTTATCAAACCTGCGGGAAAGTGGAAGTATGGCCAAAAATGAAGCTTGGTTAATTCTAGGACGGTTGAACTAGCTATGAGGAGCAGACTGTAAAATTAATTGGAGTGTTTAAATTAATTTGCGTAGGCGTGATTTGGATAGGTTGAATAACATGATAGCTTTGTTCAGCGAGAAAAAAGACAGCACAGTACAGCACAGCTTCATGAGAAATGTCAGAACAGTTTGGAACAGTTTAGAACACAAAATGTGTTCTACCTAAAAAGATGGAACAGAAAATCCTGTCCAAAACTGTTCCTAACTGTTCTAGACAGACTCAATGAACACCAAATCAGAACAGTTTGGAACAGCCAATGTGTCAATGAACACCAAAAAGCTGTACTTTTCTGTTCCAAACTGTTCCAAAGTGTGCAGAACAGTGTCGCTGAACATACCTGATGTAAGAGGCCCGGTTGTGACGCAGTTGAAGGCAAAAACACTATATGCCAGGCCCACGATGATGATAATAATGAAGATACGGTGGTAGGTTTCACTTTTTTCTCGCAACTCTGGGACTAGATTTTTTTTTTCTCTTATTTGGGCCGTTTCAAGTTGATAGTACAATCATTTTATTGAAACAACACAGATTTTGGAAATATTGAAAACCTTAAACCAAAATTATTTGTCCTTCTCCAAATATTCCAATAGAAAAATAAAAATTTTCTCTTGGCTTGCACATCCCATATTCAAAACACAATGTAAAATTAAAAAATGTGCACGATTGGGTGGTACGAACTTGCTCCTACATGCTAAAACTAAATATTTATGATTACTTAAGTTGCAAAAGGTAGTGTTAAAATAAGAGATATACTTTAAGCAATTCTGATTACACTCTTACTTACAGCTTACACTTAACTAAAAAAAAAAATATATAAAAATAATTAGAATTTATTAAAAAAATTAAAATTTGGAAATGTACCTCGTATATACATTTCATTCCAAAAATTTAAATGCCGAACAAATTCAAACCTTATTCTTGATTTATTGCATTTTTTTTTTTTTTTGAAAAT
>CAKKXW010000003.1:15624462-15635497 GCA_920937365.1 Sphaerophoria rueppellii | reverse complement strand
GATATCTGCAAGTTAATATGGTCACTCCGACGTTAGTATAAACGATACAGTCAGTTCACTATGCCGTGCACGACACCAGGTACTGTGTTGGTTTTATGGAAGTAACTTAAGGTAAATGTCTCCTTAAGTTGCGGTAAACTACACACCCTCTATTGTTACCGAGTTTTACTATGACTCTGACTCAATGCGTTCTGTGTGGTTTGTGGTCAATTCTACTCTGTTATGCTTTCTTTCAGGGTCTTAGATCGAGTGCTTTTGCTTGTTGCTATGGATTTTGCTTTTATATGTACCTAAAAGCCTGTTGGCTTTGTAGGTTTTCGTATGCATGGTGTTTGGTGTGTCTTGCGTAACTCAGTCTCAGTATCATTTTGAGCCATTGTTATCTCCCACACATCAAATGGCGTTGAATTCCTCTGTAAATGGAATTCAATGAAGGTATTTTGGTTGTGTCATGGACCACAGCACGTGCCGTATCACTTGACTGACATAGCAAATATGATTGCAGCCTCACTGGTATAATTGAACGTCTATAGAATCTGAACAGAAATTGTCTTTATTAATTGGTTTTACATTGCCTCAACTGCTTCTCATCAACAAGAGAATTGAATGCTTAGCATGAAGACCTTGCGTTGTTTCGATAAATGTCTTGGGTTAACACGACCAAGCCCTTAGATACTCAAGCTAAACGGAATAGCAAAAACCATCAAAATCTAACCAACCCAAGACTATTTACATTCTAAACTCTACTTCAAATATACCAAAAACACTCGCACTTATCTTCCTCCTCAGTTGAAATCCAAGCCTCTCTCTTAAATAAACAAAAACCGTAGGCTAATTCGGTTATAGCAAAACAGATTCAAATTGCATCAGCCAATTTGATACTCTTACAAATATGAGGGGTATCACATGGAAATGCAACTAAATCGAAACTGGAGCAATTTCGACAAGTCCAATAGACACGCTCTACGATCTAACACAACAAAAACGATCTAGTAAATTGCTCTCTCAAGTGTCTACCTCTAATGCAGCTTGAAACCGGTGCGGCGTTGAAAAGACGGAATGCAGTCAAAATTTGTATAAAAAGCACCTCAGATATCCTTTTCACATCAAACAATTTTGTGCACCAAAATAGTTAACATGGCTCACATTCACCAAGTAAGTTCTTAGTGACAAGTCATTCCAACCGTCTTGTAAGAATTCGCCTTTCTTTCAGATCGTTCTTGTATTCGGTTTTATTGCCGCTGCGCATGCCGTCTATCTGCAACAACCTCAACTTCTCACCAAACAAGTTGAAACCGTCGATCTCAGGCCACAATACACTTTCAGCTATGACGTCAAGGATTCATCAACTGGTGACATCAAAAACCAAATAGAATCACGAGATGGAGATGTCGTCAAGGGCTCCTATTCCCTGCTTGATGCCGATGGCTTGACAAGGCTCGTTCAATACTCGTCCGACGGTGTGAATGGATTCAACGCAGTTGTTACTCGAACTGGAACCAAACAGATTCTGGCCGCCCCAGCTCCAACTCTGATCAAGAGCATCCCTATTCTTCAGCAACCACAATTGATCAAATCGATTCCAAGCACTATCCAAGGACCAGCGATCATCAAGTCACAAGGTCTGCCTCTTCTTGGTGGATATTCCTCTCTGTTGCAATCTCCTCAACTGTCTTATGGGTCACCATATTCGGGAGCTGTTTCGAGCAACAATATTGTGAGGTCTCCACCATCATTGGGACTGGTTTCGAATGTCAAAAGCTTGTCACTTCCTTATTATTGACCGAAAGGACTGTAATTAATATAATACATTTTTCTTAGTTGATATTTTTAAGCGCTCATGAGTCTTTAAGTGAAATGTTAGTTTTAACAAAAAATAAATAATAAATACAAATATTACTGTTCAATACAAGCAATAGCAAAGTCACTTGTTTTCTTGTTTCTTCTTTACCCCAATCATCTCAAAGAAGTTTTGAGTGAAAATTAGAATTTGAAATCATTATTGAAGTTTGATCTTGTAATTTTTTATCCATGAAAATACACTGTTCCTACACACTGAGAAAAAAACAAACTTTGAAAACTTTGATTTTGAGAAATAAAGAAAACCAAAAATTTCTTTTACTCAATCAGACCAAAAGAGATCATTTACTTTGTGTTTTTTTTTTTTTTTTACCGTCTCATATTAACGTGTAGATGTTTAAATAATATGTACATCGAGTAGACATAATTATTTTAAATATTCATTTAAATTAACATAAGACAATAAAATGTGCATTTCTAAAAACAGAAAAAAAGTATAAATATTCGTAAATGCGAAAAGAACCAATAAAATTACATAAACAATAAAATTGAATAAATAAAACAAAATAAAAATTTAAAGAGAACTTAAAAATACAAATTGTGGTATTAACAAAAATTTTGAATTAAATGTTTAAAAAAAAAATGTGCACGACTGGGTCGTACGAATTTGCTCGTGCATGCTAAAACTAAATATTTATGATTACTTTTATGTTCCAAAAAATGCAAAAAGTAGTGTTAAAATAAGAGTTATGCTTTAAGCAATTCTGATTACACACTTACTTACAGCTTACACATAACTCACAAAAAAGAAACTCAATGTATAAAAGTAATTAGAATTTATTAAAAAAAAATTAAAATTTGAAAATGTACTTCGTAAATACATTTCATTCCAAAAATTTAAATGCCAAACAAATTCAAACCTTATTTTTGATTTATTGAATTTTTTTCTTTGAAAATCATCGGAACCGTTTTGTTTTTTTATTTTTTTCTTAAATGTCTTAAAAAATCGTATGGTGGCTACCCTAATTTTTGGTCTTAAAACAAATATAAAAAAATGGGATATGAGCTTTTGCTCAAACCTCTAATTTTCTAATTTGAAGTCAATCGGACCTGTAGTTAAGCCAGTAGATGCCTGTAAACTTTCCGATAGACAGACAGACGGAATTGCCGGACCCACTTTTTTCGACTTCTCTATCATCGTTATGTCATATCTCATCATCATCTCAATTTTTTTTTACGAATTCAATACTTGCCTTATATTCTATACGTCGCAAGTAAAAAAGATCACGAACAATAAAAGTATTGAAATTAAAGACCAAACAAAATCAAAATTCATGCAAGATAAATAAACCAGAAATAAAATTAAATGAAATATTGAAGTAGATAAGAATTATCAAGGTAGTGTCCGTAGCTTAGTGGTTTGGTGCGTTGGCTGCTAAGCAGAACGTCGTGGGTTCGAATCCTACTCAGGCCCAAAGTTTTTATTTCATCTTTCACGGACACTGCCTCTTGCGAAGAGCTGACAAAACTTCCAAGAGTATCATCTGTCATGAAAAAGTGCTTCTCAACTTTGCCGTTCGAAATCGGCTTAAAATTGTAGGTCCCCTCAATTCTTCACACGTACACCTAGAGAATTGTTGAATGAGAGTAAGCCACTTAGGCCTTGCCTCTTCAAGAGCTGTCGCGCCACTCTATTTATTTTTTTTTTTTTTAAGAATTATCAAGAGAAAAAAAATATTATTCAGTGATCTATTTTATTGTTTTGTGTATATTTTTTTTAGTTATTTGTGTTTGTTGTTTTTTATTAATATTCAACATCTTGGTGCACCTCGGTGCAGGATTGTAGTATAAATTTCGTTAATTAAATTAAATTTAATGTGTTAAATTACATAATAAATTCAATTATTTTCTTCTTGTTTTCAAACAAAAAAACTTAAATTAATGTCAGTTGTTTTTTGTGTTGTCTTGTTTAAGATCTTAATAAATTTTTTGTTTTTGATTACTACATATAAATATATTAAATTATATATTATTCCATTTTTTTTTTTCATTTATATATTTAAATAATTTTTATTTCTTTGTTTACAAATTCCATTTTTTTCTGTTAAATTATAAATTTTATTTAGATGATCTTGTTTTGAAATTTAAAAAAACAGATTGAGTAATCGTAAATAATTGTTGGTCATGTTGGATGTGAGGGGTATAAAGTAGTAGAGTTGAGTAGTAGACTCTTCTCACTCTCTTCCCTACCTTCAGTGGCACTCCCTTGGCCACATCTTCGAGTTCCATTAATTTGGAACCCTAATGGCATTATGGAAAGAATGTTATAAAGTCCAGAGCTGCGACTGGAACAAAAAATAAAACCTCCCCGCCGACGAGTTTAGTCAACGTAAGCAAACCTTAGTCGTAGCCTGGACACTCTCTTCAACCTGTACGCTGAATATCGCTCTTAGGGTTTTGTAGACCTGAGAGCGTAAACGGTATCAAAAGGTTGGAGAGAGAAAAAACACAGGTTCCGTTACAATGATTCTGTTTGTCTGACTATTTGTATTCGACGTATACCCTTAACGATTAACTTCAAATTGGATTTTTTTTTTACACACTGTCAGAATTGGTCGTATAGGCTTATAGCAAGCACCATTACGACCAATGGTTTGACAACACAGGAATTGTGTTATATACCATCGGATCATCACTTAGTGTGGTGTTAGTTGTTAGTAAGCACATAACGAAACTATAACAAATAACAGCACACATAAATATACAAAAAGCATGACAAAATCACAAAACCATATAAAACACATAAGAAATTGGAACACTGGTTTTTAAAATAAGTTTGAGTTGAACTTTACTTAAATTATAATCAAAAAGTTTTGAGTTCCAGTTTACAAGTTTACCCATACCTGTCATAGGGAAATGACATACATAGTTATCTGTGCAAATTTGGTCTATTCGCAAAAATTCAAAAAATATTAATTTTCTCAATAACGGTCTACCTACGAGTTTTTTAAAACATTCTTATACCTTTTTTTCCTTAAAATTGTTTTTTTTTTTTTTTTTTTTTTTTTTTAAAGAAAACTTATTTTTGTATTGCTCCAAAACGGTAGCACTCATAAAACCGTTTTTTTATACTAATATTTTCTCGAACACTAACAATCCGATCAACTCTTTTTTTTTACTGAAGTTGCGTATACATTGGCAAAATAATATTTTGCTTTCAATAAATGTCAAAATTTGTATTGAGTTAAAAAAAATGAAACTTTTTTTTCAAAATTCTGTCCAAAAAGATTAAAAATGCAAATTCAAATACAAAACGTATACCTACTTAATGTTCAACTATAGGCAGATTAATTTTTGGACAATTTTGAAAAATTTTATACATAAAATTAAAGTTCGAAGGATTTTTAGTTTAAATCAACAATTTTTTAAAAATATGTATGCCAT
This sequence comes from Sphaerophoria rueppellii, assembly GCA_920937365.1. Taxonomy (NCBI): domain Eukaryota; kingdom Metazoa; phylum Arthropoda; class Insecta; order Diptera; family Syrphidae; genus Sphaerophoria; species Sphaerophoria rueppellii. The sequence continues at coordinate 15,630,253 of CAKKXW010000003.1, read as the reverse complement.
ACACTTTTTTTAATATAAAATGTGCGTTTGAGGTTAATTATTTCAATTTTGACATATTGCATGAATTTAAATCACATGTTTTTTGTGAGTTTAGTTTTGGAATATAGGAATAAGTTCGTGCGACGCAGTCGTGTACATATTTACTCGTAAAGATGTGTTAATTTGAGATTATTCAACAAATATACCAACACTTTAATTTAGTAAATCAGGATTTAACTTCAAAAAACCATATAAATATAAATATGTAGAAGCTAGACGTTGATTTTACTTTGATTGGGTGAGCTAAGCTGTTAGTTTAAGCATTATCTTCCTCGTCACAAAAAAAAAAAACTACGCAATGTACATTCCTTTTCTTCAATATTGGATTAAAGTTCAAGTTTTGACACAAAACATATTCTGAAGAGTGAATAAAAACAACAATGAGTAACTTTGCTTTTGCTTTCATTGAACACTACTATTTATTATTTCTTTTTTGTTAAAATTAACGTTTCTCTTAAAGGCTCATGAGCACTTAAAAATATCTGGTAAAAAAATTGTATTATATTAATTACAGTCAATTAATTGGTCAATAATAAGGCAGTGACGAGCTTTTGACATTAGAAAGTAATCCTAGCGAAGGTGGAGACCTTACAATACTGCTGCTCGAAATAGCTCCTGAATATGGTGACCCGTAAGACAGTTGAGGGGCTTGCAACAGGGAGGGATATCCACCAAGAAGAGGCAGACCTTGTGATTTGATGATCGATGGTCCTTGGATGATGCTTGGAATCGATTTGATCAGTTGTGGTTGCTGAAGAATAGGGATGCTCTTGATCAGAGTTGGAGCTGGGGCGGCCAGAATCTGTTTGGTTCCAGTTCGTGTGACAACAGCGTTGAATCCATTTACACCATCGGACGAGTATTGAACGAGCCTTGTCAAGCCATCGGCATCAAGCAGGGAATAGGAGCCCTTGACGACATCTCCATCTCGTGATTCTATTTGGTTTTTGATGTCACCAGTTGAGGGATCCTTGACGTCATAGCTGAAAGTGTATTGTGGCCTGAGATCGACAGTTTCAACTTGTTTGGTGAGAAGTTGAGGTTGTTGCAGATAGACGGCATGCGCAGCGGCAATAAAACCGAATACAAGAACGATCTGAAAGAAAGGCGAATTCTTACAAGACGGTTGGAATGACTTGTCACTAAGAACTTACTTGGTGAATGTGAGCCATGTTAACTGTTTTGGTACACAAAATTGTTTGATGTGAAAAGGATATCTGAGGTGCTTTTTATACAAATTTCTGCTGCATTCTCCTTGATCAATGATTTGCATTAAAGAGGGAATGCATCAACACCGGTTTCTAACTGCATTGGAGACATTTGATCTAAAGAGCAATTTGCTAGATCGTACAAGTAGAGTAAGATCGTAGAAAGTATTTGTCGAAACATCGATATTGTTCTAGTTTTGACTTAGTTGCATTTCCATATGATACCCTCTCTACGTTTTAAGAGTTGCAAATCGGCTGATGCAATATGAGTCTATTTTTCTATCACCATAACAAACCTTGATTTTGTTTACTTAAGAGTAAATTAAAAAAAGCTTGTTATTGTGTTGACAAAATACTATATATAAATATTTATATATTGTTTGCCGTTACATTTAGAATCATAATATGTTTCCTTTAATGTTGAAGATTAGGGAAAAATTATTACAACCTTTAGACATTTGTATGCATAATGATGATGATTTTATCGATTACCCCGAAGACACATCGGGTTCAGGTGGCTCATGATTTTTGTCCCCAAGCTTATGAGAGGATATCAAAATGAAATAAGGAAGGTTAAACACACGAAGGTCGTTGATCTTGTGAGTTTGAGGTGTTTTAAGGATGAAGCCGTCGCGTCGTGAGTGGAGTTCCAACATAACTGCAACTAGGAAGTGGGAACATTATCGTCAAGTGCGAAAAATGCAAACAACAAGTTTATTCCTGATTTTAATTTGAAAACAGTTGCGTTTCCCTTGAAATAGTTAAGCGTGAAACTAACCGTGAGCAACCCGAAAAGAAGACTCTACACCGTAAGGAAATAGAACAAGATCAACACAGCTGGTATATTGTTTTGTTCAAAGGCGAGATCCTGAGAACATGAAATTTCTGAGCCAACTCAAAGGTAAGTTTAAAATAATTGAAAATTTGAAGAAGTAAAAGTCACATCCTCACTCTATTATTATAGAAATATGCCATGAATCCGATGAACCGTCTGCTTCTAACCCTAAGGTATTACGCAACTGGTTGCTTTCTCACTGTAGTGGGTGACTTCTCGGGAGTGAGCATAGCATCTGCTAGCCGTATTATGAACATCGTTAAGTTTGTCATAGGTTTGTTAAATTCTCCGACAATGATTCACTAGAAAGAGAATTTTATGAAATAGCTAAATTCCCATGGTTGATAGGTGCTATCGACTGTAGGCATATACCTATCAAATCTCCAGGTAAATTAGATTTTTATATAAATAACTTTCATTAAATTCCATTCATTAGGAGGAGATAATGCTGAAAATTTTAGCAACCGTTAATCGCAGTTTTCTATCAATGTGCAAACAGTTGTCTGTCAGCGTTAAACCTGTTTGCTTGGACATGTTGCAGGACGGACAGGTGCTTGTCATAACCAAATAATGTTCAACAACTCGTAGATTAAACAGAAATTACAAGGAAGTGAATTCAATAACTGCTTTATTGTCGGAGAAAGAGGCTAAGAAATTACGTCATACCTATTAACAACACTAGCAAACCCTACATCACCAGCTGAACAACTGTACAATGAATAACAAATCAATACCAGAAACGTTGTAGAAAGAAGACTTTGACCATCATTTTTGAAGTTCTTCCTTTTCTCTTCTTTTAAGCAGCAAATCTTCTTCTAAAACTTGTTTTTGAAGTGCAATAACTTCCAGCTTTCCTTCTGCTGTCTTCTCATTGTGCTGAAACCATAAACCAAAAAAATTGTAGGTATTATTACTTTTTTTTATACCTATTGCTGAAGGCATTAAAAGCCAGTTGTTTAAATGTTTTTCAGAAATACGGTGGGTTAACTAAGGTTCAAATTCAAACTCACATAAAGCAGGAAGCTTTCTGGATTTTGGTTTCCACTGATCGCAGCGTTTTTTTTTTTCTGGCAAGCTTGGTTTAGGGGCCTGATCATCTGTAATTTAAAAAGCAACGTTAAAACGTTACGAGAAGTTTTTTTTCAGAACGGAAAATAATAGATTACCTCGAGAAAGGCTAGGCTGTGATTGTTGAGACACTGGTTTTTGTGGGGCCATGAAATATGTATTCCTTTATTTCATCAAGGCTTATCTCAATAAAATCTGAAATTTAAAAATGCATTGACAAAATGACTGTTGGGTTTGAAATTTTATTGACAAATTATTCGGATAGATGCTTACATCTGTAATGGAACCCGTGTTTCTCCGTCTTCAACCTTTCGCTACCCTTCACGCTCTTAGGTCTACAGGACCCTAAGAACGATCCAGGTTGCAGGCTGAGAAGGGCGTCCAGACTTCGACTGCGGCATGCTTGATTTTGCATAGCTCGTCGGTGGTGTGGGTTGCTGCAGCCGCAGCGCTGAATGTTATTACTTTTTTTCATGCCTATAAAAATTATAACAAAAGGGTCCAGAAAAATTTCGGGGACCCGAAGCTTGACGAGGGGAAGAGCGTGTTACCGAAGGGAATTGCATACTTACGTCCTAACATCTCACTCACCATGACCAATATAAACAAATTTATATTCTCATATCAATAATAAAAAAAAAAATAAATAACTTCATTCAATAATCATAGAAATAATTCATAAAATTAAATATATATAGAAGTAAAATTTAATCATGATTTGAACAAAAAAAAATTAAATAAATTGGAATATTTATAAAAAAAAATGTTTAAATCGTTATCACAAAATAACAAAAAAAAAAAACGTAAATATAATACAATTATTATAATTCAAAAATTAATTATTATAATTAGAAAAAAAAAATTAAATTGATTTCAAAATTCTTTAAGAAAACTAAATGTACCTTTATCCTCTATGGTGCACCATGGTGACGTGAAATAACGCCAAATGAAATAAGGCCGAATCCGAAAAATTTGGCAGTATTTCGTTTTTAAAAACGAAATAACGCCAAACTCTCAATTTGGCTTTATTTCGATTAAGAAAAAGAAATAATACCAATTTGGCAGTATTTCGATTTGAAGTTATGTAGTATTACTATTAAGTCGCGAATTCAGAATAACTACTTATGTGGGTCACTATTATGGCTCAGTAGTCCTAAATTTATTTTATTTTCTATCGACAATAGTCCCAAATGAAACTAAAATGTGTTTTGTGAGATTCAATTTATTTATTTGTAATCATCACTATAATATGGAAATCAATAAAAAATAACGTGTACGGTACACATATAACTACAAGGAAAACATATGTATTAAAGTCTTATAAATAAAAAGGACCATTTTTATTTATACTATTTCTCGACAAAATTGACAGAGCAATTCATTTTTCCGTTTCCTTTAATTTGGAAAAGGAAGCACCACGCACCTTTGTAATGTACGCTTGAGTCTGGAAAGCATGTGCTGCATTGCAATGATTCATTCTGAGCATCTTTTTTCACTTTCGTCTGAGGATGATGACGATCTTTAACATTTAAAATCGATTTGGTTTGACTGGGAGCGTAAAGAGCGGACAAAATTTTGCCCAAAAGAGAATCAATTTGGGGTGTGAAAATAAAAAAATTCGTGCGAATTTTCGCAAGCCAAATTAGTTTTTGAAAAACGAAATAAGACCAAATTTGAAATGTGGCGTTATTTCATTTGGCGTTATTTCACGTCACCTATTTTTTTTATGATTTTATGAATTTACTTTATATTTTTTTTTTCAAACCACAATAGTTCATCTTTTTTCTCTTATAAGTTCACTATTTCTTCTTTAGTTTGTATTTTGTTATATTTTTGTTTATATAATTGTTTTTTGTTTTCACAATTTTCACATTTACATTTGCATATTTAGGCTTATATAATGTTTTTTTCACAGTTTTCACATACATTTTTTATTCACATTATGTGCTTTCTTTTAGTCAATGAAATTTTTTTATTTTTTTAAATTAAATAAATTTTTCAAATGATAACACTATCTCCATGCACGTATAATATTAATTTGATAGATTTAATTAAAAATAAATGAATATAATTTTTTTTTCAAAATTTTTACGTTTTTCAAACCCCAATTACAGAATTAGACCTCAAATCCATAGCCAGTTGCATTCCTCCCCTTAAGATATACCCACGACTCCAGGAATGCCCATCAGTTCACCCTTGAGCCCAACTTCGGACGTACTGTCATGTGCAGAGAACCGTTTTTTGGCCATACTACGCGAATGTGGAACTCGCTTCCATACTCTGTCTTCCCCAGCCATTGCAATATTCAAGAATTCAAAACCAATGTTCACCGACATCTCCTTTTACATCCTCTATCCTTTCCTTAACACTCGCACTGTGCTCTTGACATGTAAAGGGTTATGAAAAAAGCCCTTGAGAGCGGGTTGATGATTAGAAAAAAAACAATAATAAGTAATACTGAGCTCAACCAGTATGCACTTGCATGATTCACCAACAAAAGAGGCCACTAAGTCACTACCATCGTTCGTACAATTAATTTCTGCAACAAATTTTTGAATGACTGCCAAAAAGACAAACTTCAAAGGCCAAGTAAATGCATCCATAAATTTAAATTTCGCAGCTGTCATTTGCATTATTATTT
>CAKKXW010000003.1:15602455-15623962 GCA_920937365.1 Sphaerophoria rueppellii | reverse complement strand
AATAAAGGCTCATGATTCTGATAAATAACTAATGTTGTATGAAACTAATTACTTTCCAATTCGCTAATAGAGAAGTGATGAGCTTTTGACATTCGAAACTAATCCCAGTGATGGTGGAGACCTCACAATACTGCTGCTCGAAATAGCTCCCGAATATGGCGACCCATAAGAAAGTTGAGGAGACTGCAACAGAGAGGGATATCCACCAAGAAGAGGCAGACCTTGTGAATTGACGATCGATGGTCCTTGGATGATGCTAGGAATCGATTTGATCAGTTGTGGTTGCTGAAGAATAGGGATGCTCTTGATCAGAGTTGGAGCTGGGGCGGCCAGAATCTGTTTGGTTCCAGTTCGAGTGACAACTGCGTTGAATCCATTCACACCATCGGACGAGTATTGAACGAGCCTTGTCAAGCCATCGGCATCAAGCAGGGAATAGGAGCCCTTGACGACATCTCCATCTCGTGATTCTATTTGGTTCTTGACATCACCAGTTGAGGGATCCTTGACGTCATAGCTGAAAGTGTATTGTGGCCTCAGATCGACAGTTTCAACTTGTTTGGTGAGGAGTTATGGTTGTTGCAGATAGATGGCATGGGCAGCGGCAATGAAACCGAATACAAGAGCAATCTGAAAGAAGGGCGAATACTTTAAAGACTGTTGGAATGACTTGTCACTAAGAACTTACTTGTTGAATGTGAGCCATGTTAACTGTTTTGATACACTAAATTGTTTGATGTCAAAAGGATATCTGAGGTGCTTTTTATACAAATTTCGGCCGCATTCTACTTGATCATTGATTTGCATTATAGAGGGAATGCATCAACACCGGTTTCCAACTGCATTGTAGAGTAGACATTTGATCTAAAGAGCAATTTGCTAGATCGTACAAGTAGAGTAAGATCGTAGAAAGTATTTGTCGAAATATCGATATTGCTCTAGTTTTGATTTAGTTGCATTTCCATATCATACCCTCTCTACGTTTTAAGAGTTGCAAATCGGCTGATGCAATATGAGTCTATTTTTCTATCACCAAAACAAACTTTGGTTTTGTTTACTTAAGAGTAAAGTTGTGAAAAAAGGAAAAAAGATCTTGATATTGTGTTGACAAAATACGATTAGGTCATTTATATATTGTTTGCCGTTAAATTAAGACTCGTAATTTGTTTCCTTTTTTTTTTTTTGAAGATTAGGATAAAAGTCTAACAATCTTTATACGCAACTGAAATGTAAAATGTCTTGATACGATAATCGATGATTTCATCGATCACCCCGAAGAGACATCGGGTTCAGATGTAACATGGTTTTTGTGTCCAAGCTTATGCGAGGATATCAAAAAGAAATAAGGAAGATTAGATCATTGAATAAGAAGAACAGTGTTAGCTACATGTACAGTGTACGTGAGTGAAGCAACAAAAATGTCTGACGATGTCCATTTTTAGGGTATGTGCTGTCAATTTTTGGGGTATGTGCTGTTAAACTTTGACTGTGTTGTCAGTCGAGTTCAGGGGTGTATTATTTCTGTTCGTGATGGTAAGGCGCTGCAATTCGTTGAGTTCCCGTAGTGTGCACAGTTGTTTTGAATAGTTCTTCCATCGTGTTTCGAAACGTTTTTATTTGTTGGTTGTATTACAATAGGCGTAATAAACGTTTTGAATTACGGATGAAAAATCAAGAATATTTACTGGAAAATAAAAAAATTAAACATTAAAAACCGTGCAGTGCACCTTTAGTGTCAAAACACCATGCTTCCTAAAAAAGAATTGAGATTGAAAAAAAAGTTGAAGCAAAATCTATGAAATCTTGATTCAATCAAATTACGCTTGGCGCCCCTGAGATTAACCATTCAACTGCAGACCGGCCTTGTTGTAATGTTTGTGAAGTTCATACTACTTAGAAAAATGCTTCAATTCTTTTTCATAAGACCCCTTCCTGTACTTCTTATTCAATGGGTTTGACCGACGAAGGTCGTAGATCCTGTGCGATGACCAGCGCGGGTTTTTCATCATAATGCAAAAACGTCATGTTGTACTTACTGGTTGATTTTGAAATATCATTCGATCAATTATCACGAGATCTGCATCTGATGTGGGTTGCCCCAGTCAACGAGTTACTAACTGACAACTTGGTGATTTACTATAATTATTAAAATGAAATATGTTGTTGGAGTAACTGAAGAATTTGGAATTAAATTAGTTGTTTCAGGGATGAAGCCGTCATCATTGGAGATCCAATATAATTGCAATTGAAAGGAAGTGGGAACATCATCGCCAAGTGTGAATAATACAAGTAACAAATTTATTCCTGATTTTAATTTGAGTACAGTTGCGTTTCCCGTGAAATATTTAAGCGTGAAATGAACCGTGGGTGAACCGAAAAGAAGGAACTATGCACCGTAAGGAAATAGAACAAGATCAACACAGCTGGTAGGTATATTGTTTTGTTCTAAGGCGAGAACATGAAATTTCTACGCCAACTCAAAGGTTAGTTTAAAATAATTGAAAATTTGAAGAAGTAAGTCACATCCTCCCTCTTTTATAATAGAAATAACGCCATAAATCCGATGAACCGTCTGCTTCTAACCGTAAGTTATTACGCAACTGGTTGCTTTCTCACTGTAGTGGGTGACTTCTCGGGAGTGAGCTGAGCATAGCATCTGCTAGCCGTATTGTGAACATTGTTAGCTCTGACTTAGATTTGTTAAATTCTCCGACAATGATGAAATAGAAAGAGAATTTTATGAAATAGCTAAATTCCCAAGATTGATAGATGCTATCCACTGTTCGCATACCTATCAAATTTCAAGATAAATAAGATTTCTATATAAATAATTTTCATTAAATTCTGCATTCATTTGGAGATAATGCTGAACATTTTAGCAACCGTGAATTGCAGTTTTCTATCAATGTGCAAACAGTCAGCTTTAAACCTGTTTTCTTGGACATTATGTTGCAAGACGGACAGGCGCTTGTCACAACCAAATAATTTTCAACAACTCGTACATTAAACAGAAATTACAAGGAAGTGAATTCAATAACTGCTTCATTGTTGGAGATAGAGGCTAGGATAATACGTCATACCTATTAACACCACTAGCAAACCCTACGTCACCAGCCTAACAACTGTACAATGAATCGCAATTCAATGTCAGAAACGTTGTAGAAAGAACGTATGGAGTATGATAAAGTAGATTCTCTGTCTTATCAAGGAAAGTAATCTATCATGTCTCACGTGTTCAAGATTGTTGCCTGTGCGGAACTACATAACATAGCTATTCAAATGAAGGACGATCACTTTTGAGATCACATACCTATGTACTTCAAAGTTAAGAAGATTACCAAATCACAAGTTCTCGAGACGACAATGATGGTACTGTAAGAACCAGTGTGATTAATAATTATTTTGCTTCACTAGTGCAATAAATATTTTTTTTTTATTTTTGTTCTTGTTTATCAACGAAATATTTAACTTTTAAAGCCCATATTTTTCGTTTGTATTCTGTTTTCTCTTCTTCAAACTCCCATCACTATTGAAGTTCTTCCTTTTCTCTTCGTTCTGGTAGCAAATCGTCTTCTAAAATTTGATTTTTAAGTGCAATAACTTCCAGCTTTGCTTCTGCTATCTCCTCAAACGGTTTTTTGTGCTGCAACCATAAGCAAAAACATTTGAGTTATTATTAATTTTTTTTTATATTGCTGAATGCATTAAAAGCCAGTTCCTTAAATGTTTTTCAGAAATACGATGGGGATGGGCTAACTAAGGTTCAAAACAAACTCACACAAAGCAGGATGCTTTCTGGTTTTTGGTTTCCACTGATCCCAGCGTTTTTTTTTCTGGCAAACTTGGTTAAGGGACCTGATGATCTGTAATTTAAAAAGCAACGTTAAAACATGATAAGAAGTTTAATTTGTTTTTTTCAGAACGGAAAAAAAGACTTACCTCGGGAAAGGCTAAGCAGCGATTGTTGACACACTGGTTTTTGTGGGGCTATGTTATATTCCTTTATTCCATCAAAGCTTATCTCAGTAAAATCTGAAATTTCAAAATGTATACTGACAAAATGACTTTTGGGTTTAAAATTTTGTTGAAAAATTAGTCGAGTTGATGCGTACATCCGATGCTTGGTTTTTTGCAGGCAAATTAAATTAAATTAAATGCAGGTACTGGAAATTAATTTTTTCAAACAAAAGTGATTTTAATATATTTATGTATTCATAAAGAAAAACCATTTGCTATGCTTATCAGCTTTGTCTTGGACATTGTCACTATCATAGCAACTTTGCATCCCCTCTACCGATAGTAATATCGTTAATTTTATATTTTCTTCCGCTGCGCTGGTGTAATTGTAGGGACGGACTTGGATCCGTCTCCAATTAGATAAGTCTCAACATGAAGTACAACAAATTTTATTCAAGTGTCTCTCTTTATCCCCTCATATTTTGTTTTCAGTGTTTTTACACTTTTAAACGTTCAGCCACTTTTACTGTTGAAGGCTGCTTCTGCTTCAAGCTGTTCCCACTGTTCCCAGGACTTTTATTTTTTTGCCACGTAACAATGTCACTTTTTTTATTTTCAAATATTGTTTTCCTTTCTTCAACAAGGCTAATAAGATTTTCAATTTCATCTTTGGCAGAATTCCCTTTAGTTTGCCATTTTATTTTAAAAAAATCCGAATTTGAATTTCAAGCACCGCAACCGCAGACACAAAGAAAGATTATAAAGTTGTTTTTTTCTTAGATTCCATTTGTCAAAATCTTTCGAAATGGAAAATAATAATAACAAAAACATAAATTTATAAGAAGGATGAATGTGAAACGTAAAACTCATATCTACTAAGAGGAGGATTTAACCGGCAGGTAATTTAAGTGCTGAGTAACTAATCGGAATTTTACATTTTATGTACATTATGAAACAGACGCTAAGTATCAACAAACGCGTATGAAAATTCGAAGAACATAATAAAAATAATCTACTTCAAGCTGACAATAAGTTAAAAGCATAAGCTTGTGTTGATATTTTCCAAGTGCGCAAGTAGATTTCTTAGCAAGTATAGGCATTGTCACCATATCAATGCGGCCACACATCTAAAGGTTCTGCCATCTAACGTTTTCTGTTCAACCAGTGCTTATTTCGTGAATGGTAACATTTAGCTTATGTCTAATTTGAAAAATAAATCGTTTTATTCTTCCGCTGAACGAATATGGTTGTGTATACGCTTGAACAACTCTGGGAATGCGACATTACTTTGAAAATCATGGCAATCTTGCAGAATGTGAGCGAAAATTGCGTACGGATTTTGGAAGAAGAGAAGCACTGTCAGCTCTATATGTTCACTATCTTGTGAAAAAAGTGAAAGAAACTGGCATTCTCATCGATAAACCAGCGAGAATATTGCTGCTTGGGCAGAAAGCATGCGTGAAGCGCCATCAACATTTATTCACCGTCGTTCTCAACATTTGGATATTTCGGAGACATCATTGAGACGAATTTTTCATAAGGACCTCGGTATGACGTCATACAAAGTCCAATTAGTTCAGGAGTTGGAGTCAACTGACCATCCAATGCGTTTTCGCTTCGCTAAGTGGACCTGCGAATGACTTAGAGAAGATGCCGATTTTTGCCAAGGAAATCATCTTTTCAGAGGAAGCTCTTTCGATCTTGGCGGGTATGTTAACAAGCAAAATTGTCTCATTTGGGGCACAAAATAGCCGCACGCATACATTGAAAAGCCGATACACCCAAAACGAGTCACTGTTTGATGCGGATTTTGGTCCAGCGAGGCATAATTGGGCGACTTTTCTTCGAAAATGAGCTAGGAGTGTCCGTTACAGTCAATGACGATCTTTATCGGGCCATGTTGAACGAATTTTTGTTCACATAAATTGAAGAGCAGGATATTTGGTTTCAACAGGATGGCGCTACGTGCCACACAGCCGAAGCTACCCTCGATGTTGTCCGCCCTGTTTTTTGAAGATTGCATTATCAGCCGCAGAGCTGATGTCGTTTGGCCACCTCGGAGCTGCGATTTGACACCGTTGGACTATTATTTGTGGAGTGCCGCAAAAGATAAGTGTTACGCCGACAAGCCAGAGACAATTGACGCTTTAAAGGACAATATTCGTGAAGTCATTGGTAAAATACAGCTGCACACAATCGATAATGTGCTTAAAATTTGGACCGATCGTGTAGGCTACTGCATGGCCAGCGGAGGCAGGCGACAACTCCTTTTACATCCTCTATCCTTTCTTTAACACTCGCACTGTGCACTTGACATATAAAGGGTAATGAAAAAAGAACTTGAGAGCGGGTTGATGATTAAAAAAAAGCCAATAATAAGTAATACTGAGCTCAACCAGCATGCACTAGCATTATTTACCAACAAAACAGGCCACTAAGTCACTATCATCGTTCGTACAATTAATTTCTGCAACAAATTTTTGAATGACTGCCAAAAAGACAAACTTCAAAGGCCAAGTAAATGCATCCATAAATTTAAATTTCGCAGCTGTCATTTGCATTATTATTTAACACCTAAACAAAGCCAATGACTTCTTCTGTTTTGCAATATTTCACATTCCAAATTTGAATAAAAGACAATTCGCACTTTGCCCGTGTTGCACATTAAGCCGCAAAAGTAAACAGAAATTACATCAGCCAAATGCGAGAATGAGAATGAAACGCATTGTTTTTGTTTACACTGACCAAACGCCTAAAAAACTAGATTTTGAATATTAGTTAACCATTTGACCCACATTTGATCCAAGAGTCCATACGATCTTAAGAGAACCAAAGGTGTTCCATTTCCATTGAGCAACATTTCGAATTCCGCAAATTCCTTCTTGCCAAACTTTAAAGAGAAATAAACTGATCTTGGTAACCGGAAATGGAACTCTTTTGGTCAGCTCTGTATCTGCACTCTGCGTTGTTTGTTGTACCCAAGTAGAGCGCGACTTTATTTGCTACTAGGTCGTTGGAGGAGAATGAACTTGGAAGCTTCTGGCTGTACATTGCCAAACGTACTAGTTCCCCAGTAGAAACCCATGACAACAATAAATTTAATTAATAAGTGACAATGATTAGTACGTGTGTTACAAAACCACGCGGTCTGACATTGAAAAAGCGTATTTTACTTCGTACACTGAATATTTAATTTCTCCGCACTTACAATTGCATTTGAGCAGCACGATGGATGACCTAATGGTAGGCCTTTAGCCTCCGCAAAAGTATTGGGCTGCGCCCGTTTATGGCAAAGTGTCCACTTATTCTGTCAGCCAAATCGAATGAATCGAATTTCGTGTATAAAAGCGTTGAATGCATGAGCTGGAATTATCATTCAAAGTCTAGCACTTTTTGGATTAAGCCACCTCAGCTGAGTCTTCTTTATTCCTAATCGAAATGGCATTCAAGGTATAGTCGCCAGGAGTCTCCTCAATTGTACCTAAATAATTGCGTTTATTTGTTGTCTTGCAGTTTGTTGTTGTTCTTGCTTGTTTGGCTGTTGCCAATGCCGGAGTCGCTGTCCGTCCAGCACGTCTTGCAGCTGCAAGAGTTGCTGCTGTTCCAGCAGCACGACTGGAGGCGGTCGAGCCTGTTGCGGCGGCGGTGCTTGAAACTGAAGAAGTCGATCCCAATCCCCAATACAACTATGCCTACAACGTTGAGGATACACTTTCCGGTGATTCAAAGTCCCAATCGGAGACTCGTGATGGAGATGTTGTCAAGGGAGAATACTCGTTGATCGATGCTGATGGCTTCAGGAGGACTGTCACATACACTGCTGATCCAGTCAATGGATTTAACGCTGTTGTTACCCGAGTTCCAATTGCCAATGCTGTTGTCCCTGTTGCCGAACCATTGAGAGCTGCTCCAGTTGCTGTGGCTCCAGCTCCAGTTGTGCGAACCGCAGCTCGCTTGGTGAGACCAGCAGCTATTGCGGCTCCTATTGCCAGGCCAGCTGCTGTTGTGAGGTCTGCACCATTGGCCTATGCTCCAGTACCAGCACCAGCTTTTGCCACTCGAGTTAACTATGCTTCAGCGAGATTCGCAGCTCCAGCCCCATTGATCACTTACGTTTGAGCTTGAGAACCCTACTTCGCTGACTACCTGATTTCTTTTCGCTTTTTCTTTTTTTGTTGAACATAAAAAATAAAAACAATCTTTAAAACTTTAAAGAAAAATGTTTTGATTTCTCCTAGAGACTCAAAGTAGTAGTCTTAAAAGGAAAAAAGGATAAACCAAAATTTCTATTTTTAAGAATAAAAAACGATTCTCTTAAAATAAATATTGTTTTAATTTCGTGAATTCGTCTAACAACTTCGTTTCGTTCTAAAAAAACAATTTCAATGATGGTAAGCATAAGCTGGAGCAGCATGTACGAGTGGGCTGGACTTCACCAAAGCTTGAGTGGTGTAGGCAGCTGGAGCATGTGCATGAACTTGACCATAAGAAGCTGGGGAATAAGTGTAGGACGCTGGAACATGGGAGTATGCAGCTGGAGCATGTGAGTAGGCAACTGGAGCAGCGGCATAGGTTTGGACATGAGCAGCTGGGGCAGCATAACCAACATGAGCTGATTTCAAGATAGTGGCTGGAGCAGCGGCAGCATAAGCTAATGGAGCAGACTTGATAACAGCGGGTGCAGCATAAGCGACTGGAGCAGAGTGCACAGCCTTGACAACATGTCCGAGAGGTTGGCGGTGGACAACAGCATTGAATCCATGAACATCAGCGGTGTAGTGAACAGTCCTCTTGTGGCCGTCGGCATCGATGAGAGAGTATTGTCCCTTGACAACATCTCCATCACGAGTCTCAACCTGGCTCTTATGATCACCGGTATGGGCATCGTTGACGCCGTATGAGAATTGGTATTGTGGATGATGGTCGTATGTGTCCTCGGACTTGATCAACACGGGTTGGGCAGCATGGTATCCCTGGTGGGATGGTACAAGTCCAGCGCTGACAACAGCAACGAATGCAAGAGCAATAACGATCTGAAAGAAATAAAACATTTGAAGGAATCACTCGAAGCTATTTCCTGAAAAAATTTTACTTTGAATGCCATTTTATGATTGAAGTAAGGTTGGTACTTTTCGTTGAATGAAAAAGCTGTGAATGATATCGAAATAAGAGCAAGCAAAGCTTTTATACTAATGATGTGGAAAAAATAATAAACTGGATTATTGGTACACTTGTTTGATTGCGCGTTGATTTCGATTGTACCGATAAATGACTAATCTAATTTTGAGAAGAAAGAAAATCAAACGGATTTGGTACTTGAGCTCATAGACGGACTTTGTGACCTTTGGTTGTTTTGGGTGAAAGGTTTTTATGAGCCATGGATTTGGTATTGCGGATTTTTAAGTGTTGACTGGTAGATAATAATAATTTTAATTAATTGATACTGTCGGATTGGAAATGAAGGTATGCTTGTGCATATGCTCGCAATACCAATAAATCTTTTAATTAACTGCCTACAATTCGAGATGGGATCTTAAAATGGAGAAAGGGTTCTAATACAATCTTGAAAAAAAAACCTAGGCTTCATTCGAAAGAAAAGTCTTACAGTCTTAAGAAGAACGATTCCGAAAAAAATATGAACATGATCTTTATCATATCTACCATGAAGCGGATGTGTTGACAAAAATTAAGCTTGGCTGGATAATAGCTCGTATGAGCGAGGAGGAAGCGGCCCAAAAAATCCTTTGCGGTAGAATTTTTCATCGAAGCACCCTGGCAGTACAAATATGCGCTGGAGGGATGGCGTAGATCAGGTGGCTTGAAGCCTTGGGGATACACTGAGGGAAGGCTGGGCCAGATCTGTTGACGCAAATGAGGGTAGACAATTATCGCCCAGGCCGATGATTACAATGATTCAATCTTGATAATTTCACTTAGACCGTATCTTTTGCTTCTTATTTTTCCGTTTCCTTAAAATATCATGGTACCATATATGAAAGCTCCATCTACAAAAAAGGCGATCCTATGTCATGCAAAAACTACCGTGGCATATCCTTACTTAATGTTGCTTACAAAATCCTATCCAATGTACTGTGTGGGCGTCTTAAACCGTTCTGCAACACAATAATCGGCATGTACCAGTGTGGCTTTAGTCCAGCAGAACAGCAATAGACCAAATATTCACATTAAGGCTGATCCTGGAAAAGAACAACGAATTTCAAGTTGACACCATCTTTTCATCGACTTCAAAGCTGCTTCTGATAGCATCCACCGCCAAGAGCTTATGATGGCTTTGTTTGAATTCAGAACGCCGAACAAACAGGTCCAGCTGTGCGGCATGAAGCTAAACAAAACGCAGTTCAGTGTGCAAATCGAAAACAGCTCATCCGAGTGCGCAGGGTTTAGACTAGGAGATGTGCTGTCTTATGATTTCTTCAACATTGTCCTGGAGCAGATAGAGCGCAAGGCAGGTGTGAGCATAAATCCACCCAGCTCCTAGGCTATGCGGACGACAATATTGACGATTGAAGAACAGGCGAAACTCGTTGGTCTTGAAGTAATGAGGACAAAACAAAGTACATTCTGTCAACAAATAAAGCAACATCTGTTTACCGCCTAGGACAAAACTTCGCTGTTAGTAGCAGCATTTTCGAGGTAGTTAAAGAGTTCACCTTCCTTGGAACAAACATCAATCCCACTAACGACACTTTAGTGGAGATCCGAAGAAGAATTATCCTACCGAACCGCTGCTGCTTCGATTTTGGCAAAACAACTGGGTTCAAAACTCCTCCACTCGAAAGACAAAGTGTCTGCTGTACAACTTTGATTTTAGCAGTCCTAATCCTCTATGGCGCCGAGTGTTAGACGATAAGTCAAAAAGGGGAATTCATACTAGGCACTTTCGGAAGAAAAATTCTTCGACGGATTCTCGGTCCCGTATGCGACGATGGCGAATGGAGAAGAAGGTTCAAGGTTCCACCGAGAACTGTACGAGCTGTACCAAGATGTGGATGTAGTCCAGAAAGACAAGAAAAGACAACTACATTGCATCGGCCACATAGAGCGAATGGACGGCAACGCTCCAGCTAAGAAACTCTTCTCATCGCAGCCTCCTCGTTTGAGACGACAAGGAAGGCCAAACCTACGGTACAAGGACCAAGTACTGTGGATTTCAGAGCACTTGGTTTCGGCGACTTCAGAGTGCATGCGAGGGACCGGTCCGATGGAAGGCTGCAGTATCTCAGGCTGAGATCCTTCATGGATTGTAAGCCGGAGAAGTTAAAGTATAAATGAAATTTCTCTCCTGGCAGATTAATACATACAAAAATGGAAATAAAGGAGGCTTATTGCTTTTGGTATCGGTCAGTTCCATTAAGTTATTAGACGCTTTCGCCTCAATGCGCGCCGCCGCGGTTGCAGCCATATTATCAATCTTAATTGACTCTTCTATGGAATTCAATTGGCGTACATAGAACATGATTCCTTTGCCCATAGAAACTAGAGCTCCTGAATCACACACTGAATGACATACATCTTCCTCCCCGAATATTATGATCGTGTTGATAGCATAATACATAGCATAATTAAAAATTCGTTAAACGAAAACTAGCCGATGGGAAATCGGTTTTATTTTTTCCTCTAAAAACAATCTAACCGTAAGACGAATATGGAGAGATACTCACCTTGAAGTAGCATTCCCGCCAAATCATTGTTTTAACATTGAACTTGAATCCATTATATTACATACCTGCAACTTTTTTTCTGCCAACATTATACCGTCGAGTCATAATAGCTCTCCGATTTACTCAAAGAAGGGGAAATACTCTATTTGCAATTTGGTTATGTTGGAAAGTGAATAACTGTCTGCTATAAAAAGCTTTAATTAGTCTCTTTTGATATCATTCACATCCTATCCACTCAAAGAAAAAGACCTCAATAATAACAAAATGGCATTTAAAGTAAGAAATTAAAGGCTATGCACTCCTAGAAGAAATACTTTAGTTCCTTTTTCATTTTCAGTTTATTATTGCTCTCGCATTCGTTTCTGTTGCCAGCGCAGGACTCATTCCATCCCACCAAGGATATCATGCTGCCCAACCCGTGTTGATCAAGTCCGAGGACACATACGACCATCATCCACAGTACCAATTCTCATATGGTGTCAACGATCCCCACACCGGAGATGTCAAGAGCCAGGTTGAGACTCGTGATGGAGATGTGGTCAAAGGAGAATACTCTCTCATCGATGCTGACGGCCACAAGAGGACTGTCCACTACACCGCTGATGTTCATGGATTCAATGCTGTTGTCCACCGCCAACCTCTCGGACATGTTGTCAAGGCTGTACACTCTGCTCCAGTCGCTTATGCTGCACCAGCTGTTATCAAGTCTGCTCCATTAGCTTATGCTGCCGCTGCTCCAGCCACTATCTTGAAGTCAACTCATGTTGGTTATGCTGCTCCAGCTGCTCATGTTCGGACTTATGCCGCTGCTCCAGTTGCCTACTCACATGCTCCAGCTGCATACTCTCATGTTCCAGCTTCTTACAGTCATGGCCCTGTTTCTTACGCTCAGGCCCCAGCTACCTATGCATCTCAAACTTTGATAAAGTCAAGTCCAATCGTTCATGCTGCTCCAGCTTATGCTTACCATCACTAAGTTATGTGACGGAACTTTTGTTGCGGGTTGTTTTGATTCAATTTTGTACATAAAATAAATAATATTATTTATTTAGAAAGTTTTCGCATTAAATTTTCTTGGCGGGTGCTATAACTTATTTGGTTTCAATCCAACCGATCTAAGATTCAATTAGAGAACCTTGGTGGCATTAATTCACTTCTTGTTTTAGATGGCTACGACTTTTTTTTTAATCAAAAATATTTAAGTAAAAATTTCGCATCAACACGATTTAGCATTTCTCTGTTTCGTTTCGATTAATCAAACTAACAGCCCTATTATGACTAGCAACTATCGACTTGATAGTTGATATATATCAACAAATTTAATGAATTCGTATTATGACTATCAACTGTCAACATTTTTTTATCGACTTTGAATTTTATTAGATTTTATCATTATTGTGAATGATTTTTTTCATAGACATGGTATTACGAATATCAACAAATTTGATACAAATAAATTTTTTTACTGATTGAAACGTTAAGAAACAAACAGATTCCGTATTTTTAAAGGGGAACAAGTCAAAGAGAATAAAGATTTACAGTTGCTCTCATAACTGCATTTATTGTTTTTCAAGTCTGTAGTAACATTTTTGAAATAGCTTTAATGGTTTCCGTTTAATTTAAGAAAAAAAATTGTGAATTCCAAACTGAAAAAAACTTTATTTCAAATTTCAAACGACAAACAATAAAACAAACAAACTCGTCTCTAAGGAAATTTTGATAAATATTCACAATCGGTCAAAAATATCAAGTTGAGACTCATAATACGAAACTATCAACTATTTGATAAAAGCTATCGACTATCAAATTGATACTCATAATAGGGCTGTTACAAACATTTCTTTTTTTTATTCCAAGGAAAGTTTTATTTTTTTATTTTTTATTTCTTTTGCATTCATTATTACGACTATTTGAAATTCGTCTTCGTCTGTTGCAATGGAAAATTTTCCCACACTTCAGACGTGTGTATCTGTCTTCGTGTTTAAAATCGTGTGTTGCCACCTTTATTTTCAATAGTGGCTCTTTACCTTTTCTCCATGTTAAAACACCAGACAATATCACGTTGGGGATGGTGGTGGCAACACAAGATTTTAAACACCAAGGCAAATACAAACACACACACGGCTGAAGTGTGGGAAAATTTTATTGATCGAAGAAGAGAAACGGTAAATCGCATTGATGCCAAAAATTTTGCTAAGATCAAGGAAATTTTATGAGCTTTACTAATTAAACCTCAGATTAGTTGTAACACTCATTTATTTTTTCTTACCTTTTTTAAATTAATAGAAAAGATTGGAAAAAGCAAATCTGCTATCATTTTTTGTGTGAGTCAATTTTTTAGCTGAGATATTAGGGTCTAAATTCAAAATTGTTTTTTTTTGCATTTAAACCCATTTTTGATTCGAAAAAAATCGTAGCGATCTTAAACAAAAAGTTAATTAATGCCAACAAAATTCTTAAATTGAATCTAAGATTCGTTGGATTGAAATTGAAAAATTTCCGCTCACTTTATGACAAATCAAACTTTTTTTTCCATTTTTGAAATGAGTGAACATTTTTTACGTTCAAGCGGAAAGCGGTATTTTCTTAACTCAAAATAATTTGAAAAGAAACAATTGTAACCTTTGAAAAACTTTTTCTTTCACTTCAATCCTACTTTTTTCTACTGAGATACAGCCTTATAAGAAACTACTCAATTTTTTATTTTTTTTTTAAGTGTGCCCTTAATTGTTTTGACAAGTTTAGGTGGTCTAAGGTTCAAATCCCAAAATGTGAACTTAAAAAGTTTTTCGCGTCGAGTTAAATAAGAGGCGGAAAAAACCACTATCTGTCTCGAAGATAAAACATGCTGAACATTGCATTGCGTATAAAAGGATTGCAATGGGCAAAAACCATCACTTTTAGACAAACGAAAATTTCAACAGTTTACTTTAGTCTAAAACCGCAGACTGTACATTAAACGCTGAGCCGAACAAAAGGTGTTACCAACTGTGAAGTATGCAGGCGTTTTTTCTCACAATGAAGTGGGCGATCTGACACGAGTGATCGGTAGAGTGGACAAGGAGGTCTAAAAAACAATATTAGAGGACCACGTTTTGGTATCTGGGCTCAGATTAATCGTTGAAGGCGAAACAGAGTTCTACTCCATCAATCAAATAAATCGAACAAATGATTAGTTTTAATCATGATGAAACTCTCTCAACTCATGTAAACTAACTGTTTTCTTAGCAACAACGAACTTCCAAAATGTGCAAACACTTTTATTGGATTAACTCACAGGTGCAGTAGGAAAACTGAGTGCAGTCATACTCTAAATGATTTGCATTGACAAAAAATTAACCTGTAGTTCAGTTTATGGCCTTAAACAATACAAAGGGGTCGAGATTTCAATCCAATAAAATTCATATAAATTAAAAGCAGACAAACGTTTATACAGAATTAAAAATTCTTTAAGCAAAAAACTCAATATAAATAAATCAAATATTTCACCCATACATTACTGTTTTTTTCAATAAAAAATATTCCTTCTTATCAAAATCAGTTAATAAATAAAATACCATAAATTTCAGCTATAAACACTTTTATTTCTAGACCGTTAGATAAATGACCTTGAAACTGTTGCTATTATGAAAGCCATTAAAGTCCTTCATTCACAGTAGTACTTAATAAATTCTGACTTATTCATATACACTTCAAGTCATACATTCATTTGTGTATTTTCTGATAATGCTTCCTATAAAAGCTTTGGTTTGATCTCATTAAAGTATCATTCCAGTTAATTCACTCAACGTGGTACATACATAATCCCACAGCTTACAAAAAATTAATATGGCTTTCAAAGTAATAATACAAGAAATTAAACTCATATTTGCAGCTTTAAGTCTCATTTTAATTTCTTGTACATTTTTAGTTTATTGTTGCTTTTGCACTCTTTGCTGTTGCCAGCGCTGGCCTCATTCCATCACACCAGGGATACCATGCTGCTCAACCCGTGTTGATCAAGTCCGAGGATACATACGACCATCATCCACAATACCAATTCTCATATGGTGTCAACGATCCTCACACCGGAGATGTCAAGAGCCAGGTTGAGACCCGTGAGGGAGATGTTGTCAAGGGAGAATACTCCCTCGTTGATGCCGATGGACACAAGAGGACTGTTCACTACACCGCTGATGTTCATGGATTCAATGCTGTTGTCCATCGCCAACCTCTCGGAAATGTTGTCAAGGCTGTGCACTCTGCTCCAATCGCTTATGCTGCACCATCTGTTATCAAGTCAGCTCATATTGGCTATGCTGCCCCAGCTGCTCATATTCAGACCTATGCCGCTGCTCCAGTTGCCTACTCACATGCCCCAGTTGCTTATGCTCATGGACCAGCTTCTTACGCACATGGACCCGCTGCCTATGCCACCCAGACTTTGGTCAAGTCAGGTCCAATTGTCCATGCTGCTCCAAGTTATGCTTACCATCATTGAAAAGTGTCTTGATTTGAATTTTGTTTGTAAATAAAAGTGAAAAAATTATATTTATTGAAAAAAAAAACTCTTTTATTTCAAAGAAAATGACATTGAGTACCTGTTTTAGTTTTAAAGATAGAGAAGAGTTTTCTGATGGACTTGGTTAAAAGAAGCAGTTGTCTTCACGAAATTGTCATTTTAAAAGTGTACGGGGTACGAAACCTTAATATTTCTAGCTGACATGGATCTTGTCTGCGCTTTGTCATTTTTCAAGTTTGAATATCAGCTCTTTTGTTTCGTACTTAACATTGCTAATTTTTTGTTTGACGTTAACTGTAACAAAACTGTAAATAATTGGCGACTGAAAAAATGTGAACTCTTTCTAGGCTTGTATCTTGAAAAAGCGTCAAGCACTGTGCTTATTGTACCATGTATTTTGAGTTGGGTCCATGCTATAAATTTTCTCTCTTTTACAGTGGATCACATCATCGGTTATCGGTCACATCATTTAGATTATTTCTTTTCCAATGGCTTATCCAGACGCCTGTATTTTTTTATTCTTTTTTCATTTGGTGATGGAAATGGGATCTAGGACTGTTGCTCAAATTATATCAAAACGTCAAGCATGCGACGCTCTAAGGTTGCAATCAGTCTCAAATGTTCCTATTGTGGACTGATATGCAGCAGAAAATGATAATTCCATTCAGCATACTTTTGAAAGTGCAATCTCAACGGAAATTAACTCAATCAAAGTGCGTGCATCGGTTTCCAAAGAGATCTCAACTCAATAAGCCCCGTGAAGAAAATGAGAAGATCGACTTAAATTGAATTGTCCAGAGATCATGAGACTTCAAGTTGGGTTTGCCATTTCATAGAACTAGAACATCATGTTGCTTTCCCTGTCAACAGCTCAACATGTCATGAAGTTTACACATTTCTCGGTTTATTCACTAACAACTTCGATATCACTTGACAGTTAGGGACTTTAAGTGGTGTGATTTGAATAAAAGTGAAGATTAAAATGTGTTAAATTCAACTTTGTTCGTTAACAAAGAAATATTATTTTGCCCACCCTCTATTTTCTATCGGTGCAGGGAACTAACTTCACTGGGAACTAACTTCACATGGGAATTAACTTCACCTCAAGTGGGAAATATCTTCACTTTTTTCTGGTGAAGTTATATCCCAACTATGGTGGGAAATAACTTCACTTTTCTGTGGGTAATAACTTCACTTTTGATGTGAAGCTATTTCCCACAGAAGGTGGGAATTAATTTCACTCCTAAAATAGTAACACATAATATTCATGTTTTGTAATTTGTTTTCGCATCAAAATCAATAACAAATTTGTTTCCAGTGGCGGGGTAAAAAAAAGTTTCGTGAGACCCCTGGTGCTCTTCTGGTTTAATGTTTACATTGAGAAGTCAGCTTAGCATTTAAAGGTCGTCATGGGTTTTAAAGAGTACCTTATTTTCGGAATCACATATAAAATACCTGATATATTTATTTCTTGAACGCATAGACAAAATTAAAATAAAACAAATGTTTAATAACTCAAGAAGTATAATACACCCGCCCATGGTTAAAGTCAAGGTCCACTAACACTGTTTTTTATGATTTTTGCTTTTTAACAAAAAATCCGTTAAAGCGTTTCATCTTCGATTTGGCATTGAAATTTAGTCATTCAAAGGTTTATTTTTTGAAGAAAAGGTGCGTTCTTGTGAGAGTAAAAAAGTTGAAATGGAAGTGTCTTATGAATTTATTCCCGGTTTACGAAAAACTAGTAAATTATTGTATATTCACAATGAAAAACAAATTTATTTTAAAAAATATACAAGGAATAATTTGTCGCGGTATTCCTGCTACGTAAGTTCATGCAAGGCAAGTGTTTCTTTCGATGAAAACACAAAAAAAGTAGTTGGTGGCAACGAGGCTCTTCATCCTCACGAGGATCAAGAGACTTCAATGAAAAAAATGAAATTTTTGAAGGACGTAAAAGAGGATTGCGTTACTAACCCACTTAAACGGAGGTTTACGGCGAAGCAAATTTTCGACAACCATCGAATGGAAGTCAACGATGAGACTGCAGATGTTCCTTTTAAGCAAATTAAAAGAAATTTGAATAAAATACGGACACAAAGCCTTCCGAAGTGCCCAAAAACACCATTAGAAGTGCACGAGTGTTTTAAAAATAAAGTGTTTCTTGAAAACTTTGGAACGTCGAGGTACGACAAAGAGACTTTCTACAAATACACAATCCTGGAGAAAAACTTCAGCTATGCAATTTTTATGTCCTCAAAAATCGTGAACCTTATCAACTTAAATTTCATCAATGGTGAGCAGAGGCGATATTTAATTGATGGAACTTTCAACATCGTCCCAACGTCCACTGGCTTCAAGCAGTTGATAATTGTTCATTTTGCTTATGCTGAACATGTAAGTAGCCAAACCTTAATATTTTTCAATAAGAAACTGATTTTAATTTCTTTAGTTTAAGTGCATTGTAATGTAATAAAGTAGTGAACATTTTGCAAGAGAAATTATATTATTCTGCAGCACTGCAAAGCGAGCGAAGCGAGCCAAAATTTTTTTGCCAAACAGAGAATTAATTTGGGATGTGAAATTAAAAAAATTCGCGCGAATTTTTTTAATTTCACATCCCAAATTAATTCTCTGTTTGGCAAAAAAATTTTGGCTCGCTTCGCTCGCTTTGCAGTGCTGCAGAATAATATAATTTCTCTTGCAAAATGTTCACTACTTTATTACAATGCACTTAAACTAAAGATATTATCTTGTAAATGTTTTGTACACGCTACACACAAATGAAGCAATTTTGTCATATAGATGTGTGTATCTTTTTTGACAACAAACATCCGGTGCCTATAGTGATGTATATTTTCCCTAGGTTTATCCATTTTTATATGTATTGGCTACACATAAAACCGAAGAACTATACGTACATTTATTCCAATTTGTAAACAAAAACTTGTTTGAGTTTTGTCCATTTTCCTTCATGACTGACTTTGAAGCTGCATTGCGGAATGGACTTCGTATTGTTTTTCCCGAAGTAGAGCTTAAAGGATGTTGGTTCCATTATACGCGCGCAATCCGCAGAAGGGCGTGCAAAATCCCCGATTTCATACCAAAATTGAATTCTTATCCTAATCTATCGAAATGGTACAAAAAGCTCCTCGTTTTACCATTATTAAGTCCAGATAACATCAAAATAGCGTTCGATTTATTAAAAGCTGAAGCTCAGACTATGAACCTAAGCCCTTTGAATACTCTGGTTGCTTATTATCAAAAACAATGGATTATTCGGGTGAATAAAATTGAACTCTAACTTTAACTGCAAATTTTTTAATGTGTTTTTTTTTTTTTTTTTTTCTTTCAGGAAACTCCAAAAAATTTTTCGGTTTTTGATGAAAACATGCGAACTACCAGCGCTTTGGAGGGTTATAATAGCCGGTTAGGGAAAAAAATCTTTAAACATGGGAATTTTCTGAAATTTTTGGATTGTCTGGTTGACGAAGAGTTCAGCACGACAAGAGATTTTATTGCAGCTCTAGATGGAAAAACTTGTATGTTATTTGAGAGTCCAAAGAGAATATTTAAAAATCGGGATGATTTAATTATAAAATTGAATTCAAAACTAAAAAGAAAAAAAATTACTTTGTCCGAATTTTTACCTCAAATCATACAAATTTTTTCAAGCAAAAAAGATTCACTGCCAAATTTGGAAGATATTTCATCTGATGACGACGACGACGATTCTATCAACTCTAATTTGCCTGAGGACAGTAGCTTATGCATTATTTGTTTCGACAAAAAAAGAGACATTTTGCTACAGCCATGCAATCACCTCAAAGTATGCAGGGATTGTTATGGCAACTTGGTTAAAAATTGTCAGTCTTCAATATTATGCCCTTATTGCAGGACTATTGTTCAAAACTCTGTTCATGTTTTTCTTTGAACAAATTTCAATATGTATCTTTGTTTCAAAGCACTGTTGTTTTGAAAATTTAATTTGATATAAGAAGGCAGTTTTGAATTCATATAATTTTTGTTTAAATATACACGAATTATTATAAATAATATGATTATCTTTGTTTCTCTTTTTTTTTTTTCAATAAATTGATAAAAACTCATAAATTTTGTTTTCATTCGCTTAAAATCTTTGAATAATGAGTGGGAATTAACTTCACACAAATTTCTGATGAAGTTATGACCCACCATAGTTGGGATATAACTTCACCAGAAAAAAGTGAAGATAGTTCCCACTTGAGGTGAAGTTAATTCCCATGTGAAGTTAGTTCCCAGTGAAGTTAGTTCCCTGCACCTGTGCGTAGGTTCATACGTGCGTATTGGCGTTCTTGATATTGACATGAAATTTGTCTCATTTGACGCACAATAACTTTCTTAAGAACTGATTAAGACCTAAGCGAAATTGGTTTACTAACTTTTAAGAGGAAGGAACGAAAAAATTTACAGTTCTTCGCAAGAGCCAGTGCCCGTGAAAGATGAAATAAAAGCATGGACTCGAACCAACGACATTCTTCAGCCAACGCACTTAACCACTAAGCCACGGACACTACGGTGTGTTTGGACTATTTCACAAAAATTAGAATTCCATACAGCTTACGGTTGTCTCTTTATTTGCTGAATTTTCCGTTAGACTGTCCCAAAAATTAGTTTTAACTCAGGCTATATCTAGAGTGAAGATATTATAAGAATACATTGAGGATTGAGCGGATAAAGAGACTCTACCGGACGTAATTTAAAATTTAAAAAATTTCCATTTTTCCATTTGAAAAACAATGCACCTGCAATAATAAGAACATTCTATTTTCCATTCGAATTTTATTCCCGACCTTTGTTTGATTTTCCTAGTTTTCCAACTCTTCCATGAGATTTTTCCAATTTTTGTTTTCACAAAAATTGTCACTGAATACAACAGTATTAAACATGAACATTTCAGAAATAATCTGTTATCCTATCCCCAACATGAGGTGACGTAATAACGCCCAACGAATTAAGGCCAAAATTCGAAAATTTGGTCTTATTTCGTTTTCGAAAACGAAATAGAAGCTAATTTGAAATTTGTTGATATTTCATTTGCTAAAACGAAACAAGGCCGTCTTGGTCTTATCTCGTTTTTAAATTCATATAAACTTTGTTCACATATTTGTCAACACTTAAATTTTCTTGGCGTATAGAAGAATTCTGATTTCTGATATACCAAATTGGCCCCCAATGGCTTGATGGTTTTTTTGTTCATCGATATTAAACATTGTTAAACTCATGAGGCCATATTTACTTGCGACGTTTTGGAATAAATGGTCACTATAGAAAACATTTTGAACTCACAAGAATAGACTTTAATTTATTTAGGTTAAATGATACAAA
>CAKKXW010000003.1:15548616-15559570 GCA_920937365.1 Sphaerophoria rueppellii | reverse complement strand
GGAGGATTCGCCTTTTTTGGGTATAGGCTGGACAAATGCTGTTTTCCAACTGCTCGGAACGAGCCCAGAAGAATAGGATAGATGGAAAAGCTTACGCAAGGGTTTTGCCAGCGTGGAAGAATACCTCTTCAGAACAATAGCGGGGATACCATCCGGACCAGCGGATTTGTGTATGTTGAGATCTTTTAGGACCCTCGCTACAGCACGAGTGCGAAAGAAGATTTGTCCCATGGAATCATTGACGCGCTCAAGAATTGGGGGAGTCATGACACTTTGTGGCAGCGAAGAGTTGGAGGCGAACTGCCTAGCAAAAAGGTTAGCTTTCGCGAGAGAGCTAACAACTGGAGTGTCATCATCAACGAGCGTTGGGACCGAGGAAGAAGACGAATTCTTCATATTTCTTACAAAAGACCAAAAATTCTTACTGCCTTTGGGACATTGCAGAATTTTTTTCCTTAATTTTTGGTCATGTAAAAATTTGGTCCGACGTATATGGACATTGCAGGCCTTCCTGGCTTGCTTAAACTTTTTCCGGATTTCCTCAGTGGGGTTGGCTTTGTAACAACGGAAACTTACCTCTTTAACCCTGATAACCTCTTTACAGCTCATGTCAAACCATGCGTTCTCTTTAGGTCTGATGCTTTTAACCCTATTCGGGATAAAAGTTCTCATTCCCAGAAGAATGTTTGTCTGACCGTTTGTATTCGACATAGACCATTAACGATTAACTTCAAATTGGGATTTTTTTACACACTATCAGAATTATTCATATTGGCTTATATCAAGCACAATAACGACCACTGGTTTGCCAACACAGGAATTGTGTTATACCTCATCACTTAATGTGGTGTTAGTTGTTAGTAGGCACATAACGAAACTATAACAAATAACAGCACTCATAAATATACAAAAACCATGACAAAACCAACATAAAACATTTAAGGAAGTGGAACACTGGTTTTTAAAATTAGTTTGAGTTGAACTTTACTTAAATTATAATCAAAAAGATATGAGTTCCAGTTTACAAGTTTACCCACACGTGTCAAAGGGAAATGACACAGTTGTCTGTCTGTTGGTCGGTTCACAAAAGTTCACAAAATGTTAATTTTGTCAATAACAGTCCGATCAACACATTTTTTTTCCTGAAGTTACGTATACATTGGCAAAATAATATTTTGCTTTCAAAAAATGTCAAAAATTGTGTTGAGTAAAAAAATGAAACGTTTTTTTTTTTCAAGACTCTATGTCTCAAAAACGGATTGGATTAAAAATGCAAATGCAAAAAAAATTACATGTTTTGCATACATAGATTAATTTTATTACATTTTTGAAAAAATTTAAACATAAAACTAATTTGAACAAAAGCTCGAAGGATTTTTTTTAATTCAAGAATTTTCTAAGAAATTTTATGCCATACACTTATTTTTAAGATAAAATTGCATGAATTTCAATCACGTGTTTTTATTTATAAACGTTCTTCGTGAGTTTATAGTTTTGGAATATATAGGAACAAGTTCGTGCGACGAGATCGTGTACATTGTTACTCGTAAAAATGTTTTGATTTGAGATTATTCAACAAATATACCAACACTTTAATTTAGTGAATCATGATTAAACTACAAAAACCATATAAATATCTAGAAATATGTAGATGATAGACGTTGATTTTACTTTGATTGGTTGAGGGAAAGCTGTTAGTATAAGCATCATCTTCCTCGTCACAAAAAAAAAAAAAAACAAGAACACAACGCAATTTACATTCCTTTTCTTCAATATTGATTTAAAGTTCAAGTTTTGACACAAAACATATTCTTAAGAGTGAGAGCCCAACTGAATAACAAACAAAAATGAGTAACTTTGCTTTTGCTTGCATTGAAGAGTAATAGCTATTTATTATTTCTTTTTTGTTAAAATTAACATCTCACTAAAAGACTCATGAGCACTTATAAATATCTGGTAAGAAAATTGTATTATATTAATTACAGTCAATTAATTGGTCAATAATAAGGCAGTGACGAGCTTTTGACATTTGAAACCAGTCCCAGTGATGGTGGAGACCTGACAATACTGCTGCTCGAAACAGCTCCCGAATATGGTGAACCATAAGAAAGCTGAGGAGATTGCAACAGAGAAGGATATCCATCAAGAAGAGGCAGACCTTGTGACTTGATGATCGATGGTCCTTGTATGATGCTTGGAATCGATTTGATCAGTTGTGGTTGCTGAAGAATAGGGATGCTCTTGATCAGAGTTGGAGCTGGGGCGGCCAGAATCTGTTTGGTTCCAGTTCGAGTGACAACTGCGTTGAATCCATTCACACCGTCGGACGAGTATTGAACGAGTCTTGTCAAGCCATCGGCATCAAGCAAAGAGTAGGAGCCCTTGACGATATCTCCATCTCGTGATTCTATTTGATTCTTGATGTCACCAGTTGAGGGATCCTTGACGTCATAGCTGAAAGTGTATTGTGGCCTGAGATCGACGGTTTCAACTTGTTTGGTGAGAAGTTGGGGTTGTTGCAGATAGATGGCATGGGCAGCGGCAATGAAACCGAATACAAGAGCGATCTGAAAGAAGGGTGAATTCTTACTATACTGTTTGAATGGCTTGTCACTAAGAACTTACTTGGTGAATGTGAGCCATGTTAACTGTTTTGGTACACAAAATTGTTTGATGTCAAAAGGATATCTGAGTTGCTTTTTATACAAATTTTGACTGCATTCCGTCTTTTCAACGCCGCACCGGTTTCAAGCTGCATTAGAGGTAGACACTTGAGAGAGCAATTTAATAGATCGTTTTTGTTGTGGTAGATCGTAGAGCGTGTCTATTGGACTTGTCGGAATTGGTCCAGTTTCAATTTAGTTGCATTTCCATGTGATACCCCTCATATTTGTAAGAGTATCAAATTGGCTGATGCAATTTGAATCTATTTTGCTATGACCAAATTAGCCTACGGTTTTTGTTTATTTAAGAGAGAGGCTTGGATTTCAACTGAGAAGGAAGATAAGTGCGAGTATTTAAGGTTTATTTGAAGTAGAGTTTAGAATGTAAATAGTCTTGGGTTGGTTAGGTTTTGGTGTTTTTTGCTATTCCGTTTATCTGGAGTATCCAAGGGATTGGTCGTGTTAACCCAAGACATTTATCGAAACAACGCAAGGTCTTCATGCTAAGCATTCAACTCTCTTGTTGATGAGAAGCAGTTGAGGTAATGAAAAACCTATTAATAAAGACAATTTCTGTATAGATTCTATAGACGTTCAATTATACAAGTGCGGCTGCAATCATATTTGCCATGTCAGTCAAGTCATACGGCACGTGCTGTGGTCCATGACACAACCAAAATACCTTCATTGAATTTCATTTACAGAGGAATTCAACGCCATTTGATGTGTGGGAGATAACAATGGCTCAAAATGATACTGAGACTGAGTTACGCAAGACACACCAAGTACCATGCATACGAAAACCTACAAAGCCAACAGGCTTTTAGGTACATATAAAAGCAAAATCCATAGCAACAAGCAAAAGCACTCGATCTAAGACCCTGAAAGAAAGCATAACAGAGTAGAATTGGCTACGCAGCTTTGTCTCAATGGCATTCGAAGTAAGTTCAATTGGCTTTCAGTTGACCTAGTTTCTCGGAGGTGTTGATGTTGTTGTTATTTTTTTTTTTCATCTCAGTTTTTATTGATTGTTACGTGCGTTGCCGGTGTCAGTGCTGGAACTGGATTTCTTGTGCCAGTTCAGCTTGTTACCCGTGTGAGTCAGCCTTCAAGGAGTCAACATCACCTAGCTTCCGCTGGCTCATCAAGTATTGATTACAATGCACTTCCTCAGTACAAATACAGCTATGACGTTCAAGATACATCTTCTGGGGATTCGAAAAGTCAGACAGAGACACGCGACGGCGATAAAGTTAATGGCCAATATTCGTTGGTCGATGCTGATGGCTTCAAGAGAATTGTTCGATATACGTCTGATTCGTTGAATGGATTTAATGCTGTTGTCACTCGGTTACCGATTCATGGAGGAAGTGTTGTCCCTCTATCTCACAGAGTTCACACAACAAGTTCAAAAGGGTTGCCATATGTAAGTGCTTCAGCGCAGGAAATTGATTATGAACCTGTTGTAAAAGGGGCTTATGCGGTGAAGCCAATAGTACGAGCAGTTCCAGTTGCCTATTTGATGTCAAAGAGTCATTAAGTTAGAGTGACTTATTTATTGAGTGAAATAATTTTAGTACAAAAAAATTTATAAAATTAACTGACTACAAAGCTATACACAAATAAATATATGTATAACTAGCATGATTCGTGTTTATCTTGAAAAGTGCTTTCGGATGGTTAGGAGTATGGGATCTCAATGTGCGAGTTGATCATTTTTTCAACCTTATCTTCAGAGAGTAGTGTCTTAGTGGTTTGGTTAGGTGCGTTGGCTGCTAAGCAGAACGTCGTGGGTTCGAGTCCTACTCGTGCCCGTAGTTTTTATTTCATCTTTCACGGGCACTGCCCCTTGCGAAGAACTGCCAAAACTTCCGAGAGTATCAATATGTCATGAAAAAGTGCTTCTCAAATTTGCCGTTCGGAATCGGCGTTAAATTATAGGTCCCCTCAATTCTTCACACGCACTCAGAGAATTGTTGAAGAGAGTAAGCCACTTAGGCCTTGGCTCTTCAAGAGCTGTCGCGCCACTCTACTATAGGTAAGTGCAAATAAAAGAAAGGATTGCGAGAAATGTAGCAACGAAGACGAAGAGTCTTACAACCTCCTGGATCGAGCTTGCGGAGCCTTTACGTTCGAAAAAATAAAATCAAGAGCAGTCGGACTGACAATCGAGAAACCCATTGGTCGTCTAAACGAGAAACTATGTCATACACATATATAAGCACACCGGAAGCTTATCAAAACTTTGCGTAGAAAAGAAGAATGTAGCAATCTTAGCAGATGAAAAATATCAAGTCCGTCGGCTCGAATAGCATGTCGTAGATTTCCGTGACATATTGTATAATTTTTTGTAGCAAGCGTATGCTTTTTAAGGCCATTCAGATTAATGATAAGCGAAGTATTCAAATTAAGAAAAATCCTGGAAAAGAGCACATATGTTGACCTAAAAACCTCTTACTTTGTGATTGGTTTCATCAAGTTTTTTGCGTCGAAAATTTTTCACTTCGAGTTTTCTCAAGTAGGTACTCTTTCAGCTCCAGTAGGAGATATTCTGTAGGTACTCTTGATTTCTAGTCGATGTTTTTTTTCGACCCGGATGATATAACCACTATTATTCTTGAGAGTTGTAATCCCGCTTACAAAATCCTTGTGTAAGGGCCATTTCCAAAGAAAGGCGAATCTTCCTCTCGCTGGTAATTAATCAGCTTAAGTAATATCTTAAGGAGTCCGTTCTGGACTTGGGCCTCAATCTCCGCCAGCCAGCTCGGTCCCTAAGCTAGCTGTCTCCAGTTTTGCACTCCAAGTTGATTGAGGTCCTTTTCCACTTGTGTTTGCCACCTGAGTCGCCGTCTCCCTCTCCTTCTACGTCTTTCGGTTATAGTATCGAAATCTTTCCGGTCCGGAGCATTGTTGTCCATCTGCTCTAAATGACCGAGGCATCTGAGTCTTTGGACCTTAACCCTTTTGGCTAGGTCCATGTTGTTTTACAACCTGTAAAGTTCGCTGCTGTATCCGCCATTCCCCATCAATGCACATGGAGCCAAGGATGACCCAAAGAACTTTCCTCTCAAAACAGCCTTAGGCATATTCACCCAATTTTGTCAAGGTCCATGCTTCTACGCCATACAGCAGGACTGGCATGATTACAGTGTTATACAATTTTAACTTAGTTGCTCGAGAGAGGGCTGTTAAACTCAAATGCATGGCCCAAAGAAACAGCGATTAGCAAGATTTTTTCTTCGTCTGATCTCGGCGCTGGTGTTATTGCCCGTGTTTATAGCGGAGCCAAGGTAGATAAATTTTCTGTCCGAGCCATTGCGTCGGTGTTGGGTGTCCTTCCTTGAAGTAAGCATATACTTTGTTTTTCCTTCATTCACCGGAATCATGTTAAGGAAATGGCATGACAGTGCATCACCTTGTCTCAATCCTTTTTTGACATCAAAAGATTCCGTAAGCTCGTTGCCAAGCCTAATAGAACAGCGTGAGTTCTCCATCGTCATTTTGCACAAGCGAACGAGCTTGGCAGGGATATCAAAACTAGACATAACTTTATATACTTCGTCTCTGTAGATGCTGTCATACTCGGCCTTGAAATGGATGAAAAGATATCGATTTGGAGTTGAAAGGTTTTTTCAGGATCTGCCGCAACGTGAAAATTTGGTCGATGTTTGATTTTCCTGACCAGAAGCCATATTGATAAGGACCAATCAGATTGTTGACGGAAGGCTTCAGACATTCACATATTAGAGCAGAAAGGATCCTATAGGCGATGTTAAGTAGAGTGATTCCTCTGTAGACTGTTGTTGACGCAGTTTAAAGTATCTCCCTTCTTTAGGATCGGGCAAACTATGCTGAGGTTCTATTCATCGGGCATGAATTCCTCTGCCCTAACTACTGGCTACTATATCTATAAAACGTATATCCGTCCAAAGCTTGAGTACAACTCCCGGCTTTGGGCTGGTGCTTCAACTACATTCCTTAGGAACTTGGATTGTATACAAAAAAGAGCTCTTAGAATGATTGGTGAAAGAGACATCTTTAACTTATTCACTTTATTGGAATAGCATCGTTACCGTTCGCGTTCATGTCTTTCACTGTTTATCGTTAATTCTACGGTAAGTGCTTAGGTGGAGAAGCAAGTTCAATCCTCCACTTTAACAATTCAATCGAAATGTTCGCGCTTCCAGGAATACTCATCGGACCTTTTCTCAAGTAAAGAGGATCTTTCTTTAGCTGCACTTCTCGAATTTAGAACTCTCTCCCACACTCTGTCTTTCTCTGTAATTACAATGTTCAGCTCTTTTCCAGCTCCTCCTTTCATTCGTAATGTGCTCTGGCTCGCTGTGTATTTGGGTACAAAAAACCCTTTAACGTGTGCAAATTATAAAGAAAAAAGTAAATATAGCACGTTGTTGACCATTTGCTTAACGTAACCCAACAATCTCAGTCGATAGACTCTATAACTTAGGAATCAGGTTCATGTCAGTGAACTTCTCGAAACGGTTTCTTTCGAAGCGAATCAAAGCATATTTATTTAGTATTGGTTCTCCTTTTAGGATGACAGCGTATATATTGAACATAAAATCCATCACCACTGTGGTGATATCTGATATCTCTTAAATCAAGTTGCTTTTTTCTCGGGGTTCTTTCGCCTCTTTAATGGAAGCAGAGGGGTTCAAGGTGATTGCCTATGCAGATGACGTTGCAATATCTGTATCTGGAAACACCTTCAGGTTCTATCGGAACTTCTACAAAATGCCTTAAATAGGCTAGGTTAGGATAGGTTAAGGGTCTGACAGTTGATGACGTTTACGCCAAGCTTAGATCAATACAGATCAAGCTTAAGAAAAACCCATGTGTTCAGTTAATCAAGCCATTTAGAGGGTTTGACGAAGTTCAGAATGTTAGTACCTGGTGTACAAGAGAGTTCTTCTAAATCCCCGAAGAAATAGTTGCCGAGCAATTTCTTCCTTTGGTGGGAGAGTGCGGAATAGTGACACAGAAAATGCGAAGTGTCTTCATGCACCTCCTCGTCACCGCATCCTCTGCATAGATCATCTGAACTGATTCTCAACTTTTTCATATAACCTAACAGATTATGTCTGGTTATTATGCTTACAAGAGATCGAAGTGATCCCTTGTGTAGCTGCATAATTCTTTCCGATCTTTGTTTGTTAAAACAGGGCCAGATCTTTCTTGTAATGCCGTAAGTGTCAAGAAGGTTCCACTTTTCATCGGCCTTGATAGTTTCTCATTTTTAAATTTCTTGTTTTAAGTAACTGGTGAGGGTGCTAATTAGCTGAGCTTAGCTTGGCTTGCGTCAAGCGTTGACCCTAATCTTGCTTATTCATTGGCTTTGTCGTTGCCTGGTATTTCGCTGTGGCCTGGGACCCAGCAGAGTCTAATGTTGTGCTGTGCGCCAAGAACTTTAAGCTCGTCGCGGCAGCATGAAACAAGCTTTGATTTTACCTCAGTTGCATTAATCGATTTTATTGCCGATGTAATAGGTGATATCAGCTCGTGGTATCGCTATCATTGATACCATTTTAGCAGCTGTTGTCACTGCCAGGAACTCCGCTTGGAAGACACTACTGTAGTCTGGAAGTCTAAGCGAGGCGTCTAGTGAGATCTGATCAAGAAATTGAGATACAGGTATACACGGAGCTGTATCCTGATACAATTTCTAATCAATTTTCCATGAAAACGGGATGTTAATCGATGGGCCTGAGCCTATGCCTCACGGATATACATAGATCAATCAGGTGGTTCAACCAAGTGGTTGAGGCGTAAGTAATAGGCATTAGTTATTTTCAATGAATTCGTACTGTTTGTTTTAAGCTTAAGGGCAACAAGTGTTGCTTGTTGTGAACTCATAAACAGCCACATAAGCAGATATAATAAATGTTCAATCAACGTACGAATCAAACGGTAATAGTTACCATTGCCATCTTACTTTCATTCACCTTTTTTTCCTTCTTAAAATATTATTTTATTATTTATGATAATTATTATTGCTTTATAACGCAGCTTCGTCGGGTTCATAATTTGTTCACTATTTTAATGTTTTCTTCTCTCACATCTTGATCGAACAACAACAAAAACACAACAAATCTCTTTCCTATAACAAAAGAAAACAAATCATTTCGCAAGTCTTGGCGCTGAGCAAGCACTCACATTCGCGCCAAACATTTCAAACCCGCACGCGGTATAAAGTATAATCAAAAAAAGATTCAGACACATTTCAAACCCGACTCTACGTAGGGAACCATCCATCCACTGCCACTGTCCATCATTCGAAGAAACGAAACGAAACACACACCAAAACGGGAAATCAAAAATGAATCTCAGGGTAAATTGAAAATATTCCATTAAAATTTTCTCACTGTATCTCCAATTTTTTCTTCACAGTTTTTATCGGCTTTGCTTTTGCTTGCGATCTCGGAAGCTGGATTCGTTCAAGACCACCAAAATATCTTCTACAGCCATTCGGATCCAGTTTCGTACCAGTTGTTTGTCAGCGGTTATGATAAATTCCCAGCTTCCGATCATAACTCAGTCGACGTTCATCAATCAATAAGCACTCGAACAAAGCCCGACCAACTGTTCAATCCAGCCGATTATGCTGATCAAGTTGCCTACCAAGAAGAAGTCGAACTCGCCCATCGGTTCGCCTTGACCAATCGACACAATAGCTCCGACGCGGCTTATATCGAGGCATACAATGATGCTTTAAAGTCTCAAAGAAGAGGGGAATCGGTTGGGTACATTTCAGATTTGTTGCGGTACAAATTCGCCCAAAATTCGGATCACTCGAACCCTAAGGGCAAAGATAGCGATACGAATCAAGTAAACAGCTACTTGGCTGGAAATCATGGGTTTGGAAAGAGTGTTGATTATTTTGGTGCTCCAGATTACAAATTCAATGTCATTGGCGGCGTCTCACATCGGCAATCATCAAATGTCGTAAGGTTCGACTCATCGTCAACTGTACCTTTTGTGTAGTTCCGCTTTGGTGAACTTAGCTTAAGATCTTCAAAGGTTAACACAATAAAATAATTTATTCAGCTCTTGTCAGACTTTGTTAATATACTGTCACTATTCTGTTTACAAAATTAAGTGTTTTCTTTTGCTCCGTTAAGTCTGGAGATTTGAGAAAGTTCTATCGACTCGTGTGTTTGCTTCTATGTTTTCGACTCTTTGTACATTTCTCTAAATCTAATTAAAACCAAAGATTTTACTTGCATTAAATATTAGTAATTGTTTATTATTTCCATATTCTTAAATTTAACATTTTGAATAAAGGCTCATGATTCTGATAAATAACTAATGTTGTATGAAACTAATTACTTTCCAATTCGCTAATAGAGAAGTGATGAGCTTTTGACATTCGAAACTAATCCCAGTGATGGTGGAGACCTGACAATACTGCTGCTCGAAATAGCTCCCGAATATGGTGAACCATAAGAAAGCTGAGGAGATTGCAACAGAGAAGGATATCCACCAAGAAGAGGCAGACCTTGTGACTTGATGATCGATGGTCCTTGGATGATGCTAGGAATCGATTTGATCAGTTGTGGTTGCTGAAGAATAGGGATGCTCTTGATCAGAGTTGGAGCTGGGTCGGCCAGAATCTGTTTAGTTCCAGTTCGAGTCACAACTGCGTTGAATCCATTCACACCATCAGACGAGTACTGAACGAGCCTTGTCAAGCCATCGGCATCAAGCAGGGAATAGGAGCCCTTGACGACATCTCCATCTCGTGATTCTATTTGGTTTTTGATGTCACCAGTTGAGGGATCCTTGACGTCATAGCTGAAAGTGTATTGTGGCCTGAGATCGACGGTTTCAACTTTTTTGGGGAGCAGTTGGGGTTGCAGATAGACAGCATGGGCAGCGGCAATGAAACCGAATACAATAGCGATCTGAAAGAAGGGCGAATTCTTATACTAGACTGTTTAAATGGCTTGTCACTGAGTAAGAACTTACTTGGTGAATGTGAGCCATGTTAACTGTTTTGGTACACAAAATTGTTTGATGTCAAAAGGACGTCCGAGTTGCTTTTTATACAAATTTTGGCTGCATTCCGTTTTATCAATCTTAAGCGGGAAGAAAGTCTAGCGATAACATAAGCCAAAGTAACGGCGACGGGTACGACAGATAGACGTTGGGGTTGACGAGGGGTTTTTTCAACTTTGGCAGCTAGAGTCCGGTGTTATGTGAAAGTCGATACTGCAGTTCCTAGGGAGTTGACCACTGTAGTTTTTGGTTTATCTTAGTGCTCTACCTCTACA
>CAKKXW010000003.1:15481307-15498900 GCA_920937365.1 Sphaerophoria rueppellii | reverse complement strand
TTTGTGGCCTGGATGTGGTGTGGATGATGCGGTGGATGTGATTGTGGATGTTGTTGTTCATAGTAGCCGGGGAAATTGTAGTTGTCGCAATGTTCGACCATATTTGTAGCTTGCGGAGCTCCGTGCATGTAGTTTGTGGCTTCGGAGTTGCCATGGTATTCGGGATGTTGTGGCTGATGGTGTGGATGGTGGTGGAAGGCATTCTCGTAGTATCCGGTTGCTTGTGTCTTCGGATCATGGTAGTAGTTACTAGTGGAATTCATAGAGGCCGCTGAGTCATATTCGTTATGGTTGTAACCGTAGCTATGGTTTGGATATGGGCTCGTCATACAGTTGGGATCTTGTCCGTGGTAATAATTCGCATTCTGTTGTGGATGGTAATTGGTATGCGGCGGTGGCGGTTTGGTTTGGAATTCGTGTATTTTGAGTGAACTAATTTCGGGGGATTTTATTATGTTTGGGTGTTGCTGGAGGTGCTGCTGATGGTGGACAAAGTCCGGAATGGCTCCATTGTGGGCTGGAGTGGTGTGTTGGGCCTTCTGGGTTTGATGGTGGCCAGAAGCAGCGAATTCGATTTCATATTTGCCATGGTAGTAGTCTTGATGGTGTTGCTGCTGTTGTTGTTGCTGCTGGGAGGCTATCGCATGTGGAGATTGGTGAATTGGGTTTGTCGACTGTTTTTGCTGGGAGTAATAGCCAGGGAAATAACTGGAATCTTGGAGAGCAGTGTTTGCAGAATTGTTGTTGGATTGGTATCGGCCTTTTTTGGTGGTTGTGGAGTGTGATGTAGAAACTGGTACTTGCGTAGAACCAGTTGGAATCAAAGATGAATGTGAACCCTGGTTGGATACTCCACCACTGCTGGCATCTGAATCTCGGCGATACACTTCGTAACTGGTAAATGGTGAATGCTTTGTGGATGTGGAGACAGCCTCTTTCTTGATAACCTGGAACAAATAAAACAATAAAAATAATTTCATACCCTGGTCCAAGAAAATCCATACTTGTTCAGCGTCTTTTTTCTTGACCTTAGCCGGACTTTCATCTTCGTCGTCTAAACTCACACTCGATGCTACACTCGAATCGGCACTAATCACATTTGACGCCGAGACCGTATTGCTGCCCAAATTGTTATTCGATGATATTCCAGACTCCAATGTTGAATTAGGAGTTACTATTAACAAGACATTTTAAATTATTCAGCAAGTCAGAGATATGCAAAAAATACTCACGACTTCCGGTACTTTGATTATTGTTTGTTGCACTTGGGGTGTTATTGTTGTGACCCCTTGAGTTCGACGTTGAATCGGGGATATCGTCAGATGGTAGCTCACAGCCTTGGCAGGATTTTTTCGAATTTGAATCTTCAAATAGCAAAAAAACAACAACAAGAAAAAAACGAGAGAAAGGATAAACGAAACCCTTCGTTAGATAAATCTCAAAACCAACCAAATGTCAAGCAAAATAAAAATAACAAAAAGAAACTAAATTTTTCATCATGACAATGATTGATGTGCGAAACTCATAGCGTCATATAGCGCAATACGGATAGAAAGAAGATACTACTAAATTTTTTTGTGCATCTCAACTAGAAATCTTGTTTGTTTAAGTCTACTTTTTATGAAAGGTTTTTTTTGTTTTGTTTAAGATTTTGAAAAAAAGCACAATCCAACTTACTACTATCTGACTGATTGTCATCATCACCTTTTAAGCTGTCTTTGTTGTCTTCGTCGTCGGTCTTGGAGAGCGTCTGACGTTTGTGTTTCATTCGTCGGTTTTGAAACCACACTTTGACCTTGAATAGATTTTTTTTTGTTGGAGTTTAAAAATAGAATCGCTTTGAATATTGATTGAAACTTTAAACTTACCTGTCTTTCGGTTAGATCTAGACTAGCGGCAATTTCGATTCTTCGAGGGCGGCATAGATATTTGTTGAAATGGAACTCTTTTTCGAGCTCCAGCAGCTGGGTGTTGGTGTA
The DNA here is from genome assembly GCA_920937365.1 of Sphaerophoria rueppellii. Classification (NCBI taxonomy): domain Eukaryota; kingdom Metazoa; phylum Arthropoda; class Insecta; order Diptera; family Syrphidae; genus Sphaerophoria; species Sphaerophoria rueppellii. Next base: position 15,496,921 of record CAKKXW010000003.1, on the reverse strand, counting down.
AGCGGTACGTAATCGACGTGGAAGGCCATTTTCTATAATGAATAACGAATTATGATTGTTTTGTTGTAAACATTTTTGTTTTCTTTATTGGAAGGCATTCTTAAGAACTGGCAAATTTATAAAAGAATTTCAAAAAGTTTTGAAGTCTAATCAATGACCCCTGTCATCTGTCAACACACAATAATTCCGCTTATGAGTTTGAATTTTAATAGTTATGATACCATAAGTGCAACATCGGTTGCTTTAGCACTCCGGATAATGCCAGATTCTACAGTGAGCGCCTAAGTGAGCGACTCTCCGATATCAACAGATAACAGATATCAACACCTTGTAGAATCAATATCGCGAAATAATAAAAAATGTAGCCGAGACCACAAGAGGTTACCAGCCAACAAAAAGAACCCGTTGTATGATGATGAATGCGCGTTATTGATAAGAGAGACGGAAAATGTACACTTGCAACGGAAAACAAGAGCAGCAATGAGATGAATACCGAACAAAGAGGAGAAATGAGAAAAATACCCTGCGAAGGAACAAAAGAGCATCCGCAGTTTTTCAGCTCAAAGGTCTAGAAGAGTCTCAAGGCAAGAACAATACCCGGCGTTTCTTTAAAAGGTCGAAGCAATTAGAACCGGGACACAGGCTCTTCGAAACAGTGAAGGAAACCAAGTAACCGAAGCACAGGGAATTGTAGATGTTTTCAAGCAGCACTTCCAACAGCTGATGAATGCGCATAATGTCGAGCGAGCCAAAGACGAAATAGAAACAAGACCCGACAAGGAAGAACCATTTCCAGCCCCCAGCGCAGAAGAGGTAGAAAGAGCCATCCATTGTCGGATGGCATACCTGCGGAACTCTTTAAATATGGAGGAGGTGTTTTCATAAACCGCATGCACCAGGCCATCAACAAAGTATGGGGGGGAAAATGCATGCCCACTGACTGGTCGATAAGCTCCATATGCCCATCTACAAAAAACGCGATATCATGTCATGCAAAAACTACCGTGGCATATCCCTGCTTAATGTTGCATTCAACATGCAACACAATAATCGGCACGTACCAGTGTGGCTATAAGCCAGGCAGAACAACGATAGATCAAATATTCACTCTGAGGCAAATCCTGGAAGAGACCAACGAATTTCAAGTCTAAACCCACCATCTTTTCATTGACTTCAAAGCTTCTTATGATAGCATCCACCACCAGGAGCTTATGATGGCGATGTCTGAATTCGGGATCCCGAACAAACTGATCCAGCTGTGCCGCATGACGCTAAGCAATACGCAGTGCAGTGTGCAAATGGGTAACAGCTCATCCGAGTTTAGACAAGGAGATGCGCTGTCATATGATTTCTTCAAAATAGTTCTGGAGCAGATAGGGCGCAAAGCAGGTGTGAGCACGGAAAATACTATCATCAACATATCCACTCAGCTCCCGGGCCAATCCAAGAGAGCTATGCTTGAGGCCTTCACAGTGATTGAAGAACAGGCGAAACTCGTTAGTCTTCAAGTGAACAAAGCAAAATCTGTCCACCGTCTAGGATAAAACGTCACTGTTGGTAGCAATAATTTCGAGGTAGTTAAGGAGTTCAACTACCTTGGAAAAAACATAATCCCACAAACGAAACTTCAGTGGCGATCCGAAAAAGAATTACCCTGGCGATTCGTCGAAAGACGAAAGTGTTTACTATACAAAACTTTGATATAAATAGTCCTTCTCTACAGCACCGAGTTCTGGACGAAAATAAAAAAAAAGGGGAATTGATACTGGGCACTTTCGAAAGAAAAATTCTTCGGCGGATTTTCAGTCCCGTATGCGACGATGGCGAATGGAGAAAAATATTTAACCGCGAACTGTACGAGCCGTACCAAGATGTGGATGTAGTCCAGAAAGCCTAGATAAGACGACTACATTGGCTCGGCTACATCGACCGAATGGACCTCACCGCTGCGGCCAAGAAAGTCTTCTCATCGCAGCCCCCAGATTCAAGACGACAAGGAAAACCAGAGCGGATGCCAAAGCGCTTGGTTTCGGCGACTGGAGTATCTCAGGCTGAGATTCTTCATAGATTGTGAGCCAAATAAGTAAGTAAGTAAGTAATGATACCATACCAACCGAAAAAGCAAACCAAACTGTCAGTTTTTGTGGATGTAACGCTGTCTCGGCATATACACTTGAGCACTATCATCACTCCAAATACCGAAGCTTTGTCTATCCAAAAGTGAGCTTCAAAACCCTAAACAAAATTCGCTTATGAAGATTGAAATCCACGCCAATCTTGTTTTGGGCCAATTCAACGAATCTACGTTTTGCTAGGTGACCCTGTGACTGTACTTCTTGAAATGCCAGACCAAACTTAAAATAAATCACCTGACAGCAAAGAAAAAGGTAGCCAATTATAGCCATTTAAAGTTTTGACTTAAAACAAAAAAAAAAACAAAAAAAAACTCGTACAACAAACATACAAAATATGAAGAAAATGAAATAAAGTCTTCCATGAGACTGACCTTTTATTAGACAACAACGCTATTAAAGGAAAACTGCGGAATTTGATAAAATATATATGTGCTTTAAATGGATTTAAAATTTGAACAACGTTGACAATGGCATAGCCTTTGTCCGATGCTCTCAAAAGTAAGCTTAGAAACAAATGCCTGTATTGAATTAAATTTTAAATTTGTGTTTATCTCTTGGGTCAAAGGGGTTTTCCCGATAAACATTTTTGGCCATGAAACAATTAAGAAATGTACCAATATACGGAAATGCCCACTTCAAAAAATTATGTTAATTAAACTGTTTTCGAAAAGTTGGCAACCATACCCCTTATGTTGATTAAACTCAAAATCTAACCATTAAATTGGCTTGAATTCTTCTTAGCAATACGCATTGATTAATTCAATTACTTATATACTTTTTGATTTTAAACCAAACAAAAACTCCCAACCAACAATCAGCTAATCACCAAATCCGCCACTGAACGCACAATATTCAAATTTCAAAGTGGCTTAACGATGAAAAATGTTGTTCGCCCTCTCAACAAACAGAACAATAACATCAACAATGTACCAGAAAGTAAAATGCGTTTCGAGACGTTAAAAATTTCTGTTGTTCACTTACTGACTGGCTGGTGAGTCAATGCTGCTCCAGAAGCTCTTTCACGAATTGCTTAACAAAACGCATAAGTAATTCGAAATTGTTCAAAGGCATTTCGAAATCCCGCCACAAAACCACTGAATATAACCTGCAGAAAGGATCATTAATAACGGTCTTAAAATTCATACGATCTTAAATTATAAAAAAAAAATAGTCCGATCGACTGCTGACTGACGACGGATTGCTGAAGAAGCAGAAGCAGACTGACCCAAGCCCAAAAAAAACGACAAAAATAAGAAGAAAGAAATAAGTGAAACTGTAGAAATGGTTTCGTTTCATTGATTAATCACAAAAATATTGGACATTCAGAGCTGCCAAGGTCCCGGGTCCGAGCTCATCGAAGAGCTTAAAGGTTTTGTTTCCTTGGAAATGTAACATCCGTCAGATTTCTCTGAGTCTTTTGATGTGTCTGCTGGCGGTTTGAGATCATTTTTCATTGAAAGATCATTTCTTTCAGTTGCACTTCTTGGTTTTTGATGGTTGAGTTGAAAGACTCATCTTATTTTAAGCCTATTTGAGCTTTCAACAATGTTGGGCGGCTATTTATTTGTCCAGAGTCGACGGTCGTTGGTGCTAACAATTGAAATTGTTCCTATGTGCAAGTGATCATGACTTTGCTTTGGTTTGCTTTGCTCAAACAACATTCAAGATTCTTTGAAACCGCAACCTCAAAGTGCACGTGTCGGTTATATTCTTCCATTATTGTTTGCAGGTCTACTGGTTGGAATCAGTTCAAAGCGTCTTTGGATGTTAAAAAGTCTTTACCGCGCTCAATTCTTTTGGGGTTGTTGAAAGGTTGTCCTTTCTTTCTTTATTGAATGGTAACCTGTGACACTAACCTTGTGATTAATTACTGAGCTGGATTTTTGCTCATTTATGTCAAACGAAACACGAGCCATTCTAAAACTACCGAAAAGTTATGGAGTCTGAGAACATGGATTGAACAAGGATTGAACACTCGGGTGTTAAGAGACTTTTCTCTTGGGCTAATTCGCTATGCGGAAGATATTGACATCATCGGTCGATCCAAGAGAGCTGTGCTTGAGGCCTTCACAGTGATTGAAGAACAGGCGAAACTCCTTGGCCTTGAAGTGAATGTGTACAAAACAAAGTACATGCTATCAACAAACAAAGCAAAATCTGTCCACGGCCTAGGAGAAAACGTCACTGTTGGTAGCAGCAATTTCGAGGTAGTTAAAGAATTCACCTACCTTGGAACAAACATCAATCCCACAAACGACGCACGCCTTAGTGGAGATCCGAGTGATCAAAACTCCTCACCCAAAAGACAAAGTGTCTGTTTTACAAAACTCTGATTTTAGCAGTCCTACTCTATGGCGCCGAGTTCTGGACGATTAGTAAAAAAAGGTACTTTCGAAAGAAAAATTCTTCGATGAATTTTCGTTCCCGTATGCGGTGATGGCGAATATAGAAGAAGGCTCAACCGAGAACTGTACGAGTAATATGTGGATGCAGTCCAGAAGGCCAAGAAAAGAAAACACATCGAGCGAATGGACGACAACGCTCCAGCCAAGAAAGTCTTCTCATCCCAGCCCCCACGTTCGAGACGACTAGGAATTGACTGCGGATGCCAGAGCACTTGGTTTCGGCGACTGGAAAGTGCACGATGGAACACTGAACCAAAAAGGTACGTAAATACAAACAAAATGTTTATTGAGACAGTTAATTTAGTGATGGAATTTGTCCAATAAACCTGTTTATTGTGACAATGAATGGCCGTTTATATCTTTCCATTTCTGCAGAAACCATGGTTGGAAACATTGCTAACCGTTAATAATTTTCGTTAATATCCGCAATAAACAGAGTTAATTGTTTTTAATATTTCTATTAATAAATATAAACAATCGTTTATATTTACGTTTATAATAGTAATTAATCTGTTTATTACCCCAAGAAACAGATTTTATTGATTCTAATACATGCGTTCATAAATATAAACAACCGTTAATTATTTTCGTTTATAATATTAATAAACCAGTTTATTGTCTTAATGAACAGAGTTTGTTGATTTAATTAAACGCGTTTATTAATATGAGTAATGTATTAATTAAACCTCTTTATAATATTAACAAATGAGTTTTCAAATACAATACAATTTACTGACTTTAATTAATTCGTTTCCTGCGTTTATTTACCCCATTTATTTTAATGAGCAGGATTAATATGGCTGCAAAAGCTTGTTACTTCTTAAGGCCATACGCGTGTTTTGACCTAAAACGTAGAAAAGAAAATTCATATTAATACTGATTAAAAAGGTTCCTTACTTCCTATCACAAACCTGTTCACAACGCCAATGAGTCATTTCGTCCTTGACCCTTATCTTTGCTTGAAATTATAAAAATCTGAAAATTGAGAGCATTACTCATGGTCAAGGTAACGAAAAGAATAATAATAATAATAATAAGAATAAAACAATTTATATTTACATTGATGTTGCTCGTCGTTTTAAGAAATTACACTTTATCTATTTTTCACTTTTCCATTTTAATCAACTTCTGCTGTTGGTGGCTTTCTTTCACAACTTGTAATTTATTTCTGACGCATTGCCAGTTCCGCTGTAGTCTGTGCAACCTAATCTATTCGTTAAGTTCGTAAAAAAAAAATCTCATTATTGCTAAACTAAGTTTACACTTAAATTTTCAGTTTTTAAGCTAAGAATTTGATAATTAATTAATGATTTATTAAATTCAATAAACAGAATGTTTATGTATATTACGGGTTTATTTACGCAATAAACGATTAATTAATTTTAATAAACAAGATTTCTTCCAAATAACTTTTATTAGACGCTTCGTTCAATTATAAACGCTTGGAGGATTAATAAACTGATAATTACCATAACAAATAGGTAATTGTGGCAATTACTGGGTTTGTTAATTGTCAATTAAAGTTGTATTATTTTGAATGCAGAAAATACTTTTTAATATTTCTATTGACCAAGGATTTTTATAAAAAAGTGTGAATTCAAGATAAAATTTACAACGTTCCTAAATCTTCGTCAAGTTTTAACAAATGCTTTATTATTTTTGATAAAATGTTTATTGTACATAATAATGGTTAACTCAAAACACAGCCATCCCAAATTGGCATGGTGGTTACACTCAGCTTACATTACTATTATACAAATACTCATGAAAGGATTGTGTTCTTATTAAGTGTTCGTATTTCTCTACTTGTAAGTAGAAAACTCTTTTCTGATTTAATACACATTAAAAAAAAAATGGTTTTATTTAATTTTTATGATTCTCTTATCTGATAATATACAAAAATAAAGTTTGGAGATCGATTTTTCCGAAAAAAAATTGTAGGCCCACTAGCACAGTCAAATTTTAGGACCCTTGTTCTTAAAAACAAATTATTACTAAAACTTACTAGAACTCATCATGAAACATCACTTTTTTTATATAATTTGCACCCAATCAATGATGCCAGGTAAGACCGCAATCGACGTAACTGCATTGCAGCGGTATTGCGGTTCACAAAAATTTGTAAAAGATTATTTGAAGTTTAGACTTAAGTTGCCGCTCAGTACGATATTGCTCACACAATTTTATACAAAGTTGAGAGCGGTTTAGCCTCTATGATTTTTGTTACTTTTTAGTGAAAGAAACAATTATTTTCTTCCTTAGTATCCCTCAAAAAGCTTTGTTATATATAAGAGCAATGTTAGGATATAATGCTTTAAAATACCTTCTTAAAAATGTTGTTCACTACCACAGAAAACGGTTTATTATTTTTTAACTAACAAAGTTTATTGTGTCAATGAATAAAGTTATTAAAAATAATCAACTCCTTGTAAATTTTAGAATTGGTTGTGGTATTAAATGAAGGTTGGGATAAAATCTTTTAGAATCCATCCCTAAAAATCTTGTTTATTATCACAATATAAGATTAATTATTTTTAATAACTGAAATATTTGCGGCAATCAATAAAGTTACTTATTTAAATAAAATGGTAATTAAGTGCCTTATTTTCATTTAATAAATGGTCAATAATAATATTAACAAACGATTATCAAACGCTGGCATATTTTTTAACAAACCGTTTATTGTAACAAGAAAAACTTTATTGTGACAATAAATAACAACTCAATAAACGCCGTTTCTTATATGTATTAACGACAGTTTATTTTTTCAGTGAAGGCTTCAGTATCTAAGCCTGAAATACTTCATGGATTTTGAGCCGAGTAAGTAAGCAAGTCATCGACTTCGAAAAGCCAGTGTCAATAGGGAATTTTTCTGGTTTGATTTATCCAGTAGGGGCATCTCAGATAAATTGATTGATATTATCAAGGCTAAATATGTTGGATCAAAATAAAAAATAAAAAAATGTTGGCGGAGGTGTTTGAAATCCACAGTGAGGTTAGATAAGGCTGTTTACTATCACCAATACAGTTTCTTTTGCAATTTAACCTTAAACATCTGCACAACGCAGACAACGTATGCTTACTCTTTCAAAGGATCGTACGAATCGCAGCAGAAGTCGTAGGCCTAAGATCAACTGGTCAAAAATTAAAAGGACCAGCGTTGGAACTTCCTCATCAATCGAAGTAAATATTTCTGGACAACCCGTAAAGATGGTGGAGGATTTCTAATATTTTGGGAGTATTGCCTCCACGGGGTGACGTAGAATAACATGGCGAAAACAGTTGAACTCGTATCAGCAAGACTAGGAAAGAGAGATGAAATAAATTTCATCCGTACACGATAGTAGGAGTAGTAGAGGCCCTATGTCCAATAACGGAAAAAGTACGGACGTATAGCTCTCGAGGTCCTAAGTAAGTAATTATTTCATGTACCTAGATGTACCAACTTAACTCCTCTAGTTATATGGATAATGGTGACGCAGACGATCATTTCTGCCGACTCGAACTTGACAAAGTGATGAAAGCGATATGAAGCTTATATCCAACAGAGTCTCAAAAGATTAAGGCAGCATGTCTACGGAGCATAGGTATTCTCAAATTCTCAAAAGTGAAGGTCTTCTCCATTGTGTCAACTGCAGCGACATATTTCTTCTAGGCATTGAACAAAAGGTAATATACGTCGTAATTCGTGGACGTTCTGAAGCTATTCCTCATAAGTTTTACAGGTCCTTTTCAGCGTAACCTTTTCATTCAGAAAGTCCAACAATAATCAGTTACACCGGGAAGTCGATCTCTACCATTAATTTAAGGGCCTTGAATGACATGACAGCTCATGAGCTCAGTTATGAGCGAAAATGTCTTATCAAACTCACTATATTTCGTTTGGTTCTTGACAAGGCTATGAGTTCTCATGCAACCTGATAAACATTTCTATAAGCAACAAAGGCAAAATTTGTCAAGAGTCCGTTAAACGTCTCTAATACACCGCTGCCATTTACAAATTATAAGAAGTAATGAATGTGGGCCTAACAGTAAATGATGACAATGGCAAGTTCATACTGTCAAAAAGAGAAGACAACCTATGTACATCAGAAGACACACTAAATTGGAAAACGTTCACCAAAGCTTGAGTACAACAACCAAGTTTATTTGATGAAACCGTAGTCTGCAACCTTCGTGAATAGATGTCTTCGTTAGAATTCTTTCTTCTTCGTGAACCAACATTCTGTTCCAAAGATACGCCAACATCTATCAATTAATACCTAGGTATAGCAATCATTTTTCCGGTTAAGGAAAAAATTCGACAACTCCTAATCCATTATCTATAAACTCAAAACAGGAACTCTCGAATCCTTTTCCTCAAACATAAACCAACCCTGCATCCAAAATTCCCAACAAAACTCAAAGATAAGTGTTTTTCCGGCATCAATCGACCGACGCACGACGACACGTTTGTTTCGTTTGATATTCTCCATATTTTTATCGATAGTCGTAGAAATATTCTCCTCGAAAAGAAAATGTCCCTTTTCTCTGTTCTCTGTCGAGGAAATTATCTTTGCTACCAGTTTCCTTCATTCGGTAGCTAAGTCTCATCCAAACTGATATGGAAATTTGTGTGACATCCTCCCCTTTTCAAATTCCATTGGCAGAGCCGATATCGACCGACACACCAAGGCAGATACATAAACATCACGTTATTGACTCTGTCATCGACATTCGGCACCATACACTCAAAAGACAATATATCATAAATTTTACTGCTGCAGTGGCAAGCTTGGTCCTGTCGGCCGTCAAGCATCAGCTTCCCTGGTATAAGATTGCAACATTTCTCAGTCAAGAGTGAAATTTATGAATTTCCATTGCAGGTAAATCAAATGAGAGCCAGCTCAAGTGCAGGCAGGTAACCGGGTGTGACTAGAAGATATGGCTTTCCATTGCACATGACACATCCGCTGGCTCGTCCTTGTACACTACTCTACCGACTTGAATGGAATAGAACAGCTTATCTCTAGCAAATTCACTTCAGTGCTCGAATTCAGGGTCTTCTTAGAGAACATACAGTTGAACAAACGACAACAAGGACATTTTCTACTTTGTACAACATGCAACGTGAGAGAAAGGGTTTTCCTGTTTTTGGCGATGCGTCAGGATAACAGCAAAATACCCAGCAAAGAAGGCAGAGTATCCTTTTAAAATGAAACATCCCGAAAGTGTTTGAATAGATGACACCCTTTTTGCTTCAGTGTTGATGATATCTGGGCATAGAAATTGAAATGGAAGGATTCTGGTAGGCAAACGGAAAGTTCGGTGTTTAGAGATAGTATTCCCAAAAGATTGTGTTTTCGGAAATCTATCTTCCATTCGAGAAGCCTTATACCGATGAAAAAGCATTATGTGAAAACATTGAAATTGTTTCTTGGGACTTCAGCACTCTGGCAGCAAACTAGGTTTCGAGAGAGTTTTAGCGTGTGACAGTGTCGAGATGGGTGATTGATTGATTAGGATTTTGTTAATTACTTTATTCTTAAATTAAGACGAAATGTCTGTCTTGAAGGTTTTGTCGATGTTTTGGTTGAACGCGGAAATGGGGATGGGGAAATTAAAAAGTTTTTGTTGCGAACTTTGGAATTAGAAAAACGGAAGTTCCCTCGCTGTTTTTTCTAAGCCACATCTGATGTCAACAACATATTCTATGATAATCTGACATTTTTGGTTTAATATAAATTTATAAACATTTAGAGAATCTAATTGCCGATCACATATGGTGCGGCATATGAGGTAGTGTGAGGTGGAATCGGAAAGTAGGTAATGTTGGGAATGGGTTTGAAAACGGATTTTGTTATGTGTGCTCCCGATTCAGGGATTGAAATCGAAGCATCGGCATCCTTGGAGTAGACTAATGGTGCCAAGTTGACAATCAATGGATCACGATAGGTCAAGATAGCTGAGTTGCGGTAAGGTTGAGGTCGGACAACTGGAATTGCTGAAGCCGTGTTGTTCAAAACTTGTTCAGTTGAGATGAGTGTGAAAGGAGCGACGTACGTGCCGGCAATGCCAAGGAAGGCAAAAACAATAACAGCAAACTAAAATGAAATGAAAACAATTTCTTATGTTTTATTATAATCAAAATTGCAATACCTTGAATGCCATATCTCAAGAAAAAAAAACGTAGTTCGATCTACTCTTTGAATGCAGGCTGAACTGGGAATGTGATTTCACTACTAGGTAGTTTTTATAGGTTTTAAATTTCAGTTCATTTCATACATGTGTATCTATGTATAACATACAATGACATGCCCTAGGGAAAGGTAAAAAATACAATTTCCTCTTCATGGGGCCGTGGCCGTGCCATAGTAAACTCATTATTTATTTTTGTTTCTATTTTATTTATAGTTTAAGCTAACAGGTCAAACTGGAACTGACTTCTACCTAGTATATGATGTTTGTTTAAATTGGACATAGAAGATGCAGTTCTTCGCAAATTGCATGACCCGTTTCAGGTACGTAACTCACATGGGGTCAATTTCGACAGCATTGAGGCTGAACTGCATCGAAACACAAAGTGTAAAAAGTACAAAAAAGTATTCGTTTTAAGAACTTTGTGAACAGTGAAAGCTCGGTCATGGCTTTTGTCATGCTCACTTAAAAAATATGGGAGAGAGATATTCAGATATGCAATTGTAGAAGCAGTACAGCACATGATTTCCAATGTTTTGTCCTTTTTGGCACTTTGTGTTCACCGATGTAGTTTTAGCAACACATTTTTTTTTTTTTTTTTAATAGGAAAATAGTAAAAAGAATTTAATTTAATGTCTTACAAATATACAAATGAGAACACATTGAATCTCGGGTACCTACTGAAGCAAAGTGTATATCGTGAAGCCCTACGTAGAAATGGCTAAAGCGGAAAGATATCCTGATTCCAGAATGTCAAATATAACCGATATCGGTGGGACTTTGATATTCACTTTATGGGAGAGATGCCCAAAAATCATATTTAAAAATAATTACAGTTATGATTTCTCTTGTCGTATTTGGTTAGTATATGCTCTCTCACTTTCTTGTACGCTTATCATTTATCATTCAAGTTAAAGTAGTGACCAAGCCAGTGGCGTAGCTGGGAGTGCAAGGGTGTGCAATGCACACGGGCCCACGGCTTTTAAGGGCCCCCAAGTACAAAAAATAAAAAAAAAATAAACAAAAAATCCCACTGGCAGATCGGTCTAAGACCCATTTATTCGGCGTACTTTTTACAACAACTTGAGAAGTGTGCACTGTGCATATAAGGAAACACAGGCAAAGGTTGTGGCATTTGTCCATCGTCACTGAAGAGAAAACAGTGATCTACTCATATTCGTTTCCATGTCGCCGAGTATAAGGATTTTTAAAACCTCTTGGTGACGCCTGGTTTCGGAGATTGGCTGAATGATGTTCCATCGCCATTGAGGGGTCTTATAAAATACCAGCTGAACCAATCTCTTCTACATATTCTTACGACCGCTCGTCCTCTGCTGCCCTTGTAGGCTTTCTTTGAAAACAGCCCTACGTTGATCCTCACGATGGAAGTTTGTCACCAAAGGTCTGTTGGGTTCTGAGGAAAGCCACACTTGGTAAGCCACTTAACAAGTTTACGATCTTCGGTTCAACTAAGGACAGTTTCTGGTCCCATTTTCTTGGCTTCTCTACAACTCTAACAAGGAAACGATTTTGTAGTCTTTCACAAGGGACCCCGCATGCTTTTCTGATCGGCCAATTGTGCTGTCTCAGTTTTAGGTTAGGTTAGGTTATATGGGCTGACGGTTAGTTTTGTTACCATCACACTTAGATCAATACAGGTCCTTTGTGAAACCCAGAAGTATTGTAACTTTTGAAAAATTGATTTAACCTATGAATTCTACGGTTGGTCGAGCCATTCGGTGGACTTGACAAAGTTTAGTACGTCTTAGTTTTACTAATACGTGATTTAGTGACTCTTTGAGGCACTTGTGGAATTCGCGTTTTGTTTTCTGTTGAGAACTATTAAAAACCACATCTCAGAAACTGACGATCATGAAGCAAACTGGCAGTTTTAAAGGGAAAACTTGTAAATTTGAATGAAATTATTCAAAAATTAAAATTTAATAAAAATAAAAATTAAAATGTTTTGTTTATGTACCTCTATCTATAATAAAAAAAAAATGTTTAGGGCCCTCATTTGAATTTTGCACACGGGTCCTTGTCAAGCTAGGTACACCACTGGTACTGGACCAAGCCAAGGCATGAAAGTTCAAAAAAAAAAAAAAAAAAAAATATGAATTTGCTTGGTTAGTTAAAACTTTTTTTTTTAGTGTATATGTACTTAAATAAATAAAAAATTGTAAGATGTTATCAGCTATGGACCGAGGTAAGCAGAGTTAATATAACTGGCTATAAGAATTATAGTTGAATATTCACGAGAGTTACAGGGGCTCTTGTAATACAACAAATATCAAATTAAATTAAAATTCACATTTAATTTTTTAAGCGATGGATATAATTTAGGTATGCCTTAGATCGTTCTAAACACGAAACTGAAGACAAACGTAAAAGGGACTTGTGCATTTTCTTTTTTAATAAATTTGTTCTCTAATAAGTCTAATTTTCCGTATTTTTCTGGAAACCGAGAAAAAATATTTGATGTATTTTACAAAAGCAATTATATGGGTTTCGATGCTAAATTTAATGACATGATTGAATAACTTGCTAAGGAAACTAATTTTTCGCACCACAAAAAGGACGAAATTATTATATTAAATAAAAAAAAAAATAAATAAATAGAGTGGCTCGACAGCTCTTGAAGAGCCAAGGCCTAAGTGGCTTACTCTCATCAACAATTCTCTAGGTGCGTGTGAAGAATTGAGAGGACCTACAATTTAACGCCGATTCCGAACGGCAAAGTTGAGAAGCACTTTTTCATGACAGATGATACTCTTGGAAGTTTTTCTTTGCAAGAGGCAGTGCCCGTGAAAGATGAAATAAAAACTATGGGCCCAGGTAGGACTCAAACCCACGACGTTCTGCTTAGCAGTAGACGCACCTAACCACTAAGCTACGGACACTACTATTATATTAATTAAGTAATTTTAAAAGTCAATTGAAACGAATGAAAAAGGGTTGAAATTCAGCAACCATCATAAAAGCTTAAATTGAAAGAGCCAAGTTTAATGGAAGGTGTGAACTCACTCTTCCCATACCAAACAAAGGCGGTTGGACTATGCTTTCTTTTGAAGAAAGTAGCGAACACTACAAACGCAGGAAAACAGCAGATATTCGTGCTGAACAAAATTTAAACCTAATGAGATATGCAGCTAAATTGAATATAAGAGCTGTGGGAACAACATCTGAAGCTTATGTTAATAAAAAAAAGTTTCAAACGTTCCATCTTACGCTATATGGACTTCAAATCGTGAGTTGATATTGAAAAAATTACATTTCGCGAACCCCTTTCAATTATAATTATTGAAGCAAAACTAAGTAGGATCAACACAACATTTTAGGTATTCGAATTCCGAAGCTATACAAAAGATTTATTTCTATATTATAAGCTGGTGCAAACCGAAAAAAGAGCTGCTGCCCTGATGATCTAAGAGTTTCAAAATCAGAAGCGGAAGTGCCTTTGAAATACCTTTGGTAACTCACATTTTACTTACTTACTTACTTAAGGTGGCACTAAATTCCGTTGTGGACTTGGGCCTCAATCAACAGTCTCCGCCAGCCAACTCGGTCCCTAGATAGCTGTCTTCAGTTTTGCACACCAAGTTGATTGAGGTCCTCTTCCACTTGTGTGCGCTATCCAAGTCGCGGTCTTTTTCTTCTTGTACCACCCTCGGGAATAGTGTTTAAGATCGGAGCATTGGTGTCCATCCGCTCTAAAAATCCGAGCCATCAGAGTCTCTTAAACTTGACCCTTCTGGCTACGTCCATGTCGTTGTACAACCTGTAAAGTTCGCTGTTGTAACTTCTTCTCCATTCCTCATCAAGGCACACAGGGCCAAAAATGACCCGAAGAACTTTCCTCTCGAAACAGTCTCAGGAACATTCATCTGATTAAGGTCCATGCTTCTGCACCATATAGCAGGACTGAGATAATACAGTTTTGTTATACAGTTTTACTAAGGGCTTTTACACTCAATTGCTTTCTTAGCCCAATGAAACAGCGATTAGCAAGAGTTATTTTTCTTCTGATCTCGGCGCTGGTGTTATTGCCCGTGTTAATAGCGAAGACAGCATATACTTCGTGCTCCCTCATTTATCACTAAACCTATTTTTGCCTCTTCTGTCTCAATCCTCACAAAAGCGCTTGAGGTCACGCTGTGTTCTTCCTATTATTATATAACTGTCATCGGCGTGCGGGAGAAGTTGAACAGACTGTTTGAAGATAGTCAGCCCTATCGTCATATCCGATCGTAACAAAATTCTATCCGATTTTTACGGAAATATACGAAATTGGTATCATCCTAAGATTTCCGCTTGATAAATCGTACATATGTACCTCAGAAAAAAAATTCAAATTTGCGTTGAAATGACAAACTCAGAGATCAGAGTAACGCATCACGATTTCATGCGGCGAAAAGTCAACAAACACTATGTGATGCGAATATTCTGTTTTATGCGGCTCCAATTGTTCCAACAGATAAATTGTGTCGGAACTCTGAAGTCGGAACTTTTGCGGAACGGCATGCGTTATTACACGTCAATGTTTTCTTCACGAAAAGGATACTTACTTGCTTACTTATGGTGGCGCTACAGTCCAGGTCGGACCAGGGCCTCACTAACTAACTGTCTCCAGTTTCGCACGCCAACACTGAACCAAAAAAGGTGGTGAAAACAACTAAATCGCAGGTTAAATCAACGAAAAGTAGGTTAATATACACCCTACTAATCCGTTTGTTGTTTTGAATAATTCATTTATTCAATTTGACTCTTTTGTAACTGCACATTATTGCGTACGGCAAGGCGTTTTCAAGGCTGAAGTCTCAAGGCTGTGTTAAATAGACAACCTTGTTAACCTCGGCGTATTTTGTCTTATAAGCGTAGTGTATCACAAACAACTGAA
>CAKKXW010000003.1:15447037-15474444 GCA_920937365.1 Sphaerophoria rueppellii | reverse complement strand
GATTCGCGCTTGACCGGAAATATTATTTCGGCCCTAGTACCTATATGAGGGATCGAAAGCGTCAGTCCCGAAATACCTTTTTAAGACCTCAAACAAAAAGGTCCTTGGAGTCTCAATTGACGAAGCCTTAAGGGCCTGGGCTACTCTAGCACTGTGTAACATGGTCGTGAACAACATTAGGGTGTTGTATTTTTTACACCTCCATATGGTCTGGATGCCAATTTTTATTTGCACCACATGAGCATACCCATTGTACAGCAATTCCGCACCCACCCCCTTCCCCTCTATGAATTAAAATTTAAATCATTGAAAAGGGGAAAATAGTGGAATGTCAAATGTCTCCGGAACAAGTGTTCAAAATAATCTTAAATTTGGACCGGAGGTTGGTTAAGGTCCACGGAAGCTGCCAAATTTATGCTTGTTTGATGAAAATCGTTCAAGCCGTTCAGAAATATTTACCATTTATTAACTTCCCAGAGGAAGTTATTGCAATGTGTCCGATCTTGTGAATCTCCAATTTTCGCATTTCTCGATGTTTTGAGGTCACCAGAATCCGAATCAATACTTTTTATGATGATGTGTGTGTGTGTATGTGTGTTCGTATGTGCGTATGTGGGGACGTGCGTTACGTTTTTTCAGCTCAATTATCTCGCGAACCACTCATCGTATTGTCATAAAATTGGTCTCATTCGACGCGGAATTGTGTTGTTAAGAGCTGATTTTGAACGAAATCGGTTTAGCGATTTTTTAATGGCAATAAAAATCTAAGACAACTCTGATATAATGAAAATTATGATAATTTCTACAATAATTTAAGCAATAATGCAAAAATCCTATAGTTAATGTAAAAAAAAACAATATTCACGAGTACCATACTATACCAGACTATATTTGATTAACAGCTGACCCACCAAACACTGCTTTGCCGTATTACTTCTTGAAAAGGCAAGGAATTAGTGTCATACTATCATCAATTCTTTGAGTACCTATGTCCCAAGTAGCTATACTCATCATCAATTCTCATGAGTGCGTGTGAAGAATTTAGGGGAACTACAATTTAATACCAATTACGAACGGAAAAGTTGAGAATCACTTTTTTCATGACAGATTGATACCATTGTAAGTTTTGTCAGTTCTTCGCCGTGAAATATGAAATAAAAACTGTATGGACACGAGGAGGAATGGAGCTCTGACTTCGAAACTGACAAACTACTTGTCTCCGTTTTCTGGGCGGGTAAGTGGTGTTCACCAAAAAATCGTCATTGAACAGCATGAAAACGCGCTTCTCAGATTGCCAGTGCGATCTGAAGGTAGAAGTGAAGAGTGGGGCTCTGTTTTCCAGCCCGTGGTTCGAGTGACCACAAGCATTGTTCCAGTTTATAAGATCCCTGCAGCTTTAGCCCCTAAACTAGTTATAGTAAGCACAAGTGCCCCTTGATAACAAAAATCTGCTTTGAGCATTCTGAAGCCTAAAATTTTGTGCATCAAGCTTAAACGTGTCTTTCTAAAATTGATTCTTAAAATAAACCTCTTTTGAGCTGTCACCAAAATGATGGAATACATTCCTTTTTGGTAACGAATCACTCACTCTTCTCAGTTTTTCAAAAAAAAAAAAAAAAAATCAACATACACTTGAGTTCTAATCCCTTGTTAATCCTGCTCTTCCTCTTATGCATTATGCGCCATCATCATCGTATCAATCTTTCCACAAAACTCAAAGAAACAAAAGGGTTAAAATTAACCACACAAATTGAAAAGATTACTATTACTTATTTACCCCTTTAAATTTTACGCACTTCCTTAATGTAAATAAATTCCAGATATAATGCCTCAATGAGGACTAGATGAATTGTTCCGAACCTTAAAAGGGATGATTTCTCTCTTTTACTTCCTGAATGACGAACGAACGATGGTGATGGTGGTGGTGGACGGTGACTGCTTACAAACGGAAAAAGCAGTTAATCCTTGCTCATTTTGTGGAACAGACAAAATGATGAAAGATCCTTTTGGATGGATATAAATTTCCAACCACAAACACAAATTTCGAAAGTCCCGAGAAAGCAATTTTTGGAGGAAGTCTTCTAGTTCCACATTTATATAAAATTTGAACGATGCGTTAGTGGTAAGAGTATCATAAAAGTGAGAAAGGTAAAAGGACGAAAAATTGTCTTCTGAAAAAGTATCATTCCATATAATATCTCGTTGACGTCGTTGTGGAAAGATAAATTGAGGTCATTTCTTAGGCTTTGCGGTGTGCAAAGTGGTGGCATGGTGACACTGTTTTGACACTGTCCACAGCAATTTTCTCGCACACAGAGCACACCGCATGTCCTTAATGTCTAAGGAGTTGACCTTTTCTCTCGCAAAATGCTGTTAACAAGTATTTCTACATATTTTTGGTCAAATGGTCGACTGAAGACAATGTGTATAGGGAAATGGTCAACTTTATGGTCTTTGGTTTTTGCGAAAGTGTTTTTTTTTTACCTTTTACCTACTTTGTAGCTGTAATGTGCTTTTTGCATTTGCTGCAAAATTTACACTCTTATCTGAAGCATTTCGGTTGCAAATAAATTATCTTGGGTTTTCCTTTACCTACCGGACAGGGTGCTGTGTCCTCTTTGTAAGGTTCATTATTTTATTTAAGTGTTTTGATGGTGTGAGGTTTGATTATGTTTTTTTTTAAGGTTTTCAAAACGAATTATTATCCTTTTAATTCGATAATAAAGACCTTTGGTACAAATACAGGCAATAAATTATGTTCAGATGTATGGAATGTTTTAATAGCTTACCAAGTGCTTTTAAGGACTTGCTACATTTCTTGTTGTCGAGGACACTGTGGTTGAAAGTATTCAATTTTTCCATAACAACTTAAACCTACCCTAATATACGAAACGAATACGTCTTGAACTGGTAAGACTTTGTGTTTCTACTAAATTGAAATTTCTACTTTTAAGGTATCAAGTCTCTCAAGGTACATGAAAATAAGAATAAAGGTAGCGCATTCTCCAATATTTCAAGAAGACAATCTTGTATTGAATAGCCAACGCATAGAGAATTTGGCTAATATATATGTGTCTTCAGAACAGGCAAATATTGAAAAATTTCTGGAATTTAATATCCCAACAAATCATAGTTTATAGGCATCAAGGCCACCTATGAAAGCATAGCCATTTGCCAGGGTAGAACTTTCCAAACCCATGAACGAATTGCAACATCCGAAATAAACTTAAAAGACTATGTAAGCCTTATGTTTAATAAGGAATTTCTGCATTGCTATCCAGACCCACCAATATTTTTAATTGACTTGGACTGGCATATTTCTTCTGCATCCTGCCTGCCGTTGGAAGAAAAAGTTGCCCTTGGCTCTGGAGCATCTACAAGAGGGACTATCATCACTGCAATTATTTGCTTGGCAAACGAGACCAAAATCTTTTGGAGGATCCTATAAGCTGTACACATTTCGTTTATCCATAAAGAGCAGTCGGAAAACCTGGAGCAGCATATAAATGAATAAAAAACTAAATAAGTAAAGGGTTTTTCAATAAAGACGCTACAAAAGTAGACCGATAGAGGCAGCAAACGACGCCATATTTTTTCCCGTTGTCTTAACATTTCTCTTCAGTATGGTTTGCCATTTTATCATAAGGTATACGATCCAACAACGAGTCGAAATTATTAAAATTTACTACCGAAATTCGGAGTCAGTGGTCAACACTTTAAGAGCGCTACGTACAATTTATGGTCGTCATAATCGTCCTGCCCTGCCAGATCAACAATTGAGCGTCTAGTGGAAAAATTTGAATCCACAGGCTCAGTACAAAATGTTCCCGTGCCAGTGAGATAAAGAAGTGCCCGTAGTGTAGAGAATATTGCTGCCGCTAGCGCATCAATTGCGGAAGACCCAAATCAGTCTCTCACACGTCGTTCTCAAACGTTGGGCATCTCTGTGACGTCGTTGTCGCGAATTTCGCGAAAAGACCTTGGCCTACATCCTTACAAGATCAAATTGACGCAAGAACTGAAGCCGCTTGATCACCAGAAGCGTCTTATGTTCGTGAATTGGGCTGAGCAACAACTTGAAAATGATCCGGATTTTCATCGAAAAATCATGCTCATTTCTGCGATGATGCTCATTTCTGGCTGGATGGCATCGTCAATAAGCAAAATATGCGTTATTGATCAGGTAGCAATCCACATGTGCTTCACGAGGCACCATTACATCCCGAAAAAATCACTGTTTGGGGCGGTTTACATGCTGGTGGTGTCATTGGGCCGTACTTCTTCCATGATGATGAAGACCGGCACGTTACTGTGAATGGGAATCGCTACCGCTCAATGCTTACCGATTATTTTTGCAATGAATTGGATGATATGGACTTGGAAGATATGTGGTTTCAACAGGACGGTGCCACATGTCACACAGCGGGCTAAACAATAGAATTATTGAGAACGAAGTTCGAAGAGCGCATTATCTCCAGAAATGGACCTGTGAATTGGCCGCCTCGTTCATGCGATTTAACGCCGTTAGACTATTTCCTGTGGGGCTACGTCAAATCTATGGTTTATGACGATTGATGACGAATATCGAACGTTAAATTGTAGCAGTATCGGCCGATTAATGCTTGAAAACCGTCGAAAATTTAGTTCAGCATCTGGACTTCTGCAAGCGTGCCCGTGGTAGTCATGCAAAAGAAATCGAGTTTCATACATAATGGCATCAAATGTCAGCTATGTCAAGGTCATGGAGCAAGAACCGATGCCTGTAGAGATAAACAAAAGAACATCATAGTAGAATCGCAGTCAGCTGTTCAAAGCAGCATGGGCCGATCGAGATAGAAGCATGCAACAAATCATCTGTAAGATGTGGTCGGATGAATTCATGCTCGATAAATGGAGCCTCAGAATTGTTTGCCCGATATGTTTGTAATGGCGTTGGACCCCAGGTTAGTATGCACTCGCTCCTTTGTAAACTCCACCGCACTTATACCTCGTCTCCTGAACTTCGTGGACTGCTCTAGTGGGTGCCATAGTTTGTGCCGTGTGGAAAACACATAAGACATCATTTTTAAAAGCAAGCGTCAAAGCGGATTTTTAATTATAGAAAGCATAACACAAAAAATCTGAATATTAATTCAACTTAAATTGTTTCTTTTGCGTTCTCCTGTTCAATATTCAAACATGAATTATTTCTGCTGGATAAAGTTCAAGAAAAGTAACGATCTCCTTCTTAGACAACAGAATTTTCAACAAATAATACCTCGTCATGTTTTTCAGCATAAAAAAACGCAACATAGAAACCGTTTGGAAACAACAACAGAAAAAAAACACACTTCTGGGCGATTACATCTCCCGGATAGGACCAGATTTTCCTTTAGGATAAATGCAAAATCACTCCTCCTTCTCCTACCTTCTTTTTTCCTTCAGACCTTTAGAGACCAAGACCCATTCCACCACCATGAAGAATTTTTATCTTAATGCAATAAAGCAAAATAAACGCTTCATTTCCATTTGCCACGGAAAATGGATAAAGCAACACCATACACGAACTTCTTAAAGAATGAAAGACGAATTAAAAGCAAAAAAAAAAAAAGAAAAAAAAGTTAAGAATCAAGAAAAATGCGGCATAGCTCGGGAAATAGAAAAAAAAGCAATCTTGGAGGCAGGTTTAAGTTGAGGTGGGTACGTTTGAGGGCTTTGAGCGTTTCAATACCCAGCCATAAGAAAGAACAAGTCAAGGCAGCAATTTTTTTCCCCAGCAGAACGAACGAAACGGTAGAATAAATTAATTGCAGAAAAACCGAAAGTCACTTCCGGAATGTATACATTTCTTGGTCTTGGGTTTATTCTTCATTTTCTTGTTAGTTCTTTTTTTTTCTTATTTTTATCGCAATCATCATTTCCATTGAGTTTTCGTTTTTGCCTTTGCTCAACATTCAATCTTGGAGACCTTTTTTTTTGTGTTTGCCTATTTTCCATGGAAAACATCGAAACTTATTAAGGCGAACTTTCTAAAGAATTTCTGAGAGAAATGCAACTAGAAAATGCGAAATTCTCATCAGAAAGATTGGACGACCGACCGCGACGATGACGACCGGGCCGCAACACGGACGTAGAAGAAAATTACTTTTCTGGAAAAACAAGTACACTTTGGCAAAGCCAAGCGGAAACCAAACACGAACACGAACAGAACAAGAAAGCCAGTTTGTATGTTGGCCTGTCCCATGGCGAATTACTGGATTAATCAAAAATTATTGTTATTTTTTTTTTTTAGTTTCTGTTATTACACACTTACACGCATGCGAAGGTATGAAAATTTAATGTCATTTCATTTCCATGCATGCAAGAGTGATGGACGACTTTGGGAACGAGAGATTTCTTAGGAAAGTCCGACAATTATTTCAAAAAATCGGAAAAAAAACTTAAAATAAATGCAATTTTCTTAAATAGATGGGAAGGTACTTCGACTTCGAACTAATTTGTTTCAACATGCACGATGCACTTAATTTTTTGCAAAAGCGAGGCCGAGGATTGAAAGAGGATGCAGGATTTGCAGCTTTGCATGTTAGAAACTCATTTTTATGGTGAGCCTTTTATTTTAATGCATACATGAAATTTTAATATTATTTTTTCGTGTGAGTACAAAATATTTTACATATTCCTACGAATAGATGGGGAGCTGCGGTAACGGCATTTAAAATTTCTAGTTGAAACTCACATTTCCGTCGATGGAAGTATAACCATGAAAATAATTGATATTGCCATTTGCGTCCATCAAAAGATCAGAAACAAAGTTATCTTCTTGTGGACTAAGAGGTTGTTACTTTTGAGTTAATGAGTTATTTAAAAAGCAAGAAATTCAGTACGGACAAAAGCAAAGCAAAATAAGAATCACCAAACCTACCCATGTGCTATGATCTAAGGACGAAACAGGTCTGAAAACATTAAAAAGGATGTCGAATGTTTTTTTTTTCCCAAAGTAGGAATAAGAAATTAAGCTTAAGCTCAGAAAATTTCCCAAACTTAGATGAAAAGGGTCCGTTTTCGTTACCGTTTCGGCAGTTAGTCGGAAGTGGCAATTTTATAAAAACAAAATGTGATTGCACTCCTTGCGGTTCCAACGACTTACGTCCCGGAGGAAAAATATAACCAAAAAAAATTTTCAATTGTTTATACCAAATCAAACTATTATACACTTTACTTATGAGTTTTTTTACCGGCTTAAAATCAGATATCCACGAAAATAACGTTTGCGCCATCTAATGGTCGGTGGACATATTGAATAACTTGAACAATTCTCAATAGATTTTGAAAAACTATTAATTGTAATCAAATTTGAAGGTTTATAATTTTTGATTCAGTTTTGAAAAACAACGTCGATCAAATGACCAACTTTATTGCGGTCTTATATCCGCATGAATGATGACATTTTCCAGCATTTCGGGCGATATCGCAGTGATTTTTGCTCCAATATTGTTCTTAAGCCAATCTTGTCTGCGGTTTGTTAACATACACTTTGGTTTTCAAAAATCTGCACAACAAAAAGTGCCGTGCCGTTAAATCGGGCGATCTCGGTAGCCAGCCATTTTTTTCAATACCACGCGGCACGCGTCCTAGGAACTTGAGGACGTGGTCGATTTGAATGTGGACGGTCCGCTTCCAACCCGTGATTCTCGAAATTCAAAGTTATGGGATGAATAATGTTACACTCAGAACGACCGCGTTCCTTTTGGTTTTGACGATACAGACACTGTTTTGCAACAGCTGAACGATTACAAAAAGGGTTGATTCGAATTCCATCGAAGCACGAGTTACACAAATAAAAGTCAGCAAACTTGACGACGGAACATTTGTGTTGCTTCGTAATCCGAACCAGTAGACAGTCAGTGAATTACTTTCCTATGGGAAAATCTAAATATCCGAAGGACATAGGAAATTGAATGCATTGACCTGAGTGTCTGCTACTTAAAGTCTAAGTAGCGTAGGTTATTATTTACGATTAAGATATCCGTCTAATTTTGACCACTAATAAAAACGCAACAAAATAAAACCGGTGTTTTTAGTTATTTAACTCACGCGACTAAACATGGAGATATGCAAAAATTGGAGATGCACAAAAACGGCCCCAAAAATCTAAAAATAAACAGCTTCGTCCACAACGCCGCCATTCGCTGACCCAAAATGTTCTTCTTTCATTGTATTTTTAAATTAAATTGTCTTATGGAATAGTTTTTGAAAAAGGGGTCACAAAATTTGGTGCCAGCATATAAGACCCCAAAAAAAGCACACAGAACAACAGGAACAATGAAACTTCTCAAATTTTGGGGATTTATTTCATTTTTTTGAGGCCAAGTTTAATTTTTTTGGGCATAATTTCATTATGAAATATGGTTTTGGGGCTTATTTTCATTCTAGCTGAAAACCAATTTCAAGCCGAGTCCATCGATGAAGGGCAGGAGAATAATAAGCGTCCTTGCTCCAGGGAAATGGGGAAGGATACAATTTGAAGTATTTGTTTAATAGTTTGTGCTGCCATCACCTTAAATAACGTTCATTATGATAAAGAAAAGTTTTTACCTTTTTATTTTTCATAATTTTATTGATTTCTTAGTCACGAATGCAAGTACAAAAAAAATTCGCGCGAACTTTTTTATTTTTACACCCTAAATTGATTCTCTTTAATTCGCTTCGCTAGCTAGCAAATGTACCTAACGTCCTAACTGCATAGTATGTTTCAAGCTACAAAGTTTAATTATATAATATTTAAAACGTAAAAGACTGATGGTAGCGTTAAGTTCTTAGGCTGAAAACAAACCGAAGCGGACAAAACGTTTATTCGCTCTTCCCCGGACACAGGTCCATTGCTCTTATGAGGCAACACACACAGAAACAGACACGACACGATAAAAAGTCTTGTCCGCTCAGTTGCAGTAAATACATGGGGTTGTATAGGAGCAAACCACCCCAAAGAAGACGAACAGTCCCGGACAAAATGTCGACGCCTAAAAGTAGACACCGTCTTATGAAGAACCACAGACCAAAGTGACAAGACAAACAAACAGATTTCGACAAACGGACATATCGGTTGCTCATACTTGGATTTGTGCAATTTGGTATGGATGTTGTTGTAATGGTAAAAAGAATTAAGAAAAAGAATAATTAAGAAAAAGTAGAGATTTCTTATGCGTGGATGTTTGTTGTTTCAAAGAAGTGTGCATGAAAACTCGACTAAATTTTTTCGTATGTATACATATGTATGTAAATTGTATAAACACATGTAATTCCAAAATGTGTCTGCAGAGTATACCTAGTAGGAACGCTCTCCACGTGGTTCATTTCTGTTTACATTTTTGGATCCCGTTAGGTCTAACGTACACGAGAAATAGACGGCAATGTATGTATACTGAATATTATACACATGAAATTCCAACAGTTTGTCTGTTTCTCGATAAATGTGTTTGTGCCATTCATCGAGGAATAAAGAAGCAAAATAAAATCAAGGGGAAAACACAACCTATTTATTTTTTTTTTTTTCAATTTTTGTCTTCTTTGTTTGTCCGCTGGCAAAACATACCGAATGCGACAACGACAAAATATTTTGTCTTTGTCGTCCTTGGTGTGGGGCGAATTACGACACGATTTTTTGTCTTGCGACAAGCAAACAGTTTGTCCGCTTCAGTTTGTGTTTAGCCTTAATGTCGAAAACAAGGTAAATGCTTCTTACGTGTTCAGCATCCACATGATGCAAGACCACTGAACTTTCTATCAATAAAAGAATGTCTTTCTAATGGAGCTATTAATGCAATTTAAACAGCTCAAGTATTTAAGAAAAAGAAATGCAAAAAAAATGAAACTGGGTTCAAGTTTAGTTGTATAGTGTGCTTATTGAATTCCCCAGTCTCACTGAATGCCAACGTTCGGTGCTTTGTATTTAAATTTAACAGGGATATCCGAAATGGAATTCGAATGAAGCGCCAATTGGTTACAAGCCGAGATAACCATTTTTTTTTACATAAGTTTGTATTGTGTGTTTGACAGATCTGTCAAACCAAATAGAAGACCAATCTTGAGAATACTCCCCAAATATATATACAAAGGTTCGGTGATTTTGCATTCTTACATTTCATTTTACGTCAAATAGACTTTGAGCGTGAGTTACGTGTTCCACTATTTAAATCATTATAATTATACTTTAACTTTTGTTACTTTGTTCAATTCTATAAAATTCAAAATTTGTCTTATTATAAATTACTTAAAAAACAACTTAATACATACATACATAAAGCAATAAAAACCTAAAGCTATGATTACACGGTCAACGAAATCGGTCAACGCGTTGACTCTCTGACGTCACAAAAAAATAAATATTTTCTATGTCATCTCACCGTCAACGTGTACAGTGTCAATGCCTTGACTATCACACGATTGACACTATTGGATCAATTTTGTCCCAAATTAAGTTGACGCACAGGTGTGTCAACGTGACTTTTACTTATCAGTGTCAACGCATTGACTTGCAAAACTTTGATGATCACACGGTTTGACACAAAACAAAAAGTCGTAGCCGTCAAAGCAAGTAAGGTTATTTTGAGTAAATAAAATAAATATTGAGTTTATTATTGCAAAACAAAACAAAAGAACTATTTTATTCATCGTTTCAAAATATGAGACCAAATCCTGAACATTTTGTTGACTTTTTTCGAAAGAGTGTAAGATCTTTTGATGAGTTGGCAAATAAAAAGAAAGCAGTATCAAAATCATCCATATTATTTTCCTTTTCAATTTGATAAAAACTTGCGGTAAAAAAACGCATGTGTGCACTGCACAATAGAAATTAATGTACTACAAGACACAAATGCACAAATCTTTGACTTGGTCAAGTGACTCCTATCTTGGAGTAGCATCGTCTATTTCTTCCATCATAATCTGATACAAATTTTATCAATTGAAAGGGACTTTATTTAAAAAAAAAAAAAAAATTACCCGTAGCCTTAAAATTTCAAATTTGTTTTTCATTTTTTTATTTTTTGAATTAAATCAAAAAATGAGTAGCTACTGACATGTAAAAAAAACCAGGGCTATTTTTTAAAAATACAAATCACTGTCAAACTGAGACGATGACACGGTATTTAATTCTGCAGCGTCAACGCTGGGACACGGCCATTGCGATGACACGTAGTCTTGAAACTCCGTCAACGCATCCCAATGACGTTGACAGAGAGATTACACGGTCACCGAAAATAGTCAATGTGTTGACCCAAAAATGGGTGTCGACGTGAGTGTCATCGTACCGGTGAACGCAATGACACCAGTTTTCGTTGACGACCTCACAACGTTCCACTCTTGGGACAGATTGTGACGTCAATTTTACGTCAGAGACCGATTTCGTTGACCGTGTAATCATAGCTTAAGATAAAAAAAACTATCTGTCTTTAAATCGCTACAAACAAAATTCTTGAACACAATTTTGTTCAAACAGAATCCTGTTTTAAATATCTTAAAAACTGTCTCCTATGAAAAGTATCGTCGTCTAGCTCAAAGCTCGTTTAAGGTGAACACAGAGGATTCAAACCATTAGTGAAGGCGGATATATGAACAAACCTACTCATGTAAATGTCTCATCGACCGACGACGAAGGCTGCCCGTAAAAGCAAAAAGTCGTCCAACGTAGAAACAGAAGTGGACCAATGATAACATTATGTATACATATAACAAATTTAACACCTTATATAAATGAGTCACAAACACGTTTCATACGTGTTTTCATGTTTTCTGTTTATGAACAACACCGGCTTTCATTTTTGCTAACTATAATACGAATTTTCGTTTTTGGACGCAATTAAAAACGTCATTCTCAAAAATAAAAATAAAATTTTCAATCTTGTGCCCTTCGTGCTTATTAGGAGGAAAGGGCCGAAAACAGCAATCTATCTTACGATTGTCTATCAGAAAGAATATGAAACTTAGAGAAACCCACAAACAGTTCAAACAGAGAATAAGGAAGTTAGAATCAAACGGGTAGTCGAAACATACCTTCTTAATGTTTTAGATGATACCAAGACCAACACTTTATTTATTCGAGCATATCGATTATCAGTATTGTTAAAGCTACCAATGATTTGCGTTTTACAAACGGTCGGCAGCGGCCAGCGCGGCGGTGTTGTTTTTTGTAATTCTACTATTGAAGTACCAATACTACTGCCAATAAACAAAAAACGTAAGCACACCATAACTTTGTTAAAACAACATCAATTTTTACAATTTGTAAATCTTAAAATCATAAAAAAAAACTTTAAAATGGTTAAACTTAAACTTTAAAATTTTCAATTACAAAGTTTCATCAAATAGTCTCAGAACCTTTCAATCAAAATTTGATAGGTTGTGACGGTGAGTGAAAAAAGAAAACCCGAGAGCACAGTTGTTGTGATGTGATTTTTATCCATGGATTCATTGACGTCAGACGGCCATGATAGCTTTGAGATTAGTTCGGGGGTTGGATGAGCGTTTTGAAAGGACAAACCTATAATGAGAATATTTTAGAATTGAAGAATGTGGTAGTGGTGAGCTAGAATCCATCAGGGATGTTGTTAACCTGTCAATCAAATTGAGAGCATTTTGAATTTGTCTGAATGTACATTGGGGATGAAAGATGTTACAGAATAGATACAGATTTGGAAATACATATAAATACAATCTAGGAATCAAGGTATGTGTTTCAACTCAAAAATGGATGCATGGGAGGATCTCTCGACACCGCAAAGTCGACCAATTGAAAAAATGCATATATTGAGCAGGTATAGGTACAGGTCCTTGTTTCAGAAACAAATTTTGCATGGATAAAATATTAAAGATTTAGAAACACAACGTTCAACCCAAAACCCTTCCCTCACACAAAAAGTATACTCTCAGCACATACGAAATTTTGATTCCCCCTTAAAATGAATTTTGTTATGTTATACTCATCTAACAAATTTTGTAATTATTTTGTCCATAATGCAGGAGAAATTGTTTCCAACGTTTTTTTAATCAACTTAATTGAAACCGTTTAAAAAACCATTAATCACTCGTTGCTCTTGAAGTGGCGGTTTTGACTTTGAATACACACAACATATACATACACTTATTCCATCGAGCGCCTTGTGTTTTTTTGTTATCCTTAGCCACAGCACATCAGCTATAGAAACACCAAAACCCCGAAAACCAGGCACTTGTCCTTTCTGCGGTAAAAAACATACCCAAAAACCGTCAACCCCATTCCCAAAGCCCACCTTTTCCCTATAGACAACACACTCACAAAGATGTTATTTGAATTAAAACAAAAAGGTAGATGAGCAGAATATCCTTTTGGGAGTGTGCACCGACAAAACAAAAAAATCCTCTTCGGCTGCTGAAATCGAATCCAACAGAATGTCGCTCTTGCTTGGCGTAATAAGTTCCCGAACTTTGCTTAATCGCTTTCGACATGCAGATTTAAGTTTTTAATATCTCGTTCTGATTAAAATATCCCATCGCCTTCCGTGTTCATCCCACAGGATGAATGTACTCTTAATCTACGGATACATTCGATTTCATTCAAAAGAGACAAGCATCGAGAGCAGGATGCTCAGCTGTGGGTGGTTCGGTTTGGTTTGAGGATGATTCGTCTTTCGTTTTGCGAACAAGATGTGCGTGCGACTGGCGAGGTTGCGTGAATTCAGAGAACAGATGAAGTATCTCTCTGTGTCTCAAAAAAGTAGAGTGAAAAAAAAGTGGGCGGATTTAGTGACACACAAAAAAGCGAAAGAACACGAAGGAAAAAGAATCCTTCTGCAGTCTGTTCAATGTTTTTTTTTTTACGGGGGTGGAGACCGAGCACACTCACATATTTTATATCTCCTGGTCCTGAGTCCTGAACGGAGTCGAAGTTCTTTCGACGAAGTCGCAACAAAAAACTTTGCCATTGTTTTTTTTTTTTAATTTTAATTTTTTAGATTGGATAACAAGTTACTTCAGAATGCGAATTTGATTAGGACATTTGCATATTTATACTTTTGCTTCCTCAAACCGTTTTGGTGAGTCTTCGGTAGAAGCATCTAAGAGGGTGGTTGAAGTGAAAGGAGTTGCACTTTATGAAACAGTTTTCTTTTTTGGTTGTGTTTTTTCTGATAAATTATAGGAGTTGTTTTGAACAAATTGTTTAAGATAATATTTTAGTTCTTCTCTTTTATTTATGGTTATGGAAAACAGTATTTTAAATTGAAGTCATGTTTCGGACATGAATCCACCAAGTACATAATGTTTAAAAGCACGTATTTTCATTTGTATCAAATGCAATAATTTTACTTTCTTAAAACGTAAGAATTCGCGCCCCTGAAAAAACCTACAGGTCCATCAGCGGAGGAACTCCTGGATAAAGCTGGTCTGGTGTTTGACAAAAAACAAAAAAATGTATGAGAATTAATTAGCTTTCATAACCTTGGAATCTGAATAGTGTAATTGCAATTGCTCTGAAATTTAATTGTTAAGGATGTCTCTTTGTGGGATAAGGTTAAACTCATCCAAATGAGCCCAGAAAAATAAAATAATTGATGTTGTGAAGATTTGTCCCATACGGGCAATTCATGAGAATCTATGGCATTGACGAATAATTGTGGGCGAACAATCGAGCAAAAAGGTGTATAATCGTCAACGAGCCTAGGAACCGAGGAAACGATTGAATTATGTATTAATATAGTTTTTGCTTTTACTATTTTTCCTAAATTCTTTATGTCCTCAGGACCTTTCAGTATTTCAAGCATGATTCTGTACAGTGACACCTAAGTTGCTTGAGAGAGGATCTATTGCTCAATCGCCTTCTAGGTCCAATGAAGAAGCGATTGGCAAAAGTGATTTTTCGTTTTATTTTAGCGCTAGTGTTGTTGTCTGAGTTAATAGCTGATCCTAGGCAGACGAAGTTCTTAACTACATCGAATTTAAATCGGTCTGTGCTGACTATGGTTCCAAGACGTCGATGTTGGTTGTCCTTTCTTGTTGACAACAAACCGTAAAGCGCTAGACCCATCTTCCTGGCCTCCGTCTAGAGGCTCACGAACAGTCCACTGGTATCATGCTGTGTTTTTCGAGTTATGTCAATGTTGTCTCCGTATCCTGGTAGCTGGACGGGCTTAGGAAAGATTGTGACGCTAGTGTTGACGTTTGAGCCTTTCACAATCTTTTCAAGACTGATGTTGAAAAAAAATTCCATGGCAGCACATCGCTTTGTCTTAAACCTTTTTTGTCACCAAATGCATCCGTAAGGTTTTTTCCTGTGTGAAGTTTTCATCGCCAGCTTACACAGACGGACGACTTTCTCTAGGATGCCAGAACTAGACATTGCTCTGGGCGTTAAAATCGATGTAAAAATGGGGAGGTTTCAATTTGAAGTTCCTGGGTCTTCTCCATGATCTGTCGTAGAGTGAATATTTGATCGATGGTTGACTTTCCGTGTCTGAAGCCACACTGATAAGGAATTATCAGGTTGTTGACGAAAGGGCTCCAACGTTCACACAGCACGGCAGACAAGATATTGTAGGCGATGTTAAGGAGACTTATGCCTCTGTAGTTGGTGCAGATCAGGGGATCATTCGTCACATTTTTTCCTCCGACCAAATTTTGCAGATGAGCTGGTGCATGCTCTTAACCAAGTCATCTCCAGCTGCTTTGTGCAGTTCGACTGCGAGGCCGTCTGCTCCAGCAGCTTTGTTCGATTTAAGTTTAAATATCGCTATCTTCATTTCATCAATGTCGGGTGGGTATAATTGTTGGCCTGCTTCACCGAAATTTAATGGTCCTGTATAGCTGAATGAATTTTGCTCCTCATTGTCATTATACAGCTTGGAAAAGTGGTCTTTTTATATCCTCAGCACTGACTTTGGTTCTACTACGATATTCCTATGATGGGCTCTACAGACTTCGGTTCGGGGTGTTGGTGGTTTGTTTTACCTTTTTGTACAACTTTCCAACCTCTTTGCTGTTGACACCCCGCTGTTTCCTCAATCGCGCGCTTCTAGTGCTGCCTTTTTGTCTTTCTAAGAAGTTTATGCTCCTCTCTTCTTTTTTGCTCGTAGAGCTCACGAGCTTCTATAGTCTCTGTCTTTGCAGCGCAGCTTTGTATGCTACCTTTTAAGCTGCATGCGCTCGCCGGCACTCATCGTCAAAACCAGGGGTTTCATTGTGATGGCCGTGTAAACCCTAGCACTTCAGAGGTGGCATCTCTGATGGCTGCCTCACAGTGTTGTCACTGGTTCTGTACATTGCGTGCTTACAACAAAGGACTTCTGAATAGGTTTTCGAAGATACGATTGGAAAAGGATATAGCAACCTCTTGCGTTTGTAGTCGTTTGACGTCAAATTTGCTCCTAGCATTTTCACGTGTTGGCCTTGATCGGGATATCCACATTCGTACCTCCGCTACAACAAGGTAGTGAGTGGTTCAAGTCGATGTTGGCACCTCGGAATGTGCGGACATCTTTCATGCAAGAGAAGTTTCGCGCGTCGATATCTTAATGTGATTAATTTGGTTGACGGTTGATTTACCAGGAGATCTCCATGTCCCAGTCCCCTTGTGGATGTCTATAGATGTGGGAATCGCGTACTTGCTATCATTACCTCTAGCCCCGCAGCAAAGTTATCGGAAGTGGTGTCGTCTAAGCAATCTCGCCCAATAATTTCACCAAAGATTTCTTCTCCGCCCAGCTTAGCATTATAATCTCCAAGGACAATTTTAATGTCATAGCTATGGCATTGCTAGTAGGTTTTGTCGAGGAACTCGTAGAACTTCTCTTTGGTGTCTTTATCCTTTTCCTCAGTGGGGGCGTGAGCGCAGATGAGGCTTACATTGGTAAATTTAGCCTAGATGCGGATTGTCGTTATACGCTCAATCACTGAGTTGAAACTCAAGACCGTCCTCCTGATTTGAGTTCCAACTGCAAATCCACATCCAAATAGACGCTGATTTTTTTCCCGGTAAAATTGTTCATCATTTTCATACGATTCCGAATTCGAATGATTATTCGATTATTCAAATCATTCGCAAACTTTTTTCTCGGTTATTGAAGTTGTTCGATTATGGCCATCACTATAGCAATATACCTTCTTATTCGGTATCAAATTTGGCCTCTATATTGTCTGTGATCTGCTCCAGGGAAATTTTTACAAAAATATTATCAGCAGAGAAATGAAGAATGTAAATCCTTTTTTCATTCGATCAGATCTCCTTTGAGAACTTTTCCATTGTCAACTAGTCGTGGAAACCTTTGGTGACCGGTTGTCATCTGATTTTTTTTTTTTTTTCATTTGAACAAGATTCACGCGACTGATACGAACAAATTCACAATACTCAATCAAAACAGGATATCCGGTTGTTACCACTGGATCTGCTTATTGCTAGTGTACTTTCAAATCGTTGCTTTTGAATCCATGTTTTATTGATTCCTATTTCAAGGTAACAGTAGCTGTCCGTAGCTTAGTGGTTAGGTGCGTTGGCTGCTAAGCAGAACGTCGTGGGTTCGAATTCTACTCGTGAAAAAGTGCTTCTCAACTTTGCCGTTCGGAATCGGCGTAAGATTGTAGGACCCCTCAATTCTTTACACGCACCTAGAGAATTGTTGATGAGAGTAAGCCACTTAGGCCTTGGCCCTTCAAGAGCTGTCGCGTCACTCTATTTTTATTTTTATTTTAAGGTAACCAAAAACCAAAAAAAAAAAACATTTCTAACTTATGCAAGCCCATGTGAAGGTACATAGTATACGAATGCGCTTCTGTGGAAAGAGTTTGCTCCAACAGAAAAGAAAAAAAAATGACTGATTTAATTTTCCCTTCATGTTGTTCCCTTTCCCAAAACAGAAGCACTCTCTTTACTTCCTTGAACTTCAATAAAGCGCCTTATGCTCAGCATCTCGACACGTCAAAATGACAAAAGTTGTCCTTTCTCCAAACTTGCAAGCCTTCACCCAAAATCCTTGGACATAAATCATTTAAATCACTTCAACATGCAGCCGCACCAAAGTGAGTCTCAAAATTCAAAGATTGTGTGCAAAGTCACATTAAACAAATCGCTGCCAAATGTTGTCTTGCGTTTGTTCCAAGGACTACCATATACACACACAAGACAAAACCCTAACATGCCCCAAATTCTGTTGGTACTTGTATGTTATGTTCCACTTCACCTTGGTGTCATGTATTCGCAGAATGTGTATAATTTTAACATTTCAACAAAATTTATAGCACTTAAAGTAATGTTCTGTTCACCTTCGATTTTTACGAATATGTTCGCTCCCCATAAGACAGACGATACGATGCATGGTGGGAGTGTTTTTATTGTATTTGCAAGGATTCTCGCAACACACATTCGCCCTCGAGACTTTTTCATGGAAGATCGCGGTGCGAAATTCTTTTCACCAATTCATTCCTTAAATTATAGACAAAGATTGAATATACTTATGGGAAAAAAGCATGATTCAAATCTGGAAGCAGCTGCTTCGCTGGATGCTGCGGGTTGCCTGTGCCTGCTGGTTCTATTCTGATTCCGACAGAGGAGGCTTAGAGCTTGAGGGTTAATATAAACAGAATGACGAGGCGTTATAAATAGATTGGCAGCATCTTTCACTTTTTTGCAAAGTTTTTCGATATTCCGTGAATATACTTTCGATAATAATTGCAATTCATGGTTGTGAATCGATATTCAGAACTAGGGAAGGGCTGCAGGCAATCATATTCAATTTTATTGTGATAAATATAGTTAGAAGTTTTCTAATCAATCACAAAAGTAAAATTGCTATTAAAACTTGGGCAATATAGATTTTTTTCCAATTTTCAATTTAATAACAGTTTTATGAGTTGAACTTGTCGTGGTTGGCTGCTAAACGTGGGATTCTTCAGCAGCAGCTTAACAGCAAACATTAAAACAAAAGTCAATAGACCGGTGAGCCCTAAAAGAGTCGGTCACTACTCCTTAACCTCTCAATAATGCCTGGTAACATTTCCTTTAAAAAAATTGTTAAACTTAAAAACTGATAAATTATTATGTTGAGTCATATCAAAAATGTTGAAAGCAAACAATTCTTCTTTAAATAAATTTACACATCAGATAAAAAAAAACACAAACAAGGAAGCCAGCCAAACAATAAAGGACTTCAGCCGGTATATCTTTCTCTAAAACCATCAATATACATCCACCCATAGAGTGAACATAGACCAGGCAAGGTTTAGGCACATTAATGCCAACGTATCTCTTTTGAGGACGACAGTTGTGGGTCGTCTCCGGTCTACACGTAAATGATTAATGATCCAAACATGTGTGTAATAATCCAAGGCAAGTCGAAAGGAGTGCTAAGCAAGAGAACTATATGCCCTTGCTAAGTCTGCTTGTCTGAACATAAAAAACAAAAAAAAAATTAACCCAAAACGTTTAAACATCATATTAACCAAAAATTAACGATACACCACGCAAGGTGATAGTCTTACACACGCACACGCACATGTTCTTGTTTATGCTCTATCTCCTTATGAGCGTCCCAAAAACTGTGTTATCAAGATTTGTTTGCAAGAGGACTTCTGGGGCTCCTTGCTTTAATTTAGACATTTTTGTTCATCTTTTTTTGTAGCTCTAAGTTTGATGGAGACAGGACCGCATGATCACGAATAGAAACAAAACTGTGATAAATGATTCCGCTAAGATATCTTTACAAATCTGGGAAAGGAAATAAAAGGAAACATAAAAAAGGACATCAACAAACCCCCAAACCAGTTTTTTGACGAACAACGCAACGACACTTTAAGGAAAATAAACATAAATTCAAATACACACAAAAAATTAAACAAGTTTATTTTAAGTAGGAGATACCTGTTTTGTTCGTACCAGTGTATTTGTGTTTTCATTTTGTATTCGTGGTCCCTTTAAGTTGCCCCATTCCAGTCGGTGAAACCTTTTTTTTTATTCTCCAACGGAAAAGAAACTTGTGTTGTCCCCCAAGGCTATTTCTTCTTTCGGTTTTGTTTTGGGGCGTGTCCGGTGGCGGCTCAAATTCAACATTCAACTGACCGAAGACAAACTTAAGACCAACTGGCCATCGGA
The DNA here is from genome assembly GCA_920937365.1 of Sphaerophoria rueppellii. Classification (NCBI taxonomy): domain Eukaryota; kingdom Metazoa; phylum Arthropoda; class Insecta; order Diptera; family Syrphidae; genus Sphaerophoria; species Sphaerophoria rueppellii. The sequence continues at coordinate 15,454,355 of CAKKXW010000003.1, read as the reverse complement.
ATCATTGAAACGAAACAACGAACAAGATGAAAAATTACAATGAAATTAGTTATGATTCTTGGTTAACCATGCCAGTCCCTACAACAGTTTATTGGGGAAAGAAACAGAAATATCAACAAAGAAGAAGTACTCTGTACACCGCCCAAAAGGTTCTATTGAACACCATCCAGTCAATGTTGTGAGAGAGAGAAATTGTATTGGGGCGCAAGTTCTAACAATTTATTTTAGGTAAACATCTCGATCTAAGAACTTTTTACTTTCGACATATATTATAGAATATACGGCAAGTAGTTTTAGTAAAAGAAACCTTCAGATTGTGGTCATAGAAAATTCGATAAAGGTCGATTCTGTCCGTCTGTCTGTCTGTAGTCTGTACACAACAGCAGCCTTAACCACTGGTCCGATTGACTTCAAACTTGAAAATAAGAGGCTTCCCGTGGGTCGTTTTATTATTTTTTTAAGATCAACATTTTGGGTAGCCACCACACAAATTTTTGTCCGAAAACGAAAAGCTTAAAGTTTCTCAAAAACGGCTACTACGATTTTTTTTAAATTCATCGAATTTTGTTTTATGTAAGAAAAATATGTTTGTATTGCCCCAAAACGGTACTTCTCATAGAACCGTTTTTTTGTTAAAAGATTTTCTCGAAAAATAATAGTTCGATCAGTGTAGTTTTTTTTTGTCAAAGTACGTTTATAATATAATTTTTTGTGTTCAAAAGAACTTCAAAATTTATTTTGTGTTTAAAAATAAATATTTTAGAACTTTTTTTTTCAAAATTCTGTATCTCGAAAACTGATTAATATTTAAAATGGAAATTTACTTGTAAAATGTATATTTATATATTTTTGCATTCAGTATCTATGCCCAAATTAATTTAAAGACATTTTTGAAAAAATAATAATAAAACAAGAATGCTGTTAGGTTTTTCATTTATTTTTTAAAAATCAACAATTTCTTAAGAAATCAAATGATATACATTTTTTTCAGATTAAATGTACTTTTGAGGTACATATTCCAATTTCAATTTTTATTTATGAATTTCAATTAAATGTTTTTATTTTTCAATATTTTTTGTGAGTTAAGTTTTGGACTACAGGAGCAAGTTCGTGCGACCCAGTCGAATGCATTTTTAAATTTGAATTTTTTTTAAGGATCTAAATATCTGGATTGTTTTTACAAACCAATCACAAAATAATAAACTTTTAAATATTCGATTTTTTTAGATTGGAGGTGGAGTAGAAAAGTATTGGATTATCCCTGGATTAATCATTTTGTTCATTGATAACGTCTGAAAACCTACCTGCAAAATTTTCTTATTATGCCTGGGAGCTGCAGCCAATCGCCGAAGAAGCGTTCTATCTGCTAGGAGTTTAAGGAATGAAAAAACAATTACCAACCTAAAAGTAAATAAAAAGAATCACATAGTTAAAAAGTTTACCTTCCATTTATTATTATTATTTTTAAATCGAATAATTATTACGAATTTTTAATATGATCCCAATTTCTTAGAAGGCATAGATTATATCTCCTTCTTATATTAACACAATTATATTTAACGCAATTTTACTCCAGCGACTTCAATTCGTTCTTTTAGCTGTTGTTCCATAGAAACGATTTCCACTTCGTTCACATAATTCTTCATGAATCCCCATGAATAGAAATCTAGGGGTGTTTAAACTGTTGATAGGAGGCCATTCAGTTCGGCCTCGTCTCCCGATCCATCGGTCACTAAAATTATCATTCAGCTAGTTTCTCACCTGTAAGCTATGGTGTGCTGGAGCACCGTCTTGTTGATAGATTAAATTATCGGTTATAGCCAATGGAACGTTGTCCAATAAATCGGGCAAAAAGTCTAGTAGGAACTCTAGATATGATTCTCCATTGATAACGGAATTCAGAAACCGGAGTCCGATCACGGTGTGTCCATCAATACCAAGCCAGATGTTACAGCTTAAGCGGTGTTGTGATTTGTTCTGTTTTTAAGACTGGATTGGTATCACTCCAGTGATGAATTTTCCATTTTTTGTCATTTTTAAACTTCTAGCAGATAGAATCATTCCTCTGCGGTTGGCTGCGGCGGCCCACAGAAAGAAAAGAAAAATTGCAGGTCAGTTTTCAGACGCTATCATGGACAAAATCAGTAATCCATGGAAAATCCAATACTTTTCTACTTTATTGAGTTCTCATAAAACTCGAATCACAATGTTAATGTTTCATGAATTAGGTTAACTTAAAGTCCAGATACGTAGAAACAAAAACAAAGATTTTCTTGGAAAAAAGTAGTTTTGTTTTTTTTTTTAATTTCTCAAAAACACAAGGACATTCTTGCATCCGCTTTTCTGTTTTCGACTAAAAATTAACAACGGCACTGATTTTTAAAAACAAAATTAGTACTTAATTACATGAAACTATAAAAAAAATTAGTTCAAAAATTCAAAATTATGATTTCGAAAATTTATTTTTTTAAACTATTCATTAAGACAATTTAGTTTAGAAACAAAATGAAAGAAGGAGTTCTTGGCTTTCCAAAGGTGTAGCACGGTGTTGTTAACGAAGCCGTTGATTTTATTATTATTTTTTACAAAATAAGTCAATTTTTTTAGAAAATTATCCCTCCCGGCTAAACAAGAGGGGATAGACCCAATAGTTTTCAATAGTGCTTACTTTTAATGGAATTTTATTTGCCACCCCTTAAATTTTGCACAAAGATGCGCATGAGATGAGATAATCTAATACTTCTTGTATCAAAATTGAAATAAAAAAATCCAAATAATTTTAATTTGAGTATTTGATATGTTTTCCAAAAACTTATACCTCAAAACTTTAAAGCTTTATAATGTTAATTCTTTGAAACATTAACTATAACACTTTTTAGTAAATCTACAAAAATATAAGAACTTGAAGAAAAAGGAGAACAAGCTTTTCTCAAAATTTGGCTTAAGGTTGGAAACACTTTTCAAAATTTTGATTTTCGAAAATTGGAGATTGATCAATTTTTTTTCGGTTCTGAAAGTATCATATTTCTAAAAAAAAATATATAGGAACAATACGGAAAACCGAGAACAACCGGGAACAACATTCAAAAATTGGAATTTCGAAAAGACGGGGGCTAACTTCACACACTCACAAAAAATGTGTTCTTGGCTTGAATGATTTGGAACATACAATTAATTGAAGCAGCTATCCAAAGAAGCAATTTTCAACATTGGTGTTAGCAGCAGAGGATTAATATAAGAAATCGCTTTTTAGCAACATTAAAAATATCAAGGAATTTATTCCGATCGTATGCCATTTTATAAGAAAAAAAAAATATTAGTAGCCCATTTCTTGTTCCACATTGTTATCGGCGGAAACTACTGAACTGACCGAAGGTAGTTGAAGGAACGCACTTATTCAAAAGCTTGTTGGTCTTCTTCGGTTTCGAAATCGTAAACAGAGCATCAATATTGCAAAGGGTTTTAAATTGTGTCCGAATATTCTGAATTTTAAGCTATATCGAAGTTTTCTTAGCTCACAATTTCCATTGTATTATCGTTTCCGAGCAGGAGAAATCGATCCTCTTAGATGTTGTGCTTCAAAACTATGTATCGACTAATAACAGCTTCTCGTGCTTGCAGCCATTTTTCTTGAAACTCCAAGCACGGTAAAACCAAACACAAAAATAAAAATTACAAAAAGAGAATCCTTATCCGGTGACTGCGGTTCGCCCCCTTTTACTTTTTGTGGGTTGTGTTTAAAAATTACTTGCACTCAAGGTATAATTTAGACTTGCTTCTTTCGTTTTCTGTTTTCTTTTTTTTACGATTGCCTTTAAAATAATTTTCTTTTTTTCCTTCATTGCCGATAAAGGTAACTAGGTGTACCTATAGTAACAGACCGGCTCAAGGTAGCAACAGAAAACATGTAGAATTTATGTATGATAAAATGGTGTAGGTATAGGTATATCGTATCTACCTCCCTTTCATATCTCTCTTCCTTTGCCCCATTTAAGAACGTCGCCGTAGTCGTAGTCGTACCACTTCGTTGTCGTCGTCGTCATCGTCTGTCCAAGTCCATAGAGCCAAACACGAATTTCCTGCGGTTGAGGAAATAATTACATGATTGAGGTTTTCTTGCATGTGGAATGTTCTTTTTGTTGTTGTTGCTCGCTGTTCAAGCGAAGTTTCAGTCAACTTTGCCACACGAGAGTTGAGTTGAGTTCTATGTCACTGGAAAGGAAAGACGATGGCGGCTGAAGCAACTGCTGTTCAACACCACTTTTTGGTTGGACAATCGCCAGCTTTGCTCATGTAAGTTTCTTTTTTTTTCTTCAAAAAACATAAAAAAAAAAAAAAAAAAACAGGTCACAGATACCATCGAAAACAACAAAAGAACATGGCAAATAATTTTTTGTTACTTGCATGTTTTTATATTTTATTTATGAAGGTTGATAATATGTTGGTTAAGGTATTAAACAGGGTTCGGGTTGGGCTTTGTTGCTCAGAAAGGCAGGGCTGTAACTTTAGTCCCTTTTCGTTTTACTAAATTGTAAACTTAAATCGTATGAGAATAATAATCGTCCTGATTGAAAAAAATTATATTTTCAAAGTTTCAAAAGTAAAAACAGAATTAAGCAAAATTAGGCCCTTTTTTTGTAATATGCACGCACTCAAGGGGTTTTTGTTCCCTTTTTATGCCAAAGCACAGTGCGAGCGTTTGGGAAAGTGGGATGGTTAACATTGGTCTTAAAATACTGAACATTGCAGTGCCTGAGGAAAGCAGAGTGTGGTAGAGAGTTCCACATTAGCGTAGTACGGCTAAAGAACGATTCTCTGAACATGACAGTACGTCCGAAGTTGGGCTCAAGGGTGAACTGATGGGTATTCCTGGGTGCTTGGGTATTACGGTTGAATATCTTAAGGGGAAGAATGAAACTGGCTATTTTACTAGAGCGTATACCGTTGAAGTAACGGTAGAAGAGGGTGAGGCATGAAACATTACGTCGATGTTCGAGTGACGTAAATGCCTCAATGATGGTATGGTCGCCAATCATCTTAAATGCTCCGCTCTGTATACTGTTCAAAAGACTTTAATACGTCAGTGGAGCACCAGCCCAATCGTGGAATTTGTACTCAAGCTTTGGACGTAGCTATATCTGTTTTATAGATAGTAGCCAGATCAGAAGGGGAAAACAAATCTTCAATCGTCTTAAAAAACGTAAACATCTTGCTGCATTTTTGGCGACATCGCATTTGTGTTCATTCCACAAAAGGTCGGTGATACACATACCGAGAATCTCGAGATGTTCGGTTTCACTAATGCAAGTGCCACTCATGGACAGTGGCAAATGGGGTAGATCTCGCTTCAAGAAGAAGAAGGATGTGAGTCTGGGAACGAATATAAAAAGCTAAAGGTACTATCGTCAGCGAAACAATGAATTGAATTAGAAGTTTCAGACAAGAGATCATTTATGAAAATGAGAAAGAGGGTCGGACACAAAACGGAGCCCTGGGGCACACCACCATTTATTTTGTGGGTTTCAGACTTGAACCCGTCCATTACAACTTGTATTGAACGGTTCAAAATAAAGTTTCTAGTCCAACGAAGGAGGGAATCATCAATACCGAAAGCACATATTTTCCACAAAATAGCCTTGTGCCAAACTCTATCAAATGGTTTTGAAATTTCAAATGCAACAATCTTACTTTCTCCAAAACGATGTAAAGACTGTTCGGTGAGATAAACCATCAAATCACCAGTGGACCTGTTGCTGCGAAAGCCGTAGCGCCGGTCATTAAGAAGATTTCGGTCTTCAAGATACTTCTTGAAAGAAGAAGTAAGTGTAATCGGACGATAATTGGAGGGAGAGGAAGATTTGCCATTTTTGAGTATAGGCTGGACAAATGCTGTTTTCCAACTGCTCGGAACGAGCCCAGGAGAATAGGATGGATGGAAAAGCTTACGCAAGGACCTTGCCAACGTCGAAGAACACCTCTTCAGAACAATAGTGGGGATACCATACGGGCCAGCGGATTTGTGTATGTTGAGATCTTTTAGGACCCTCGCTACAGCACGAATGCGAAAGAAGATTTAACCCATGGATTTATTGACGTGCCACTCTCTGACAGCGAAGAGTTGGAGGCGAACTGCCTAGCAAAAAGATTAGCTTTTGTGAGAGAGTTAACGACTGGAGTGTCATCATCAACGAGCGTTGGGATTGAGGAAAAAGAAAATTCTTCATGTTTTTAACAAACGACCAAAAATGTTTACTGCCCTTGGAACATTGCAGTATTTTTTGCCTTAATTTTCGGTCATGTAAAAATTTGATCCGACGAATATGGACATTGCAGGCCTTCCTGGCTCTATTTTATTTTAAGACGCCAATGGTCTCAATAGCTAGATACGATCAGTTGAGCACAAATTAAGTGATTTTCTTCCTTTTAATATAATATTTTTCTATTTTTAATTAATTAAATAAAATCACACTTTTTACACAGATTTCACGAGCAAGTTAACGTCGTTTTTAGTATATAATATATATATAAGTATATTTATGAGATTTTTTTGTGAAGGGAGTTTTATGAAATATTTCCATTTGAGAATTTAAACGCCATTCATTATTTGAAATTTGACATGATCCCAAAGTATAGTCGCCTTCAGGTTTTTGCTCATTTCATAAGCTATGTATTTTTGTTTTTTGTTAAGTGTTTTCTTTTTTATATTTCATCAATACCTTTTTTGAAATCGATTTCAACCCTGGTCAACACCACTGTGTATACTTGTAGGTATGTAATGGTATACACCTGTTTCAGGTCCTTCGTGAAATAAAAGACAACAACCTTTTTTTTTTACATAAATGAGTGTCAGTTTCTCAGTTTCGTGATGAAAACATTCACAGACAACAAAGGGTGCCATTTTATATATCCATTTAAAACAAGGCCATTGAGAACCGATACCTATATTATATGAAAAGATAAACAATTCGAACGTAGCTAAAGGTACAAACAAATACATGATGAGCAACGGGGCGGGCGAATAAATGTAATTGAAAATGGCTGTATGTCGATAAAATTTTAATTTACTAACGACAGCCAAACCATGAACGTTCAGGAAAGGTGTTTCAGGTATAATACGGAATTAATAAAATAACTAAGAATCCAACGAAAATATAATGATTTTAATATTTATTCATTGGGTTATTGGGTTTGGAAGTAATGTTTTTTTTTTTTTTTTTACACTATCAGAATTGGTCGAAGAGAGCTTATAGCAAGCACAGTCTTACGACCAATGGTTTGCCAACATAGTAGACTATGTTATACCACCGGCTCATCACTT